>CM045740.1:29360724-29403224 GCA_024760905.1 Plotosus lineatus | reverse complement strand
GCATTTGGCAAATGTTCTTATTCACAGGAACTTACACGTTTTATCCCACTTAAACAACTGAGCTGTTAGAGGTAAAGGGCCCTGCTCTAGGGCCCAACAGTGGCACCTTGGTGGTAAAGTCTGTTGGGTTTTTACACCCAAGCCTCATGGCTCATCAGGTCGGTGCTTATCTCCGGTTTCCATAGCGTGAAGTGACCAGGAGTCCAACTCCTCCTGGATGGGACGCTAGTCCATTGCAGGTTACCTTCCCAGTATATTTCACTGGTACCCATTTATACTGCTGGGTGAACAGAGGCACACTTGTGGTTGAGACCCAGCACAGTGAGGGTCTCAGTGGGATTCGAACTCACAACCTCCCGATCATGAGCACAGCACCCTAATCACTACGCCACCGACCCCACAGGGGCATAAACCACCAACCTTCCGATCAGTAACCCAGATCCTTAAGCAGCGAGTGTCACATGGAGGGTGTTATGAGGTTTTGGGCTCATGGTTGCATCCCTGTTTAGTTTTCATCCAGTTTTTGGTAATGTTACTGTGGTGTTGCATTTTCAACGTTTTCAAATGGCCTTTCCAGATTTCTTTCCAGAATTCATTCGTAACCCTCACTCTATCAGTACCTTTTCACAGTGATTTGTAAGCTCTTCAGGGGATCATGGGTTCATGAGTCATGTAAAACCAAGAGATAAATAAATCTTACAGAAACAGATAATTATCATTTGGGGTTATTCAAAAGCAATTCACTGATAAAACATGTGCGAGAACAACATTTATACACGAGTTTGAATGTGATCGGTTAATTTTGAGCACAGTCACATGCCCTATTACAAAGAGGTGTGCACACTTGTACAACCAAGTTACTGCAAACCACACAAATTTGTTTTTCCCTACAATTTATTTTGCTGTGAAAAAAACATTATCACCTCCACCCAAAATGCGAAAAAACGAGCTTTTGTGAGCCTGTTTTTCAGTTCATCTGTGAACAAAAACCTTGACCACACCTACTATATGCACGGATTTTTATTATGCTTGCTGAGGATACTTTTTGGAATGTCTTTGTCAAAAGTCAAGGTCAGAGCAATGTCACAAAAATTTGGAGACAGACATTTCCTCTGTTAAATTAAAGCTGCCTATACCTCAGAAACAATGTGACTTATAGATGAGATATAGATCGGAAACCACATACATGCTTTCAAATGACACCCTTACTTTTGATGCTGAGTGACCTTGAAAGGTCAAAATCAAGGTCATAGGATCCTGAATAATTATAGCTTTGAAAGGAGTGCTGATGTACATGCTGTTATGGACATGTGACTGAATCCCAACATTTGTGCTGTTAATGGAATACAAATAAAAAACCATAAGCACATGGGCATTAAAACCTGTTCCCCTATAGGCCTATTTACTACATTATCCATGATGCATGGTAGAGGCATCTTCACCCCATGAGTGCACTGTCAGTTTATCTTGAATTCATTTTCTTACATCACAAAACTGTAACCATCTACTGTGTGTGTGTGTGTGTGTGTGTGTGTATATATATATATATATATATATATATATATATACATATATATATATATACATACATACATACAGTATATATATACAGTGTATGGGATATATATATATATATATATATATATATATATATATATATATATATATACACACACACACACACACATACATACAGTATATATAAAGTGTATATCCCATACACTGTCTACATACATACAGTATATATACAGTGTATGGATATATATATATAAATTTATAAAATTTGATCTGAGTAGATATTTAATTTGACATTTGATATATAGTTTGATTAATCCTGTCTGGGTATATTGGGATGCTACTGTTCTGTACATGTTTCTACAGGTGGACCCACAACCCTGGTGCAACTATTGTCTAAATTCCCACATACTTCCCACAAACATCTGCACTGGCTGACCCATCACTTCCCACTGACTATTTCAGAAACTCACTTCAACATTTCCTCAGTGTTGCAAGTGTTAGTAAATGACGAGGAAAAGTGAAACAGCATGCAAAGAGAAAAGAGAACAAATGCTATATAGGAGAACAAAGATTAGTGCCGTGCAAGATGGCTGGAAAGTAAAATGCTAGTAACGACAAGACTGATTCACAAACTGTTTCATAATGTCTGACTTATTAGCACTAAAATTATTATTATCTCGATAATTACGGTGTTTGTCTTTGAACATGTCGCATATTTTCATATTTAGATGATTCGCTGTGGCGACTCCTGAGAAAGGGAAAAAGCCGAAAGGAAAAGAAGAAGAAGAAGAAGAATCATGACTGTTATCATTTAATGTATGTAATAATTATTAGTGGGGACAAAATGGTGTAAAACAACGTAGAACCAAATTTAACAGAAAGATCAAGAACTTTAGACCGGTAAGGTTCATAAGATAATGGGGTTCCCCACTTTTGTATCTGAAATTCACCTCGCAATTTTTTGATACAATGATTTCCACATTAGAATGTGCCATAAAATACCATAAGCAACTTGAATAAGTATCGACATTAACATGCATAGGCGAAAACAAGAAAAAGCGAAAGAAGGAATGAGTAAAGAACG
Source organism: Plotosus lineatus (assembly GCA_024760905.1). Classification (NCBI taxonomy): domain Eukaryota; kingdom Metazoa; phylum Chordata; class Actinopteri; order Siluriformes; family Plotosidae; genus Plotosus; species Plotosus lineatus. The sequence continues at coordinate 29,400,622 of CM045740.1, read as the reverse complement.
ACAGCAAGGCTGTGACTGTTAAACCTCTTCCTGTGTGGTTAAGATACCACGTGGCCAAGGAGTTTAAAAGGAGCGCTTCTCCTCTCACAGGTCCACTCCAACCTGGGCCGAAGACAACGACGACTCTGGTAAGATCAAGAGACAAGAAGACACTGAAAAGAAAAAAGAGCCTTCAATGGGTATTGCTTGTACAGGTATGGTATATAAATGACTGAGAAAATTACTTAATTGACTTACTTGGAACAAATTGATATAATTTGGCATTAAATACACGAGAAATCATTTTAAACAGCCATAATATTGCATTTAGTGTTCACTTTACTGGTAACATAATTAAATATATCCTGTGAAATCGACATAATGTTCGACTTCAATGTGTTTTTATATGCGTTAAAAAACTATTCATGCATTTGATATTCAAATATTGAGCAAGTAATACATTTAAAATTTCTAAATTAAATTTTTCAATTTGTTTTTTTTTATAAATGTATTAACTTGTTCTTTGTAACATAATTACAAACTTACTGATATTTTTTTGAATTTTTATGTATTATGTTTGAGAAATCTTACATAACGCAAATCGCCAGCTACTTCCTGTTAGACCATTACGCACTAAATCAACTTTCTTTTTGGTGCAATCATCGCGTGTTTCTTCAAAATGAAAAAAAAAAAAAAAAAAAAAAAAAGTGGCATACTTACATCTGTGTCGGAAGTACTTATCGTACCCTGTAAAGATATTCATAGTAACATAAATAATATTCTGAAACTTAAGTTGGTTTGTTAGAAACTGCTTACTCATTCCGACTAAGATGGCCGCTGTACTCAAGCTCGCATAGCATGGAGTAAAATAAAGAAGTAGTAACAGACGACAGACTTGCACCTTATTTTAATTTGCAGAATATTTACCTAAAAAAAAAAAAATCAATGTTTAACAAGATACTGTTGGTTTCAGTTTGTGAATCTGTGAATATGTTGAAAATATATAATTTTTGATGTTTATGTAGAAATGTGGAACTTTGTAGTGATTTCTATACTTTTTTTCTATCTAAATAAACACATGGAAAATTTTGTGTAGAAATAAGTTGAGTGATGTAAAAAAAATCATTAAAAAATGAATACTTTCTGCAAACATAATTAGGTTACAATATGTAATAACATTAGGAGTTAATTTTACGAGTCGCAGTTTGGGTGTGGTTTCATGCAGACAGCTGTAAATGAGATGGAGGACTGTTTGTGCATGTGTCTGGGTGGGGGAGGGGAATCAAGACCACTAACTTAACAGGTGTGACTTTGCGAAGATGAGCTGAAGACCCGGAGATGGCCGCACCTGGGAAGTACAGTGCAGTCATCCATAAAGTAGAAAGCACTACTAAACCCCTCGCCACAGTGTAGTGTTTCCTACTTTATGGATGAGTGTACTGTTGGCTACTGGGAGCACATTCTCACATTTTATCGACTCAACATGGTGGAAAGAGAAAAGAGGAACTTGGTTTTGTTTCATAAGTCTGTGCACAGCTCTCTGTGTAAATTTAAGGCCACATGAGCTGTTGCATGTGAAGAAACAAAGCCAAGCTAGCTATTGTTAGCATTTCTGATTTGTTCTGGACATAACGCTGAACATTTAAATTTGTACCGATGTTGAATCTGCTTTCACTTTTCCTTTTCATTAATAAAAAAAAAAAAAAAAAAAAAAAAAAGTGTGTGTTGTCTGTTGAATTTTAGCTTTGTCGCCATGTGTACTCTGTGGTTTTATAGAAATGCTAATTTAAAACAAATAAATAAATAATCCCCCCCCCCCCATACAGGAAATTACCACAAAACAGCGTGAGACTTTTTTCCCTGTAAAAATAGATTTTATTTGTGTAAAAAGATCAGACTAAATGACAGTGGCCCCTTCAATGAGCAACAATTATCTTAATGAACATCACGCATAAAACTTGCTTCATCATGCAAAAAAAAAAAAAAAATGTACAAGTCTATTTACAAGTTTCAAAAATTGATTACAAAACCCCAGATTTGCAAAACAGTTTCCTGTTCTCTGTGTGACACTTGAAGAAATTCTGAGAGACTGACATGAGAATAAAGCTTCTTTTACTGTAAAATACCATACGTCAAAATCACAAAGTGCAAACCGTAGACCTGAACACTGTACATCATACATAGACCAAAAGTATCCTCCAGTTTAGCCTCCATTGCATTCAGTGGAAACAAAAAAAATCCTACAAATACATTGTAGGAGAAATAACTGCAAGGTACTCTTATAAATATTTAAATATTGATAAATAAGGCCGTGTCCGGGTGCGACACCATCACGCATGCAGTCAGTAGAAGTACGGTAAAAGTAAACATTGAAGTAAGGACTAAACAAGGTCTCGTAAGGCTAATACGTTATTGTGATCTAGCTGTGGGTGCGGATTAGCAGAGAGGAGCTTAGCATTAGCGATCAACGTAGTCTAAGATCTATAGTAGCTGATTAAAAAGCAAGTTTTAGGATTATAAGTTGCACAGAATAGAGACCATTGCTTGCCTAAAAACCAGAGTTACCTCCAGGCTACAGAGAGAAATAGCTTTACTGTACAATGCGCTGCCTCGCTACAGCGGCTGTTTTTAAATATTTAAGATTAATCCAGTCAGAATTTATTAAAATAAATATAGATTTTGTTTTAAGCGCCGAACTCTACCAAGCTTATGCGGATACCTAAACCTGGATTCGTGATCTACTGAATAAATATAGCATACACGTCACTCTTTCATCTGCTCCTCAACATAAACGGTAACCAATGGTTCTGGTTTGGAGCATCCACCATGTCCAAGAAACCGAAACATCCTTTTAATAACCTAATTATAATGTATGTCACCCTGCATAAGATGATCCAAACAATAAAGGAAGTTGAAATCTCGAACCTGCTGCGTATCGATGTTTTTTTGGTCTCAGAACATACAGTACAATGACAATCCTCAGATGATAGACCTCTGAATACAATCTGGGCCTGTGCAGAGAATTGTCACGTAAATAAAAGCAAATCAGTGTTGAAACAGTAGCACGGTTACACCAGAGATTTATGTCAGAATCATTTTGAAATAATAAGGATCTTTTTTGTTTGTTTGTTTGTTATTTCTGCAACTCACTGTACAAAGGTCTCGACGTGCAACTTTACATTAATTAATGCAAGCCTATTTTTTTTTGTAGTTTGTGCTAAATTGTTATTGATGCTGACGTATTTGTGGCGTTCGGTGAGTTTCATTTAATCCAATATTGTTTGTCATCGTAGCACAGGTCACAGTTTAAGATTTTAGTGTAAATGGCCGCCTTTGGCCGCATTATGCCTTCCGACGGCACCATTTTCACCTTGCGACTGAAGGATACCGATGCATGTGCTGTTTCTGCTTGTGAATAAGTGCAAAAGATCATGGGCAAAGATCCTATACTACAACCTAGCTTTTCATCTACATGACACAGGAAACGCACACTGAAAGCAATAAACATCAGACTATGCTCTACATATGGTCAGTTACTGCATAATTGATGGGAGTCAGTTATACTGCGAATGTGGTTTTTCTATATATTTTCAGTCCACGCCAGCAGAAATTATGAAATTCCGAGTTTAATATGTATATAATAACTTCCCGTACTCAAAGATAAATGAAAAATCATTAAAGGTAATCCATTCATATTTTTTTTCAGAACCACTTTATCCTAATTAGGGTAACAGGGGCGCTGGAGCCCATCCTAGACGAGTCCAAGAGAGGGCGGGGTACACCCTGGACAGCTCGTCATTAAAGATGATGAAAATATTATTTGCATACATCAAACTTCATTCATATTTTAAAGATCATCCTCCAAATGATGGATATCATTGTCTATACACATCTGGATGCCATTTCTCAAAGCTGCCATGGCTTCACGGGACATGTTGTGTGGAACAGTCCGGGGAATGGACCGGTCGGTCATCCAACATCGTCACGCAACAAGATCACCTTGATCCAGAAACAATTCAGCACTTTCAATGATCCTTGAGCTGTGTGAACCGTAGCTCCATTTAATTATTCAAACTCCAGATGGTCAATTTGGGGTTGGGCTACCAACAGACCTTAACACTGCCTCTCCCACCACATTGTGTTATGTGTGCAAAATGAATAAATATCTGTATTGAATGAAGTTTCGTGTGTGTTAATAATAATTTCTTTAACGTGGGAGGTTTTATTGGGTCACCATGTACAAACACATGCCTCTTTGGTACGACTTGTGTGCCATCAGCAAGCCACAGTAAGACCAGAAGCACCTTTTTTTGACCTTGAAAGGTGTCATGTACATATTTAGTATAGACAGTAGGGAAGAAAGCTTGACTTCCTCCGACTGAAACGTATGTCGTGGAGTACACAAACAGCGATGAGTGCAAAAACCACATCCACCCGCTTTAATCAGGTCTGGGCTGATGTTTTCACCATGGCAACGCGGCAATCATCTGTATTGTTATCGGGCAGTGGGTTTACGGTAATGACATTCTGTTCTAAGTTTTTTATCTCTTCAGACTCGGAAGATGATGGAGACAACCTTTAAATGTTTTTCACACAACTAGCTAAACTACAGATGCTTCTAGAGCAGTTTAATGCACTCAAACGCTATGAGTCGCATAATTATTGAAATATTTCTGTAAATATAAAGTGAATCTTAGTAAATCTGGGCTGTAATGTTAAATGCAGATATATTAATATAACTACCTTAACTGTGAAAGCTAGCGTTGTTGGTTTAATGTTCGCTTATAATTTAACGTCACCCACTGTGGGGTCAAACAGGCTTTTTTGATGGTGGTTTAGTGCAGTATAAAATGATGGTTGTAGGTTGTATTGAACATGGTTTCAAAAGGTGACAACATCCAGGGATCCCAGATCTCTACTATTTAGCGAAATTCCACTATTTTTACTTGCCAAAGTAATAATTATTCATAATACAGTACATGCCCCCTTGACTTCTTCTTCACTTATCCCTTAACATTCGGGGATGTCGTTGGGGCGCCTTCATGGCGAGACTTGGGCTGATTTGGCCTGGCGGTGCCCATCCGTCTCCAGGTCGTAGAAACACGCTGATGGCTTTGCAGCCGATTCTTTGCGAAAGTCAGCAATGGTTCTTTTACATGCCTCTCACCATAGACAGTGAGAGACATGGCCCGCCTTTGATAACCCAGTTAGCTGCACTGGGGGGACAGTGACAACCCTGTGCGGTCTCGAACCCCCAACCTTCGGATCAGCGATCCTGCGCCCTATCCACTAGACCACCACTGCCCGCGCCCCCTTGACCCCCAGCTTGAAATATTTAATTTCCTCTATTTCTGAACCCATTTCCTCTATTTTTTTCTCAACCTCGCTGGGATCCCTGAACATGACAGCTACAAGGTAGCTAGACGACGAGATGTGGTTTTGAGCTCTGTGTTTAGAAAGTCTTTCGGTTTACGCCAGTTAGTGCCAGTCGACGGCAAACACCAATCACAATGACAAGACGATGTCCCTCTAGTCCAACACAGTTTGGAATCATGCCCAAAACGGCTCCCATGTGAGACCAGCTTTAGTATTTGTACACAACATTCAAACAAATGCCTCCCTTTAGTGTTCCTTGCAAAAGCTCCACCCTTATATTTGTGGACATACATTATCCTAACCCGAACAACATTCCATTTACCTTATGGCAAATCATACACGCTGTGCTTTTGTGTTGTCACAAGAACAAACAACCCATTGCTCATTGGCTGGAATTGTATTGTGTTGGTCATTTCAGGCCACTTTGCTTTTTTCTCCTCCACTGAGCCAGGGCTGTAAACAAACACTGGATTTTTTTCTTCCATGTACACAGAATGGACAGCTAACAGACGGAGAAGTTTCATTTGCTGAATTTGCTAAGAAGTGTTATGTTACAGATAATGTCTGCACCTTTAAGTTATTTGTGTTCTGAATATTCTATGTATTTACTAGTCTCAGAAAACTGTTCTGCTGTACTGCTGAGCCATTCTGTATGAAACAAATTAAAGACACATCTTTATCATGGAGGCGAAAGGAGACAAACTCAGAGGAATTATATTAAAAAAAAAGCACCAGTCAGTCACACAGACTGAAATCTGTGCCATCCCTTAAATCTATCCATGAAATGGTAAATGCATGCAGATAAATTAATATCAACATGGAGAAAGTGCAATCAGCTAATTAGTCAATATAACAGTCTTTTGCTTGCTGTTAGTCCTTCTTGCTGGAACCAAGTTTCTTGAAGAGCTTCTTCCCTTTAGAGAAAAAGCCTTTTTTCTTTTTGCCAGATGGAGAGGTGTCAGTGACAGCATGGTCCTCTGAGGAATGGAGGACAGGAGGAGGATGGCCTGAGAATGGAGAGGGACCTGGATGGACTTCAGGCTGCTGGTCTGGAAGTGGATTCTGGTGCGAATCAGGTTCAGAATTGGGTTCAGCCCGTGTCTCGTCTTGGGGACTTGACATTAAGGGCTCCGTCTGCTCTACAGACGCAGAGTGACTCACCTTTTGGGCAAAAAGATGGAAATGCCCGTAAAAGGTTGTTTTTTTTTTTTAAACCAAGAGGACTGAAATATCTATAAGGAAAAAGCCACTAAACCAATGAAATAATGGTGAAAATGTTTTGACACATTCCAGTAAAGAAAGCGAGAGAAGGATGCTTTTGTGGCTCACATCACTGCCACTCAGATGGAACTGAGATCAAGCAGGAAGTGTTTATGAAGAAGAAGTAACTGGGGTGATCTTTAGGGGCTTTAATGGAGAGGGGTAAATAAACATGTACGACAATTGTGTCTACAAAGGAAACCAAAGATGGGGTCAGCATGAGACTTACGCTTCACTGTTTAAAGTGCACACCTCGCTTGTGCCTCTGCACGCCAACATGCAGGAATAAACACACACACAGACACACACCACAAAAACAGCTGAGCCATGCACATCGACAAATAAGGACACGGAGAACATAAAAAGATTGCACATGTATACCAATTAGTGAATTAGTGTTAAGATGGTAAAAAAACTGACAACAGCATGCTGATGTGCCGTAAGGGTGTGGAGAGAAAAATAGGCCGGGTGAGTTGATGGTCACACATGCATGCAGTCACATGCACGTCTGGAGAGAAAACTATAGTACACAACCCTATACACCAACCGTCAGCGTTTTCTAACATTTACTATCTGTGACACCAAACAACACACACACACACACACACACACACACACACACACACACACGCACGCACACACACACACACACACACACGCACACATACGCACACGCACACATACGCACACGCACACACACGCACACACACGCACACACACGCACACACACGCACACACACACGCACACACGCACACACACGCACACACACGCACACACACACACACACACACACACACACACACACACAGACAACTTACCTGTGAGTCTCTTCGGATGTTGCTTACAGTGTGTTCCAGTTCTGCTGACTCATCTCTATTTTCTGGAAAACCTTGAAGGAAGTTGGAAGGAACCAGCCCTTTCTGTCCATTTAAATCTCCCTAAAATGGCAAGAATAACATCCCATCATGCATTTCACTCCCTCAGTCCCCCATTTGCCAAATTGCTAAATCCTCCTAAAAACATGGGGAGGTTGAAAACAAGCTCAGTCAATACTAGTTGAAGGGGAGACACACCCATACATTTACACTCACACATCTAGAGGCAGGGCGGTGGTGGCCTTGTGGTAAAGGGCACTGGATCGCTGATCCTAAGGTTGGGGGTTCGAGTCCCACTGTCCACAAGGTTGTCACTGTCCCCCCAGTGCAGCTAACTGGGTTATCAAAGGCTGGCCATGTCTCTCACTGTCTATGGTGAGAGGTTCATGTAAAAGAACCATTGCTGACTTTCATAACGAGTAGCTGCAAAGCCGTCAGCATGTTTCCTCCCTTGCTAAAGGGTTGTGTCAGGAAGTGCGTCCGACGTAAAAACCTATGCCAAATCAAACATGCAAATCAGATGATTCACTGTGGTGACCTCTGAAAAAGGGAAAAAGCCAAAAGGAAAAAAAGAAAGACTCACATCGAGAGGCAATTTAAAATAGTCAATGAGTCTAATGTGCATGTCTTTAGACGGAGGGAGGAAGACAGAGAACCCAACACAAGCACAAGGAGAACATGCACAGAACTTCACGCAGAAATGCCCGAGCCCAGAACCTTCGTCTGTGAGGCAAAGTGCAAAGTACTACGCCCCGTGCCATACCTCATAGATTTCAGAAAGTTGAGCTGACAGTTACAATGACCTGTACCACTGAACTCGATATTCAAAGATAGAAGAGCCAGTGGCGTAGTGGTTAGGGTGCTGGGTTCGAATCCTCGTAAGACACCCAGCATGCTCTGGGCAAGGTCTTAACCACAAGTGTGCCTCTGACCATCCAGCAATATAAACGGGTACCAGTAAAATATACTGGGAAGGTAAACTAGTGTCCCATCCAGAAGGACTAGAAATGCTAGTTGATGCACGCTACGTAAACCGGGATAAGCTTCGGCTGTGATTGGCCAGAAGCTCAGGTCTAAAATACCCAGCAGACTTACCTTATAATCACAAATAACAGCAAGTATTTAAAACTAATATAATTATATTATACCTACAGACCATTACCCTTATTAACCTTACTAAAACTGCCAAAATATTTTATTGTGCGTTAAAACTATATGCAAAATAGCTGGAGGTTGGGCTGCTTTTGTACTGTTATATTCCCAGTCAATTTTTATCTCCACCAAGGATGCCATGTTTTACTTTTGTTTTTTTGTTTGTTTGTTTGATAGCAGGGTTACCCCTGAAAGTTCCGTGAAATCTCTACCAGAGGCTATATTTTTTACAAAAACTCCAATAAATATTGTAGATCACCCAGAATTAAAACAAAATATATACAGTCGTCCCTCTACTTATGAAAACCTATGAATATGAAAAATCCAGGTTACGAAAAAACATTTTCCTAAATTTTCGTCCTCTGTATACGAAACAACCTCTTCTTACGAAAAGTGCAAAATGCACCACTCAAAAATTCAAACATGCCATTCAAACATTCAAACAATGCGCGAGTTGCTCTCTCACTGACTGTCTTCCAACATCCCACCCTGCTGGCTTTCCATTGGCCAGGAGGGAGCTGAACTGTACCCATTCCTGTATCCATACTTCCAGTTTGTCACACACGTGAAGGAGAGTTGAACAGGACTGTTGGCTCATGAGTTTTTTTTTTAGAGTGATCACTGCAGCGTTATATTTCGTTATCCATCATGGACCCCAAGAAAGTGATTCCCGGTGACACCGAAAAGAAGAAGCGGGCTCCGTTATCAATTGAAGTGAAGCAGGAGATAATAAAAAAATACGAAAGTGGGATGCGGTTGAGCAAAATCGCAAAGGAGTACGGCCGAAACCCCTCTACAATCAGGACGATATTGAAGCAGAAGGAGGCATTAAAAGCGGTGATACAGTGACGGAGGCAATTATTTCAGAAAAAGCAACCACCATATTTACGGACCTTGTGAAGGAGGGTGGGGGTGAGGGTTCTTCAGACCAGCAACCCCCAGACTTTAAAGCGTCGCATGGGTGGTTCAAGAGATTTCAAAAAAGGTAAATAATTTTCTGTTACTTTTCACACATATTTCATACAAAATTGGTGTACTTTTATAATTTTTAAGGGGTTTATGGGGTAGTCTTTGGAACCTTGGAACGAATCCCATGTTTTACATGTAAAATGCACCTCTACTTATGAAAACCTCAGGTTACGAAAAGGCACTGGAACGGATTAATTTCGTAAGTAGAGGGCCGGCTGTATATCGATCTAGGAATTTTAAAGGATTCTTTAACGTTGTAATACAGAAACTATGAACTAATAACCAGATTGCTGGGCTTGGCTGAGGTTTGCGCTCTTAGACTGCTCTTGTTAAATAAATAGTTAAATCAGGTCAAAAAAAATACCCATCAATAGCCAATTGTTTGCAATCTTGCTGGCTTAGGAGGCCAAGTTTTTTTGTGACTGATGTTTGTCAGGTTTATCATCATCGACTAAAATTCTACATGATAATACAAGAGCTTTGCATTAATACTGATACAGAGGTCTATGTGGTAAATGGAAAAATATGACTTACAAAGTATCGGAATAAATGTGACTCAAACACACCACTATATAATCTGAGTCAATAATCCAAGAATTATAACAATTCAAAGGGCATGGGTCTGTGTTCAGGGCAACTAAGCACAATACAGGAAGAGAGAAAGAAAAGAGAAGTGGGCAATCAGGTAACCTTTAAGATTATAGTCATTACTCATTCCAAAAAGTAAAGTCCAGCCTTAAAGGCTTCATTGGCTACATATATTGGTTTAATTCACTTTAGAGTTGACTACTCACATAAAAGAAGCCATCGTCATCCATGTCACCAAACACATAGATGACGTCCCCAGCATTAAATGACAGCTCAGCCTGTAGAACACAATGAGAAAGAGCTCGTATGTCAATCTGTGTGCTGATAAACCACAATGGGCTTCAATCATCAAACTGGACACATACAATCCTTTAAAAGGTTCACTCTCTCACCCTCTCATTTTCTGAAACACTTATTTCTGCAATTAGGGAAGCAGGGGGTCTGAAGCCTCTCACTGGACACTGGGAGAAGGCGGGGTATACCATGAACAGCTCGCCAAACCATCGTAAGGCGACACAGGAACAATAATTCACACAATTTGGGGGGCAATTTGGAACAGTCAATTAGCCTAATGAACTTGTCTGTAGACTTGCCTGTAGCACGGGGAACACATTCTCCACACAGAAACACCTCTCGCCGAGCCCGGGACTCAAACCCAGGACTGACTTGCTGTAAGGTGGACCACTATGCCACTGTGCTGCTAATTAAATAAAATGGACTCGATCACAATGGTTAAGACACTCAGTGGTTTAAGGTGACTGGTTACTAATCCAAAGGTAGGGGGTTTCATTCTCAGTACTATCACTGCTGGGCCCTTGAGCAAGGCCCTTACCTTCAGTTGCTTACTGTATTAAATAATATTAATTGTAAGTCACTTTGGATAAGTGAGTCTGTAAGTCTGCCAAACACTGTAACTGTTCAAATGTTCCTGCACTTCTTTTCCTTTCGGCTGTTCCTTTTTTCAGGGGTCTCCATAGCGAATCATCTGCCTCAATCTTCATGGAAGTCATATGATTCGCACGTTTGATTTGGTATAGGTTTTTACGTCGGATGGTCTTCCTGACACAACCCTTTAGCAACGGGCAGAATCACACTGACGGCTTTGCAGCTCCTCTTGTCGAAAGTCAGCATTGGTTCTTTTACATGAACCTCTCACCATAGACAGTGAGCGACATGGCCCGCCTTTGAGAACCCAGTTAGCTGCACTGAGGGGACAGTGACAACCTTGCGGAGAGTGGGACTCAAACTCCCAACCTTAGGATCAGGTAGTTAGGCCGGTGTTGTAGTGGTTAGGGTGCTGGGCTCATGATCGTGGGGTTGTGTGTTCGAATCCCAGTTAGACCTCCACAGTGCTACTAAGCCCCCTGGGCAAGGTCTCAACCACAAGTGTGTCTCTGTTCACCCAGCAGTATAAATGGGTACCAGTAAAAAATATACTGGGAAGGTAACCTGTGATGGACTCCTGGTCGCTTCACGCTACGGAAACTGAGGATAAGCACCGGCCTGATGAACCGCTATGGCTTGGGTGTAAAAAGCCCAACAGACTTTACCTTTTTCACCTCACCATAGACAGTGAGAGACATGGCCGGCCTTTGATAACCCAGTTAGCTGCACTGGGAGGGGGACAGTGACAACCTGGTGGAGAGTGGGACTTGAACCCCCAAACTCAGGATCAGCGATCCAGCGGCCTTTACCACCAGGCCACCACTGGCACAAATTAACATAACTGGGTATTTATGCAAATCCTGATTGATAAATTTACATATGCGGACACTTACGAAAGTTAATTTTGTCTGATTGGTTTCAATACATTTTCCTTTTCAAATCTCAACACGACATTTAGAAGGGAACTGATATTCCGTGTCTTATAGAGTTGGTTTGTAATCCTCTTCTTCTTTTAATACTGTGCAACATTTTAAAGCCAACTCTCTGTTGACTGACAAAACGATCTTGGTCTATTGATGTCCATATCCAGGTTTAGTCAGGTTTTTGAATTTCTTGTTACTGGCCCCTTTAAAAGAAACTTCAGTCACTTAAGTCTCAATTACCAGTAAGATGAATATTCCCTCCTGCTCTGCGTACCATCATTATACTTCATGCACCAGGTTTCCTTATGACGCATGCCATCCTGTTTTGCAATACAGCGTTGCAGAGGGCGCATCGGTGCATGAGAGCATGTCGGCGTGAAAGAATTCTGGCTAACTTTCAGAGAAACACTTTGAAACAATTAAACAGAGTAGTTTCCCTATGTGGTGTGACTCAAAATATTTCTTCCACTTCTGCCTTGAAAAATGTCATTTCTTGTAATGATCGGTCCTCATTTTGCTCTTTATGAGCTTTTCTTTTTTTATGGAATTTTACAAGCAACACTAAATGCAAATTAGCCACACTGTAAATACCTGGCAGAAATTTTAGCTCACTGCAGTCTCAGAAACATTTATACACAACTTACAATGAGGCTGCATGTGCAGGAGGTTCAGACTGTGTGTGAATAGATTGTCATGGTTACCTCAATGTCGGCATTCGGAGAGCTTTCTCTTGGGTCATAATCAAAGATGGCCATCATCCTGCGAGGGTTTCCCATGGTGATGGCTGAGTGCCGTGCATTATCTGCCAATCAAAGAGCAACACTGTCATCAGATCTTAATAATTACAGTCAACAAACCATACTATTTCATGATATTTTTTTTCAACCGAGATGAAAAACAGGGAATAGCAAAAAAAAAAAAAGAGACATAAACAGAATTGTAAATACATGTGGTACAGAGAACTTTAATGAAATGTTATCGATGTAAAAACAGCAGACAAATATTCTCAGTTCCATCTCCAGTGATCACATGACAACATTTATGGCATTTGGCAGACACCCTTAACCAGAGTGTCTTACATTTTTATTCATTTATATAACTGAGCAGTTGAGAGTTCAGGGCCCAACAGTGGAAGCCAGGCGATGCTAGGGCTTGAACCCTCAACCTTCTGATTAGTAAGAAATGCATGATTCAATTACAAAAATAATACGAAACAGCACAATGCGTACAATCACGTCCAAATGTTTAGGTTGACCACTGAATTCAAATCCAGATTTCATAAATATGCAAATTAGGACCGCCCATATCTTTGCAGATCCCACCCACTTCTTGGGAAAACTTATAAGTCTTATAGGTACTGAATATGCAAAATTGGGGTTTTCATTGGGACCCATTCAGGGTATACCCCGTCTGTCACCGAAGTTAGCTGTGGTCAGTGCCAGACCCTGATTTGCTTCCTTAATCTGAGATCATTTGTATTTATAAAAAAAAAAAAAAAAAAAATTGAAATAAAATTGCACTAAAACAACACTGCATACTGTCCTGAGAAGTGGAACTGAAAATTGTTGAAAAAATTTCTAATTTCATCCAATGACAGGAACATAAAAATGATGTGGTTAGCATGCAGTTCTTCTGCACTCAGTGCAACAGTGCACCATGCAAAGTATAAATATGCAATGTTAAATCAGAAAGAAGAAAAGATGAAAAAGAAAAAAAATGTAAAAGTGCATAAACAAAGAATTCATGGAGAGTTTGAAGACACGTGAATCTCATGCATTCAAATATTCTCACAAACTATTTAAAAAGTTGATTAATGCTCTGCCCGATGCGCAAGAGGTGGGGAAAGACGGGAGACAGATTGAGATTGATATGGCGACTGCAGACCTTGGCTGGAGGACTCCGTAATGGACCTGTCCTCCAAAACACCTGGAGACTCCACTGAGGAACAGGACGAAATGGAGAAATGGTTAGAGTTCTGCTGGAGCCTTCATTATCTCAACTCAAGTAAAGAGTGGGGGTTAGGACACGATGAACAAATCCACCTTAAACGGAACTAAAAATGGTCAAAAACGATTAGTAAAGAACCAGAAGAGAGCACGCGCACACACACACACACACACACACACACACACACACACACACACAGTGATGCATGCAACACTGGAACAAAGAGACGGGGGATTCTGTAATTGACTTGTGATTCTAAAATGTGATGTTATGCATTAAAATATGATTCCTGAACCTTTTCGTTTCAGAAGATGTGCAGAAAGCTTTAAATGCATGAAAATAAGGCAACTTGAAAGCAGCAGTGTATACTCCACAAAGCACTCGCTATCCCAATTGCCAGTGATTTTAACAGGATCATGGACTTCAGGCTGATTTAATGTATTAATATATTTATTTTTTATTTTAAATATTCTTTTTCGCATCATTACTTACTGATTTTTTTATGACACAAGTACTTTTACCAGCTGTTTGAAACATTTCAATTATGCACAAAGTTTAATATATAGAATTTTTATAAATTTGGCCCATTTTACTGACTCATTGTATTTAACTCACCTGAGAAAAATTGACCGTATATGCTATTTAACAATTATGGTCCATAATGGTGAGGTGGATATTTCTGAAAACCCCCCAGACGGAACGACATGACCCTCAGTGACAGCTACTGAGTCTGAGGTGCATAATTGTTTAGTATACTAGTACAGGGATCCCTCGCTACTTCGCGCTTCAATTCATGCAGCTTCAGTGCATCTCGTTTTTTTTTTTTTTTTAAATATTCATCGAATTACAAAATAAGGAAATTAAGGAAGAATAGGAGAAAAAGTTAAGGAAAATGCCACAAAAACAAGGCCAATTATGCAAAAAAAACCAACAACCTCCAAACAAACAAACAAACAAACAAACAGACAAACCCCCCCAACCCCCAACCCCCCAACATAACTACTTACATTTTTGTGAGGTGCACATCTATGTGCGCGTGCGCATCTGTATCTGTGTGTATTTATATTTTATTTACATCTTATGCATTATTTTTGAATGTTTAATTGTTATTATAACCATTTATAGTGTTGAATCTGCATTTATTGATATTATATACGCATATACATGTATGTATACGTCAGTCGGGGGGGTTGACCCTACTTCGTGGAATTCGGTGTTCGTGGGGGGATCTTGGTCCCAATTAACCACGGAAAGTGAGGGGTCCCTGTATACTACACAGGAACTTAAAACATAGCAAAAAAGTACACTAAAACGATAACACGCCAAAGTGGGTGTAGCTGATTAATGTGGCTACTTTAACTCCGTTTATGTGTAAACATGAAGAAAAGCAAACTGACGTGAGATTTTTATATTTTTATTAGATAACCATATTCGGAGCAGGTCAGGTGTGACCTAGTTTACTGTGTTTGTTTAGACCACTCATTCATTTTACAACATACTATACAGAAGCATAAGTAGCCTAAATGGTACAGTACTCCAAAGAGGTGTTTGAGTGGCGCTCCTGAGCGGAGCACCATAGCCATGGAACACGGCCTTAATATCTGTCCGGTGTGCTGTCCAGTGTCCGTGTGTGTCTACCAAAGAAAACCCAGTAAGGCTGCTGCATCGCTGAGTTGATGCTGATTGGCTGTTACATAATGCTGACTTTCATGATAACAGGACGCAAAACCCCGCCCCCCCAGATTTATTATTAATAATGTAATTAAAACACAGAGGCTCATACAACACCACACTCGCACACAATAAAAAACACATAATCTGACTCTGGTCGGCAGGCAGAATTATAGGTAAATACTATAAATAACCATTAGGCAAATTCCAAACTCAGAGGCCTGAGAGAACATATGATGTTATTAAATAACTAACTAGATATTAGAAAGGCTTTCAGAGCAAAGCCAGGTTCAGACATCTGTTGAAAGCGCTGCTTTTATGTATTGCCCAAACCCACATATTAATCTATATGATAGGGAGACACGACAAACTAAAATAAGTTTTATATTCGATTTATATATGATTCAAGCAGTAACCATTGAGAATGTTTGTTTATTTTAAATCTCAGATAGTAGGTCACACCATTTCTGTGTAGTATATGCTAATCAGTATATGCTAATCATAATTATATATATATATATATATATATATATATATATATATATATATATATATATATATAATTATAATCCAAAATATTCCACAATGCTATACATAACTATACGAGGAAAATATATACCATATGTGAGTCTCTTTATCCAATATAAAATTTACTCACGCACAAATTGCTGTAGTATAAATAATAAAAAGAACCCTCCAGGATATGTTGCTATAACAACCAATGTCTCCATGGTACAGGGATCCCCCTACTTCGCGCTTCAATTCATGCGGCTTTAGTGCATTGCGTTTTTTTCTCCTAAAAATATTTATCGAATTATATCGAATAGCAAGAATAGGGGAAATGTTAAGGAAAATGCCACAAAAACAAGGCCAATTATGCAAAAAAAAACAAAAAAAACAAAACCCCTAAACAAACACAAAACAAAAAACAACCCAAAATCTCCCATGAAAACTAGTTACATTTTTTGGTGAGGTGTGCATCTGCGTGCGTGCATGTGTGTGTGTATGTGTGTGTGTGTGTGTATTTATATTTTATTTACATCTTATGCATTATTTTTTAATGTTTAAGTTTATGCATTGAATATTTATTGAATATTGAATGTATTTATTGATATTATATACACATATACATGTACGTATATGTCAGTTGGGGGTGGGGGTGATCCTACTTCACAGAATTCAATGGTCACATGGGGATCTTGGTCCCAATTAACCACGGAAAGTGAGGGATCCCTGTACTAGTAATTCTACTTGGTACTGATGCATCATTATTCAATTGATAGTCACAGAAAGGCTTTTTTTGGTAAAATAAATAAATAAATAAATAAATCATTACTATATTGGGATTCTTTTTGATTTGACATGAAGTGTTGCAGATGTATTCTGCTTCTTAATAAAAGGAAATGATTTAAGCCTCCCCCAAGCCAAAAAAGTGAGATGGTTGGAAGAAGATGGAGGGACAGTGAAGAGACACGGAGACACACCTTTCTTGGAGCGTCTAGGTTTGGGTGGTGGAGCCGGACGGTGCGGAAGCTGAGAGAGTGAGCGTGTGCCTTGATGGAGGTCAAACAGGAGAATGCGGTTTGAAAATGAAACCAGACAACAAGCTGACAGAAAACGAGAATGAAGCCTGATATAAAGCAGGAAAACAACAACAACAAACAACAACAACACACAAAAGTTGCGTGATGATGTTGACTCAACAGAATGCACCAGCTACTGTGAGCTGGAAAGAATTAACTCATTGCTGCCAGTATTCTAGGAAATGGAAGCTCCGCTGTAGGGGCTGCTTTTCTGGGTCAGGGCTGAAATGCTTCCTTGATGGAAAAGCAGCGTTATTAACAACAGCGCAACCAAAACAATACACTGAGGCAGAATTTTTTTTGCCACTTCTTAGTTCCTTTGCAAAGAAAAAGCACAAATGTGAGCCCCTTCAACATAATACGGATTAAGTGGAATAAAAAATTTTTCATTCCTTCATTTTTTTGAACTGCTTAATCCTAATTAGTGTCGCGGGGAGGCTGGCATCCATCTCAGCTGACTCTGGATGAGGGCAGAGTACATTCCGGACCACTCGCCAGGCCATCGCATTTTAGAAACACCCTGACGGCTATTTAGCGTCTCTTGACAAATGTCAGCAATGATTCTTTTACACCCTCTCACCACAGACAGTGAGAGAAATGGCTGGCCTTTGATAATCCAATTAGCTGCACTGGGGGGACAGTGAGACCAGTTGAAGGTGGGGCTTGGAACCGTAACCTTGGGATCAGTAATCCAGCACCTTTACCACCGGGCCATCACTGCCCCCATACATACAGCATGTAAAAATTTTACATACTAAAATATTCATATTTGGAAAGAGAATAAAAAAAAAAAAACAGTGGTCCCCAACCCTTTTATCACCACGGACCGGTCAACACTTGGAAAATTTACCGCGGATCAAGGTGGGGTGGGGGTTGTCATACCTTGTTTGTATTGTAAATAGAACATTTATATGAAATATTGTTATTAATAATAATAATAATAATAATAAGCACTCCATGAGTGTTATTTTTCAACAGCTGAAATAAAGTTGGTTGGGAAGTAGAGCTTGAACTTTTCTTAAAAACACAGGTGATGCTGCACCTGCAGGGAGAATGAAGGCTCAGGCTCAGTCCCGCCCAACATCCCCGCTATTGTTTGAAACATGTCCAGCACGCCTCTGTTCATGTGCCGTCCCCTGGTGTGTTACATTTTAGCGCTCAAATAACCGACATATAACCGAGAGAATCCGATCATTTTTAAAAATAAAAGACTTTTTCAAAAATAAAAATCATTCAAACTCAGATAGTAAATAAAACGGAAATAATGAATTATTTCTTCTGCAGACCTGTACCAATTGAGCCATGGACCAGGACCGGTCCGCGGGCCGGTGGTTGGGGACCATTGCTTTAAAACGAGGTACAGTACATGATTATAGCATGAACATTTTTATGAATGCCCACATGTGACCCTAACATTCTAAATCTGAATGAATCTGCCTCTCGACCAATCAGCACAATCTTCCTGGCATCTTTCTATTACCTGATGGGTTCTATTTAGACCGAGTCATGTCTGTTTTGAAGCTTCTCTTTGGTTTATATGATTTAGGGAATCCTTCTGGGATTCTGTGAGTAGGTAAAGTATTCTGACAGTGAATCTGGATAGCAAGGAAATAACCTGAGCAATCACAAAAGCAGATGGAAAATCAGTTAAATAAGTAGATATTGTGCATTTTTGTGCGGGTTAGCCATTTTCAACTTCCTTTAGCGCTTAATCAAAACACGACCTTGAGACTTAATCCGTATTATGGTGGAGCAGGTCATAAATATGATCATGAATGTTTCAGAAAAAAACCACAAACCCAAACCAAGAAATAAAAACTGATGCCCCTAACTTGAAAACTAGACGTCTTATTCATATTGATATCATAAGAAGCCACTTGTGTCCAAAACCCAGGCATCTGTTTTAACTCAAACCAGTAGCATGAACATATAAGTATAGAATTATATTTAAAAATCATAAAATACATTCTAATCTGAATATTTACTCATTCATTTGATAAACCATTTAAATCTACTACCCTGGAGCCGATCTCAGCCAACTCTAAGTGATAGAGGGGTACACTCTGAGGGCCAACACACACACACACACACACACACACACACACGCGCGCGCGCACACACACACACACACACACGACCTCTTCCATTGAGGGGAAATTTGTAACAGCCAATTGCCTATTAACCTCACGTGCATATCTTTGGATTGTAAGAGGAAAGCGGAGTACCTGGAGGAAACATGCAAACTGAGCACATGACTTGGACCCAGGACTTACAGGATATAAGGTGGCTATGCTAACTACTACCCGCTAACCTGACAATGCAAAGTGGAAATTTCCCATAAAATGTCCCACACTGCACCCCATCCCGCTGCTAACTGCTGTACTATTGCATAAATTTACATATTATAACTAAATTACAACAGGCAGTGATGGCCTGGTGGTAAGGTGCTGGATTACCGATCCCAAGGTTGGAGGTTCAAGCCCACTTTTCAAACCCACACCGCCATGTGCAGCTAACTGGGTTAGCAAAGGCCGGCCATGTCTCTCACTGTCAATGGTGGGAGGCTGTAAAAGAGCCACTGCTGACTTTCATCAACAGGAACTGCATAGCCGTCAGCGTGTTTCTGCCCTGCTTATTCCTGGCGAGCTGTCCAGGGTGGACTCTGCCCTTACTCAGAGTCAGCTGAGATGTGCGCCAGCCTCCCCACAACCCTAATTAGGATGAAGAGGTTTAGAAGATGAACGGATGAACTAAATTACAATCACAAAACCATTTCTGGTTAAGTGTCCAAATGCAATGCGGAACCTTTTCCAATTAGCATATTTAAATCAATTCCCCTCTAAGCATTTATCAATAAATTGAAAGGCTTCTTTTTAAATGTGCAAATTCAATTTATATCGAAAGCAATATCAAAAATCAATATAAAAATTATTTTTTTCTACGATAATACGAAAAAAAATCAGCTGAGATGTGGCTTCTGGAAGACTGACCTACTGAATGTTCTTCTTCCTTTTACACTGTACAAACAAAAGAAATCTTACTACACATCTGCTATCTTGCACTTTATTGATAAACCGTTATGGCATCAACAATGACTCTCTAGAATATCAACCAGGGGCTCACTTGATGATAAGTTAAAAAAAAAAAAAACGGCACAGGATCACTTACTCATCTTCTCCATGGTAGTGTCAGTGGACAAGAAGCCCTGCTGTAGCAGTTCATCTCTGGTCTCTTCATCATCCACCTGAATCTCAGAAACCATGTTACAGGGCACGTAGCCATGACGGCCACCTGACTCACCCCGGTAAAATCCATCTGCGTCCTTATCACCATAGACCTACACGGAGGAGCAAGTAAAAACACGTCATATACTGTGTAATTAATTTACCTATGCGTGCATGTATGTATGTACTGTATTTTCCAGACTATAAATTGCACATTTTTTCATACTTTGGCTGAAGGTGTGACTTGTACTCCAGAGCGACTTATATCTGAAATTATTACATATAATTCTGTTCGGCATAATAATAAGACATAATTTCATATGTTTGTTATTTTTACACAACCACAAGAGGGCACTCTAGGCTTGGGTGCCAGTACCTGCTCAGCCACCACTGAAGAAATATCCTCAAAAAGAAAATCGTATTCTGCGGATTACAAGCTCCAAGTAGTGAAATATGCAGCAGAAAATGGTAATCGAGCAGCAGAAAGAAAGTTTGGAATGAACGAGAAACTTGTGAGGGACGGAGAAAAGCGGAGATTATGACTACTGCAATGAAAAAAACAAAAAATCTAATTGCGGGCTAAAAGCTAGATGGCCACAGCTTGAGGAACGAGCTCGCACACGGGTGCTTGAGTAATGTGTTGCAGAGAGAGGCTTGTCAACAGTGCAGTTGCGTCTCCACGTCCAGGTAGTGAAATTATTACATATAATTCTGTTCGCCATAATAATAATAATGCATATAATTTCACGTTTGTTTTTACACTCACAACCACAAGAAGACAACAAGAGGGCAGAAAAGCGGAGATTATTATTCCTGCAGTGAAGAAAACAAAAACAAAAAGCTAATCGCGGGCTTAAAGCTAGAGGAAAGAGTTTGCACATGGGTGCTTGAGCAATGTGTCTCAGGGTAGGGCTTGTCAACAGTGCAGTTGTGTCTCCAGGTCCAGGTAGTTTTCAAGGAGATGAATAGAAATGACTTTGCGTGAAGACTTTCTTGGTGTTACCGCTTCATGCAACACAACCGCCACTCTATCAGAGCGAGGACCACAACGTCACAAACCTGCCAGCAGATTTCCAAACCAAGGTAGACAGTTTCCATTAGGTTGCGACTTATAGTCCAGTGCGACTTGTATGTGTTTTTTCTTTATCGTGCATTTTTTTTTTTTTTGGACAATGCGACTTGTATTCCGGAGCGACGTATAGTCCGGAAAATATGGTATGTAAGTATGTGTGCATATATGTCTGTATCATGCTCTTTTTCTAGGATAGAATTACACCCTACATCTATTATATAATTATATACAGTATATCCATTAATAGGACTCAAGGACTCAACATGTAAGTTTAAATTCTTTTTTATATTTTTATATAAAATTAAGAGAATTATACATGCAGCTCTACCAATATTTGGTTACACATCCCTGTCCTGTGCCTCCATCTCTTTCTGAACTAAGCACCTTGTCTGCTACTCTTACATCTTATTTTAAGTGTAAAATTTGGCCTATGAAATGAGCTGCGTCCTTCAATGTCTCCTGCATGACAAAAATCCTTTGGTGGACATTAAAGGGACAATATGTAAGGGATAATAGTCAGTGAGCGAGGCATCATTGTGCAATAACCTGGTACGGACTGATACAAGACTCACTTCACTTCACTTGAGGTCTCACTTTATCAGACCGAATTAGCGATACTTGTTCTACAGTGTCTAGCTAATTATATAGGTGTTTGATAAATAAATCCATAATTTGATGACACAGAAAAATATTTACTGATTACATAAGCAATTAAGTTTACTGGATTACATGAGGGTGGCACGATGGCGCAGTGGTTAGTATGTCGGCCTCACAGCAAGAAGGTCCTGGGTTTGATTCCTAGCTTGGGCATTTCTGTGTGGGTTTCCTTCGGGTAGTCCGGTTTCCCCCCCACAGTCCAAAAATATGCATGGTGGACAAACTGCCTGTTCCAAATCACCCGAAGGTGTGAGTGGGAATATGAATGGATGTGTGAGTGTTGGCCCTGCAATGGCCTGGCAAGTTGTCCAGGGTGTACCTCGCCCTTGCCCCGAGTCAGCTGAGATGGGTGCCATCCTCCCTGTGACCTTAATTAGGTTTAAGTGTTTAAGAAAATGAATGAATGAAAGAATGATTTTTATGAGCTAATTTCTCCCAGGGTCTTATGCACTTGAGAAACTTAATAATGGTGTGTTTTAATGAAATTACAGACTAACCAATCACAATTGAGTATTGAAATGAGCTGTGAACACTCACTTACTCGTTTGCCTAACTGTTTGGGTAGTGGGGAAAGTGGAGTCTATCCCAGACAGCACACAGAACAACTAGCCCAATAATAACAAGGTCAAGCCTCTCGCTCTCTCTCTCTCTCTCTCTCGCTCTCTCTCTCTCTCACACACACACACATACACACACACACACACACACACAGGCACACACAACACGCACACACACGCACACACAAAACCACTCACACTCACACCTAGGGGAAATTTGGAATGCCCAATGCCAATGTCTTTGGACTATAGAACAAAACCATAGTACCCAGAGGAAACGCACACAAGCACGGAAAGAACATGCAAACTTCAGAAAGAGTCGCTCTTGCCGAGCCTAGGACTCAAACCCAGGACTTTCTTTGTGAAAACTTTCTTGTAAAAAATAAATTGAGTAGCATCTTTGAAAGCAGCATCAGATGAGTGACAAAAAAAAACCCTTGGTGTGTCAGTTCCTAAATATAGAATAACAACTGGAGTTTTCCAGAATATTCTGAACCTTAATGATCTGTCCCTCTCTGAAGGGAAGTTCCTCATCTGCTGCATCGCAGTTGGGAGACATTGTTGAAGGATCGTAGGGGAAGAGAGCAACAAAAATTCGTACTTCACTCGTACCAGTTGTCCTCGGCTCTGCAACATCTGTAACGGCACACCCACCCACACACACACACACACACACACACACACACACACACACACACACACACACACACACACACACACACACACTTGAGTCCTCTCTCCTTTGAGGCCAATCAATTAATAGCATTTGAGCCAGCACTGTGAGAGGGATGCATGCATCAGTTATTAGTCTGTACATTCATGTGGAAAAATAATCACATCGAATAGAAATCTTTTTTTTAATAAACCTGTTATAAACAAAGGAACATCTCACCACTGTAGACACAATAACAAACAACATGAAATATTTGCTTCTAAAAATACTGAACAACTTAAACCTAATTAGGTTCATGGGGAGACTGGAGCCCATCTCAGCCGACTTTAGCATCCTGTTGAGAGTAGAGCTTGAACCCCTGGCCTTGGGATCAGTAAACTCTACCACCAGGCCACCATGGCCCCTTTTTTAAATACATTGAAGCTTTATATATATATATATATATAGAGGATTTTCTGAGTAGATCCTTCCGTAGAAGACTGCTCAATACTTTTTGGTAGAGCAAATAACAGGACAAAGACTTTCTATTGAAACTCCATTTATCACTACAGATCTGTTTCGAATTATAGAATTCTTCTATAATCACCTGAAGAGAGAGGATGGTTTCACCGCCCCTCGAAACAGATCTGTAGTGATAAATGGAGTTTCAATAGAAAGTCTTTGTCCTGTCCTTTTATTTTTATTATATATATATATATATATATATATATTAGTATATCGACCACCTGACTGACATATACGTACATTAAAATGTGTATATAATATGAATAAATACATATTCAACATGATAAATGCTTATAATAACAATTAAACATTCAAAAATAATGCACAAGATATAAATAAAATATAAATACACATATACAGACACACACATGCACACACACAGATGGGCACCTCAAATAAAAATGTAAGTACAGTCGCCCCTTGACTATTCCCGGTTTTGCACTCACGGTTTGCATATTTGCGGACTGCCGAGCAACTGACACGTCATTCAATTTCAGCCGATGGCTGTCCTCCTTCCTGCTGATTGGTTGAGATGATATAACGCCACTTTTTCCTCATTCACACACAATTTGTCAATGAGCCTTTTAGTGTGTTTTAATTACCAGTTAAACTCTATGATGCCACTCAACGCTGTGCGTCTTCTCTGGTTAAGCGATAGAAAAGGTACTGACGTTGGATTTCTCTTCTGAAGAAATGACAGTTTCCTCTGAAGTGCCTGAAGAGGAATAATCATCTGAACTGTTGTAAAGCTGTAGTATTAAAGTATTTTTCAATTATTATTCCAGTACAATGCCTAAGTTAATGTTTAGAATGTTGTGTGTGTCTGCTTTCGCCCGCTCCGGATGAGGGGCGTGGCTGAGCTGCTCGGACTGAATGCAGTTGAATTAAGTAATCTTATTAACGCACTATGAACACAAACCGCACGCTTACCTCAATTAAAGAACGCTTCTTAAGTCCATCCCCTCTGAATGTGAGGCGTTTGTTGCAAGTGACACATGGAGCTTGATCTTTTAAGTGCGCAAGTGAATTGCGCAAATGCTCAAGTGCACTTGCTAACTTGAAAGATACAAGTCCGGATAAGCCGCACTTCATCTCATAAGCTCCGTTTGTTACCTACACCGAAAGCCTCACATTCAAAGGGGAAGGACTAAAGAAGTGCGCTTTAATTGAGGTGAGCATGCGGTTTGTGCTTATAGGGAGTAAATGAGATTACTTGATTCAAGTATGAACTGCTTTCAGTTGCACCCCAAGAAAGTGATTCCTGGTGACACCAAAAAGGAGAAGCGGGCTCCGTTATCAATCGAAGTGAAGCAGAGGATAATTAAAAAAATACGAAAGTGGCATGCAGTTGAGCGAAATCGCAAAGGAGTATGGCTGAAATCATACTACAATCGAGACGATATTGAAGAGGAAGAAGACTGTAAAAACGGAGATACAGTGACGGAGGCGATTATTTCGGAAAAAGCAACCGCCATATTTAAGGACCTCGTGAAGGAGGGTGGGGGTGGGGGTGAGGGTTCTTTGGACCAGCAACCCCCGGACTTTAAAGTGTCACATGGGAGGTTCGAGAGATTTAAAAAAGGTGAATAATTTTCTTTTACTTTTAACACGTTTCATACAAAATTTGTGAACATTTATAATTTTTAAAGGGTTTATGGGGTAATCTTGGGAACCTTGGAACGAATCCCATGTTTTACATGTAAAATGCACCTCTACTTATGGTTACGAAAAAGGCACTGGAACGGATTAATTTCGTAAGTAGAGGGCTGACTATATATATATATATATATATATATATATATATATATATATATATATATATATATATATATATATATATATATATACACACAGTATGTATAAAGTATGCTGTATAATGTTTAGATATTTTTTAATAAATATCGCAGTACAAAATTAAAAAGCTTTTCTTAATCATTGCTATTTTTTACTACATTAATACTGTATTAATGAGTAAGACCATCTATAGAATGTGTTTAAGAAGCATATTTTAGCGCATGTAATATATACAGAGTATTTTACTTGCGGTTGCTCATTCGCGCATGTAATATGATACATGGGGTTTTACTTCCGGGTACAGAACTCGAAGATTATCTTCATTCACGGGAGGGGC
Source organism: Plotosus lineatus (assembly GCA_024760905.1). Lineage (NCBI taxonomy): Eukaryota > Metazoa > Chordata > Actinopteri > Siluriformes > Plotosidae > Plotosus > Plotosus lineatus. Next base: position 29,374,595 of record CM045740.1, on the reverse strand, counting down.
CGGAACTGAACCCCCGCGAATATCGAGGGCCTACTGTAATTTTGTTGGGGGATTTTGGGTTGTTTTTTTGTTTTTGTTTGTTTGGGTTTTTTGCTTCATTGGCCTTGATTTGTGGCATTTTCCTAAACTTTTCCCCTATTTTTTTTTATTTTTTATTTTTCGATGAATAATTTTGAAAAACCCGCAATGCACTGTAGCACCCATGATTGTAGCACAGGACCTTTTCACTTCCCTCTTCCACTGCAAGTGGAAGCATTTTGAACTCAAAATAGATGCCCTGCAATGGTGTCAAGCACCACTGAGGACCAGCTGTGTGTGAGGCTAAAAGCAAAAGTCCAAAGATGAGGGAGAACAAAACTAAAGCATATTCATTTATAATTGAGATACAGATAATGAGAGAAGGAATCCTATGGAAAAAGGGTTCTGGGGGTTCAGGGATGCCATAAAGATGGAATAGTAGTTCATCATATTGCAATATCACGAACTGGTCTACTTCCAACCTTCTTTATACATAATGTGACATGATATGTAAATGTAGGATAAAAAAGATATGATGAGCAAGTACATAATGTCAACAGCTAAACTTTTATTTTATTTTAATCTTAGGAACTTATAATACATAATATTATTTTGTCTTCTAAATCACAAGATCATGAATTGTTTCTGGTTAGGTTGTAAGAGTGTGGCGCCGGTGGTGTAGTGGTTCGGGTGTTGTGCTAATAATCGGGAGGTTGTGTGTTCAAATCCCAGTTAGACCCCCACTGTGCTAAGAGCCCTGGGCAAGATCTTAACCACAAGTGTGTCTCTGTAAACCCAGCAGTATAAATGGGTACCAGTAAAAATATACTGGGAAGGTAACCTGCGATGGACAAGTGTCCCATCCAGGGGGAGTTGTACTCCTGGACGCTTTACGCAATGGAATCCAGGAATGGGGATAAGCACTGGCCTGATGAGCCACTATGACTCAGGTGTAAAAAGCCCAAAGGACTTTACCTTTTTTAAGGTTGTAAGAGTGGTTTTGTGAAATGGGTTTAACAAAATCTTTCGAGTAATTAGTTGATCATTATGGAAAATCACACAGAAACCTCTTGGTCACACTTTGCCAGAGATGTCTGATGGAAAGGAAAACTGCCATGCATTCCTTGTCCGTCGAGGTCCACTCAATCCAGTGGAAAGGTTTGCGCATGCACCAAACTTGCAGCAGACTCCACCGAGAAAAAGGGTCCACTGGTCGTGCGGTTATTATACGTACAGAAATTTTGCTCAGCCCTCATGTACTTGTCATGTTGCATCCGGTGAACCTGACTCATGGCTGAACTACTACCTGACATGCAACAGGCGAAATGATGGCGTCGTAGACATAGAATGTATTTTCAGTATGTGATTACTTACAATGTATGCATGGGAATTAATAAATAAAACCTGAGGTTCACAGGTCAAACTTTGGGATAAGTACAGTATAACTTCTGTACATGTAAACTGTCTTCATTGGGTCAAGGGTCACATGTTTATGCCATCCGGCAAGATGTGACTGTTATCAAGCAATGGAAACGACTTTCACAGCCAAGGTAATTTTCTTTTGCAAAGTTTCAGTTGTCAGTTTAGGCCAGCTATGTCCAATCTTGTTTGGCCAGTGTGGGTGCATTTCAACCAAGAAGTAGTCAAATCTTCACCTGTCCCAATCACTGATTAAAAAAAAAAAAATGACTCGAATGCACATTACTGTTTCAATTTTGAAGCCAGGTGGCAGCCATCTTGGTGAGACCACCTTGTTTAAAGATCTCAAAATGGAGCTGTTAAAAGAAAACACAGCTCAAAACCCCTGTTATTTCATTGCTGATGGACAGAATGCAGAACTTAATATACCTTTTACCAATATTTTCATTGATTTCCATTTGGCTTTTTTCCCCTTTCTCAGGCGTCGCCACAGTGAATCATCTGACTCGCACATTTGATTTGGCAGAGGTTTTTACATCGGATGCCCTTCCTGTCACAACCCTTTTAGCAAGGGACAGAAACACGCTGACGGCTTTGCAGCCTACTCTTTACGAAAGTCAGCAATGGTTCTTTTACATGCCTCACACCGTAGACAGTGAGAGACATGGCCCGCCTTTGATAACCCAGTTAGCTGCACTGGGGGGGACAGTGACAACCCTGTGGGGACTCGAACCCCCAACCTTAGGATCAGCGATCCTGCACCCTATCCACTAGACCACCACTGCCCCATTTTCATTGATATCAGTAATTAATTATAACAACAACAACAAAATGCTCCATGGATGAAATTAGGAAAAAACAAAGGGCTTAAAATAAAATATATATTTTCGATGGTAGTACTTCCGTTATCTTCATGCTTTTGATGAAGTTTTGATTTTAACGTTCCACATTAAAGTGGTCTCACCAAGGTGGCACCAGGCTAGCTTCATATTTTGCCGCATGTAAACAGTAGAATGCACAATCCAATCACGTTCTGAGATCAGTGGTTCACACAGGTGGAAGGTGTAGCTACAGCTTGATTAAAGTGAAAAGCTGCACCCACACTGGCCTTTATAAGAAATTTATGGCGAAATAAGTTTACACACTTCTGGTTCATAGTATTTGGCAAGATATGACTAAGTCCTCAAGCAATGCAGCCATGAGGTGGTGGGGGGGGGGGCACTAACCAGTGTCTCTCCCCCTCATGCCGGTCCCAAACCCGGAGAAATGCAGAGTAAAAAAGGTAGAAAAGGTAGAGAGCTGGCTGACATGATGCAGAGGAGGAAGGTGGACATACTGTGTGTTCAGGAGACCAGGTGGAAAGGTAGCAAAGCTAAAGGCTTAGGAGCAGGGTTTAAGCTATTTTATCATGGTGTGGATGGGAAGAGAAATGGAGTAGGAGTCATCTTGAAGGAGGGGTTTGTCAGGAATGTTCTAAAAGTGAAAAGAGTGTCAGACAGAGTGATGAGTCTCAAGTTAGAAATTGAAGGTGTAATGCTCAATGTTGTTAGTGCTTATGCACCACAGGCAGGATGTGAGCTAGAAGAGATGGAGAGATTCTGGAGTGACTTAGATGAAGTGATGCAGAGTACCCCCAGAGGTGAAAAAGTGGTCATTGGTGCAGACTTCAATGGACATGTTGGTGCAGGCAACAGAGGGGACGAGGAAGTGATGGGCAGGTTTGGTATCCAGGACAGGAACGCAGAAGGACAGATGTTGATAGATTTTGCAAAAAGGATGGAAATGGCTGTGGTGAATACTTTCTTCCAGAAGAGACAGGAGCATAGGGTGACTTATAAAAGCGGAGGTAGGAGCACACAGGTAGACTACATCTTGTGTAGGCGATGTAATTTGAAGGAAGTCAGTGACTGCAAAGTAGTAGCAGGTGACAGTGTTGCCAAACAGCATAGGATGGTGGTATGCAGGATGACGCTGATGGTGAGGAAGATGAAGAAGGCAAAGGCAGAGCAGAAGACAAAGTGGTGGAAGCTGAAAAAGGAAGAGTGTCGTGTTGTCTTCAAAGAGGAGTTGAAACAGGCTTTGGGTGGCCAGGAAGTGCTTCCAAATGACTGGACAACCACAGCAAATGTGATCAGGGACACAGGTAGGAGAGTACTTGGTGTGTCCTCTGGAAGGAAAGTAGATCAGGAGACTTGGTGGTGGAATGAGGAAGTGCAGGAGTGTGTACAAAGGAAGAGGTTAGCTAAGAAAAAGTGGGACATAGAGAGGACCGAAGAGAGTAAACAGGAGTACAGGGAGACAGCGTAAGGCGAAAGTAGCAGTGGCTAAGGCCAAACAGAGGGCATATGATGACTTGTATGATAGGTTGGACAGTAAAGAGGGAGAAAATGATCTATACAGATTGGCACAGCAGAGAAATAGAGATGGGAAGGATGTGCAGCAAGTTAGATTGATAAAGGACAGAGAGGGAAATGTATTGACTGATGACAGAAGTGTGCTGGGAAAATGGAAAGAGTACTTTGAAGAGCTGATGAATGAGGAAAATGAGAGAGAAAAAAGAGTAGAAGAGATGACCATTGAGGAGCAGGATGTAGCAAAGATCAGTAAGGGTGAAGTGAGAAGGGCATTGAAGAGGATGAAGAATGGAAAGGCAGTTGGTCCTGATGACATACCTGTGGAGGTATGGAAGTGTCTAGGAGAGGTAGCAGTAGATTTTCTGACAAGAACATTCAACAAGGTCCTAGAGAGTGAGCAGATGCCGGAGGAGTGGAGGAGAAGTGTGCTGGTGCCCATTTTTAAGAACAAGGGAGACATGCAGAGTTGCGGCAACTACAGAGGGATAAAGTTGATGAGCCATACGATGAAGTTATGGGAAAGAATAGTGGAAGCTAGACTAAGGGCAGAGGTCAGCATTTGTGAACAACAGTTTGGTTTCATGCCAAGAAAGAGCACCACAGATGCAATGTTTGCTTTGAGGATGTTAATAGAGAAGTACAGAGAAGGTCAGAGGGAGTTACATTGTGCCTTTGTGGATCTGGAAAAAGCATATGACAGGGTGCCAAGAGAAGAACTGTGGTATTGCATGAGGAAGTCTGGAGTGGCAGAGAAGTATGTTAGAGTGGTGCAGGACATGTATGAGAGATGTAAGACAGTGGTGAGGTGTGCTGTAGGTGTGACAGAAGAGTTCAAGGTGGAGGTGAAAAATTAGCATATTATGATAAAGTTCATTATTTTTCTGTAATGTACTGATAAAAATTAAACTTTCATATATTTTAGATTCATTGCACACCAACTGAAATATTTCAGGTCTTTTATTGTTGTAATACTGATGATTTTGGCATACAGCTCATGAAAACCCAAAATTCCTATCTCAAAAAATTAGCATATGATGAAAAGGTACTCTAAATGAGCTATTAACCTAATCATCTGAATCAACCAATTACCTCTAAACACCTTCAAAAGATTCCTGTGGCCTTTAAAAACTCCCAGCCTGGTTCATTACTCAAAACCGCAATCATGGGTAAGACTGCCGACCTGACTGCTGTCCAGAAGGCCATCATTGACACCCTCAAGCAAGAGGGTAAGACACAGAAAGAAATCTCTGAGCGAATAGGCTGTTCCCAGAGTGCTGTATCAAGGCACCTCAGTGGGACGTCTGTGGAAAGGAAAAAGTGAAAGATGGGCCGATTCCAGATCTTGGGGGACCTGTGGAAGCAGTGAACTGGGCTACAGGTGCCGCATTACCCAGGTCAAGCCACTTTTGAACCAGAAACAGCGGCAGAAGCGCCTGACCTGGGCTACAGAGAAGCAGAACTGGACTGTTGCTTAGTGGTCCAAAGTACTTTTTTCGGATGAAAGCAAATTTTGCATCTCATTCGGAAATCAAGGTGCCAGAGTCTGGAAGAAGAATGGGGAGAAGGAAGTGCCAAAATGCCTGACGTTCAGTGTCAAGTAGCCACAGTCAGTGATGGTCTGGGGTGCCATGTCAGCTGCTGGTGTTGGTCCACTGTGTTTAATCAAGGGCAGGGTCAATGCAGCGAGCTGTCAGGAGACTTTGGAGCACTTCATGCTTCCATCTGCTGAAAAGCTTTATGGAGATGAAGATTTCATTTTTCAGCTCGACCTGGCAGCTGCTCACAGTGCCAAAACCACTGCTAAATGGTTTACTGACCATGGTGTTACTGTGCTCAATTGGCCTTCCAACTCTCCTGACCTGAACCCCATAGAGAATCTGTGGGATATTGTGAAGAGAAAGTTGAGAGACACCAGACCCAACACTGTGGATGAGCTTAAGGCCGCTATCGAAGCATCCTGGGCCTCCATAACACCTCAGCAGTGCCACAGGCTGATTGCCTCCATGCCACGCTGCATTGAAGCAGTCATTTCTGCAAAAGGATTCCCGACCAAGTATTGAGTGCATAACTGAACATAATTATTTGAAGGTTGACTTTTTTTATTGGTTGGATGAAATATGCTAATTTTTTGAGATGGGGATTTTTGGTTTTTCTTTACTTTTTTGCCAAAATTATCAATATTAAAACAATACAAGGCTTGAACTACTTCAGCTGTGTATAATGAATCTAAAATATATGTAAGTTTAATGTTTATCAGTACATTACAGAAAATAATGAACGTTATCACAACATGCTAATTTTCTGAGAAGGACTAGTATATTATATATACGTATAATATATACATATACATACAAGGGTCCCTCACCTTCCACGGTTAATGGGGACCGAGCCCCCCCGCAACCGCTGAATATCCGCGAAGTAGGATAGACACACACACACACACCCCCCCCCCCCCCCCGACTGATGTATACATACAGGTATATGTGTATATAATATCAATAAATACATATTCAACACTATAAATGCTTATAATAACAATTAAACGTTCAAAAATAATGCATAAGATGGAAATAAAATATAAATACACACACACAGATAAAAATGTAAGTAGTTTTATTGGGGGGTTTTGGGTTGGTTTTTTTTTTGTTTTTTTTTTGCATAATTGGCCTTGTTTTCCTGTATTTCCTTAACTTTTCCCTATTTTTTCTTATTTTTTATTTTCCAATGAATATTTTTGAAAAACCCGCGATGCACTGATGCCGAAGAAACTGAAGCGCGAAGTGGCGAGGGATCTCTGTATATCTGTTTCTATGCCTACTTTATTAGCCTAAAGCATAAATTAAACCTTTCCGATTTATTGTGCTTGTTAAAAATGTACACCATCTTCATACAGGGCAAACTAGTGGTTTGTGGGTCAGTTTGGGTTTGGTTCATTAATTGAATCACTTGTAATAACGGGTAATGTGGGTTCAGGTAATAAGGTCTTAGATTCTTGAAAAGGATCTAAATTAAACCAGGACACCAACCTCAACCAATCAGCACATTTACACAAAGCAAATATACAAAGAAGGAAGACCTGATTTGAAAGGAATTATGATTTCACGAAGGAAAGAAACCGTAAGGAAGAAGACTTGAGCATCCTACCGATAGGCAATCTGGTCTCGGATCGATTTAATTTTGCAGAGACGTCTCTGGGGCCACACCAAGCCGCAGAGTCTGTTACAGCTGCAGCCTCCTGAATGAAGCCACATACATGGACATTGGGTAAGTACTTCACACCAGACAACCATATATTTTGAGAAATATTACACACATGCAGCATACATTAACCACGCAAATGCCCCTCGCAACACACACACACACACACACACACGCACACACACACACACACACACACACACGCACACACACTGCACACACTGCACACACACAGGATGTTTTAGAGTTTCAAAACACAACAAAAGCAGCAATTGGGGTTGTTCTGACTGTAGACACATGCAGGCACAAACAGCCTTTAGAAGGGATGAAGGGATGGTGATGCTTCCATGAAGTTTAGTAACCAAACAACTTAAACAAGCCTCAACATCTGAGGTTTTGAAAGCCATATATTTTCTTGTCAAGTTTTCCCTGAGAAGACAAGAGGTTCAGCAAGGACACTACAATGAAGTAAACCATATATAAGGGTCCAAACATTGGATGTCTCACTATATGGCATTTTTTAAATCTCTACATTTAGGCACAGGACAGGAACACGAGGATCAGCTCTACGAACGTGGACGACTATGGGATGAGACAGGGAAAACGTATAGGCCTAAACCTTTTGCATAGAATGATCCATGATGTAATGGGCAAAAATCTTCATTGATAGAGTGTTACTAACAGTCTAAATGTTGTAAGGGTCTAGCTTTGCCATCTTTTTTGTGAGCAAAAGGTTTCAGCCATTTCCAAAGGTGGGTTAATCCCAAGAGGAGCTAACGTTGCAGGACAAGTGATGCAACACACCCATTGGTGGTGACCAGAAGCCATGATGTTAAGCGTATCTTGCGTGGACTGTCTTGGTGATGAGACGTGGTGGTAATCATGGCTTCCGCCCTCTACCCACCACTCTGAGCTCATCTGCTCCACCACAACCTCTCTAGCGTCGAACTGTGATGCTTCATCATCGTTATCTGTCCCGTACTCCACGTCTATCTCTACGGTAGGTGTCCTGATCTTGTGAACTGCCCTGCCGAGCGTATATGGCCCTTGCGCTGTCACTCCTGATTTGGTAAGGTGGGAGGTCATGTGGCTGCGTAGTAGAGCTTCTCGGTGGAGTCTGTCCCGTTCTCGGTGTTCCCGACTTGTACTGCGTGGTTTCACCTCCCTGCTGCAGGGACCTACATACAGGCTGCTTTCTGAATCAAGATCCTCTTCATCATCCCCATAGTTGGCAGTATCTACTGGGCCAACATAATTCATGCAAGGTTGGGACCAGACCTGCGTGTTCCCTCTGTTCCTTGCTGTTTTGGCCATGTCCCAATACGGCTGAGAAGTTCCAGAGGCCAGTTGACACAGAAAACGCCCTTTGTTTGGGTATAGCCTGGAGGGTGGTTCTGATTCGCTGTTGTCCTCTTCCTCAGTCACTTCAGGGATACTAAACAGCTGTTTATTAGAATACACCTGGGGATGGAGTTTCAGAATCTTCTCCAAGACCTCCTCATCGCTGTCAGCCTCCCACCCCTCTGGCTGAGGGGTGGGTACATCGGCAAAAACGGTCAGAGTTACATGCAAAGTAGAAAGAGTGTTTGAATGTGAAGGCCACATATAGAAATACATGTCAGAAAAGTTGGCATTCGGGAAGGTCAGACAGACGATATAGACAAAAAGAAAGTAGAGGAGACGATTAGAGCAGCAGAATATAAATATACAGAACAGAAAAGGAAACATGACTGCAGATTGTAACTCAAATTCACAAAATTCAATTAGAATGCAACGCCAGTGTACTGTGTGTATTTTTAGATTTTTACTCACCCTGCCTGCAGGTCCAGAGTTATAAATCTTGGGTGATACGTCAGTGGCAGACTCGGAGTACAGATCTTCCTCCTCTTCCTCCAGGATGTCAGATAGGTCTGAACGGCTGCTCTCGACATGATAGTCAGTAGGAGGGTCCATTAGTCCTTCTGCATATACCTGCATCAACCCAGTAAATAAAAAGAAAATTCAGAAACACTGGGTATTTATTAGACGCAAAGCCAGTAAGCATCCCAGAAGTGATATGAGGTAGAGGTCAAATGGATTCATTTATCGGGATTATTCCTGAATTAAAGTTTCAATAGAGGAGGGGTCGGGAACTTATAGATCGCGAGCCAGATGTGGCTCTTTTGATGACTGCATCTGGCTCTCAGATAAATCAGGTGGCCTTTCTTCACAGAATAACGAATACATGATTTCACTGTCATTTAAATAAAGATACAAAAAAAGCCATCAAATAAAACAAAAACAGGTGAATAAATCTCGCGCATTTAAATCTATACATCTATTTTCAATGCCACATGTCACTGTGGCGCGCAGCGGAGAGCCAATCCTTTCTGTACGCCAGTATGCGGGTGGGTCCGATACCTCGAAACTCTAATTTTATAGGATTATAACAACAGACACATACTGCGCGTGTTGTTTTTGAGTAAAGAGGTAAATTTCCCTCATTTTTGATCAGCTCATTTCCACGAAGCCATGCACAGCTGGCAAGCAAAACACAAATGGACAGACATGGCAAAACTTCAAACTGCAGACCAACTGATTGCCAAAACTTGGAACGTGGTTCCTGTCACATAAACACTGCAGCGTATGAGTCGTGTCGTATTGGCTCCACATGCGCACGCGAGCAGTCCTTCTCACCTGAAAAACATCAAGACTAACCTGCGGTCACGTGTAACAGATGGAAGCCTAAACACCTGTGTGAAGCTGAACCTCAGCATGTATCAACCAGACTACAAAGTCATCAGCAAAACCATGCTCACCAGAAGTCACATTAATAGTAAGAATTACTTTTCTTATTAATAAATAACTTCGTTATAACAATGTCGTTTAAAATAAATTCAGAGTCCTATTATACTCTAAAATTGTTGGTCTTTTTCAATTTAGTTGCATTCAGTATTAATATATATATATATATATATACACTATATATATATATATATATATATATATATATATATATATATATATATATATATATATATGGCTCTCAGAGGATTAGATTTTAAAATGTCTTTTTTTTTTGGCTCTCTTCGTCAAAAAGGTTCCCGACCCCTGCAATAGAGTATTAGTACACAAGTAGCTTTTAAAGTTCTTTTCGATACTATTTTCTGCATTCCTCATGAAGAAGATTCATCAGATCTTTAGTAAATATACAGCACTGTTCAGACAAAGCTTTCCTCTTCATGTTCAGTAAGCCTACCTTTGGTCTGGATACATGTTCAGGCCTCAGAAATTCGTCAATGGATACTAAACGGGTGTTTTCCCTGTCACCCTCTGGCTCTGAATCGACAGGTGAGGGGTTAGGTGGCCGCATGGGATGTGTATCGGGCACGTCAAGCAGATCTGACCCTGGCACCGTGACACTGAGCACACTGGAGGTGGGTGATGACTTGTGTGGCACAGAGAGATCCAGGAATTCAGAAACAGAAGTAAGAGAACGTTGGGGCCTTGGGTTCTCAGTCTCTTTGCTAGACTCCGGTGTTGTTGAAACGGCAACGATGGGCTGTACTGAAGGTGCGAGGACACTGGACATGGGCATGGACACTGGGACCGGTATGGGAGCGGTCACAACTTTTGGTAGAGGTACAGATTCCTGCTGATAGACAAACCATTTGAAAACAAAAATGAATTATCGAAATGTAATAAATAATCACCTCTGGACTTTTCACCCACCTGGAGGTTGGCACTGGAAGCAGGAAGTGGTCGTGCCTCCTGCGCAGCCACAGCTGGATCCGCCCATGCCTCTACATATGAGGAAGTGGGCACAGGGGCAACATTGGTGGCAGCTTTGTGTGTGTTGGCATGGACATCCCTGATGGGAGAAGGAGGATCTGTATCTTGTGTAGAGCTGAGCGGCGTCATGGATGTTTTGGCAGTAGACACAGAGCTGGCACGGACACTGGACTCATTGTTGACGGCACCGGTGGTTAGGACACTGACGTGGGCTGGCACATGCTGGCAGGGAGGCTTTGAGGCACCCGCCATGATGGCAGGTAGCTTGGCAGGCACATTCACGGATGTCGAGTCAGCTGACTCACCGTGAGGAGACATAGTACGCACAGTGAGCTCGCGGGCCGCTTGAAGCATTTCTATCTGAGAAGGACCAATCAGAGCACTGCCCGCTGTAGGTGAAGACACCTCCAATACCTAGAAAGAGGAGAAACGGGTGTCCAAAAAAATCTTCTGTATAAAATAACTGAAGAGATATCCTTTTCAAACTTAAAATGAAAATCACCTTCTTCTTATCTGCATAGATGGTGTAGCCAGTCACACGGACCCCATTAGAAGTCCCAGCAGCATCAATAGTGACAGGGAGCCAGCTGATCTGAGCAATCCCTGGGGTTGGCCCTTGTTCCAGCTGCACATCCAGAGGAGCATCAGGAGGACCTTAAGGGTTAAAAGTCAGGGTCAAGACACAAGTGAATAAAAACCCAAAATGATTGTGAATAATTGTTGTGCTATTTATTTATATTCTTTTGTCTGTACCTGCAGTTAATGTGGTGAAGGAGGTGGCAGCACACTTGCGCTCCTTCCGTTCTGATGGCAGCTGTGCCTCCACCTCCACATGGTAGTGCAGACCAGGTATGAGGTCGCCAAGGCGCAGGGAGTATCTGCCGGCTTGTACTAACTCGCGCAACTCCCCATTCAAAGAGACTGCATGTGCATAACTGCTGTTGCTAGGCAGCCAGCTAATACGGGCTGAAGTTGCCATGATGCGCTCTACCCGTAACTCAGTCGGTGCTGCGCACACGTCCTTCCCTACCAGTATGCAACAGCGCAACGGGTCTGAGGTACCGTGGTCCATCACACTCTGCACTGTAACACGGTGAAGCTTATGGTCCGTATCCATCCGCTCTAACACGGCCTTGGTCGGGCTCCCCGTTTTCACATTGAGACGCAGTTCCTGGTCCACATAGACATTGTAGCTCCTCACTGTGACCCCTCCTGTTGGTGCCTCCCAGCTCAACACTATACTCTTAGCTAGCTGTTTAATGAGAGTCAGTCTATGAGGATGAGGTATGATATGAGCCTCTGTGTCATCCTCCAAATCCAGGTCCATGTCCAAGCCATTCACGAGCGGCCCGGTGCCAGTTTTGCTTATGTCACTGGCAGCGGAGGCCTCTATTTTGTCTGTGATGCTGTGGCCGACACGCACATGGTGTTGGTGATGATGTGGTTTCTCTGAGGTGCTGTGAAAGCTGCCTTCCAGGAAAGAGTTGTGGGAAAAGTCAGTCACTTCATGTGCCTCATCATCTGAGACACGCTCCACAAAGTTGGATGGGACCAGACCTCGTCGGCCGTCCATCAATTCACCTACAGAACATTATTAAAAATGTCAACATCACCTATGAGTTAATAGTATAGGGAAATGCCATACTCAAGAGAAGACTTCTGGCTAAAAGACTTCTGACATGGCATGGAGAAAAGGGGCGGGGCTTTCAGTTCATATCCAAAATTTCAAATTTCTTCCATGAATGTGTTACTATGTGTGAGATGTGGCATGGTGGTTAACATGTTTGCCCCGGCTCAGGTTCTGTGTGGAGTTTGCATGTGCTCCAGTTTCCTCCCACAGTCGAAAGACTTGCACATGAGGCAAACTGTTTCAAATTACCCTAAGGTGTGAGTGCGAAGGGTTGTGTGTCACCATGTGGTGGTTTGGCGGGCTGTTCAGGGTGTACCCTAGTAGGACTAAGCCGATCGGCAGATGAGTGAGTGGGATGAGTGATTTCTCTGTAATTTATGAAATAAAATATAGCCTGCATGCTTTGATAGCACCATCTTTTGCAGGTGACATGAAAAAACCCAAAGACGTAAAATCACCTTCATAGAAGCCATCATCGTCCATGCCACCATATACATAGATGTACTCCCCCGCTGTGAGAGGCAGCTCCACCTCCGGGTTATCGTTTGGCCCATCATATGGATTATAGCTACAGAGAAGGATTTTTTTGGGTTATGATAATAAATAAAACATGAATATAATTAATAACAAAAATTCAAACGGGTTCTATTTCATTCAAATGCAAAAATACCCTAAAAAATGAAGTATACAGCGATCGCTCACTACTTCGTGCTTCAGTTTCTGCGGCTTCAGTCCATCGCGGGTTTTTCAAAAATATTCATCGAAAAATTAAAAATAAGGAAATTATGGAAAAATAGGGGAAAATTCAAGGAAAATTCCGCAAAACAAGGCTAATTATGCAAAAAAAAAAAAAAAAACCAACAAAACTACTTACATTTTTATGTGAGGCGTGCATCTGTGTGTGTGTGTGTGTGTGTGTGTGTATTTATATTTTATTTATATCTTATGCATTATTTTTGAATGTTTAATTGTTATTATAAGCATTTATAGTGTTGACTATGTATTTATTGATATTATATACACATATACATGTATATATATATATATATATATATATATATATATATATATATATATGCATATAGGGGCAGTGGTGGTCTAGTGGTATAGGGCACTGGATCGCTGATCCAAAGGTTGGGGGTTCGAGTCCTACTCTCCACAAGGTTGTCACTGTCCCCCCCAGTGCGGCTCAAAGTATCAAAGGCGGGCCATGTCTCTCACTGTCTATGGTGAGAGGTATGTAAAAGAACCATTGCTGGCTTTGGTAAAGAGTAGGCTGCAAAGTCGTCAGCGTGTTTCTGTCCCTTGCTAAAAGGGTTGTGACAGGAAGGGCATCCGACGTAAAAACCTCTGCCAAATCAAAACGTGCAAATCAAGATGATTCGCTGTGGCGACTCCCGAGTAAAAGGGAAAAAGCCGAAAGGAAGACAGACAGAATACATGTATGTGTATGTCAGTCGTTGGGTGTTGATCCTATTCGT
>CM045740.1:29320724-29355724 GCA_024760905.1 Plotosus lineatus | reverse complement strand
CCGGTGTAGGAAGTGATGGAGTACAGGCTGTAACCCAAGCAGCAAGTCCCCCCTCTCGGCGCCACCGGAAGGATCCAATGGGAGGGCACAAGCCGATACGACTGGGTTCCAGTGCTGCTGCAGGAGTAGCCAGAACGTTGCTGTGAACGAACTGCCTCAGGGCACTCCGGCTCCCGATTAGAAACACGCTGACGGGTATGCAGCCACAGCCATCATTAATAAGAGATGGAGTCATTACATGTCTAAACCATGTAAGACAAACCATAGACAACAAGAGCGCCTTCTTTCACACTTCTTTCACACTATACAAACCAACAGCACCCTAAACATTAGATTAAAAAGTAGCCTTAATGCTCACTGTGATGACACTATTAGAGATCGAATCATTATTGACAACCATTGATCAGCATGAAGCAAAATTAATACTAGATTGGATTAGTATTCATATTTTTCCTAGTTGGGCGTTTGGTGAATTATAGTACTGCTGAAAGATGATCTTGCGGGACACGTACTGAGTTCAATGTACCTCTACCAACCAGTCTGGATAATGCAGCAAATAAGCCCTACATGGCTTTCATTTTTAATATGGTTGTTTAACAATACGTTCTCTACCTGGGCAGTGGTGGCCTGACGGTAAGGTGCTGGGTTACTGATCCCAAGGTTGGGGCTCCAAGTTGCACTCTCAACGGGTTGTCACTGCTTCTCCCCCCCCCCACCCCCCCCCCACCCCCCCAGTGCAGCTAACTGGGTGATCAAAGGCCGGCCAAGTCTCTCACTGTCTATGGTAGGAGACTGTAACGGAACCATTGCTGGCTTTCGTCAAGAGAAGGATGCATAACCATCAGTGTGTTTCTGCCCTGCAATCGCCTAGTGAGCTGTTCAGGGTGTACTCTGCACTTGCCCAGAGTTGGTTGAGATGGGTGCCAGCCTCCCTGCGACCCTAGTTAGCATTAAGCAGTTCTGGAAATGAATGTATGAATGTGCTCTACCTTTCAATGTACTTCGAGGACAAAGGTAATTGTCTCATTTGAACAGACAGACGTATGTTGTTTCTTATTAGTGTTCCATATTTACGGCATGTCTGTATGCAGTTTTGTTAAAGTTACAGCTGCTTCATGTTCAAAACTTTTAAACCGTGCTTTGATTTTAACTTTCAAAAATCAAGGCATTTCTCAAATTTAGGTAGGGCAGTGTCCTTCACCTTACATGGGTGTGGTCAGTATTTCGTTCACATACAAACTGTACAGATAGGTACAACAACACAAAGGACCTCTGTCCTGTTTTTCTTTTTAAAAGTAGAATTTTTTGTGATCATGCCAAGTCAACAGCAGCGCTCAGTGTTTGGGGGTGTGGGGGTGGTAGTCTGTTGTTGTCCTGCCACTGTCAACTAGGAAGGGCACATGCTCCCTGAATGACCTGCAATACCACCCACCTCTTTACGAACTGCTGCACATGCGTATTTGAGAGCGGTCTAACACTTGTAAGGAGGGGCCTATCTCATACAAATGAGCTCTACAGACGTCCATGACTGGCTGGTGAATATTGTAAGCGACAGGGAAGTAAGTACTGCCATCCCTTTCCTCCCATGAGATCTTGGCCAATCAGCTCCCATGACTCCTGGTCACTAATGTCTGTTGCAACGAGGAACCTTTGATATGTTACTGGTGGTTCCAGTTTGCTTTTATACCAACATTTCTGAGAGGAACTGGTTAGATTATATCTACTAATGTATATCTTTTTCTTTCTGGTAGCAACTCTGTTAAAAGTGGATGCAAAGTTTTATTTTTAACATCGGCTGGGTGGTCTATTTACGTAGATGGTCATGTACGTTCAGCCACATGTTAAAATAGGTCAGAAAATAGGCACCAACAGGGCGTCAAAACATAAATTGCAAAAAAAGCAAACGCAATAAAGCATCAGTGGGAAGATTAAACATATTTGCACATGCAGATGGATGCTTTAAGAGAAGGACAAAATGCCCAACTTGAAAGCCAAGTATAACCCACCAGACAGAAAGCAAGTTCTTTTTGAGCTGAACAAAGTGAATGAATCAATATTATATGAAGTGTTGCATGAGGAAGAAAAAAAAAGTGTGTTAACCATAGCAAAACCATAAATAAAAATAAGCCATATTAATAATGTAGAACCAAACTGCAAATACAGGAAACGCTAACAAGCAGGCAGCCAGTTGGTTGATTCTCATTAAGACACGGGTTCAGGTTAGCCATGCAGGAGTTACGAGCTCCCGAAAAAAGAGAAACACGGCCCCGAGTACCCTGCTCAGAGACGTCACAGAGGGCTTCGTTACCCTCCAGACTCCAGAAGGCGATGTCATCCCATGAGGCACTAGTGCCTGAAAAGTAGCAGAGTTGATTGACGGACACAAAAAAGGACAGAGAAACCAGATGAAGATAAAGAAGAGAGAAAGACACAGAGCAGAGCAGAAACTACTTGCAGGATAAATATTCACACAACACACTAATGAGGCGCTGCGCAGGAGTCATGGAGTATCAGTGCAATGGCTTAAGCAAAAGCACTACACGACTGAGATTAATACTCGGACTACTGTATAAGATTTTTTTATATGAAACTTTGATTGCAGTTTTGGCTGAAATGCTGCAAAATAAATTTTACTGCAGTTTATTTTAATACAGTCACTATCCGAGTTACAACCTAGATCGGTTCCAACCAACAAGTCGTAAGTCGGATTGGTCGTTCATCAGTTCAGTTCGTTTTCTGTAACCGCTTCATCCTAATTAGGGTCGCGGGGAGGCTGGCGCCCATCCCAGCCAACTCCGGGTGAGGGCAGAGTACACCCTGGACAACTCACCAGACCATCGCAGGGTGGAAACACGCCGACGGCTATGCAGCTACGCTTGTCGAAAGTCAGCAATGGTTCTTTTACATGAACCTCTCACCATAGACAGTGAGAGACATGGCCGGCCTTTGATAACCCAGTTAGCTGCACTGGGGGGGGCAGTGACAACCTTGTGGAGAGTGGGACTCGAACCCCCAACCTTTGGATCAGCGATCCAGCGCCCTATACAGTACCACTAGACCACCACCGCCCGCTCGGATTGGTCGTAAGTCGGATATTTAACACAACGAAACTGAAACCTTCAGCACTCGCTATGAATTCATCTGAAGCGTATTCTTCACCTGCACGTTCTTCCAACATATGAAAGAAACTTGTAGCCTTAATTTACACTGCTCGTAACATCACCTTCACATTTCTTTGCCTATTATCTTCCAACCACGTGTATAGCAACTTTTCCATCTCTGCACTCGGCCCTTCACGCCGTTTTGTGATGATAGTTGATTTAATTGGTGCTGCTGCTTTCACTGCTTTCTTAATGCGGTTCTTGTCCTTCAAAATTGTCGACACCATGAAGTGGGAGAGATGGAGATCTCACTTTCCCTTTCATCTTCATCTCCAACGACAGTGCCTTCCTTGCTTTCTTGGTAGAATTTCCATCTGATGAATCGGACTTCCTCTTGGGGACCATGGTAACGGTGTACAGTAAATGAATGTAAAATTGTACTGTAAAACAGATGTTACTGCGACGGTATCTACTCACTGAGTGTAGTGGTTGAATGCTGTGCGTGTGAGATGCTGGGATGCTGCACTGCCACACATATACAGTAAACTCTTAATAGGCATCTACTAGAAGTGGTCATAAAATACGGGTGGTCGTAAGTCGTGTACGTCATAACTTGGATAGTGACTGTATATAATTATCGTTTTTATAGTCAATCACATAGAGGCTTGTACAACTGCCTGGCCAAAACTCTAATACATTGTTGGACTACAGTTAGCTTGAATTACGACCCATTCTCACCATGGCACCGTTTCAACAATGCAATGTTCATCTCCATCCAGAATTTAATTAGTTTTTTGAGTTCTTGTACTGGGTGTCCACCTCATCGGGCCATCATATCCACCTGACAGCGAAAAGGTCCTGGGTTCTATTCCTGGGCTCAAGCGTTTCTGTGTGGAGTTTGCACGTTCCCTCCATGCTTGTGTGGGTTTCCTCCAGGTACTCTGGTTTGCTCCCACAATCCAAAAACATACAAATCAGATTAACTGGCTGTGCCAAATTGCCCCTAGGTGCGAGTATGCACGGTTGTGTATTTCCCTGTGATGGTTTGGATTACTCCTTCAGGTTTTCACCAGCAAACCCAAATACTTTCACTGCAGCTCATATGTGAAAATAATTCCATGCTTCTGGGTCCACGCTGTCAGTATGTGTGCCTGAATTTTATATATCAAGGAAGAAAAACTCCATCGATGGGATAACCTGGTCATTTGGTACATTCAGGTCATCAGCTTTTATCGCCACATGATGTTGTTGAGCCTCCATATGACCTATTAAAATAGCCCCAGAGCGTACCTCTGCCTCCACAGGATTCTAACTTGGCCACGAGGCATATCTTTATCCTTCATAGCAAATTGAAGACTTATATTCTGATTAGCTCACAAATGATTGTATTTATTACGGCCGCACATGTAATCCTCAGCACAATTTTGTGGAAATACTCTTAGAATCATTAATAAACATTAGCCGATAGTGCCGCTGATTTTATTTATTTATTTATGGGGGGGGGGGGGGATAATTGCACGTTTTTTTGTTTTTTGTTTTTTTTTTAACAAAGTTGATGGTTCATCTCTACAGTATCCCGACATGCTTTACTGCACGACCCAATTACAGAAATTTACGAAATCATACTCTGATCTTTTGATATGTCTGAAGCAGTGACATGGTTTTCATGATCACATGCTGTTGACTAAAGATCTGTTTAAGTAAAAAGCTGTTCAGCGCATCAGTTAAAGGAAAGTTTTACTAAAAATATTACCAGTGGACACATATTAAGCACTGAAGAAATGATCTGATCAAACATTCTTCAACATTTAAATCCAACGGGTAATTTCTTTGGCCAGGCAGTTGATGAATGAATGCATGACATTAGCAAAGGGAGATAAAATATTGGTTATCATGTTATAAATAACAGCCACAGTGGTCCAACCTAAAACAACTGAAAAATGTTATGTCATACTTTAACAGATATAGATGAGGTCTATGCATGCCAGAATGGTCCCATCATCTTATTTATGACCTTGAATCTTATTCTGGGTGTTATCTCTGAATTTTTTTATATTACAAAAACTTTTATGTCACTAATCTGAAAAAGTGTGTGTGTGTGTGTGTGTGTGTGTGTGTGTGTGTGTGTGTGTGTGTGTGTGTGTGTGTGTATGTGTGTGTGTGTGTGTGTGTCATACATTTGTTTGTATTGTAAATATAACATTTATATAAAATATTGTTATTAATAATAATAGCAATAATAATAATAATAAAAATAAACACTCCATGAATGTTATTTTCAACAGCTGAAATAAAGTTGGTTGGGAAGTAGAGCTTGAACTTTTCTTTAAAAAAAAAAACCCAGGTGATCATGCACCAGGCGGGAGAATGAAGGCTCAGGCTCAGTCTCACCCAAAATCCTTGCTATTGTTTGAAACATGTCCAGCACGCCTCTGTTCATATGCCATCACCTTGTGGGTTACAGTTTAGCGCTCAAATAACCTACATATAACGAAGAGAATGCGGTCATTTTTCAAAATAAAACACTTTTCAAAATTAAAGATCGTTCGGACTCCGATAATAAATAAAACGGAAATAATGAATTATTTCTTCTGCAGACCGATACCAATTGAGTCACGGTCCGGTACTGGTCTGCAGACCGGTGGTTGGGGACCACTGAGTTAGACCACTCTGGTTCTTAGCCCTTCATATCACTGTGAATGTGGCATATATATAATATATTTTTTATATAGCTGGAGACCCAGCTGACTTCACAATTAAAGTTTTAGGTTTTTAGAGACTGGAAAGGAGAGTTTCTTGGCACTGTGACATGTCGTGGGATTTTTGGTCCTCAAAATTTCAAGAGAAAGAAAAAGAGATGCTAATGAGGGAATGAGGGCAGTGGTGGACTAGTGGTAAAGGTGCTGGATCACTGATCCTAAGGTTGGGGGTTCAAGCCCCACACACCACAGGTTGTCACTGTCTGCCCCCCCATCCCCATTGCAGCGAACTGGGTTATCAAAGCCGGCCATGTCTCTCACTGTCTATGGTGTGAGGTTCATTTAAAGGAACTATTGCTGACTTTCGACAAGAGTAGCTGCAAAGCCGTCAGCGTGTTTCCGCCCTGCGATTGCCTGGCAAGCTGTCCAGGGTGTATTCTGCCCTCGCCCGGAGTTGGCTGGGATGGGCGCCAGCCTCCCCGTGAGCCTAATTAGGATTAAGCAGTTACAGAAAATGAACTGAACAGGGAATGACTGGTCATGGCTGCTATAACATTAGTAATAACTGGCACAGACTAGTTTTTTGGTTTTATAGGTGCTACATAACATTAAGCTTCTATATAACATTAAGGGCCAAGTGGAAAGCGATTGTTAAGCAAGCTGCAGACACCAACGGGCACTGAGCCCTTGGATTTTAATAATAATAATAAAAATAGCATTAAGTGACTTTTTATATATATATATATATATATAAAATTGCCATTTTTTTTAATTCATGAAAGCAAATCAGCCATAACATTTACACTACGTGACTACGCTATGACTAGACAGCCCCATATACTACAAGATGCAATGCACTTCTGTATTCTGACACCTTTCTATAGCTATCATTAACAGTGTGAGCAGTTGATGCTAAACTAGCTTTTCTATGGGATCAGATCAGACATACTAGACTTCACTTCCTACACGTATTAATGAGTCTTGGGACAATCTTCTCAGTTCACTGGACCACCTTTGGTGGACACAAGGAAGACCCGCCAAAAGACCCGCCATTTTGTAAATTAATAGACCCAGTTATTTAACCATTACAATGTCTTCCTTTCCTTTTGGCTTTTCCCTTCAGGGGTCGCCACAGCAAACCATCCGCCTCCATCTCACCCGGTCCTCTGTATCTCCTACTCTTACTACAACTACCTTCATGTCCTCCTTCACCACATCCATAAATACACAATGTATCCCTGAGAAATTCGCTCAGATCTTTGTTTGCTCATTCCTGCTGCCAACACATCACATCAATTAAAAACGGACTGTTCACTTCCTGCTTAATACAACCCACTCCTCGGCAGCTGCCAGGTCACCAATATTATTATATCCCCACCCACTGGATATGTAATATGCAATTGTGCATTGTGTGATTGTCATGATGTCACGAACCGTGAGCAGAGAAATACAAAAATGGCGTGCGAGTTGATGAGCCTACTCGACTTGAAAACCGGTTTCTTCTCACAGTTCTGAAATATCCATGGTGGACTAATTGGCTGTTTTAATTTGCCCCTAGGTGTGTTTGTATGTGTTCTGCACTGTGATGGACAAGTGGGATGTTCAGGCTGTACCCTGCCTATTCCCAACATTGGATGAAATAGGTTCAGCCAACAACCCTAACTGGATGAAGTGGTTCACCAAATGCATGGATAGACGGATAATTAAAAAAAAACACATTTTTTTTTTATAATCTAGTGTTACATTATTGGATATTAGATGATGCTTGACTTGATGTAATAAATATAAGGTTAATCATTCACTTCATCTGTCAGTGTTCATAATGTTTTTAATGCGGCCGATTGGTGTATGTAGAAACAGGAAGATATAATAAAAAAGGACTAAATAAGAATAGGATTGTGGATTTATACATTTTGTATATAGGTATTTTAGTAATTATTTGAGAAAGAAAAGTTACATTATTGAAAAGTACAGCAGTGTGAAACTTGGACCAGCAGTGATTAGATAAATGGAGTGTTACCGGTTTCCGGGGGCAGACTGAGGCCGTTGGGAAGTTGTGTGAGACCAGAGCACAGCATTCCAGGAGTAGACAAATCAATTTTAGAGGCTTGCTGGCGGAATTTGTCCAGCTCCTGAGAGAGCAGGCTGAACTGCTCGCTCTGATTACGGCATTTCTGCTCCAGATCCCGGACCTTCGTCTATAAGCATACACACACACACACACACACACACACACACACACACACACACACACACACCAAGGCAGGAAGTGTTATCCAATCAGATTAACAGCGAGATTTCTTTTGAGATTAATGTACAGAGAAAACTCAGAACAGATTGTGTGAGTCTGTGTGATGCTGAGGGTTAGCTATGTGGTCTTATGATATTATCAAATCAGAGCAACTGACAACAAAACCCCCCTGACCTTTTTGGCGTATCTGATATATTAATGAAATATAGTTCAAACGTGGGGCAATGGTGGCCTGGTGGTAAGGTGCTGGATTACCGATCCCCAGGTTGGGGGTTCAAACCCCACTGTTGTCACCGCTGTCCCCCCCAGTGCAGCTAACTGTGTCATTAAAAGGCTGGCCATGTCTCTCACTATCTACGGGAAGAAGCTATAAAAGAACCATTGCTGACTTTCCTCAAGAGTAGCTGCATAGCTGTCAGCGTGTTTCTGCCCTTCAATGGCCTGGTGAGCTGTCCAGGGTGTACTCTGCCCTTGCCCAGAGTCCACCAAGATGGGTGCAAGCCTCTCCGAGACCCTAAATAGGATTAAGCGGTTCAAAAAAAATGAATGAATCAATAGTAAAAACGTGCGCACGTCCTTTTTTGTTGACTTTCAAATACAACTAAATTCAAATTAAAACTGTGGGGAATGCAAAAAAACAAATGAATACATCAATAAAAACAAATAAAATAAAGCCCCACCATGATTGCTAATTGCACCGTATCAAAATAACCGAGAACATTGCATCAGACCAACAAAATTATCTTTATACAGGCTTCTATTTTGTTTAATAGGTTTATAATGTTAAAAATAGATTCGGAAAGTCTCTCGATATATGGAGAGGCTTTTGAAAAATGTGAGGACCTCCACCGAATGTAGGCGTTTGTTCGCAAGTGACGTATGGTGCTTGTGAGACAAAGTGCGGCTTATCCGGACTTCCGATCTTTCAAGTGAGCAAGTGAAGGTTGAGTACTAAACAAGTAGGGCGACCCCCCCTACATCTCCTACTTCGCGGAAATTGGCGGTTGCGGAGGTCTCCGCGGAAAGTGAGGGATCCCTGTATCTACTTCTATATACATTATACTATACTGGTCTTTGGTTCCCAGTTGCTACTCTTGGCTCATTTAGGTGTCCAATACGAACATGTTTGGGCTGTTACAAAATCAGACCTCAAAATTGGGTACTTTTGTCAACTTCTGTTAAGAAAATGAATCAAGAAATCTCACTGATACTGCCCATGCTGTCTCTTTATCCAGAAGAATATATCGAGGTTCATAAAAATTTGTGGTATACATGCAGTTCTGCCAGCACTTGCACAATATCCCTGTTTGGCATACTGAGACTCGGTAATGTGTACTCGTGCATTAATCAAGTATTACACAATTATTACTGAATTACTGATTGTGTTATAGAAACACTGTCCAGGTTGAACAATGTATTCATGTGACCTTCTCTGGCACTGTCATCGTGCTATTGTAAGTGCAGTAGGTCATCGAGAAATACTGAATCGGACGAGCCAATGAGAATAGTGTATTCTTTTAGTATCCGTGTCTGAGCTGTAAATGAGCATGTTGCCTCAGAAAATTCTCAAAAGGATGCGTCTTAAAAGGAGAAATAATGGTTGAAAAAGCATCTATAAGATGTTGCAGAAAGAGATTAAAAAAAGCAGACCATGGGCTATATAATCGAGACGAGCTGTACAGGCCTCTCTGAAAACGTGTCGCTTTGGATAATCCATTCATCAAATCGCTTGTAAAATTCTTCACTCATTTCATTGATTCTAAATTTCTGGCATCACTTTGTAAGATTTTATTTTAAGATAGTAAAACTATTTCTCATTAAAAATGAATGAATCAAAAGGTTTCTCAGACAGAACAGGGAGAAAGAGGCGGAGAGGCGAAGTGGGAAACAGGGAGAGGTTTGCAGCCATTTTGCTGAGTTTGTATTACAGGGATGTTGCCAGCACGCGTATCTCAGACTGAGAGAAACTACAGCTAGTTTCACTTCCGGGACTGTGGTTCAGCTTCCTGGCAGACACTGAACAAACAGGGCCTCATCACATATAGAGACGCTTTTACATACAGTTCTAAAAAAACAGGCAGGTTTCCTGTAAGATATCACACCTAAGTGCACGCCACTTCAGTACAAACTCAACATCATTATGAAGAGTCGATTGAATTCTATAGTAGGGATAACTTATTTTTACAACTTTTTCATGGGTATTAGCTTGTAAAAATGTCTGGATATAAAAAAATATATATACATATCCTTTATTAAATATTAGTAATTGAATCTTGATTTTAATTATCTTGAATATTTTGGCCTACACTAATATAAATTCAAATTTTCATGTTTGTTTAGCAAATGTGCTAATGTCTCAAACCTGTTTAGATCAACAGACACACACACACACACACACACACACACACACACACACGTTATAACAGACATGGATTGGGAAGGCATTAATCAAGAATGACTGAACTGCTTGATATCAGTACCTGCATGCAGTCCAATGTGTTCTGCTCAGCACACACCAGACAACAGACAAGGAAAGGGAGAGAGATAAAGAGGAATGAAAATGAGAGAGAGAGAGAGAGAGAGAGAGAGAGAGCGAGAGAGAGAGAGAGCGAGAGAGAGAGAGAGCTTCAGAATACCCATGCATGTACTTCAAGTCAAAAGGTCAACCATAGGGGAAAAATAAATGAAATAAATCTTATGGTTAGTAGACACAGCAATCGCAAGTTTTTGAAAACGACCTGCTGAATAATAAGTTTGTGTACAGTATCGAAATCCCTCCAGAAGCAGCATCACAAGAATAATAATCTTTTTCAGTCAGATATTGATGATGATTGAGAACCACCATGAGTTAGTCTGCTTGGTCTAGATAAAGAGGTTATGCAAAATGTAAAGGGAGACGGAGCCCTCTGGAGGGGAGACATACTATACTCAGTCATTTAGTTTACAGACAGAGACAGAGAGAGAGAGAGAGAGAGAGAGAGAGAGAGAGAGAGAGAGAGAGAGAGCACAGAATGATGGAGAAAGTTTACCAGCTCTCTCAGCAATATAAACTGGATCAACCCCTACAAATGACACAAACCTCATTTAGACAGTTAACGGCAACACAACTCATGTCATCTACATGTAGTACACAGCACATATAACATACAGTATTTCCCCTAAGAAGCCTGGCTGGGATTGTGTGTGCTTAAATATATATATATATATATATATATATATATATATATATATATATATATATATATATATATATATATATATATATACACATACACACATATATACATCGACATACTATCACAATGTATACATACCATAACACCTGCTATTGCTAGAGACTACCCTTATACTTTATGTTTGGAATTGGCAATTTGCTTAATATCTATCTGTTTGAGGGCAGAGGTGGCCTAGTGGAATAGGGTGCTGGATCACTGATTGTAAGGTTGAGGGTTCAAGCCCAACTCTACACAAGGTGGTCATTGTCCCCTCAGTGCGCTAACTGGGTCATCAAAGGCCGGCCATGTCTCTCACTGTCTATGATGTGAGGTTCATTTAAAGGAACTATTGCTGACTTTCGACAAGAGTAGCTGCAAAGCCGTCAGCGTGTTACCGCCCTGCGATGGCCAGGAAAGCTGTCCAGGGTGTACTTTGCCCTCGCTCAGAGTTGGCTGGGATGGGCGCCAGCCTCCCCACGACCCTAATTAGGATTAAGCAGTTACAGAAAATTATGTTACCTCATTATGATATATACAGTAAGGTCCAATTATTTATGCAAAACAAATTCTCTGGCTTGTCTCCATAGCCCATATCTGACAGTTATCTCACAATCTACCAACACATACTGTATTTGACGTTATAAGTGCCCAGGGCGCTTTAAAAAGTGGAGTGGGTGGGCACTTATTAAAATGTGACCAGCGGAGTGGAACGGTAAGTGCTTATTACCATCGAGGTGGAAAATATGAATAATAACAGAACAATAAAAGAGTTTTATTGATACGTATTTGTGTTGTTCATTTTGTGCTATCAACCAAATTACTTACATGAAAGCTGAAAATAAACAGAAAACAGCATAATTAAAAAGAAAGATCCCTTACTTTTTCCTCCCGGTGCTGTTCCTTTACATATTTTCCCAGAAGTACAATGAGCCAATCAACACTAATGTCAACTTTAGCACATGGCATGTTGAAGCAATCAACACGAACATAAACAAAAACACATGTCCAGGAACATGCTCAAATTTATGAAGTCAGTGAGCAGGAGAATTGGGTGAAAATCCTCGTCATCACTTTCTGATAGGTCCATATCTGGCTCATCGCTCCATTGATTCAGAGCATCCCATAGTTTTGCTGTAGCAGTTTCTAATGGTTCATCGGTTGTTGGACATTTACCAATAGAACACAGCAAAATATTTTCCTGTTTTTTAAAGCACGGCGGAACAATCAAATGAGTTGTTACTGATGAACATTATAGACATTCCCCAGTGGCAGGGGGTCTTGAAATAGCGTGTAAACTCACTTTTACAGGCAGTGAACGCATCATTTTAATGTTACTGCGACTGATCGAATAAAATTGGGAAGTTTCAGCTACGATTTTGCTCCCAGTACACATTTATTGGAGCAGGGCGCTTATTACGTCGAATACGGTAAGTCTTTTGTAGTTTATTTTACCAGGTGTCATGTAAATTGTGTATCGGGGAAACGCTGCACCAATGTGTTCAATTAATTAGTTTAGTACATTTATTTATAACATCAACTAAAAAGTTTATGATTTCTTCAACAGCATCTCTCTCTCTCTCTCTCTTTCTCACACACACACACAATGAATTAACTAAATCAAGAAAGAACAATTGATTTATTAACAGTAAAATAAAGTGCACAATTATTTTTATCACATATATTTCTATATTTATAAGATGTGCCGAGGGAAATTGAGAATGATAAATGGATATTTTATCCATCAATGGCGTGAATAATGTAATACAATCAAGCAAAACCTGGAAAGACATACAAATAGACACTTGCTTTGACCTCTTATCAGTGAGAGCTCAGGTTTAATTTCTCACCTCCAGCATTTGCACAACTCCCTCATGTTCCCTCTTAGCAAATAACTGAGCCTGATGGAAGACAGAGCACGCAATTACAAGAAAGCACATCATATCATGAATACAGTGATATGAGGAAAAAGCATGATGGATTACAGTCTTAACAATGTCCAGACAGATGATTGGTGATGGTTCACAGTCACGCGCAGAAAACGATGAGCGCCAATCGACCATGTACGGTTAGTGAAAGTCAGTGAAATGAGCCTTCCATCCCGCCAATCAACCCATCAGAGATTAAAGATACTGTTGATTGGCAGATGCCTCCAAACACTGAGTTCCCCAAAACAAATAAATTGGATTTGAACATCTGTTCATTGCAAAATTGCAATGCCGACACGCAGTCTACAAACTGTTGGATCAAAGAAACGGATTGGATTAACAATGTTTTGTGAAACAGATATTATTGCTGTTGTTTTTAAACGTAGTGCGGTGTGGAATATTTTTGGACAGACCCGCTGAAGTCGTTTGATTTCATCCTGTTTGAACTTGAGGATAGCCAGTGCCTGCTCATGTTCCAGTTCCAGCTGCTGCCTGCGCTCTGCGACCTCTCGCATATGCTGCACACACACACACACACACACACACACACACACACACACACACACACACACACACACACACACACATACACACACACACACACATGCAATCAATATTGAAGAGTAATGCTTTATGTCAGACTTGACTTCTAACACTTATTCATACACAAAGTTTTATACGGTATAATATATAATTTTGTTTCTTTTTACATTTTAATAGGATTCAAACCAAGCCCGCCAAGTAAATAAACAAAGAGTTGAGCGCTGTGAGATAAATAGTGGGTTCGTTTTCATGCAAACACGCTGATTCCTCTCATGATTTTCCATGCGTATTCAATAGGAAAGATCTGTGGCACCTGCAGGCCAGTCAAGAACATTACAGGGATCCCTCGCTACTTCACGCTTCAATTCATGCGATTTCAGTGCATCATGTTTTTTTTTTTTTTTTAAATATTCATCGAATTAAAAAATAAGGAAATTAAGGAAGAATAGGGGAAACATTAAGGAAAATGCCACAAAAACAAGGCCAATTATGCAAAAAAACCAAAACAAAACAAAAAAACGCCTAAACCAACACAAAACAAAAAACAACCCAAAACCTCCCAACAAAACTAGTTACATTGTTGTGAGGCGCACATCTGAGTGCGTGCATGTGTGCGTCTGTATGTGTGCATTTATATTTTATTTACATTTTATGCATTAATTTTTAATGTTTAATTGTTATTATAACCATTTATAGCATTGAATATGTATTTATTGATATTATATACACCTATACATCTACGTATATGTCAGTCAGGGGGGGTTGGGGGGGGTGATCCTACTTCACGGATTTTGGTGGTTGTGGGGGGATTTCGGTCCCAGTTAACTGCAGAAAGTGAGGGATCCCTGTACATAGCTATGTTGTAGCTCACCCCACACACACACACACACACACACACACACACACACACACACACACACACACACACACACACGCACACACACACAAATACACATAAAAATAATCCTGAACTCCCCAGGAAAAGACATTCATTCACATAGCAAACTGTCTTTCTTTATTTATAAATATTCCTCCATATCAGTGACACATCCACATCCACACAAAGCTCACTCCTGCCATGGGCACTCATGCACCTCCCTTATACAATCAGAGGTTCTATGGTTAGCGAAGTTTGAACAGCTTTTCTTGTGTTGTAATAGTACTTAAACATTCACTGAAAATGATTCTGTTAATAATACAGAGCTGTTCCACACCACATGATCAAATCGAAATCCCATCATACTGGCTTACAGATCCAATTTAGGTTTAAACATCACATTCTTTACGATATTTTAGCTTTCAGAATATTAATATGTGGACTAACATAGGGGCAGGTGTGGCCTAATAATTAGAGAAGCAGCTTCAGGATAAGTTGTAATTCCTGAGCCAGCAAGGAAAATATAACATGTGGCGCTACATTCATGGCTGAAGTGCCCTTATGCAAGGCACCTAATTACAAACTTCTCTCGTGGCCAATTGTGTAGCAGCGCCAAGTGTACGTGCTCACGGTTTACACATGTGTGTGCGCTCACAGTGGATGTGTTAAATGCAGAACTGAAAATTTCACTTGCTGAATTAATACAGTACACAGTAAGCCTTCATTATTCGTGGAGGCTACGTTCCTCCGCTACCTGCGAATACCAAAAATCTACGAATTATTGACGTGGTTTTAAAACCCTATGTATGATATTACATGCGCTAAAATATGCTGCTAAACCACATTCTATAGACAGTCGTTTGTGTGACATCATAGGGATGAAATAATCATTAAAAACACACTAAGAAACCCTTAAATACGCAATTCAAGCAATCACGTTGATAACTTGTGCGTGAAATGAGGCGTACACATCATCTGCAACCAATCAGCAGGAGGGAGAAACAAAAGCTCTCAGCCACTCGTTCCATTTGAATTATGTGCCAGTAATGTTGTGATGCTGTATATGTATAATTTGCCAGGGTTGCTGTTATTTTAAAAACATGGAGGAAAAAAAGCCTTTGAGAGCAAAATCAGCGAGAATGTGGGGCCGTGAATGGTGAATGGTGAATGGGCAAGGGCTTACTGTGTATATATAAAAAAAAAAAAAAAACAATAAAAAGTTTATTAGGCAGCAGGCCAAAGTAGCTCGTGTTGCTAACTGCCTAGGATTTCAATGTACCAACATCTGCTCTCATGCCAAGTAGAGATTTACCTTTAGGACCTGCTCTAGGTTCTCCAGTTTGGCACGGAGTCTCTGGTTCTCCTCGAGAACTGAAGTATACCGAGCACTCACTGCAGAGAGCTCTACCCTAAGCTCCTCATTCTCAACCTGAGACTAGACATGATCAGGACAGAGAGAGAGAGAGCGAGAGAGAGAGAGAGAGAGAGAGAGAGAGAGAGAGAGAGAGAATAAGAAGTGAAAATAAACCGTTATGATGCACATCAGTCATGCACGGTGCTAATGTTGTGGTTGTAAATTATGACAGCAGGCCGCATACACACTTTAGTCGTGCGACTGACCTGCTCAAGCAGTTGAGCCTTCCTCCTGAGGAGTTCGGCCTCCTCTGTTAATCGTTCATTTCTGCTGTGTTCATCTTCAAGCTGGCTCTCCTGAACACGCCCACACAAAATAATCAGTCTGTATGGAATTCTGCTCAAGTTATCATTAATTCTTCATGTATAAATGATTGAAAATCCACAACATTAAAACACTTGTTTACAATTTCCTTGCAAACCACTCCATCTCTCTCTCTCTCTCTCTCTCTCTCTCTCTCTGCATGTGTCATGACATAAGGGGAAGTTATTTTTAAAATGAGGTTCACAGTGGAAAGAGTTTCACGATGGTCTGGTGGTTTGCACCTCTGCCTCTTGTCTCCCTTGCCGTGCTTGTGTGGGTTTCCTCCAGGTACGCCGGTTTGCTTCCACAGTCCAAAGAAATGCTAATTATAATGCTAATTAATAGTTATGCTAATTGTTCCGAAGTACCTTTATATGTGGATATGAATGTGAACGGTTGTGTAAGAGGTTGGCCCTACGATGTCCGGTGGGTTCTTCGGGGTGTAGGACCTGGCCGCCTCCCCATTACCCACGTATGACTTGGCAAATAAGTGATTGACTGAGTGGACAATGAACAAAAATACTTGGCAAGATGAGTTCAAAATGGACATTTGTGTAAGGTGAACAAAATTCGAATGGACTCACCAAGTCGAGACATTTCTTCTGCCTTTTCCTTACTTCATGCTCAAGACCCTCACATTCTTTTCTCTTCTTGCTCAACTCACTTTCCTGGAGCGAAAAGGAAAAAAAAAATTTAACAAAACGCACATAACATGAACATGTTCAGAACAAACCTGTCTCTAAACCTTGTATGAGCTCATGGCGAGCATTGCTTCGTGCAATTGCTGAAAAATGCTTCAGTGGTGGCCTAGTGGAGAAGGCAATGGGTTACTGATCTGAAGGTCAGTGGTTCAATCCCCACGATCACCACTGTTGGGCCCTTCAGCAAGGCCCTTAACCCTCAACTGATCAAATGTACAAAAAAAAATGATAACTGTAAGTCGCTCTGGATAAGAGCGTCAGCCAAATGCTGTAAATGTCAATTTTCAAATTGTATCAGTGTGAATGATTGACAGCTACATGAAATGCATAATGTATGATAAGTAAATTCTAATTCTCTATAAAGTGGGTGCCATGAAAAGAATTTTAAAGCTTAGCACTCTTTAATTATCCTAATCGCAGCTTGCACAGTCTTTATGGGACTTGGACTGGACTCACGGGGAACAATGGATAGACAAAACAGTGAATTGCGCTCAGCGTTGGGATAAGTACACACTGTGCCATGGAGGGTATTAATGATCGACATATGAAACAGAGATTGGGGATGTGAACCAGCATGTAGTTGTCCTAGATTTGGGATTACACATTATGACATAACCCTGTCAGATGAAGTCTGGGAAGATTTTACATTTGTGTCGGAATCAAAATAACAGCCATACTGAAGGTGACAGGATGTATATTTTTATACATTACATCGTTATATTACTAATTCTGTACCAACAAGTCATTTTCATTCATTCATTCATTCGTTTTCTAAGCCGCTTAATCATATTTAGGGATGCGGAGAGGCTGG
Source organism: Plotosus lineatus (assembly GCA_024760905.1). Classification (NCBI taxonomy): domain Eukaryota; kingdom Metazoa; phylum Chordata; class Actinopteri; order Siluriformes; family Plotosidae; genus Plotosus; species Plotosus lineatus. The sequence goes on along the minus strand of CM045740.1, from coordinate 29,337,884 downwards.
TGCCCATCTCAGCCGTCTCGGAGTGATTGCTGGGTACACCCTGGACAGCTCGCCAGGCCATCGCAGGGCCAACACTCACACAACTATTCACACTCATACTCACACCTAGGGGTGGTTTGGAACCGCCAATTAACCTACTGTGTATGTTTTTGGACAGAAATGCCCAAGCTGGGAATTGAACGCAGGCCTTCTTTCTTGTTTCTCATGCTGAGCACTACATCACTGCGGCACCTATTATTAGTAATAATAATTATCTATCTATCTAGTGCCTGAGTCATAGGACGACCATTGGCGACCTGCCATGAAGGACAACGCCCTGGTTATCATCTTCATGGAGGTTTTCTTGGCAGGATTAGTACAGTGGTTTGCCATAGCCTTCTGCACGATGCGAACCTACGGGCAATTTAGAACGGCCAATTAACCTACTGTGCATGTCTTTGGATTGTGGAAGGAAACCGGAGCACCTGGAGGAAACCCACGCAAACACAGGGAGAACATGCAAACTCCACACAGAAACACCCAGGCCGGGAATCGAACACAGGCCTTCTTGATGTGAGGCGGACGTGCTAACCACAACGCCACCGTGCCGCCAATAATAATAATGGTGGTGGTTGTGGTGGTGGTGGTGGTGGTAGTGGTAGTAGTAGTGGTAGTGGTAGTGGGGCAGTGGTGGCCTGGTGGTAAAAGGTGCTGGATCGCTGATCCGAGGGTGGGGGGGTTCGAGTCCCACTCTCCACAAGGCTGTCGCAGCTAACTGGGTTATCAAAGGCCGGCCATGTCTCTCACTGTCTATGGTGAGAGGTTCATCTAAAAGAACCATTGCTGACTTTCAACAAGAGTAGCTGAAAACCCGTCAGCGTGTTTCCGTGTTTTGTGTCAGGAAGTGCATCCGACGTAAAAACCTACGCCTAAGCGAATCATTAATATGACTTTCATGAAGATGGAAGCAGATGATTCGCTGTGGCAACCCCTGAAAGGGAACAGCCGAAAGAAAAAGAGGTAGTAATAGTAGTAGTAAGAGTAAGAGTAAGAGTAGCAGTCATAACGAGTATTTTACACAATAAAAATGCACATACATACATATTATATATATATATATATATATATATATATATATATATATATATATATATATACACACCCTAAACCGAATAAAAGGAAAAGAAACTCAAACATATTTTTTTTTCTATTTTAAAGTATGACAATGATGACCCCACCCGCTCCAAGTGACCCTGAAAAAACCTGCCTGCGTTTCATTTTGATTCAAGCATTCTCCACTTAGGGTATTGATTTTTTTAAACCCCTCACAGTTGACCAATCTAATCACACCATTTCAATGTAGTCTACACTAATATACATTATACCGTACGTATAACTATTTCTTTAAATCAGATTAAATATTCCAAACCAATTAAAACTCATTCATGACTGATACTTGCTTGATCAGGTTTCAGTATGCTTTCTGTTTGCCGCTGAGAAAACAGCACATTTGAAAGCAGAAACTGAACTGATATGCATCACTTCCTCAGTCAATCCTTTACAGAACTACAGAGAAAGATTTTCATCCAGTGTTCACAAACCTAACCGAACACTTCATGAATTAAATCAAAATCAGCCAACATGTGGTAATCGTTTTTGATTTCCAGCAGGATATTTTTAGACCCGTGTTCAACATTTCTCTCACCAGAAACTCTATATGCTCCTTTTGTTTCTGTTCTTCCTGATGGGTGGAACTGGTATCCTGTTCTGGGGTTACTTGTGCTTGAGACTCCTCCTCCTCTTTCTCCCCATAGGTTTCCTTCCCTTCAGCAACGATGGTGTGTGAGGTTTCGCATATAACCTGAAAGGATTGAAAACAACTTCAGAAAAAGACTGAAAATCCCAGAACACAGCAATTTAGAAAAGAAGATGACTGCAGTTTACTGGAATCAGAGTCATATTAGAAGTTATCTGAGGACCAACAGTTACATTTTTTTTTTTTTTTAGTTAGGTAAACCCCATAGCGAAGCTATCCAGTAATGACTCCAACAAATGATAAGATTCAGTTATGATTTTATTAATGGTCAGTTGCTAGATTTGCATATACAGTGATCCCTCGCTATTTCGCGCTCCAGTTCCTGTGGCTTCAGTGTTTTTGCAAAATTATGCATAGAAAAATAAAAGAATAAGGAAATTAAGGGAAAATTTATGGATGTGGTGAAGGAAGACATGAAGGTCATTGGCGTAAGAGAAGAAGATGCAGAGGACAGGGCAAGATGGAGGTGGATGGTTTGCTCTGGCGACCCCTGAAGGGAACAGCTGAAAGGAAAAGAAGAAGAAGAAGAAGAAGAAGAAGAAGAAGAAGAGGGAAAAATGCCACTAAACAAGGCCAATTATGCAAAAAACCCAAACAAACAAAAACAAAAAACAACCCAAACCCTCCAGCAAAACTATTTACATTTTAATGTGAGGTATGCATCTGTGTGTGTGTGTGTGCGTGTGTGTTTGGGTGCTTGTGTGTGTGTGTGTGTGTGTACGTCTGTATGTGTATTTATATTTTATTTACATCTTATGCATTATTTTTGAAAGTTTACTTGTTATTATAAGCAATTATAGCGTTGAAAATATATTTATTGATATTATATACAAATATACATGTATGTGTATGTCAGTCGGGGGGGGGGATCCTACTTCGCGGAAATTCAGCGTTCGCGGAGGGTCTCAGTCCCCATTAACCGTGAAAAGTGAGGGTTCACTGTACATGGTGTATGTAAGCGCATCTATTACACGGTACTCCACAGAACTTCAGGGGTGCAAGTTTTCCGGCATATGCCGGAAATTACGGTTTTCCCAAGACTGAAGTAACTATTTTTCTAATTCGTATAGATCCGTTGAAATTTTTCTCGGAGGGGTGTGTGTGTGTGTGTGTGTGTGTGTGTGTGTGTGTGTGTGTGTGTAATAGGTGTTCGTCTGTTCAGATCGGCGCAATCTTCCATGCATACTGTGTGGCTGTGACCGTACATTGAATCACGGGATTGCATAGCACATAGGGATTACATAGATTGGGCATTTTCGTCAAGCATTTTCTTTATTGTGCATGAATAGATGAAATGTAACAAACATCTGATGTGAATTTGTAGATTACTTATTATTGTAAATGTTGATAAAAGATTGCATGAGAACCATCCCCCCTCCCCGGCACACTCAACTATGTCTTGCATTTTCAGGTTTTTCAAAATTTTTAACTTGCACCCCAGGAACTTGCATGTTTACTCTGAAACGAATTTATACTTAAACCTTTTCCATTTAAGGGCAGTGGTGGTCTAGTGGTATAAGGCGCCGGATCGCTGATCCAAAAGGTTGGGGGTTTGAGTCCCACTCTCCACAAGGTTGTCACTGTCCTCCCAGTGCAGCTAACTGGGTTATCAAAGGCCGGCCATGTCTCTTACTGTCTATGGTGTGAGGCATGTAAAAGAACCATTGCTGACTTTCGACAAGAGTAGCTGCAAAGCCGTCAGCGTGTTTCCGCCCCGCGATGGCCTGGCGAACTGTCCAGGGTGTACTCTGCCCTCGCCCTGAGTTGGCTGGGATGGGCACCAGCCTCCCTGCGACCCTAATTAGGATGAAGCGGTTACAGGAACTGAACTGAACCTTTTCCATTTCATTTACACAGTAGCACTCTGTACTGTGCTGCAAGCGGCCAGGAAATATTGTAGGGGGAATATGGAAAATTAGCAAAAAAACAACAAAACAAAACAAAAAAACCCTCTCTACTTTGAAGGATATATGAGATGACTGGAGTTTGACCTTTAAAGGTCACTTCAGGTTAAAGGTAATTATCTCATTTGAAAATCAATACAGACGCTCCCAGACTTATGTTCATCCGTGTTACTTTTTTTTTATTACTTTACGGGGTTTAAAAAAAAAAAAATTGTAAAATTTTGAGAGTAGACGTTCCTACGCAGTACGCTTACATAATGACGCAATTACGTAATGACGCTGCGTCCATTGTTTACAAACGACAGACTGAAAGTGCCCCTCCTTCTTCCCAGTTCAGTTATATATACATCGTTTTATATATAACAGTTATATAGCGTGTTACCCTTGTGTTAAGACGTCGTCTCTGTGATCCTTGTGTTTACACTGTTTTTGCGGACTTTTGTAACCCTAAGCAAATATGGTTGGTCAAAAGAGTAAGCCAACTAGCACGGGTGCAAGTCTCATACACAGAGATGAATTAACTATCTGCTCGGAACGGCTCAATCTACCATGCATACTCAGTTAAGCAAAGAGAGTTGTAAAATGAATGAAAAACCAAAAAGAAAGAGAAAAGAAAGGTGGTGATTCACATCAATGCAGGCAGAGTACTAAACCAGTATTCAATGGTGCCCTTGCTCACTTGAAAGACCGGAGGTCCGGATAACCCACGCTTTGTCTCAAGCACAAAATAAGTAAACTAATTTCGGTGTTGAGCGCCTCACATATTGTAAGCGTTGATTGGCTGTTTTAAGCTTCATGTAAAGTGACTTGGCTCAGCTTCATGTAAAGTGACCATCTGTCGACCATCAAAACCATTTACAAGCTCATAGAGAATGTTAAAGGTTATATTTGATACTGTATTTGATATTTGATGAGTGAATTTGATTACATTTATCTACTTGAAATGATTTTGTTTGAATTTAATTTATTTGAAATTAATGTTGATATTATTTGATATATTTGATATTATTTTACAATGTTATGTTTATAATAATTGATTTATGGGTGTTTTATGAGATACAGTAATGGTATTTATGGATGTATTGTGCAGTATAAGCGTCATACGTCACTGTAACAACTTATGTTCAGTTTCAACTTACGTTCGGCCGTCGGGAACCAATTAAAAACGTAACTCGGGGAGCGTCTGTACATGGTTTCACATGAGTGTGTCATCGTAGAAGTACAGCATGTCGATCTGCATTTCTTTTAATGTGATAAGCACTTGATCACTCATATTTTGTGACTTTGCTCCATCTTTCATCCTTAACCCAGACATTTCAAAACAAAGTCATCTCTGGGCCTCAGGTTCCCACTGAATTTGGGGAAAATCCATGCATTGGTGTGGCATTTCCTGGTGATGCTTTGATTTCAGAGGAGCTATATCAAATAGTACACAATAGTTTTCCATAAATTCTTCTTATAATTATCTTAGTAATAATAACAGAGTCACTGTTAATGCTTTTTTAAAATCAACTTATACTGTCAATGACTGAATGGCGCAACAACAATGTGCACAACTATCAACCCGCAGTTCGCAAGTTCAATTCCATGTTGATGTCACAACCATTCATGACCAGGAGTCCATGGGAGCTGATTGACTGAGCTCTCACAGGGGAAGAGATGTCATACGTTCACTTCCGTGTCACTTACTGTGACCACCAGCCAATTACAGGCATCTATGAGCTCATTCGTGCAATGGGATAGACATCGTTTTCCCTCCAAGTGTGTTAGACCACCCCCAAATACTGATGTGCAGCAATAAAGAGGCTCAAGGCTGCATGCTCTGCGTCTACCTGGTTGGTGGTGCTCGTGTGACATTGAAGGCAACACACTTAATAGGCGGGAATTCGATACAACTAAATTAGGGGAGTACATGGGGGGGAAGGTGGGTTGTGTACAGTTCAAAATGGTTGCATTAAATTACAGCAGAACAATGTTCCCGTTGAACAAAACAGAACTAACAGCTTTACTACTGGTAAAGATCTAAATCTGAAGTCTCTTTCCATAAATAGTAAATAAACATCTCAGATTTCAGATAGCTTCATCCTATCAAGAGTTATAACGTATTGTTCTCACTTGTCAAGTAACATCACATTTTTACCATACAGTGGTACTGTACCTCACTTTACGAAATGAATTCATTCCAGCACCTTTTTAGTAACCTGCATTTTTAGTAAGTTGAACCGCATTTTACATATAAAATGTGTGATTCGTTCCAAGGGTTCCAATACTACCCTATAAACCCTTTAAAGATGATAAAAGCATACCTTTTAAGACCTCCTTCTGCTTCAATATCGTACCGATGGTAGACGGGTTTGGCCATATTCCTTTGCGACATCACTCGAACCCGTTTCTTCTTCTCACTCGCACCGGAAATCACAGGTGTGTGTGTGTGTGTGTGTGTGTGTGTGTGTGTGTGTGTGTGTGTGTGTGTGTGTGCGTGTGTGCACGCATGTGTTGACCATGTCTTCTTATCAGAGTTATAATCTTACAAATGTTTATGGAATGTTAAAAGCCTGATTCAAGAAATAAAGCATGAAACAGCAGTAACTCTGTCCTTTACACGAAAAGCATTATGGTAGCTGCAGCTCCATAATAGCCAATGGGAGGGAGCTGGGTCATCCCTCCTAGCCAATGGGAGGCCAGTGGGGCGGGATGTTGGGAGATAGCCAATGGGAGGTAGCTGCGTCATCCCTCCTAGCCGATGGGAGAGCAGCTCGTGCATTGTTTGAATGGCGCATTTTAATGTTTGAATGGCGCGTTTGAATTTTTAAGATGGCACTTTTGTAACGTGAACTTGTTTTGTATCCAGAGACAAAAATTTTAGGAAAATGCATTTCGTAACCTGCGTTTTTCGTTTGGTGAGACTTTCGTAACGTGAGGTACCACTGTATGTGAACCATCGCAACATACAATATATTAAATAGCAGTTACAATAGGAACCTGTCCAAGTACATTCATATACAACTGCACTATATTAGCTACATAATATGCATAATATTTAGATTTTGGTGGTGCTTAAAAGCAGCTCTTTTCATAAGGTCTTTGTGAGTTGTCTCATTTTTATTTTTCAAAATTTCCTGCTGATGTTTTAAAAGTTTAATATTTTCTGGAAAAATCAGCAGCAGCATTGGGGAAACTCCCTTTCCTCACCAAAAGTGTTTATACTACTAATACAAGATTTCCGTGATTAGCATTTTCAAGTTTGAGTGGGCAGTTGCGCGGGCGGTGAAGAAATTGCTCAGACATTAATTTAAAAGGAAAACTCGAGTATTTCACCTAAAAATACACAATGCCTGGGCAAAAAATAAATAAATAAAAAATTTGCTGGGCTGCCTTCCGCCTTGAATACAAATCGTATCTGCCATGGCATTGTTTCAACAAACCTAAGCAGCATCACAACATTTATTTCTATTCAGAATCGGGTTTATTTGTTTATTTTTTAAAATCTAAATTTGATGATACTTGAAAAGTGGGAATTGGATACAACTAAATTAGGGGAGAACATGGGGGAAATCAAAAAAAAAAAAAAAGTAAAAATAAATAAACGTAACAAAAAAACGAAAATAAAATTGATGATGGAAAAATTGAACCACTCCATAAAGTCTTCTCCAGCGCATCACAAAAGACTTTCAATCTTAACTCTATTGCAGGGGTGTCCAATCTTATCCAAAAAGGGCACCAACCAATCAGGAGCCACACCTTCTACCTGTTTAAACCTATTGATAAGAACGGACACTCCTGTAGTAAGGTCAAGATTAGGACTTTGTGGTTCCATTTCATGCGTGAGAATTATTGCTCATGCCGAGAAACAGCTGGGAAACCCCAGTCAATCCGGGCGATGAGGCACAACCTATTTAGCTGGAGTTTGAGCTGATCTCCTTAGGACAACGATGTAGAATGCCTCTGGCAAAGAAGACAATCGAGATGAGTTCTTTTATAACAAATGCGGTCAAAATAGTCAATCAGCTACAATAGACTTAAATGTGACAGTGGAGGCTGGGCATTACAGACGTAACTGCTGTGTGACTGTCCAGTCAACAAGGTCTGTGACTTTTTGAAGTTGTAAGTGTATGGTTGTATTTTTGTATCTCATCTAGTTTAAAGTGTGTGGGACAGTGGTGGCCTGGTGGTAAAGGTGCTGGATCACTGATCCTAGGGTTGGGGGTTCGAGTCCCACTCTCCACAAGGTTGTCACCGTCCCCTCCAGTGCAGCTAACTGGGTTATCAAAGGCCGGCCATGTCTCTCACTGTCTATGGGGAGAGGTTCATGTAAAAGAACCATTGCTGACTTTTAACAAGAGTAGGCTGCAAAGCCATCAGCTTGTTCCTGCTCCACGATGGCCTGGCGAGCTGTCAGGATGTACTTTGCTCTCGCCCGGAGTCGGCTGGGATGGGCACCAGCCTCCCCGAGACCCTGATTAGGATTAAGCGGTTACAGAAAATGAACTGAACTGATGAACATTTGGAACAGGTTTCCATTTTTAAACAGCTTTTTGTCTGGTCTGTAGATGCAGAGCCTATGGAGGCGCATGAACGGCAGACAGATGGATGAAACAGCCTTGAAAAATAAAGAACTATATTCTGTCCAGGAGCTTCGTGCCTGTGGAGCTCCACTATAATATCAATGGAATTGGGATTCTTTTCATATCATATAGATGTTTAAAGCTGACAGGGACAGTGGTGGTCTAGTGGATAGGGTGCAGGATCGCTGATCTGATGGTTGGGGGTTCGAGTTCCCACAGGGTTGTCACTGTCACCCCAGTGCGGCTAACTGGGTTATCAAAGGCGGGTCATGTCTCTCACTGTCTATGGTGAGGGGCATGTATAAGAACCATTGCTGACTTTCGTAAAGAGTAGCTGCAAAGCCGTCAGCGTGTTTCTGTCCCTTGCGAAAAGGGTTGTGACAGGAAGGACATCCAACATAACAACCTCTGCCAAATCAAATGTGCGAATCAGATGATTCACTGTGGCGACTCCCGAGAAAAGAGAAAATGCCGAATGAAAGAAGAAGATAGATGTTTAAAGCTGGTGAAGTACCATGTGTAAATCTTGATTATTGTCTTACATGTAAGCTCATTTTTATCTGGCCTTCCTCTTCCCATGGACGTATTATTTAGGCTTTAACGACGATGGTTTGATAATACCGAAAGTGTTAAATACCTAAGCCTGTAACTCCAGCTCACAGTCCAGTCCAGTCCATACTCTGTTTAAAAGGCTGACACATATCTAAGAGTAAGCTAAGCTAATTGTGTAGCCATGTCATTAGCTGTACTAGCTAACATGTTATACGGAGTAGTGCTAAGGCCAGTAGATCAGATGCAGTAGGCCTTATTTTCCGTAAGCACATTGCAGTAATCCCTGTAGACAACCGAAACGGGTAACTGGATCACTCCTTATAAAAGCACCTTAATGGATCGGCTTGGGTGACAACTCCCTTTTGAAATACATATCGATGTGTTGATACTGACTGCTACATGTTTGCCTGCTGCAGCACTCTGTGCATGCAGGCCACGACTTGGTGTACAAATTTCCCAGATATGGCTAAGCTCAAAATCTCTGTGGTTTATACAACATAGATTGAAACCATCACTGTAGAATTCAGTGGACTTTCCAGAGAAACAGGCTTCCTGTACCCTCCTGTACACGCACACACAACCACGGAAATCACTGAAAATTTATATGGCCTTGAAGATAAAGCCACACACCGAGGAAAAAAATAACTCATCAGCAAGACTTAAGAAATCTCACACTAATGGGACATCATTCATGTAAAAGCAAACATAATCTTGAATGAACACAACACATGTTCTGAACTAATGCTAACGCCAACTACGCATACAACTTTGAGTGGCATTGCAAACCGGTGGCATACACACACACACACACACACACACACACACACACACACACACACACACACACACACACACATACCGCCTTGTCTGTCTGCTGAGAAGGTAGAAAGAAAGACACACCCTGTGTTGGGAAAGATGGTCACTTGATTTGTTTGGGCACCAGTTCCAGAGTCCGAACCATCCAAAACCTTGTCAACGCTACCACTGTAATAGCCAGGGGATTATTGGACCATACCATTCCATTGTCACAGGGGATTAAAGTGCATGCAACCTGGCCCCTTTCTGCACAAGGCATGAGTGTGTGTGTCTGTCACAGATGACCAGATTACCAGCGCTGTCATTCTCATCCAGGCTTTACACAGACAGTAGGGACGAGCCGAAGTGAAAAGTAAACAGTAAATTGGGAAACACACATATTGCTCTTTAAAACAATCCCATCCAGCAGTATTTGCTGGATGTAAGGACAGATTTATATGAATGAAATCCTCAGGGCCTCCGATTCCTTCAGAGAAAGTATTATTTCTCAAGTCTGTTATCAAGATACACATTACAGGTTGAATTATATTGCTTGCTATGTTTGACCTCTGTAAGTAACAGTCTCAGTGGATTGCTTCAATTTGAGAGAAAGGGATTAAAACCTAAGAGTAATTTGGCAAATAAAAAAATGGCGAAGCAGCATGTGAGCAGAGAACTATTGATAAGGAAAAAGCGCCAAACCATCGATTTGTTTTTGGAACATCAAAGAAACAAAAAGCGTCCGTCTGTCCATCTGTCCCTCCAGCATACGTGTACACATGGGAACCCCCTACATTATTCTTTAAAAATCTTATATAAATAAAATACTACTACTACTTTTAACTTCTTGCTGTTTATGATCTGGCGCGCCCCCCTAGATCAAAAGGTGCAGGATGCTTAGTGATACCTCAAATAAAGAAGACTCCTGCTGGAGGCAGATCATTCTCTTTCAACGCCCCACAGTTATGGAATTATCTTTCAGTTAATGTTCGAGACTCAGACACAGTGACAGTTTTTAAGACGAGGCTGAAAACGGCCTCAGGCATAGAATGTTCTGGTAAACTGTGATGTTGAGATGCTATCACTCCCTCACTCAACATGCTCATCCAGGTCTGTTTGACAGTGGGGTAGCTGATTGCCCCAATGTCACAAGGTGCCCTCCTGTCTGTCTTACTTCTGGTTCGCTATCTTTATAGTTATGCTGCTATAGCCAGTCATGCCAGAGTCCCTGCTTGCACTCAACAATAATAAATTCTTCTACAGTGGTAACTCGTCTAACAAGTGTCCCTTATAATGATTTCTCCATGATATGAGCTTCGATCCCACCAAAACTCTGCCCCATCCAACGTGCAAAAATTCACTTTACGAGCTCTCCACGAAATGACTTTCCCGGGCCGATTAGCTTCGTATTCTTTCACATGAATTCCTCCAAACTCCAAGAATGCCTTGTGCAGTGCTTCTCAAGTATTTTTAGCCCCGTCTAGGAAGAAAAAAAAACTATTTCACCACCCCCCCCAGTGCCCCGCGCGCAACTATAAATTGTGTTTACTGCACTTCATGTCGTTTGTTCAGTGCTTTTTCATACACCAGTGCTTCTCAAATAGTGTGGCGCGCGTATGATGCCAGAGGGGCGCAGTGTGATGCCGGGGGCAGCGCGTATGACCCTGGGGAACATACTTCTCTGGAATTGTGTACGAGAAGTAAGTGTAATTACACCTCCGCTCTCATTGATGCGCTATGGTGTAGTGGTTTTTTGCACGAGCAAACAATATGAAGTGCAGTAAACAACCCCTCAAGAAACAACACGGAAAAAATTCTAACAGGAATGGAGAGAAAGGTGGAGAGAGACGGAGATATTAAGACATACAGACGCTCCCCAACTTATGTTTTAATTCGGTTCCGGACGGCCGGACGTAAGGTGAAAGAAAAACGTAAGTTCTTACTGTATGGTCCAGTGACGTATGACGTTCGTACTGTACGATACATCCATAAATACCATTACCGTATCTCATAAAACACCCCTAAATCAATTATTATAAACACAATATTGTAAAATAATATCAAATATATCAAATAATATCAACATTAATTTCAAATAAATTAAATTCAAGCAAAATAATTTCAAATAGATAAATTTTAATCAAATTCACTCATCAAATATCAAATAAATTATCAAATATAACCTTGAACATTCTCGATGATGCGATCTTTCTGCTTGTAAATGGTTCCAATGGTCAACGGATGGTCTCTTCACATGAAGCTGAGCCGAGTCACTTTGCATTGCGTTTAAAACAGCCAATCAACGCTTACAATATGTGAGGTGCTCCACCAAAAGTAGTTCACTTGCTTGTGTTTGAGACAAAGCGCGGGTTATACGGACTTCCGGTCTTTCAAGTGAGCAAGGGCGCCGTTGAATACTTGTTTCGTTCTCAGCCTGCACTGATGTGAATCACCAGCAGAGTGGCGAGTTCTCTTTCTTTTCTGGATTCGGGTTTTCATTCATTTTACAACTCTCTTTGCTTAACTGAGTATGCATGGTAGATTGCACCGATCCAAGCAGATAGTTAATTCAGTCTTGGGAAAACCAGAAATATATGCCGTAAAACTTGCACCCATGCTTCTGACCAATCATATTTGCTTAGGGTTACAAAAGTCCACAAAACAGTGTAAACACAAAGATCACAGAGACGACGTCTTAACACAAGGGTAACACGCACTGAACTGGGAAGAAGGAGGGGCACGTTCAGTCTGTCATTTGTAAACAATGGAAAAATGCAAACAATTTTGAAAAAAAAAAAAGTAAAATCGAAAAAAATGTAAAACGAATGAACGTAAGTGGGGGAGCGTCTGTAAATAAGTTGAATGAGTTTAAATAAGTCAAACAAGTTCAAATAAAGATGTATATTTTTAATTCCAGGCACATTGGTGCACTTTAAATCTTTTCTGATGCAGATTAAAAAACAATGTTCATGAAGTTTTTCTTTGTTGTAAGTTGAACTATATTTATTTATTTTGTTTTTAATGTTAATAAAGATACAATGTTATGCAGAGGTGTACTAATAACATTTTTAGAGACAAATAATATTATTTATAGTTGCTCGCGGGGCGGTGGGGGGCATGGGGGCACCATATAATTGAGAAGCACTGCCCTACACCAGAGCGCAACAATGAGAACACCACTGCCAACTCCTGAAATGGATGCACAACTACACTTAATTCTAGTACAGTATGGAAAAAAAAGCATATTCCCCAGAGTCATATTCGGGGGCCCCCACTATTTGAGAAGCACTGGCTTTGTGGGAGTTCACCATGAGCCTTTCCACGCTGGCATTTGTATCATGCACATGCACAAAATTTTCCTCTTCCTCCTCCTCTTTTATGCACCACCTTATGCCTGCTCAAGTGACACCGTCGCCGCAGTCGATGATTGGAGGGGTTAGTTGACTTATTGTTTATTCATGTTATATTATTTATTATTCATTATTATTCATGTTAATGTACATGAATTAGTATTATTAATTATTTATTGTTTTTACATGTTTATTTTTAATATATTAGGTCAAATATACATGTTTGTGGCAGGCTATATGAGTCTGGGAGGGGGTTGGAAAAGATTAATTGGTTTTCTGTTATTTCTTATGGGAACAACTGTGTCATCTAACGAACTTTTCGGCTTCCGAGCTTGCCCTCCTCGCATCTCCTGAGGGAATTTTTCTTTGCCACCGTCGCCACGGGCAATACTAAAGAGAGATGTGCAGGCGTAATAGGAAATGTTTAAATACTTTTATACCTTATCGCAAAGCATCTTTACACAGTAAAATAGTGAAAGTGGGGGCTTACAATGTCAACTGTAAAAAGCGCGTAAAAAAGCGAGATACAATTAAAAATGTATTGAATTATGTCTGTCTTCCTTTCAGCTTTTTCCCTTTTTTACTCGGGAGTCGCCACAGCGAATCATCTGATTCGCACATTTGATTTGGCAGAGGTTTTTTTACGTCGGATGCCCTTCCTGTCACAACCCTTTTTAGCAAGGGACAGAAACACGCTGACGACTTTGCAGCTACTCTTTACGAAAGTCAGCAATGGTTCTTTTACATGCCTCTCACCATAGACAGTGACAGACATGGCCCGCCTTTGATAACCCAGTTAGCCGCACTTAGACAGGGGACAACCTTGTGGAAAGTGGGACTTGAACCCCCAACCTTTGGATCAACAATCCAGTGCTCTATACCACTAGACCACCACTGCCCCCTGTCTTCTTTTTCAGGGTATATAATTCAATACAATTCAATACATAAAAATGTATTGAATTATATACCCTGAAAAAGAAGACAGGGTCACATAAAGAACAAGAGGGATAAAAGGAGGTCACATGACAGGACATCATCATAAAGATGTGAAATATTCTTGTGTTATTGAAATGTTCTTGAAAGCTACAGTTTCAAAATGGTGGACTTCACATGTTGAAAAAGATTGTGTTTAGTGACCTCATTTTTGATCCCTTCTGTAAACCAGTTATTAAAATGAATTCATCTTTACATACAGTTGTGTTCAAAATAATCTCAGTCAGACATCACTAACCTGACCAGTATTTTTGGTAGACATGATATTTCTACATGGCAAATAATGTACTATCAGGTGTAGTAAGAGTAATAGAATCCAACAGAACCAACAGTCATGACACGCTGCTGCTGATTCTGTGTAATTGAATCACTAATTGAAAGGGGCGTGTTCAAAATAATAGCTGTGTGGAGTTCCATTAGTGACATCATTCATTCTTTGAAAAACAGGTGCCAATTACTGTCCTTATCGTCCTAAGGAAGGAAAGCAGTAAATGTTGTACCTGCTGGTTATAGAGCATTTATCTCTGAAATCCTGAGGAAAGTGGGTCGTTCCAGAGATTGTTCAGAAGAACAGTGTACCTTGATTAGAAAGTTGACTGGAGAGGGGGAAACATATAAAGTGCAGGAAATGAGAGGCTGCTCAGGTGAAATGATGCCAAATGCTTTAAAATGGCAACAAAAACCTGAAAGATGTAGAAGAAAGTGAAAAACTACCATTCGAATGGATTGAAGAAGAGCCACAATGGTGAAGACTCCACTAACAATCAGCTTCAGGAAGATCAAAGAAAATCGAAAGTGTCCTGTGAGTCCCGTTACAAATAGAAGATGCCTATGCGAAGCCGAGCTATTGGCAAGAAGCCCCACAAAGTCCCAGTGTTGAAAAAAAAGACATGCTGAAGAGGTTACAATCTGCCAAAGAGCACAGTGACGAGACTAAAGAGAAACGGAGCAACAGTTTGTGGACTGATGAAAATGAGATTGTTCGTGTTGTTCATGACCCATTTTTGCCAGAGCAAAGTCTGGTGGTAATTCTGTTGTGGTTTTCAGAACAAAATTGAGGTGTTCATCAATCAGTGGGGATCTGTGGGCTGCTTTGTTGGTGTTCATCACACTAAAAGTTTGTTCACACACACACATGTAGAGCCAAACAACACCAGCATCCTCTGTGCATCTTCTGGATGTTTGAAAATTTAATGAAGCATAAAACCCATCCAGTTTAAGGGAGTCAAACTTCTCCTTTAACATCATGTCACATTGGAGACCAATCAGTTCCAACTGCAACTCCTGTGGTACCGTTTCAAAACCGATGTCAGAATTCTTCATGCAGGTCATCCAGTGCTTTCCTGGATTTGTTCACATGCAGGATCTCTTTTAACGAGGCTAGTGTGGGGGAAATGAGCATTAAAATAGGGCAGTGATGGCCTGGTGGTATAGGGCGCTGGATCGCTGATCCTAAGGTTGGGGGTTCGAGTCCAACTCTCCACAAGGTTCTCACTGCCCCCCCCCCACCACCACCCCCAATGCAGCTAAGGGTTATCAAAGGCCGGAGGTCATGTCTCTCACTGTCTACGGTGAGAGGTTCATATAAAAGAACCATTGCTGAGTTACATAAAAACCTATGCCAAATCAAACATGCGAATGACTTGTCTGACATTTGCTTTGAAAATAAAACTAGCCTGGTTTTGAAAGCTCTGACATTTGCTTGCATTTCATGCACAAACTGTTTTTCCTTGTAGCTTCACACACAGCTTGTTCATGTGGGTCAGTTTGTCCACAGTAAAAGTGAAATCACAGCCAATCAGTGTCTTTCAAGTCAGGAACATTGTCAGTGTTCTCAGGTGGCTCCAAAAATTAAACAATCTCCTGTTTGAGCGCCACACTCGCTCACATACTTTCCCCAAACTGAACCAGCGGACATTAAAAGGTAAAGCAAGTCCCTGTGATCAGTGTCAGATTCTTCAAAAAAATGAGTAAACTGACAATGGTGAAGTCCCCTCGTTAAAATAAAGTTAATCAGGCTAGCCAGTCGGAATGGAACCAGGTCGGAACCGGTTTGGGCCGGTTTGAAACAGTTCGGACTGGTCGGAATCAGTCCGAACCAGTCGGAACTGGTTCACACCGGTTGGAACAGTCGGAATCAGTTTGAACCGACCGGTGTGAACCGGATCCGACCGGTTTGAACCAGTTCTGACGCGTTTAAACCAGTTCCGACAGGTTTCAACCGGGTCCCGGCCGATTTGAGGTCATCATCTTTTTCTGCTTATTTGGTGGTTGGTTGGTAGCAGCCTCAGCACTGAAGTCCAGACGATTTTTGTGACATTTAGGGTACACACACACACACACACACACACACACACACACACACACACACACACACACACACACACACACACACACACACATATATGTATATATACTACTTCGCTCTTCAATACATGCAGCTTCAGTGATAATAAATATTATATTCATCGAAAAATAAATAAATATTCATTGAATTAAAAAAATAAGGAATTTAAGGAAGAACAGGGGGGAAGTTCATACACATACACGTATGTATACGTCAGTTGGAGGGGGTTGGGGGGGTGATCCTACTTTGTGGATTTCGATGGTTGTGTGGGGATCTCAGTCCCAATTAACCGTGGAAAGTGAGGTATCCCTATATACAGGGACTTGTGATCTGGAGCGACATATAGTCTGGAAAATACAGTAAACTATTTTAAATATCTTATGCAGTTAAAGGTTAAGAAAGCTACATCACTTAATAAGCTGTCACTTGCAGAACAAAGAGATAAGTGTATAATGATACATAAATCTAACAGGAGGAGAAAAATAACTTCACAATGAAGCCTCTTTAGGACCAAAACTGTACTATGAGCAGCCACACGGGGGCGATGTAAAGTAAAAAACCTTTCTTGCCTCTTTTTGTTCTGCTTCTTTCTCCTTTGCTATGGCAGAGCTCTGATCCCGAGCCGAGCTGACCGAGAGCTGCCTCTGCAGACGCAGGACCTCCTTCTGGGACTCCTTCAGCAATCGTTCAAACTCACCGGCCCCTGCCAGACCAGGACCACCCTGCTGTGAGACAGACAGACAGACAGACAGACAGACAGACAGACAGACAGACAGACAGACAGAGAGACAGACAGATAGATAGATAAATAGATAGATAGATAGATAGATAGATAGATAGATAGATAGATAGATAGATA
>CM045740.1:29300724-29315724 GCA_024760905.1 Plotosus lineatus | reverse complement strand
CTATTTCAGTAAGTTCCCTCTATAATGTCAATCACTGGTCAATAAAAATTATAAGCTGGACACAACTATATCAATTGAAATAATAACACATACGAGCCTGCCAGGTTTTATTATCTCGATTGAAATGTTTTTAAAATCATCAACCTCTGACCGTGTGCTGCTGGAGGTGTGCTGTTGAAATAGACCCTACGGAGGGTGTGAGTGCAACAGGTGCTGTGTAATAACAGGCTGCCCATCTGCTTGGCCACCAGAGAGTAAACAGGTGACCATTCAGGACAGGAGGTCTTTAGAAATACATTTACCACAAACACATACACACACGTACACACAATCACCACTCTCAGCGCTCTCTCTCTCTCTCTCTCTCATTCTCTCTATACACACACAGGAGGTAGTGATGTCCAGCCCCTGCAATGAAGGCCGGTCATGGTATCTGACTGAAAGCTTAAATTTAACATTGATAGCATGACAAGGATTTTTGTATCAGTTCTACTTTGTTTCCTCAATGTGTGTTTCGTCTGTCATTTTCGGTTTTCTCCTCCAAAGGCGTTATGTTATTATAGTGATAAAATTATAAAGAACTTAAAGAGTCGTAGTATAGGTTTTATTTATGCAAACATGCAAACCTGTGCCAATGCAATACAGAACATGTTGCTTTGAGAGTATTGATCATCCTGACAGTACAAGTTGAGCGTAGTGTGCTGTATGTAAGTGACACAGAGCTTATTATAAAGCAAATGACCAGAAAAAGCACCATACAGTGCAATTTTATCCTTTGGATTACAAGTGAGGGCGGAACCAATGTGGAACAACCATTTATTTCTTTAGCTGGTCCTGTTTGGGGTCTGCGAAGTGAATCATCGTTCTCACTCTCTCTCTGTCCTCTGTATCCTTCTCCTTAACACCAATCACATGCACGTCTTCCTTCACCACACCCATATATCACCTCTTTGCCCTCCCTTTTCTCCTCCCTCCAGGCTCAATATTCTTCTAACAATATACCCTTCGTGCCTTCTCAGAAAATGCTCGTACCATCTCAATGTGTTCTCTCTCTCTCTCTCTCTCTCTCTCTCTGCATACACTCATACCTGTGCTGTCTTACATACTACGGTGATCCCTCGCTGCTTCGTGCTTCAGTTTCTGCGGCTTCAGTGCATCGCGGGTTTTTCCAAAATATTCATCGAAAAATGAAAAAATTAAGAAATGAAGGAAAAATAGGGAAAAATTTAAGGAAAATACCGCAAAACAAGGGCCGTGGTGGCTTAGTGGTATAGGGCGCTGAATCGCTGATCCTAAGGTTGGGGGTTCGAGTCCCATTCTCCACAAGGTTGTCACTGTCCCCCCCAGTGCAGCTAACTAGGTTATCAAAGTAATGTAAAAGAACCATTCCTGACTTTCGACAAGAGTAGCTGAAAAGCCGTCAGCGTGTTTCTGCCCTGTGGTGGCCTGGTGAGCTGTCCAGGGTGTACTCTGCCCTCGCCCAGATTAGGCTGGGATGGGCGCCAGCCTCCCCGCGACCCTAATTAGGATTAAGTGATTACAGAAAATGATGATGAACCACAAAACAAGGCCAATTATGCCAAAAAACCCAAACAAACAAAAAAACCCAAACAAAACTACTTGCATTTTTATGTGAGGTGCACATCTTTGTGTGCGCCCGTCTGTATGTGTGTTTGCTTTTATATTTTATTTACATCTTATGCATTCGTTATTTTTGAATGTTTAGTTGTTATTATAAACAATTATAGTGTTGAATATGTACTTATTGATTGTTGATATTGATTGATTACTGATATTATATATACGTACGTATACGTCAGTCAAGGGGGTCAATCCTACTTCGCGGAAATTGGTGGTTGCGCCGGGGGGAGCTTGGTCCCCATTAACCGTGGAAAATGAGGGATCCCTGTATTACATATCCATTGTTATCACTCTCACAGTAAAGTCACAGAATCAAGAAATGGAACCAAATCTTTGAAAGATGGGTATAGATCTCAGTTTACGCCAGCCGACCCTGACTCCCATGAACTCAAATGCTCTATGAAATAGCAACGAGTATAAACGCACAATCTTTATTTACTTCGTTGATAAGAATTACTCAACAATAATGTTATATGATTCAATGGCTTTATAACTAGCTACGATTAATAAATTTGGGCTTTCGGTTGTAATTGGGAAAGTAACGGCGCCCTTTCAGGCACTTTGTACTCCTGTTTATTAAACGGCTGAGAAGCGGCAGCGGCAGCTTGTGCTAGGAAACGATTCCCTGTGCAGATGTCAGTCTTGGAATGAATGAAATGAGGACATAAAGTGCATGGGCTTTAGAGGATTGTTTAGCTGTTAATTTGTATTATTTCCTGAACTTCATCATGTTGGAACCATCCGGGATCAAGTTCATCAATTATAAAAGTCATTTTAAAAACCAATAACATGCATTTAATAAGATCCTTGAAAAGAGAGCAAGCTGGATGTTACCACATGATAGCAGAGCACCATACTTGGGAGAAATTGGTATTGCATCAATTCGATTTTTTGTGTCACAAAAAAATACACGTGGGAACCGTGGGGTAATATTACACGTGGTGGTATATAACCATTTTAATGGGAATGAGTAACAATAAATTTTTTTTTTTCTTTCTTCCCCTCTAAATTCTTACTCGTTTCAAGCCATAAAATAAAACACACTTTTTTAGTAAAATAAAAGACACTTTTTAAAAACCATCAACAAGGCTCCCAAGTGGCGCAGCAACAAGGTGTGTGACTATTAACCCGGAGATTGCAAGTTTGAATCTGAAGCCGTCCATCGAAGCTAATTGGCCAAGCTCTCGTTGGAAGGAGGGATGCTCAGTTCCCTGTCACTCATAACGATTGCCAGCCAATCATGGGTGTCTAGGAGCTCAACATCATCTTAGAAGGATTTGTTTTCATACATGTGGATGATGCTGTGGCGTTAGTGTATATGTTTGTTGTGCAAAGCAATTTTATGCGACATGAGATCATGTCAGCAACTTGTACCAGGACAAGTTAATAGACACCCTTTCCAAAGTGTCTTTCTTACATTGGTCATTACTTTATACAACTAAGCAACTGAGGCCTTGCTCAAGGGCCCAACAGTGGCGGCTTGGTAGTATTGTGATTTGAACCACCAACCTTTAAATCAGTAACCCGAAGCTTTAACACTGAGATAACACTGGCCCACATTACAACTACAGGCCTCAGAGATCGGAGAACCTCCAAATGACCACGTCCCATTTTAAGGTGTGAAGACTACTTTTGGACACTACACTAGCCAGAACTGGGACGGATTACTTTTTAACCTCTATAGCTTTTAATTAATTTATTTTTTTAAGAATGCTTGAGGGACACTGGTGGACAGTGATAGGGTGATGGATTACTGAGCCAAAGGTTGGGGGTTCAAGCTCGACTATCAATGGGTTGTCACTGCTGTCCCCCCAGTGCAGCTAACTGGGTTATTGAAGGCCAGCCATGTCGCTCACTGTCTGTGGTGAGAGGCTGTAAAAGAACCTATTTTGACTTTCGTAAGGAGTAGGCTGCATAGCTATCCGCATGTTTCTGCCCTGCGATGGCCTGGCGAGCAGTCCTGGGTGTACCCTGCAACCGCCCAGAGTAACCGCACAGAGTCGGCTGAGGTAGGCACCAGCCTCCCTGCTACCCTAATGAGGATAAAGTGATACAGGAAGTAAATGAATGTGTGAAAGTATGCTTGAATCCAACAATAATAGATCCCTGAATTGAAGACCTAGGACAGGGATCTTGGAGCAATAGTGAATCCAGGGGTGTGTGTGTGTGTGTGTGTGTGTGTGTGTGTGTGTGTGTATACGGATGAAGTTTTACCACTTTAAGATTGGCTTCTTGTAATTTGTGTGCTCTCTCCTCCAGACGCTTAGCAATAACAGCCAGCTCGGCATTTTTCTTTCTCAGCCTCTTCACTTTGTCCTCTGTCTCAGGACAACTGCTCTTCCGCTGAGGGATGAAGAGAGAACAAGAGAGAGACAGGAAAAAAAAGGGAAAGATAAAAAAAAAGGCAATCACAGACACATGGAACAAGAAATAATGGTATTTACTTCTCAACTGGTTAATATAAAGCATGGAGATCCATCCTGACTGAACTGTTCAAACTGCTCTGGGATCAGCAGGTCACACTTACCAGGAGGCTGTTCTCCTCTCGGAGCGTGGACACGGTCTTCTCCAGGTCTTCCAGTGCTCTCAGCAGCTCTGAGTTCTGCCGAACTAGGTAGTCGTAATCTTCGCCGTTCTGCATGAGAAAAGAAATCAGGATTTTAACTCATTTTTTATGTATTGCTGAAAAATCTCACGGATTATGTATCTCACGGAGCGCCGAATGCTGACAAACTTAGCGAATTTTGAATTTGGGAACTTTTTTTTATTTATGAAAATCAGTGTTTAGCAACAATTAACAACATTCCTGCCTAATGTTTGCAGAACTGTTTATGAAACGCTGCTGGATTTCTGTTAGGAAGAATTGAAGAGTTGAGAGCTACAGTGGTTTTATCCACTAAAACTGAAACATGAGATAAGACCATATTCTGACTGATGTCGATCAGGTATACGCATGCCAGAATTTTCCCTTCTTTCCAATCTTCCTTATGACCTGGAATCATATCATGAGCGTCATCCCTTATTTTTTAATCTGTCATTTTTCTTAAAGAGCGTTCTTTTGGTGAGACCACTCTGGTACACGTCCCTTCGATTGCTTTGTCTGGCTGGTGCTGCTGCAAGGGACGGGAAGTAGAGCAAGTAAAAAAAGAAGAAGAATGATTGATAGACCCAACCGTATACAAAAGGTAAGCAAACCCTTCTCAGCACTGTGTTCACTACTTGTTGAACCATTTGCAAACAAATGTTTTGCAAACATAAGGCACAGATTGCAAACTCAAATACGACCAAATACAACCAAATACAGCTGGCTAAACCTGTTTTTATGTGGCCTGCAAGAGGTTTCAAAGAATATGATTATCGTACATTCTTGGCATCAACTATTACCATGAAAGATAGTTCATCATAAAGATCTCTTATATAGTTTGTATTTCAATGATTACACGCAAATAAGGACAGGTTTCCCTTTTGGGCCTGGTTCCTATCAAGGCTTCTTCCTCGTGTCAAATGAAGGAGTTTTTCCTTGCTACTGTTGCCGCATGCTTGCCCATTAGGGCTATGTAGGGGGTTTAGAAAATGTTTAACCTCTTTTATACTTTTAGAACGTGGGGCCGGTGGTGTAGTGGTTAGGGTGCTGCGCTCCTGATCAGGGGGTTGTGTGTTCGAATCCCAGTTAGACCCCCACTGTGCTAAGACCTCTGGGCAACGTCTTAACCACAAGTGTCCCTCTGTTCACCTAGCAGTGTAAATGGGTACCAGTAAAAATATACTGGGAAGGTAACCTGCGATGGACTAGCGTCCCATCCAGGAGGAGTTGAACTCCTGGTCACTTCACACTATGGAAACCGGGTATAAGCACCAGCCTGATGAATCACTAGGCGGGTGATTAAAAAGATACTTTGTAAACCCCCACTTTTACTAGGTAAAGCTGTTTTGCAACAATGCCAATTGTAAAAAGTGCCATACAAATAAAAGTGCATTGAATTATTCATCCACTAGGTGGAGTAAACCTCAGTTTAGTTCATTTTCTGTAACCGCTTAGTCCTAATTAGGGTCGCGGGGAGGCTGGCGCCCATCCCAGCCGACTCAGGGCAAGGGCAGAGTACACCCTGGACAGCTTGCTAGGCCATCACAGGGCGGAAACACGCTGATGGCTTTGAAGCCTACTCTTGTCGAGTCAGCAATGGTTCTTTTACATGCCTCACACCATAGACAGTGAGAGACATGGCCGGCCTTTGATAACCCAGTTAGCTGCACTGGGGGGGTGACAACCTTGTGGAGAGTGGGACTCGAACCCCCTACCTTTGGATCAGTGATCCAGTGCCCTATACCACGAGACCACCACTGCCCTGGCGTAAACCTATTTCAAGTCAACAGCTAGCCAATCATGATTAAAGAAAGATTACAACCTAAGTTCTCAGTGTCGCTTTCCTTTTCTGGCAGGAAAGTAAAAGAGGATGAATGTATAAACAAACAATATGGCCATACAGATTTCATAATTGCTCTTTTTGAAAAGATGTTGATTGTTTGGCTCCCAATAAACTTGAAATGTAGTGATGAAGCCCTCAGTGAAAATTAGCTTGCCTATGGGCTTAAACAAGAAATACAATACATTACAGTACTTGGCTGCAATACACACACAAAAACATACAGGAATGCTTGAACTAGTTGACAAAACAGAAAGAGACAGCTTTCACCCCATCAATAATTATAACATTTTAAATGATTTCTCATGATTTGTATTCCTTCCCCCCACTTTTCTTTCTACCTTTTGTTGTAATTGAGTATTAGTCATTGAATTAAGTCTTGAAAACATGACAAGGATTGGGAAAGTTGTGTGGAGCTACTACATGTTCTCCCCAAGCCCGTGTCGGTTTCCTCGGGGTACGCTGGCGTCCTCCCGCAGTTAAAAAAAAAACAGTAGGCTAATTGGGCTGTTCAAATTCATCCCTAGGTAATTAGTGTCAATGTGTGTGTGTGTGTGTGTGTGTGTGTGTGTGTGTGTGTGTGTGTTGGCCTGCGATGGCCTGGTGAGCTATCTAGGGTGTAGCATGTTCTCTCCCTGAATTGGCCAAGATGAGCACCAGCCTCCCTATGACTATAATTAGCCTTAATGAAATAATTGACGAATAATGAGGCCATGTGGGATTCATTATAATTTAAATTAATTGATTTAAATGAATAGATAATGAGCTCACATGGGGTTTGTTTTGTTTACAAATCAATAGGTTTTTTTTTTTAATCAGCAGCAGTATAAGTCTACATACATTTATAACTAAAAACATTTAAATACTTATTCCCTTGCCACGGAGTCACAGAGGAGCTGGACCCTATCTCAGGCAACATTGAAGGTGAGACACACCCTGAACACCTCTACAGCTCTCCAGACCAGTGCAGGGTCACACAACACACACAACAATTGACACTCATATTCATACCTAGGGGCAATTTGGAACAGCTGACTAGCCTAATGTGCTTGTTTTTGGACTGGGAGAGGAAACCGGAGCACACCAGCATGGGGAAAACAGACAAACTCTACATAGAAACACTAGACTCAAACCCATGACCATCATGGTGTGAGATGTGCGAGCCACTAGACCACCCTACCATCTGAATAATAAACTTTATGAAAATAAAGTTTCAGGGGTAAATATACAAAAGCATCTACTTTTGTGTGAAACAAATCAAGGCATCATAGTGAGACAAATCAAGAGCCGTATCCGAAACCCAATTAATTAGATACACCAAGGTCCCTGATGTCGTGCCCACAATGCCAGACTTCTGCATGTGATGGTCATTGTGTCTGGTCTGGAAGTTATTTGAAATCCAAACACCTGCCTCTTATAGTGTAGCGATCAACTAACAGATCTGTGGAGGTCTATTAAAACTGTAGGATAAAAAAATCAGGCTCTATCTATCACAGTCCTGCCAAGCTGGAGGAAAGACGTGGAGACAGTCAACATTAGCAGACATAAACTGGCATGGATGCCACTGTGCAATCAGAATCAGCCGCCCGAGCTCAGTTTTCCGGATTATTAGTGTGATTACAACTCGACACGAAGCTGCACAATTAGACCAATTTGGTAAATATAGGAATTTTCTTCCTGAAGGAGTTTTTTTCTAACAACCCTAAACACTCTACCTTGACAGGTTTTACACAAATTCATCCTGGTTACAGAGCGAAAATGAAAACACCAAACCAGGCAGTGATAGCTCACCAAGCCATCATAGGGTGAATACAGTGATCCCTCGCTATTTCGTGTTTCAGTTTCTGCGTCTTGAGCGCATCGTGGGTGTTTCAAAAATATTAATCGCAAAATAAGGAAAAATAGGGAAAACGTTAAGGAAAATGCTGCAAAACAAGGCCAACATTGCAAAAAAACCCAAACAAACAAATAAAAAAACCAAACCCCCCAACAAAACTAATTACTTATGTGCGGTGCGTATCTGAGTGTGTGTGTTTGTATTTTATTTACATCTTATGTATTATTTTTGAATGTTTAATTGTTATTATAAGCATTTATAGCGTTGAATATGTATATATTGATATTATATACACATATACATGTACGTATACCATACCTGTCAACCCTAGGCCGTTGGCGATCTTACAAATGGCTACTTATGCCCTTACAAAATAGCAACTAATCTTACGCGTCTTATTATCGCGTGCAATATGAAACAAAAATTAAACTCTATTTTTAATGTAATATGAATTTATTGGTAATGTTGTAACATATAACCTGGTGCAATCAAATAAAAGAGTAATATCTTCAGCTGCATGATTAAGAAAATTTAACAGTGATCTTTATTATAACTATATGTAGCACTTTTGGCACTTTCAATCATTTCTTTTGATGGCTTCACTTCATGGCACTTGAGCTCGCAATTAAGTTTGACTTGAATGATGGCGGAAGTGAAAGTGCGGTCACGTGGTCGGAAAGAGCAGACGATAGCAGACGATAAACGCAACGCGCGATTCTTGCGAGAAAACGGCTACAGACCAATTCGGCGTATCGTCTCTTTACCGAAACGGTGACACAAAAAACGGAGTTAAAAAAAAAAGATGAAATGATCGAAAAACGTACAGATTTCGGACGTACGGCGTACACATTTAAAAATCAGTGCTCACTTGTACAAATTACGCCAAAACCGTACAACTTGACAGGTATGGTATACATCAGTCAAGGGGGTCGATCCTTCGATATTTTGTGGAAATCTGCAGTCGCGTGGGGGTCTCGGTCCCCATTAAATGCAGAAAGTTAGGGAGCCCTGTACACATAAGGCCATTCACATTTACATTCACAACAAGGGGCAATTTGGAACCGCTAATTTGCCTACTGTGCATGTTTTCGGACTGTAGGAGGAAACTGGAGTTCCTGGAGAAAACCTACGTAAGCACGAGGAGAACATAGACTCCATCCAAAAATGTCGGAACCTAGGAATCGAACCCAGGCCTTTTTGCTGTGAGCGGGACATGCTAACCACTGCGCCATCGTACCGCCTTTATTAGATTCTATTTGAATAGAATGCAAATTATGAGATTTGGAAATCATTGCATTTGATTTTGGAATTGTAGTGGCTCTTGTTAGGGATTGTGTTTATTTATTTATCTATGTATTTTTTTTTTAATTTTGTATAAATTTGACACACAAGATTACAGTTTTACAAGACAAACAGTTAACCAGGAAGATTTGTCCATCAATAATTCGTGGAACAGAACAGTACACACACACGTATAGTTTATAGACATTGTTATGGATGACATCACTTACTCACCATCTACGCTTTACAGTCTCTTGTCTCTCTCTCTTTCTCTCTCTGTAACCGAAGCTTTAATGATCCACCACTGACAGACAAAGCTATTCTTTCAGGACGAGCTGGATCTGTCCCGGGCACCTGGGAAATCCATTTAACGAGGCACGTCCACTGTCATCTGAACTATCTAGAAGGAGCTGTTTCTTGTATGTAGCATTGAGTTTGACACCATGAACGATGAGCACAGCATGTAATCCACAAGGTCCACCAAGCTGCTCATACAGCATTCATAAAGACCCAGAGGGGGTTAACAACAAAACAGTCTATATGACCTACTCCGTCCTGCCCCAATCTCATATTATAAACTTCACTGTAGTAATATTTGGGATAATCATGTTTATGATTTGACGCTTGTGAACAAATTTGAGAGTTGCAGAATCATTTTTAAAAGAACAAACACTGTCACATATTTTGGATCTGAGAGGGAATGAAGCTGTCTGCATGTCGAGGCTGTTAATTTGCATATTCTATTACTCTCAGATTTAATTTAGTCAATACCAAGACCTCTCATGTTAAGGTTTCCCAAACACACACACACACACACACACACACACACACACACACACACGCACACACACACACACATACACATACATGCACACACACACACACACACACACACACACACACACACACATACACAATGTTAATTTAATGGAAAATTCATCTTGACTGAAATTATTATTACTTTCCCACCAACCTCATGAATAACTACTTAGTGGCAGTACTTGTGGCAGAAAGTGAAACAGACATGGTTTCTTTGAACATTTGTTGTTGTTATTTGATTTAAGAAACAGACAAAACAACCAATCCACCAGTAGACACAATACACACACCAATTACTGCTTGGCTGTCATTAATCCCCTCAATGCTCAGCACAGAGCTTCTTAATGATTTTGTCCTTCAGCTTTCAGGGGGCAATCAGTCACAGACAGTAGTAACCACTGCCTCCACCCCCACACATACACAGAGCTGTAAACCTGTCTTAGTGTTCCCACCTAAGACCAACATCTTCACCTGTATTGCCCATTCTTATATTTTAAAGGTACACACTGTATACAGGGATCCCTCGCTACTTCGTGCTTCAATTCACACGGCTTCAGTGCATCACGGTTGTTGTTTTTTAAAATTTCAGGGATCCCAGCAAGGGTTAGAAAAAATAGAGGAAACAGGTTCTTAAATAGAGGAAATGAAATACAGACGCTCCCCGACTTAAGTTCATCCGTTTTATGTTTTTTCGATTCTACGTTTTGTTTTTTGTTTTTTTTCAAAAAGAGTCAAATTTTGAGTACGAGACGTACCTATGTAGTATGCTGACGTAATGACGCAATGATGTAATGATGCTGCGTCAATTGTTTACAAACGACAGACTGAACGTGCCCTGCTGCTTCTCAGTTCACTGCGTGTTACCTTTGTGTTAAGGTGTCGTCTGTGTGATCTTTGTGTTTACACTGTTTTGTGGACTTTTGTAACCCTAAGCAAATATGGTTGGTCAGAAGTGTAAGCCTACTAGCATGGGTGCAAGTTTTCCGGCATATATTTCCGGTTTTCCCAAGACTGAACTGCTCGGATCGGCGCAATCTACCATGCATACTCAGTTAAGCAAAGAGAGTTGTAAAATGAATGAAAACCCGAATCCAGAAAAGAAAGAGAACTCTCTGCTCTGCTGGTAATTCACATCAGTGCAGGCTGAGTACTAAACAAGTATTCAACAGCGCCCTTGCTCACTTGAAAGACCGGAAGTCCAGATAACCTGCGTTTTGCCCAAGCACAAGCAAGGGAACTACTTTGGAGCACCTCACATATTGTAAGCGTTGATTGGCTGTTTTAAGCTTCATGTAAAGTGACTCGGCTCAACTTCATGTAA
This sequence comes from Plotosus lineatus, assembly GCA_024760905.1. Lineage (NCBI taxonomy): Eukaryota > Metazoa > Chordata > Actinopteri > Siluriformes > Plotosidae > Plotosus > Plotosus lineatus. The sequence goes on along the minus strand of CM045740.1, from coordinate 29,304,401 downwards.
AGTGACCATCCGTCGACCATTGGAACCATTTACAAGCAGAAAGATCGCATCATAGAGAATGTTAAAGGTTATATTTGAGACTGTATTTGATATTTGATGAGTGAATTTGATTAAAATTTATCTATTTGAAATTATTTTGCTTGAATTTGATTTATTTGAAATAAATGTTGATATTTGATATATTTGATATTATTCTACAATGTTATGTTTATAATAATTGATTTAGGGGTGTTTTATGAGATACGGTAATGGTATTTATGGATGTATAGTACAGTATGACCGTCATACGTCACTGAAACATACAGTAACAACTTACGTTTTTTGTTTTTTTTTCAACTTACGTTCGGCCGTCCGGAACCCAACTAAAACATAAGTTGGGGGGCGTCCGTACTTCAGCTGGGGGTCAAGGGGGCTGCAGGGCCCCTGAAGCTGAAGACAATTTACCATTTCAAGGTGCTTAGGAAGAAACTTCTAAAATAGAATTTCTGTAAAAAGGCAATGTAACTTACCAATGGTTTAGATGTAATATGACATGAGATACTGCAATATATATCACTTGTCATGACTGCACAACAGTGTTCACAATTAATTTCCATTGTTCATTGTTTTTGCCATCAGAATATCTATATAAGTAATTCCAAAATTGTACAACAAAAGTGTCCTTAGTTCATTATTTTTAATTGGTTTGAGAGAATCTCTTCCCTTCATCAATAAAAGTAATTTCAAAAGATATATAACTATGTTCCAATGGATATATACATATGTACGTACATGGTTTTTTGAAAGCTTTCACTCCAGTGGAACTGGCTGTTCTTTTCACTGGCTTTATTTCCTTTGCCTTTTCTCTGGTGCTGAAGTAGATTGCTTTTGTTTCAAGGTCACCAGTCACTTTCAGTGCCACCTTTTATTGAAAAATAGCGGAATTCCGCTAAATAGCGGCGATCTGAGATCCCTGAAATATTTATTGAATTAAAAAATAAGGAAATTAAGGAGGAAAAAATAGGTTGAATAGGAGGAAAAAGTTAAGGAAAATGCCACAAAAACAAGGCAAATTATGCAAAAAAAAAAAAAACCTAAACAAACACAAAACAAAAAGCAACCCAAAACCCACAATCAAAACTACTTACATTTTTGTGAGGTGCGCATCTGCGTGTACGCATCTGTATGTGTGTGTATTTATATTTTACTTACATCTTATGCATTATTTTTTAATGTTTAATTGTCATTATAAGCATTGAATATATATTTATTGATATTACATACACATGTACGTATACTTCAGTTGGGGTGGTGATCCTACTTCGCGAAATTCGATGGTTGCGGGGGTGCAGGGGGGAATCTGGGTCCCAATTAACTGCGGAAAGTGAGGGATCCCTGTACCCTTTTCCTGCATATTATTTGGGCAGCATGGTTGTACGGTGATTAGCATGTCTGTTTCACACCAAGAAGAGCGTTGTCAATTTCTCACGGTGCTAGCATGGGTTTTCTCAGGGTTCCACAGTTTCCTCCAAAAGTCCGGAGACATGCAATTTTTTGGCAAATTAGCTGTTCAAAATTGCCTCTAGGAATAGATGTGAGTGTCAAGTTCTGTGTGTGTGTGTGTTGGCTTTGTGTGTGTGTGTGTGTGTGTGTGTGTGTGTGTGTGTGTGTGTGTGTGTGTGTGTGTTGGCTTTGTGATAGTCTGGTGAGCTGTTCAGGGTATAAGAGATGAGCACCATCCTCCCTGCGATCCTGACAGGATTAATCAGTTTAGCAAATGAGTGAGTGAGTGCGTGAGGACAGCAACAGTACCACACTACCTCACTATAGCTTGACCGGTCATGTGTTAATCCTTACTTAACTCACAGTCTGTATAATAAACATCATCTGAGCTATTATGGATCATGGAAATGAAAATTTGTTACAACTTTCGTTATGATGTCATTGCTCCCAGTATCTAACATCTGATCTATGAACATTCTTAATTGAGATACAAATAGAACTGGAGTGTACCCATGTATTGTTAATAGCTCTAGCAGGGGTCTACTGAGTCCGCTAACAGACACTGCTGATGATTCCACAAAGGACAACACGGAGAGGAAGAATACTTAGTGTCAAAATAGTGAGGAAAGGTGGGACTGATTTATTTTCGAGTCACCGTGATCCCCTTTCTCACGCTTTGGTACAGTTTCGAGACAAGCCGACGCAACTGAAGCCCAAGGAGTGGCCGTAAACACACACATCGACGCCGCAAACAAGGGAGAAACTGTTCCCATGACGATGCCGTACGTTACGGCGCATCCCGTCATAGGCAAAGAAAGAACAGTGAGCTACTTAACCCATATTTTCCAACATTTCGCTAATGAAGTGCAGATGGACGTACACACTCGAGCACACAGACTACATTAACAACAACAACAACAAAAAAAAAAAAAAACCAAAGCAATTGCAATCACAGAGGCGCTATGGGATGCAAATCAGCACAGAAGTCACAGCTGGAGGTTTCTTCACCGAGTAAGAAAGACGACTGTTGCAAGTTTTTTTATAAATCACTTCATAAATGATGTGGAAAGCAGTCGTTTTCTTGCAGCAGACAAAAGAACGACACGCTGCATTATTAATTCGGAGAACAAAACCATAGGAGGAGCATCTTTGGGGGAAAGATCAGACCTCCCCGAGCTTTCCATTCTGATCGCTTGATTGCTAATTATGATGCTAATAGATGACGAATTACAAATATACTAGCATACCAGCTCTGTTTCTGGAAGCGATTTCGATTTTTTGTTCGATTGCAGAAGGCGGGACGGTCTTGTGGTGGTCAGCGATAGTGAATGGAATCCTCAAAAGATTTGAGATCCTGTCACATGGAGCTGGAAAGACACAGGTCACCGAGCTCTTAGTCTCACAAGAGGAGTGAGATTTCTAATACATTCAGACAGAGAGTGTGAGTGTGTGAGTGTGTGTTTGTGTGTGAAAGAGAGAGAGAGAGAGAGAATAGCCTGACTGTTACTCTTGAAAGTAGCAGAACTTCTTTACCCTCTGAAGTACGTACTAACAAAGACCCGACACACACACACACACACACACACACACTTTGCTCCTTACCATCTTTTCATTCCTTCATTTACTTCTGTATTTTTCCCTTTCTGTGGTCACTTCTTTACTCAACTTTTGCTTTTTCTCTTTTCCCCTCAACTCTGAACACGAATAACATCCTCCTTCCCCCCTTCATTATTTTCTTGCCCTTCCACCAATCTTGTCTTTCTTTTTTAATTCTTTCCAGAATGCTGTCATCTTCACCTGCCCACCCTCCTTTCCTCATTCATTTTCTTTTATTTACTTTACTTCTCTTTTGCTTTCCTTCCTTCATTTACTTTCCATCCATCCTTCAACATATCCCCCCTTAATTAATTTTTCTTTTCCCACTTACCATCCTTCTTTCTTTCCTTCCATCCTTCCTTCCATCATTTATTCATTTTCCTCCTCTCCATTCATTTTCCTTTCTTTCACTTACCATCTTTCCTGAATTTATTTTTTATTCGTCCTTTAATATTTCCTGCCCTCCTTCATTTTCTTTCTTTCTTGTGTCATTCATAAAATTTGCTTCATTCATTTCCCCCTTTCTTTTCCTGCTTCATTTTCTTCCCGTGATTCACTCAATTTTCTTCCTTGCCTAATTTTTCTTTTGTTTCTTCGTT
>CM045740.1:29275724-29298224 GCA_024760905.1 Plotosus lineatus | reverse complement strand
GGTGTGGTGCACTAGACTAAAAAATAATAAAATACAGGCATGTGCACAGTATTCTAATAACAAAGTGTGTCCTTGCAGGGAAAAATTAACACAGAAATAAAACAGTTCCTTATAGATTTATAAACCCTTTATACAGCTGACTGAAGGAAAGACCCAAAACCTTTATTTCAGACGCACAGTAACAACAAAACGAGACTAAAAAAAAACTCCGCACATCAGCACTTTCACTTCATCTGCAGATGGAGACCTCCAGATGGTGAGCTCCTCAGGTTGGGTTGTCTAGGGAGACAGAACTGTTTTCATCAAGCGATGTATCACTCTGATATCAGCCTTCATCAGAGCAAGAGTGGCATAAAGCTCTGCTGGGGCACAGGCGTTCTGTCGCCAACCCCCCAAGGCGCACACATGCGCGCGCACACACACACACACACACACACACACACACACACACACACACGCCCAACGCCACTCCCCTACTAATATTCTATGTTCTATGGCAAATTCTCCAAATATTCTGGCTTTCTGCAATTTCTATGGTTAAATCGTATTCTTCGTATTAAAGTGCTTATCAGATTGGATTCATCAATAAGAATTAAAATAAATAAAATATAGTTTTAATTCTTAAGGTTGGTTAAACCAGCTGCTAATGTTCACTCTTCTGCAAACTAAAAATAACTTGAGCGGCATGTGTTACAGCTGTTTTCAAACGTCAGCAACTGTTTGTGGAAAAATAAAATTGCTTTTACTGGGGCACATTGTTAACCAAAAGTGAATAAAATCATACACTGAACATTGACCTAATGGGTCTTGGTTCTTTTCACTGTGTGAGGAAACAGAAGAAGCCTGCCAAGACCTGCACAAGAACATGCCATGTCCACACAGTAAGGCCCTTAGCTGAAATTCGAACCTGAACTTCTTGCTGTGAGGTAATCGTGCTTTGAGCCAACCTGTATCCTGTTTGATTCTAGATAATGGTACTCACTCATTCACTCATGTCCCCAGAGCTGCTTAATCCTTATATTAAGTTCACAGGAAGGCTGGAGCCTATCTCAGCCGACACTGGGCAAAGACAGGGACACCCTGAACAACTCACCAGACCAGAGGAAAAACGTACACATATTTAGTTAATTTTTTGTGATAGAAACAATGTATGTGTATTTTCTTTAACCTATCAACTCAGCATACAGGGATCCCTCACTTTCTGTGGTTAATGGGGACCGAGACCTCCCGCGCCCACAAGATTTCCTCGAAGTAGGATCGACCCCCCTGACTGATGTATACGTACATGTATATGTGTATATAATATCAATAAATACATATTCAATGCTATAAGTACTTATAACAACAATTAAACATTCAAAAATAATGCATAAGATGTAAATAAAATATAAATACAGTGGTACCTCACCTGATGATAGTCCCAGAAAACAAAAAAAATCCAGGTTACAAAAAACATTTTCCAAATGTTTTTGTCTTTGTATACAAAACAAGTTCTCCTTACGAAACGCGCCAAACACGCCATTCAAACATTCAAACAATGCACGAGCTGCTCTCCCATCGACTATCTTCAAACATCCCGCCCCGCTGGCCTTCCATTGGCTAGGATGGATGACGCAGCTACCTCCCATTGGCTATCTCCCAACATCCCTCCCCACTGGCCTCCCATTGGCTAAGAGGGATGACACAGCTACCGCCCATTGGCTATTATGAAGCTGCATCTCCCATAATGCTTTTCGTGTAAAGGACAGAGTCACTGTTGTTTCATGAGTTTCTTGCTTTATTTCTTGACTCAGGCTTTTAACCTTCCATAAACATTTGTAAGATTATAACTGCTAAGAAGACATGGTCAACACACGCGCGCACACACACGTGCGCACGCACATGCGTGCACACACACGAGCGTGTGATTTCCGGTGCAAATGAAAAGAAGCAGCTGGCTCGTGGCATGTGGTTGAGTGATATCGGAAAAGAATATGGCCAAACCATATCAAACCATCATCTGAAGCAGAAGGAGATCTTAAAAGGTATGCTTTTATAATTTTTAAAGAGTTTAGGGGGTAGCATTGGGGGCCTTGGAAGGAATCACACTTTTTTACATGTAAAATGCGGTTCAATTTACGAAAAATCCAGGTTAAGAAAAAGGCTCTTGGAACGGATTAATTTCGTAAGGTGAGGTACCACTGTACACACACATACAGGCGTGCACCTCACATAAAAATATAAGTACAGTAGTTTTGATGGGTTGGTTTTTTGGTTTTGTTTGTTTGTTTTTTCTCTCTCCATAATTAGCCTTGTTTTCTGGCATTTTCCTTCACGTTTCCCCTATTTTTCCGTAATTTCCTTATTTTTTTCATTTTTCGATGAATATTTTTGAAAAACCCGCGATGCACTGAAGCCACAGAAACTGAAACATGAAGTACGGAGGGATAACTGTGTTAGAACAGCATCCACTTCATCTTAATCTAAATTCTGGGATGTCATAGGAGCCACCGCAGATACTTGAAGAAACATCTCCCACAACATGTATGGAAAGGCTGAAACATCTGTCCATGAGCCACACAGTTCTCAGAGCCTCCCCATGAACCACAATAACAGACAATCACACTGAGAATAGATCTTTCCTTTTGCTAGACATCCTCCAAGGCTTTCCATGTATTTGAGTTGGCCAGCGGCTGTATCGCATGCAGGCTTTTTTGTGGATTTGTTCTTGTTTCACCTTGAGTTGTATAGTACCTGTAATGTCTCAGCCAATTTCCAAAAAAAAAAAATCGGCCATGAAACAAATGTTCTGATTCAAACTCTTACAAACACTTATCCACGGGGGCAGTGGTGGTCTAGTGGTATAGGGCGCTGGATCGCTGATCCAAAGGTTGGCGGTTCGAGTCCCACTCTCCACAAGGTTGTCACTGTCCCCCCAATGCAGCTAACTAGGTTATCAAAGGTGGGCCATGTGTCTCACTGTCTATGGTGTGAGGCATGTAAAAGAACCATTGCTGACTTTCGTAAAGAGTAGCTGCAAAGCCGTCAGCGTGTTTCTGTCCCTTGCTAAAAAGGGTTGTGACAGGAAGGGCATCCGACGTAAAAACCTCTGCCAAATCAGATGATTCGCTGTGGCGACTCCCAAGTAAAAGGGAAAAAGCCGAAAGGAAAACAGACAGATAAACACTTATACACGATGAATTCTACTGACAAATGGAGCAAAGAGTAAACAATGACGTCAGCTCATTTGCAGTTCAATAATTTTCTGGTGACGAGATGGACCTTATATCTTATGTACCATCTTGCAAGCATTTTTGACAAGGTGGATTGAAATTCTCTAGTGGATTGGTGTCGTAGTGGACTGTAAGTGTATAAGAAGCAGGGGGTTCCTCAGTGTGTGTATTATGTGTCCATGTGTGTATTATCACATTTTACTCAATGCACTGTTCTAAGACTGATGGATTGCAATAATTAGAGAATGAATGGACAACTGCTACAAGAGGCTGTTGGGGACAGCTGAGATAAATGTATGGGCAAATGGGAAAAGGGTGCATACATTAAATATTTTCTCCTTACCAGGCAACTATCTGGCCCAAAATTTTAACCATCTTAAACAGGTTACACCAATTAGTATTAATAAATGGCAGGTATAAAGTATGTATAGAGTGTATTTTACCCAAATAGGAAAGCCAAAAATGAACAAAGAAGCACAGCTCATTCCTTCCTTTATACCCAACATTCCCCCAGAAATCCCAGATTTCCATTTTGTCACCATCCCCACCTTTCTATTTCCCCTGCTCCTCCCCCAGAGACAGCTGAGGCCAGCCCGGGAAGAGGGTGAAATCCATTTTAACAGCATAAATTGGATTCTGTTGGTTGCAGGAGCAACGGAGCTGGAAGAGATTTGATTCCTCACCTGGACGAGATGTTGGCGGGAAGATTAGCCTAAGGCAACACAGCATAGGATTTTAATAAACAGATTCTCGCTGTCTATAGCGCCGGCCAATCGTCTCTTTTGCTTTCATTTGAAAGGATTGGTAAAGCAAACTTATTATTCTTAGCCACAACTAACTGAACACAATCAGTCTCCATGATGAGGAAAAATATTAATCAGTCAGGTATACTGTTATGCTGTGTACTGTTGGGGGAGCTGTTTGGCCAACCGGTCTCAATTTCGTATCTGTCTGTGAACTTGGCCTACTATCATGATTTGTGGGTGTCACGAGATTTAAAATCATGGCCTATTTCCGTTTTTTTTTTTTTTTTGTTGTTGTTGTTGTTTTTTGTTTTTTTTTACTAAAAGCCTGACAATTGAAGCCTGTGTGTTTCAGAGCTCAAAAACAGACGTTTACTTGTCTTGACTGCAAAAGTGGCCTTGTTCCCACAGGAAAATGAAAACTGCCTTCCCCTTTGGTTTAAAATGGTCTTTCCCGCTAATCACGCTGATCAGCAGAGCTTCACATTGGCCCATTAAATATTTTAAGAAATGAGGCGGGTGTAATGAAGACAAACCCTTAATGGTTTATTCGGAGAGAACATATACTTACAAAGCCCCTGATTATGCCACTGAAGGTTGTTAGGGATTATTACTGGGGAACGTAAAGTATATATAAATCAGTTGCTCCCAGTTCCAGCAGGATATCGTAGTATAACACGCCATAAATGCGTCATGATATGGGCTACAGCTGAATATCAAAAGCACTTAATTTATGCTAATGAATTTTTAAGCATGCGTACATGATTTCCCCTTCAAGGCTTGTATGAGAAGACAAAAGAATAGTCCGGATGCATGAATTCATTTAAAACTAAGATGTATTTCTCTCCTACATCCTTCAAACAATCGGTTCGTACGCCACTCTATGGCTTATAAAGAGTAGGTTACCTTTACTTCATCTTGCCCCAGAACAGGAACTGTGCCGTTCCATGATTTCTTTCAGTCTCTGAAGAGATCTCTGAGGTTATTTTCCTTTATCCAAAAGAGGAAGCTAGACCTCCTTTCTCCAAACACTCGCTTCCTACCTACACAATGTGACCATGTTAAAATACAAGGCGGTTTGTTCCATCATTGGTTTTGCTTCACCACACATTCCAGTACCGCGTTCAGTATTTCCCTGCCAACTATTCATCATTTCTCTTAGTGGGATAATGGTCCACTCAAGTGAACTTTGTTCGCTGAGCCTCTTGGTGGCATGAGGAACCAAATCATGAAGAAACAGTTTCAGAAACGTCAAGAGAAGAAATGACCTAGAATCTACAGTCCTGTGATCTGACACAAGGTATAGACTCAGTCGATGTGGAAGACTCTGTGGAGGAGGTTTACTTGCAATGTGAATGAAAGAAAAATGAAGAAATTCAAGATTAAAACAGAGAGAGAGAATACAAAAGGATATTTGATCAACTAGGCAGATGAAAAAGCTTAAAACAAGTTGGAAATAATTTTCTTTTTTTTTTTTAAGTACAGGGATCCCTCACTACCTCGCGCTTCAATTCATGCGGCTTCAGTGCATTGCGTTTTTTTTTTTTTTTAAATATTCATCAATTTAAAAAAAAATTAAGGAAGAATACCACAAAACAAGGCCAATTATGCAAAAAAAAAAAAAACCCAAACAAACAAAACCAAAAAAACAACCCAAATCCCCCCATCAAAACGACTTACATTTTTATGTGAGGTGCGCATCTGAGTGCGTGCACGCGCATCTGCATGCACGCGTGCGTCTGTATGTGTGTGTATTTATATTTTATTGACATCTTACCATCTTATGCATTATTTTTGAATGTTTAATTGTTATTATAAGCATTTATAGTGTTGAATATGAATTTATTGATATTATATACACATATACATGTACGTATACGTCAGTCAGTGGAGTTGATCCTACTTCGCGGAATTTAGCAATTGCGAGGGGCTCTCGGTCCCACTTAACCATGAAAAAGTGAGGGATCCCTGTATCGGGGTGTACTAAGAAAACTAATCGAGGCCCAACAGAAAACATGTGAATACAATTGAGGAAGAAGACAATGACAAGATGAGAGGACCAAGACCAAAGATATGACCAACAGCACTATAGAGTGAATGGGTAAATTATACTAGTAGACGCTAACTTAAATTTAACATAAACAGCAACAACAACAACTAGCACCAACTAAAGCTGTATTATACAAAGGTACCACACCACATGATATCCCATAATTCAAATGGAGCCTCAGAATAACCAAACAAGGGTTCATTTATTCACTCACTCACATTGCTGAATCAATTAAACCTACTGGAATCACAGGAATGCTGGAGCCCATCTCAGCCAACACTGGAAGAAGGCGGGGCGTATCCTGAACAGCACATCAGACCATCGCAGGGCAACACATACACACAACTGACACCCAGGAAACATACTAGAAAAGGTGTTTCACACATGGTTTGCCCCGCAGGTGTGCCAAGAAAACCAAATGAACATGGCTGGAGTGAGAAATAATGAAAATGTTTATTTAGTAAAAACCCAGTGAAGCACAAGCTTGTGTTAAAATCATTAAAAAATTGTCAGTTCAGTTAGACATCCATCATTTCAACATATTGGGGGACTTAAACCAACAGGAATACTCTGAGGATGCAAACTCCAACCAAGGCCGAAGAAAAAATAGAAAGCACACAGAGTCCCCTACTGGGGCTGTTGTAAAAGCACAATTTCAAAACATCTCACAATGTTAAAAAATCCTTTAAAAAAATCCATAATCTCATCCAGATTGTCTCCAAAGTCTAATGGAGTATTCTTTGTTCAAAGCCCCACTTCTATAGATCTTCTATGGAAAACTTTTTTGCACAATCCTGCTTTATAACCTACAAACCAAACTAAAAACTAATTTTTCTTGAACAACATGAGAGAATCTACAAACTGCTCTTCGTTCAGACAGCACTGTACTGTACTATGCAGCCGATGCAGTGAAGAATTATTAATTACACTTCAAATGCAGCTTCATATCAAGTGAAGTACAATAAGGCTAATGTGCAGAAGTAATTGCTGAGTGTTGCTTCCTTCTTTTCATTTTCTCCCCAGTCCTTCAGTTTCCTGTCTTGAATTATAATCACTCGGTACCATGAGGAATCGCCAAAGCTGACTTGCCACGGTCTGGCATTTGATGTTATGCCACTGAAAATCAATATGAAAACCCGCTGAAAAAGATGTCAAACTTACATCTTTATTTGATGATGAAAAGTTTTACATTATCAATCTAAAGCAAGTAAAGGTACACAAGTTGATCACTTATTAAAATTTCTACTCAAGAAACTTGGAATAAGCCTTAAAGCGGCTTAAAAAAGTGAATTTCAGCTGTAAGAGAAATCACTAAAGCAAGCCATGACCTAATTGTAACCATCTTTTGGGGATTTTTACTATTGGTTATGCTGGGACAATTGCGATGTCTTAGTATTTAAACTCCTCAGGTGATAAATTAGCTTTATTAGTTCTTTATTACAGGCAGTAGGACAGAAATTCCCACTGGCAGAAGCTATATGATTAAAATTGATAAGATCTATAGACCTACTGGTTTTGGAGTCATCAAGGTTTAGATTTAAACCCACAGAATTCAAACAGTAAGAACTCAGTCACAAATCATTCGTTCATTTTCTGAACCGCTTAATCTTAATTATGGTCACGGGGAAGTTGGGGCCTATCTCTACTCACTCTGATCGAGGGCAGAGTACACCCTGGACAGCTCGCCGGGCCATCGCAGGGCAGAAACACTTATAGCTGTGCACTCTACTCTTGACAAAAGTCTTTTACATGAACCTCTCACCATAGACAGCGAGAGGCGTGGCCAGCCTTTGATAACCCAGTTAGCTGCACTGGACGGACAACAGCCTTCTTCTTCTTTTCCTTTCGGCTGTTCCCTTTATCAGTGGTCACCACAGCGAATCATCGCATGTTTGATTTGACATAGGTTTTTTCGTCGGATGCCCTTCCTGATACAACCTTTCGCAAGGGACAGAAACACACTGCTGGCTATGCGGCCTACTCTTTTACAAAAGTCAGCAATGGCTCTTTTACATTAACCTCTCACCATAGACAGTGATAGACATGGCCGGCCTTTGATAACCCAGTTAGCTGCACTGGGGGGACAGTGACAACCTTGTGGAGAGTGGGACTCGAACCCCCAACCTTAGGATCATCAATCCAGCACCTTTTATCACCAGGCCACCACTGCCCAGGCACTGGATGGACAGCAGTGACAACCCGTTAATAGTGAGGCTTGAACCCCTGAGCTTGGGATCAGTAATCCAGAACCCTGCCACTGGACCACCACCGCTCCCCTCAATACAATTGAAATACAAGGGAAATGTTTAAAAAAAAAGAAAGAAAAATCATATAAAAGTACGTATTCTAATATTTATACATGAACTTAAATGGGATACTATAAAAAAAAAAAAACTTTATTCAGTATAAAAATATTGTGTTTTTCCTATAAAATGCATTACACTTAAGTTGCATTGTGTATTAGAAACACAGTGGATACCTGGAGACCTGCGGCTATGTGTCGCAGTTTGAAACTTACTGCTCAGCTAATGATTAATAAACCACTAATGGGCTTCAGCTTTAAGCTCAATGAAAAGCACCGAGATGCTTTTGTGCCTTTTCTCATCTGAAAACCAAGCTCAGACTGTATTGTGCTGAAACACTTGTGGCAAACATACACTCACAAATAACTCCCTACCATGTCGCTTTTTCCTAAAATATTCCCTGCACATGCATGCAGATCTGTGAAAATAAGCACCAAGGCTCTCTTCTGATACCCATAGATCTAAAAGTCAGTACTTTTTTGCCAACCACTTTCATCTTCTCTTCAAAATCTGGGTCATGCATCTACTCTACAGCTACTACTGTGCTATCGAGCGCCGCTGCATGATTGGAAATATAAATGTAAAATAAAATAGAAAAGGAATAATTTATAGAGTATATTTTGCAAAATGGCAATACTTCCCCCTTATTAACATACGATGTAGTTTATGCAGTGCAGTAAATGTTAAATCTCTCTACTCTAAACCTCTGAATGAGAAACCTTCTTCTCTTTAACTCTTGACTCAAATCTTCAATACACATATGAATACGAAATGCAATCAAAAAGAAGTGCACTCTGCATCCTCATCCGAAAAATCCCAAAACAACCAACTGCTGGCCACTTTAATGCAGAGAAGTATATTAAAAGCCTGAAGGATGTGAAATTTAGAAGGTAAAGAGAGGAAACCTAGCAGCACAGCAGGTGTTGAAGACAGCAATCAAGTCCCTCATTCTCATCTGGAAGTCATAAAGTGGATCACTTCAATACCTTCTGTCATCTGATTGGTCACAGTTTTATGCCTGCAGGTGTTGAATTAGTGTGTGTTCAGGAGGACGGTAATGTAGATGAACATTCCACCCGCCCTGCTGATCAGCGCCTCTCAGGGATGGCCAAGATCGAGTCAAATTCAGGAAGAAAATATGGTTACACACATTAATACTACACCCCCCCTCGCGCGCACATGCACACACACACACACACACACACACACACACACACACATATATATATATACACATACATACATACATACATACATACATACATACTTGGGGCAGTGGTGGTCTAGTGGTATAGGGCGCTGAATCACTGATCCAAAGGTTGGGGGTTCGAGTCCCATTCTCCACAAGGTTGTCACTGCCCCCCCCAGTGCAGCTAACTGGGTTATCAAAGGCGGGCCATGTCTCTCACTGTCTATGGTGAGAGGTTCCTGTAAAAGAACCATTGCTGACTTTCGTAAAGAGTAGCTGCAAAGTCGTCAGCGTGTTTCTGTCCCTTGCTAAAAAGGTTGTGACAGGAAGGGCATCCGACGTAAAAACCTCTGCCAAATCAAACGTGTGAATCAGTTGATTCGCTGTGGCGACTCCCGAGTAAAAGGGAAAAAGCCGAAAGGAAGACAGAGAGACATACATACATACATATATATGTCTATATACTGGTCCTTCTCAAAAAATTAGCATTTTGTGATAAAGTTCATTATTTTCTGGAATGTATTGATAAAAAATAAACTTTCATATATTTTACATTCATTGCACACCAACTGAAATGTTTCAGGTCTTTTATTGTTTTAATACTAATGAGTTTGGCATACAGCTCATGAAAACCCAAAATTCCTATCTCAAAAAATTAGCATATCATGAACGAGCTATTAACCTAATCATCTGAATCAACGAATTAACTCTAAACACCTGCAAAAGATTCCTGAGGCTTTTAAAAACTCCCAGCCTGGTTCATTACTCAAAACCGCAATCATGGGTAAGACTGCCGACCTGACTGCTGTCAAGAAGGCCATCATTGACACCCTCAAGCAAGAGGGTAAGACACAGAAAGAAATCTCTGAGTGAATAGGCTGTTCCCAGAGTGCTGTATCAAGCCACCTCAGTGAGACGTCTGTGGGGAGGAAAAAGTGAAAGAAGGGCCGATTCCAGACCTTGGGGGACCTGTGGAAACAGTGGACCGAGTCTGGAGTAGAAACGTACCAGAGCCACCGTGCACAGGCGTGTGCAGGAAATGGGCTACAGGTGCCACATTCCCCAGGTCAAGCCACTTTTGAACCAGAAACAGCGGCAGAAGCGCCTGACCTGGACTACAGAGAAGCAGAACTGGACTGTTGCTCAGTGGTCCAAAGTACTTTTTTCGAATGAAAGCAAATTTTGCATGTCATTCGGAAATCAAGGTGCCAGAGTCTGGAGGAAGACTGGGGAGAAGGAAATGCCAAAATGCCTGAAGTCCAGTGTCAAGTACCCACAGTCAGTGATGGTCTGGGGTGCCATGTCAGCTGCTGGTGTTGGTCCACTTTGTTTTATCAAGGGCGGGGTCAATGCAGCTCGCTATCAGGAGATTTTGGAGCACTTCATGCTTCCATCTGCTGAAAAGCTTTATGGAGATGAAGATGTCATTGTTCAGCACGACCTGGCACCTGCTCACAGTGACAAAACCACTGCTAAATGGTTTACTGACCACGGTATTACTGTGCTCAATTGGCCTGCCAACTCTCCTGACCTGAAGCCCATAGAGAATCTGTGGGATATTGTGAAGAAACAGTTGAGAGACACCAGACCCAACACTGTGGATGAGCTTAAGGCCGCTATCGAAGCATCCTGGGCCTCCATAACACCTCAGCAGTGCCACAGGCTGATTGCCTCCATGCCACGCCGCACTGAAGCAGTCATTTCTGCAAAAGGATTCCCGACCAAGTATTGAGTGCAGAACTGAACATAATTATTTGAAGGTTGACCTTTTTGTATTAAAAACACTTGTTTTTTTATTGGTCAGATAAAATATGCTAATTTTTTGAGATAGGAATTTTGGGGTTTTCTTTGCTTTTTTGCCGTAGTCTAAATAAATCTTTGATATTCGTTGTTGTTATTATAGTCGATTACAGTTCTAAATAGGCTCACAATATAGGAGTACTATCTGAGTCTGAGGGGAAAAAAGAGTCCAAACTGTTACTTTAAATGCCTTATTGATCGTACCACATGACTGTCGTTAACTACTGCACAGGGGATTGACCTGCCACACGCGGTATACAGCCATGGAAAAAGATATACACCACTCTCAAGCTCCATGCTGGTTCTGCTGCAGAGGGTGCATCAATCCAGCTGATCAATTAGATTTTCCCTGATGGCATTTCAGATAATAAATCTTCAGTGGCACAGAAATATGCACAGTATGAGTAGCCTGAGTGACTGCGCAAAGGCAGTGCCTGGCAGAGCTCTATGATAAAATGGAGACATGTTCAATTAGTTTGCTCCTATAAGAGAGAGAGAGAGAGAGAGAGAGAGAGAGAGAGGGAGAGAGAGGGAGAGAGGGAGAGAGAGAGAGGGAGGGAGCGAGAGAGAGAGAGAGAGAGAGAGAGAGAAAGAGAGATGTAAACATCTAGAGACTCAAGTGTGTATATAATTGATGCATGGTGATAATTAAAAGACTCTTAACGGGCCTGAAAGAAATTCATCATCAACATCAAATTAGCGTGGCTAAAGAGGATGGATCACGCTCCTATCATTTTGCGCAAATTGATCCATTTAGTAGCCTGGGAAGCATCACCAGAGTGAAGGACACGTAAATATTTTTCAGCAATTTCCTAAAGCTTCAATAAAACTGGTATACACTCAAGTGATGAAAGTCTTGTTGATTTCGGCTCCGGGGTAAGACCTCAGTTTGTATTTTTCATGACCCCTGACTCAATGGTGCAGGATTGTAACCGCAGCAAGTCATTAAATTCAGTATTACTGCTGGGCTTCTCTCACACGTGCTTTAATGGCATGCAAATAAAAGACATGAACACTGAGGTCAGAGCTTCGGTAATGATTGGCTGAGGACGTGACTCTTATTTAAAATTCTGCAAAACAGAACAATCGGATGCATTCGTGCCTGCAGGACACACAAGCTCTAAAAGCAAATGAGCAATGTTAATCTGCGACCTTTCTGCAATGCCACACTGCTTACGGTAGGATGAGGTAAGGGGTCACTGGATTTGAGCAACATTTACCAGACTAGTTATTGTTATTCTTCTGAGTAAAACTTGAATTTTTTCCCACGTTTATTCATAATAAACAAACTGCATTTTCATGGTAATTTATTCATTCATTTGCCAAACAGCTTAATCGTACTAGGGCTGACTCTGGGTAAAGTCGGGGTACACAATGAACAGCTCACCAGTCCATCGCAGGGTCAACAAACACGACCATTAACACTTACACTATCTCTCTCTCTCTCTCTCTCTTTCTCGCTCTCTCTCACACACGCACGCACGGACACACACACACACACACACACACACACACACACACACACACACAGGGACAATTTGGAACAATCAGCCTAATGCACGTCTTTGGATGATTGGAGGAAACCCGAGTTCCTCGATGAAATCCATGCAAGCATGGACAAAGCACGCAAGCACAGGGCAAATCACACATCCCCCCTCGCCAAGCCCGAGACTCGAAAACAGGAACTTCTGCTGTGAAATGTACGTGATAACCACTAAGCTGCCATAATTTCTAAAGGTAACCTGAGGAAATGTAATACATTGCAAAAATGGGTGGGGTCAGCTGTAATGTAGTGGAACTCGTGTATTTTTTTTTTCTGTGAAGAGTCTGTATGCATGTGCATTGGGCACATTGAATGATGCACAAATACCTTATTACATCTGTGACATCTGACTTTTAATGACAATTGTTTTCAAAGATTTATAGTTGTCACTATAGTAGGCTGTCAGTGAGTTGAGCAATTAATAGTATACCAGCGGCCTTCTTACTGCCAACCCCAATCTTCCCTAACTGCAATTTCCAAGTGTTTTCCTACAGTTAATAAGAAACTCTAAAAACAGCTGCAATGTAGATGATGCTGATCTCTGCCTCCGAATTACGGCTTACGTTGGCGTGCAGGATTTAACCAACACGCTGCCTTTGTATAATTAATATTATTCCAGCCCACACACACTGCCAAGCTTCCAGCATCCTTCCTTACGTGCTGAACGTGAGGTCACCTTTCCCCATTTTGAAGGCTGGTGTAAGACCCGAAATCAACAATTCAACTCTGAGCTTTCAGTCTAAAGGCTATGATCCACCTGAAAGAAAGCCCTCAAAGAAAAGTCTACATGTGTTAATTCTTCTCTTTTCAATCATCCCCAAACACACACATTCTGCCTCCGCTTAAAATGGAAATAGACTTTTAATGATGTCAAGGACTGCACATCCTACCACCTCCTCTTCATCACTCCTCTGCAGTGCTGATAATCCTACACAGAGGAAGCAACAAAAACCGTCACACACATGCTCTGCCTGTCTCAGCACAGTTGTAAGAAATCAGGTGATATTGATACGCACTTAAATACACAAGCCTAATTCTCCTAATCTCAGAAACCGGAGAGCTCCGGTTATCTCATACAACATACAGAACTCACTTAAGACTCTGAAAATCTGTTCTAACAGCCTGAAAAATGAGCAAGACATTCCAACCTCATAAAAAAAAAAAAATAATAATGCTTTTTCGGTCCTTGTAAAGGCTCACGGTTATATCTACTCAGACCCAAACTGCTGAATATACCCTCCAACTGCTTTCTATAAAACATTTTAGATTCCCAAAACGAGGTCAATATCCGGCACTGGGGCTTTGAGTACTCATCTGCAGGATTGACACTAAATGGAAAAGTATATTGCATCAAGTAGACATTTACTACTTGATTTTATAGGAACATCTACTCATCCATGCAACCATCTAATCACTGGTGCATGGCATTCAACCATGCAGATTCAAGCCAAAAGCTTTGGTTAATGTCCACAGCAAACATAAAAGTGCAGGGAAAATCCAATCTCCATGACTTGGTTATTGGAACCAAATGAGCTGATTTGAGTATTTCAGAACCTGCTGATATCCAAACTGCAAACCCAACAGAAATTACAAAATGACACACTGGAAAAGGAAATCCAGCAAGAGGCATTTTTGATGAGATGAGAGGAAGTACGTATACACTCGCTCAAATAACAACTCGACATCTGAGGCAGGGCTACATGGTGGTGTAGTCATTATCACATCCGCTACACAGCAAAAAGACCTTGGCCTGGAGCCCTGGATTCAGCAAGGACATTTCTGTGTGGAGTTTATATCTTCTGTTCATGCTTGCATAGGGTTCCTCTGGGAACTTCTGTGTTCTCTCCTACAGTCGATAGACATGCACATTAGGCTGATTGGTTGTTTAAAATTGTCACTAGTTGTGAGTGAGAATGCAAATGGTTGTGTGTGTGTGTGTTGACCCTAGGATGGACTGGTGAGCTGTTCAGAGTGTACCCTGCCTTCACTCAAATCCAAGATACGGAGACAGCCTCCCCCGTGATCCTGATAGGATAAAGTGATTTGTCACCATTGCTGACTTTTGTAAAAAATAAAATAAAATAGTAGGCTGCATTGCCGACGGCGTGTTTCTGCGCTGCGATGGTCTGGTAAGCTGTTCAGGGTGTATCCCACCTCTCCCGGAATCAGTTGAGATGATTGCCAGCCTCCCCACAACCCTAATTAGGATTAAGCAGTTCAGAAAATGAATGAATGAAGGTGAGGAGACATGCATGTCGGAACACATCACACCAAACCATGAGATGTAAGAGCAACAACAGCAGATGAAAAATTAATCAGTCCTATCGGCCAGAAGCAAGAATCTGAATCTGCCCGATACAATTTCACCAAAAATGGACAGATGAGAATTGAGGGGGAGCAAGAGGCCTTTTTTCATTGTTGTTATCAGATTTATCGGATTTATTCATTATTGTTATCAGGTTTGGTGCTGTCCCATGTCCTGCAACACTACTGTGTATTTTGTGCCTTCATTCAGGTTTGCGCTGCAGCAGTACAAGCCAAAAATAATATAGCACGATCCCTGTTTCTGTGTATTCTTATGTGCTTCCTCAGCTCCTGTCCATCAAAATACACCTCCAGCTTGCTGAGAGGGCATCTTCATTCCTCTGTCAGCAGAATCAACAACTTTCTATGATAACGGACAGATGGCACATTGCCCGGGCCCAACTCAGACAATTCTGCATTGCTGCATCAGACGGTTCTATCAAAATGGAGTCAGTAGAAACTTGAAATTTAGCGGCTTCACAGTCCAAAGGCAAATACCCTCCAAACTTAACACAGAATCTTTAAAGTGACACAGCAGGTCATTAATTTAAGTTGGGAAAGTACAACAGTGGAATTATTTTCTTAAGAACACGTTTCACACAATGTGACATGTGAGCACTCTGATTGGGATTACCTTCACCATTCTGTAGCCATTCAGGTGGATGCTTGGACCGTTCTCATTCAAAAATATGGATGTAGAAAATGTGCACTTGCATGGAAAACATGAGCGTCTATATGTTACACATGTCGCAGCCAACATGATGCCAGCAGTAACTGCAATGCATAGGTGGCAGGCGCTGTCCATGTACACTTTTACTCACGGTAAAATGTACACTATCACTCAGTAAGCCATGTATACCTGAGAGATGCCTGACCCATGGTTAATTTTAGTATTACTAAACTTGCCATTAATAGAAGCCACACTCTCGCAAACAGCAAGGTAGCCCCACATCTCTCAAGTATCCCAAAGGAAGTGTTAAAAATCACCCATCATCTATCATATTCTGGCTGTGTGAGACCTAGATTTTATTTCTGGAACCTGCTTCCCATGATTGCCAATTCACATATGACTAGCCATTGCACCAAAGTCAGTTCCATTGGATGACTGCTAGCAATTATACTCATTTTGTTTGGTAATGAGCTCCCAAATCTTTTCACCTGCCGATTACTACCAGAGTTATCTCGTTAGCATTGTTAGCCACACTTGGTAGTAGTAGGTCTCCATCAGTCTCGAAAGACTATGGAGCTGTGCTCCGGCTGGTATCCCGGCTGTTACCCAAGCAGCACGTCCCCCCTCTTGGTGCCACCAGAAGTATCCAATGGAAGGGCAGAAGCCGATACGACTGGGTTCCAGTGCCGCTGCAGGAGTTGCCAGAATGTTGCTGTGAACGAACCGCCTCAGGGGACGCCGACTTCCAATTAGAAACACGCTGACGGCTATGCAGCCTATCCTTGATGAAAGTCAGCAATGGTTCTTTTACATGCCTCATACCATAGACAGTGAGAAACATGGCCAGCCTTTGATAACCCAGTTAGCTGCACTGGGGGGACAGTGTCAATATGAACCCCAACTCTAGGATCATGATCCAGCCGACATTACCACCAGGCTACAGCTGCCCCACACTTGAGTGGGGCATAATGAATAGAAAGTAAACAGTTCTTGAAGTTGATGTGTTGGAGGCAGGAAAAATAAGCAAACAAACATTTGAGTGACTTTGCTGTGTATAGAGATGTCTAGCATACACCATTTGGGTGGTGCTAATATTGGCTGATCAATGGACATTTGTATTACCTGGCTTTAGACTTAAGGTACTTGAGTTGATTTGATATATAAATCCAGTAATTCTAACAGTAAAATGCTTTATACAGATTTATATCTGTCCAGAAACGCTGTCGCCAATTCCTTGTACAGTTTCATTCCCTTCACCATTAATTTTGTTTCATCCAGGAAAAGTTGAAATTGTATTTATTTTTATTAATATTTTGTTAACCCAATCTGTTTTTTCCACCATTTCATTACTCGAAGTAAGTTATCTGATGCTGGACTCTTGCATGGTTTCTTTTCATGTTTTTCTTTCTATCGAATTAACAATGAGTCTTCTTTCTTCTTTTCCTTTCAGCTGTTCCCTTCAGGGGTCACCACAGCGAATCATCTGCCTCCATCTCACCCTATCCTCTGCATCTTCTTCTCTTACAACAACTACCTTCATGTCCTCCTTCACCACATCCATAAATCTTCTCTTTGGTCTTCCTCTAGGCCTTCTGCCTGGTAGTTCCAACCTCAGCTTCCTACTACCAATGTACTCACTATCCCTCCTCTGCACACGTCCAAACCATCTCAATCTAGCCTGTCTGACTTTGTCTCCAAGACCTCTTATATATGCTGTCCCTCTGATGTACTCATTCCTGATCCTATCCATCCTCGTTACTCCCAAAGAGAACCTCAACATTTTCATCTCTGCCTCCTGTCTTTTCCCCAGGGCCACTGTTTCTAAACCATACAACATCGCTGGCCTCAACACCATTTTGTACACTTTTCCCTTCATTCTTGCCGATCCCTTCCTATCACACCGGACACTTTTCTCCAACCATTCCAACCTGCCTGCACACGCTTCTTCACCTCTTTTCCACACTCTCCACTGCTCTAGATTGTTGAGCCCAAGTACTTAAAATCCTCCAGCTTCTTTAACTCTGCTCCCTGTAACCTCACCGTTCCTCTTGGGTCCTTGTCATTCACACACATGTATTCTTTTCTAGGGCATTCCTCCACCTCTCCAGATTTTCCTGCATTTGTTCTCTGCTCTCACTACAGATCACAATGTCAGCTGCGAACATCATAGTCCACGGGGAATCTTGTCTAACCTCGTCTGTCAGCCTGTCCATCACCATGGCAAACAAGAAGGGGCTCAGAGCTGACCCTTGATGCAGTCCCACCTCCACCTTGAACTCTTATGTCACACCGACAGCACACCTCACCACTGTTTTACATCTCTCATACATGTCCTGTACCACTCTAACATACTTCTCTGCTACTCCAGACTTCCTCATGCAATACCACAGTTCCTCTCTCAGCACCCGGTCATATGCTTTCTCCAGATCCACAAAGGCATAATGCAGCTCCTTCTGACCTTCTCTGTACTTCTCTATTAACATCCTCAAAGCAAAGACTGCATCTATGGTGCTCTTTCTTGGCATGAAACCAAACTGTTGTTCACAAATGTTGACTTCTGCCTTTAGTCTAGCTTGCACTATTCTTTCCCATAGCTTCATCGTATGGCTCATCAACTTTATCCCTCTGTAGTTGCCACAACTATGCACATCTCCCTTGTTCTTAAAAATGGGCACCAGTACACTTCTCCATTCCTCTGGCATCCTTTCATTCTCTAAGACCTTGTTGAATGTTCTTGTCAGGAAATCTACTGCTACCTCTCCTAGACACTTCCATACCTCCACCGGTATGTCATCAGGACAACTCTGCACGTCTCCCTTGTTCATAAAAATGGGCACAATTAATAAAATAACGAACAACGAGTGTAGAATGAAATTTAAATTTGGAAATATCTATCAAAAGACTGACAGGAGGCCCAGAATGATGAGCAGTCCGCCTGGACCCATTTATCTAATCAATTTTGTCAGCCACTTCATGATCTATCTATTTTTCAGGATTTTTGTATGAGGAAGTAATAGGCCCAACTATTAGAGCTTTAAATAACGAAAGTCAAACAGAGCAGGATGAAAACTGTCATCAGATCAGAATATATTGACTGACACATTTCAGCTCAACCAATTATGTTATCCAATCTTTGGGTTTTTTTTTTAACCCCAAGACACATTCAGCTCACAGTAAATTCTACATATTTAATGCAATAATGCTTATTAAATAATTAATTATATGAGCTCAACATACTGGAGCGGGCCACCCCCAGAGCTAATCAAGGCACTGAGACCTGGGTGACCTCGACTTGCTAACACACTCCCTCATGGCTTTTTTGCGAGTCTGCACGTTTTATCCTTCATCACTGTCAGAGACTGGCCTCCAGCAGGATGAAAGTCATTTTTCACACTTGCCTAACAAAAGACTAATAAATTTACATTTGAACAAGCTCACAACCCTGTTTAGAGTAGAGGTGGATTAATGTCAGATTTTCTTAATATTGAGCTGAGTAAGTGTTTGGGATTTCGACTTGTATTCGGATCCTATGGCGATTTTCTCTTCTGAACACAGGTGGCCCACACAGACCATGATTTCCCAACAGTATACATCAGAGACACTCAGATTTTCTAATGAACAGTTGGTGAGGGAATGGGATGTGGAGTCCTCTAGTATGCACAGAGGAATAACAACAAATAATTATATTAATAATACTATTCATTCTATGCGATATTAAGGGCTGGGCAAAATGACTAAGAGAATAATAAAATTGTACTAAATTATGTCTCTTTTCTGAAATATTGCAGAAAACCCAATGTACATCTTTGAAATTCTGATTGGAAGCTACTGGATCTAAATCCTCATAAGTGTGAATGTTAATTATGAATACATTTATTTATTCATGTGAAATATTTTTTATTCAACACTCATGTTTGAAGATTAATAGCACTCATTAAAAGTTATGCACGGAAGGCAAAGTGGATGTCTCTCAAATCCATGATTTATAAATCTGGATATTTTTCATACATACTATCAGTTCAGTTCCTTTTCTGTAACCGCTTAATCCTAATCTGGGTCGCAGGGGGGCTGGCGCAATCCCAGCCGACTCCGAGAGAGGGCAGAGTACACCCTGGACAGTTCGCCAGGCCATCACAGGGTGTTGAACATACTAGATGGGAACAAAAGCAAAAAAATCCACAAAAATTGGATTTTATATATTTTTTAAATCATTTTTTATGTGTGTGTGTGTGTGTTTTATAAACTCCTGATGAACTTGGGTGAACTCAGAGCACGCACAAAAAAATGAACTATAAAAAAATCCAATATACGTTATCGCTTAAAAAACTTCAAGTCAATACTATGTGGAAATAAAGAAAAGCAAATCAAAATGAAATTTTCGATAATTTTATTGATCTATTTTAACATTAATAGGCAACTGAAGTAAGTGCTGTGCTTCAAGCAGTAGTAGCATCTGTTTATTCCACTTATTCAGAACGCAGTATGCAATACACTGAAATTATAGTAAACCACATTTCAGAGTCTCATTGAGAAGCAAACTAAAAAGATTTTATGGTTAATTTTTCCATTTTAAAGTATGATAACAATGATCCTAAGTGATCATTATAACTCCCGAGATAGTAGATCAATAAGAAGTGCTGTTTCACATAGTTTCAATAATATTTTGTATATAATATTTTATATATATATATATATATATATATATATATATATATATATATATATATATATATATATATATATATATATATATATATATATATATAATATTTTGTTTCAATTATATTGTGGTATATCTAATATTATGGTCTTTAATATTCCACTGATACTTTCATAGTAGAAACAGAGCTCACGTTCAAATATCAAGTGGAATCCACAGGGAAAAAATATGTTTCAACTCAGTATCCATCATCCCCCACCTTCAGTTTTCCAAGTTCTTTATCTCTAAAACCGTAATGTGGCCACAAGCCAATACCGCCTGCTCTGCTGCTACTAATCATGATTTGAGGTTGTTAATTTGGGGTAATTATTTCCCATTTGACTCCACACCTGTGCATAAAATAATAATAATTCCTTAGGTGCTTTGTGATTTTCTCCTGAACTGTTGAAGCACAAATCTTACCATCATTTAACCTTGGTTTATATATCTATTGCTTTTCATTACCAGTAACAACATTAAATAACATTTCCAGTTAAAAAAAAAAAAAAATATATATATATATATATATATATATATATATATATATATATATATATATATATATATACATATACATGTGTGTTTGTGTGTGTGTGTGTGAGCCACTCCACCGAAAGTAGGCTCTTGTGTCCAAAAATGAGATTTTTACACAGACAGATAGAGGAGGCTCAAAGCTGCAAAATGCAAAAAGTTTGTCAATACCTTGAAAACTGACCGAGTTATGCCATTTCTTGTGTCAGCATTCAACTAAAAATTTCAAAAGACATTTTAGAGAGAAATGAGCACAGGATCATTAGTCCTTAGCAACCAAACATTTGTATGCACCTCCGCCCTATAAACGTTTAGAAAACATGTCTAGGAAAAGTTTTTATGAAGAGATGATATGAGAATTCATCCTCATTTTAATCTGACGTGCCCTTTTTAAACCCATCAGTCACCGTGATAACCCCCAAAATGAAAAATGACTTTTTTTTTCATTTTTATTCCAATAAGATCAGTATGTATCTTTTCGACCATTATATAAAGGTTCAAATACCTTCAAATGATACTGATTGAAAAAAAAAAAAAACACTGTCAGGTTCAAAAATCACAATGAAATTAAGAAAACTATACAAGAAAACTACATAACAAAACTCTCTGATCTCGTCATACAAGTAAGCTTCATCAACTTTGCCCTCATCATTATTAAATTAATCAGCAGAAAGGATCACATCATCTTCACAAATACCACACATGCATTTTTATTAACAGATGCATCTTCTTCATCATCATCAAAATCAAAATCTTCATCAACACAGCTGGCATCATCATCATCAGTTAGTTCATTTGTAAAAGGAATAAAACATTTAAGTATTTTTCAGGTCTTGACCAATTTTCGTACAAAACTCAACAACCCACGATCCAGCATGTCCAGTCCAGACAAGATTGCACACAAATCAAATAATCAAAAAAACTCCATAATCAAATTGTGCATGCAGAGAAAAATACTCACTGGCGAAATAATCTTTAAGAATGCCAAGCATTTCGGCATCTTCAAAGCCCAATTCTTGCGTCGAATTTAGCATCTATACTAATGCTGCTAGACATCACAGATGACATTTCACTCTCCTTTTACAGAAATTATGTGATTCACAATCTTATAAATAAACGTAATGACTGTTATTGAAAAGAAAGTCAGAGATAAATTAAACCATGTCAGCTGCTGGTGTGTTTTATCAAGGGCAGGGTCAATGCAGCGAGCTATCAGGAGATTTTGGAGCACTTCATGCTTCCATCTGCTGAAAAGCTTTATGGAGATGAAGATTTCCTTTTTTCAGCACGACCTGGCACCTGCTCACAGTGCCAAAACCACTGCTAAATGGTTTACTGTCCATGGTATTACTGGGCTCAATTGGCCTGCCAACGCTCCTGACCTGAACTCCATAGAGAATCTGTGGGATATTGTGAAGAGAAAGTTGAGAGACACCAGACCCAACACTGTGGATGA
>CM045740.1:29185724-29270724 GCA_024760905.1 Plotosus lineatus | reverse complement strand
CGTTAAAGAGAAGTCCGTAAAACTGAGGCATGAGTGTATACATAGAACATAATGTTTTCTTCAAAAATAAAGACTTTTTAAGACTTTTTAAGGAATATTAGACCTTGTAGAGGGAAGAGCAAGTTTAATAAATGTGTGTGTGTGTGTGTGTGTGTGTGTGTGTGTGTGTGTGTGTGTGTGTGTGTGTGTGCGTGTCCACGTGCGAGCTCATACATTTGTGAGTAATGGCTAAGGAACAGAAAAAGACAGGTCATTTTTTTAGGAAATACAGCATGCCACCAAGTTGACCCTCTCAGTTTGTGCACGACAAAATTGCTTGTGGCTGTCAGGCCTGAGAAGGCACTGCATTATTTTAAACTAAGAACAATATTGAAAGGCAATCAAGCACAAAACTCAACCAAAAACACACACCAGAATGGAACTACAGCATGCACCCACACTTTAAAGGGCAATTAACCCAAATTTTATAAAATATTGCAAGCATTGTCTGTGTCTTTACACATTACAACACATAATTGTTATTACAAGCTTTTTGTGTGAATAAAGGGCAATAAATCCGTACACAGGAGGGGCAACATTTTACTGCGAAATCTCACACATGGTTCATGTGCATGCAACAATAAATATGAAAGAAATTTGCATATGAATGGTAAATGATTCAATGTTTGTCTAATGCATGTAAATGTCAGCGCTGATGTTTTTTAAATTCAGAAGTTCCCTGATTTATTTCTAATTTGGTAGTTTAAAAGTACACTGTTATTTTTGCTATTATCCCCATTCATTTATTCATTTTCTGAACCACTTAGTCCTAATTAGAGTTGCAGGAAGGCTGGCGCTCATCTCAGCTGACTCTGGGCAAGGGCAAAATACACCCTGGCACACCAAGCCATCGCAAGGCAGAATCACACTGACGGCTATGCAGCTACTCTTGACGAAAGTCAGCAATCAATGGTTCTTTACATGCCTCTCACCACAGAGTTTGATAACCCAGTTAGCTACACTGGGGGCACAATGACAACCTGTAGAGAGTGGCGCTTGAACCCCCAACCTTGGGATCCGTGATCCAGCACCTTACCACCAGGCCCTCACTGCCCTTTATTTTTGCCATTATCTTATCTTATATACACACACTGATGCATCCATGTCCTGTTTATGCGATTGTGTGCACTAGAAACTCACACTGATTTAGTTAAAGAAATCATTCTTAAGCTTCCTGGGCTGTGTCCTTTACAATACTTTATTTTACATTATAACTTACAAAAAAAAACAGCGGAAGATTTTGAAATATGTGATTAGTGTTGAATAAGAGAACTACTACTTGTATGATTTCTGACATTTAGATATTCTAAAAAAATATTATTTGAATTTCATTTATCTTTTATGGCGTACCAATGCTATTATTATGCTGTATGTCTGATTCAGTAAATAAATACTCTCACTGCAATCACCACCATCGTCATGGTTTCTTCAATATTTAGAATTTTACTTTACACTCCATCATATAACTCAAGTTTATTTCATTTTAAGTTCCTTTCATTGGGGTCACCAAGAGGCTGAAGTTCATCCCAGCTGACTGGGCAAAAGTGCAATGAACTGCTCACCAGATTATTGCACAGCCAACATACACATAACCATTCCAACATGGGGCACTCAAGAAGTACCAGATAGCCTCACGTGCATGTCTTTAGAATGTGGGAGGAAACCGGAGAACCCAGAGGAAACCCACACAAGCATGATGAGGACATAGAGACTGGGGTAATGTTAAGAAACAACATAATACTACCTACATACATTTTTGGCCATTAAAATGTGTTTTTATCTTTTATTGTTTGTTTGCAAATGTGTCAACTCTTTTTGATGAACCCTTAGTAGCTGAACAACGTTTACCATCTGTACTCATATATCGTTCTGTTTTATGTATCCATGCAAACAAAGCCTTTATTCATTAATTCATTCATTTACCTTCAGAAACCACTTAAATGCTTTCATGCAAACCTCTTTTCAACATCCGAGCTGTCCATTTGCTTATTGCACATGATGCTTATTGGTTGTTACAAATTACCCCTAGGTGCAAGTGTGAGTGTGTTGGCCCTGTGATAGTCTTGCAGGCTGTCTGAGATGTATAATGCCGGTGTTCAGTGTCGTCTGAAATAATCTCCAGCTCCCTTTGCGACCCCAATAGGATTAAGCAGGATGGAAAAATGAGTCAGTGCAGCATGTTCGTATTTCACTCATCACTTTAACTGTTCAAAAATGTAACTTGTTCTGATGGTAGCAGCTGAAATAATAATTTTTAAAAAAAACTTAAGACCAAAATCTAGCAGGCATTTCCTCCCACGATGCACAAAGAGGGGCAGCCTGATCTGATAACAAGACTGACACCCCGAGAACGGTCCTGTGTGTGTTTATTTACGTAGGTGGGAGATAAGGATCGGAGAATCTCACATCAATACACACTCAAGGAAAAAAAATACACTTAACAAGAATTGATGTTTGCGCTCATTTTATTTGCTGTTCAACATTTTGTTTCGATGTGGAATGCAATCAGGTGTTTATTTAGGTTTTTTATTTGCATTTTTCACACAAACATCATTAATTCACTGTTTGAGTGCAGAATGAAAACAGAAGCAGCTTCCTACCTCCTTGATATAATATTCATGCATCCGAATTCTGAATGACGTGGCTGATAAATAAATAAAATTACACACTACATGCATTGCAACTTAACTTCTATTTAAAAAGGTTCATAGCTCAGAAACACGATAATTAAAAGCGACTGTGCGTGTGCCAGGACTGCTTTAAAAATTATATTCTTTTAGATTGATTACCTAGTTTTTATTCAGCAAGCTGAAGTGCAGAATCCTTTTTTAGTTGGTTCGTGTAGAACTGGTTCCCAGACAGCTCAAAAGAACAGCTTGTACAATATCACATATGTTATGACAGAGTTTAGTAAAAGGAGATCAGAGGAAAAGAGCTGTGTGTAAGGAGATAACAATCGTGTGTGTGTGTGTGTGTGTGTGTGTGTGTGAGACAGAAAGAGAGAGAGAGAGAGAGAGAGAGAGTTTGGATTTGATTGGCAATACTCAATGGCAGAATATGCAATGGTAGCAAAAAGGTTTGGAGAAACAGAGAGCACATGCATATATATATATATATATATATATATATATATATATATATATATATATATATACACACACACACACACACACACACACACACACACACACACACACACACACACACACACACGGACATTTGGATGAAAACATTGTATTGTGATGCATTATTTTTAAAGGTGCTTCTCGTGAAGTGTCTTTGCATCCTTTTCCATCTTCATTTC
The DNA here is from genome assembly GCA_024760905.1 of Plotosus lineatus. Classification (NCBI taxonomy): domain Eukaryota; kingdom Metazoa; phylum Chordata; class Actinopteri; order Siluriformes; family Plotosidae; genus Plotosus; species Plotosus lineatus. The sequence continues at coordinate 29,267,381 of CM045740.1, read as the reverse complement.
GCAGCCTTCCAATTTAGGTTGATTTCCATCAAGGAAGCCCGAATATCATAACACAGGGATCCCTCACTTTCCGCGGTCAATTGGGACGGAGATCCCCCCGTGACCACCGAATTCCGCGAAGTAGGATCACCCAACTGACATATATGTACATGTATGTATGTATATAATATCAATAAATACATATTCCATGCTATAAATGCTTATAATAACAATTAAACATTCAAAAATAATGCATAAGATGAAAATAAAATATAAATACACACACATGGTATTGTATGAGAAGAAGAAAAACATACAGAATTCACTTTCAAAATTCAAAAAAGCCAATCAAAATTTCACATGATGCGCGAGTTGCTCTCTCATTGGCTGTCTCCGAACATCCCACCCTGCTGGCCTCCCATTGGCCAGGAGGCAGCTGTTACCCATACGTCCTGTTTGTCACACGCGTGAAGGAGAGTTGACTGTTGGCTTGTTTTGAGATTGATCATGCAATGTTATATTTCGTTATCACTGAAACCCCTCTACAATCGGGACGATATTGAACCAGAAGGAGACCTTAAGGCGAAAATACAGTGACGGAGGCGATTATTTCGGCACGATATTAAAACAGAGTGCTCCATGGGAGAAGACCTCCGATCTCGCAAGGAAACAAGTTAATATTGAATGAGGACCTCTAATCTTTCAAACAGGTACTGTAATTCTGCTTGAAATACAACATTCCGTCAATTTAAACATTTAAATAGAATCGTTCCCTCAGCTGCGCGTTTCATGTGGGCGGGACCCAAGTTTTGTGTGTGTGTGTGTGTGTGTGTGTGTGTGTGTGTGTGTGTGTGTGTGAGAGAGAGATAGAGAGAGACTGTCTACAGAGTCAATCAGAGATGAAAGGAGGCTTAACTCGTTAGTTTTTAGTTTAGTTTTTTAAGTTGTTTAATTCAGTAAATGTTTAATAAATGTAGTGCATGTGAGCAAAACGTGGCTCATCTGGACCTCCAATCCCTCAAGGAATCAAGTTAAAGTCGAGTTTGGATCTCCGATCTGTCAAGCAGGGAATATGCTTTGAATTCCACGTCTTAAAATGCTCTGGTGTCCTGCTTGTGGACGTGGCCTGCAGCGCCACAATAAACATTAAATGTGTATACAATAGACATTTAATGTGTACTGTATTGTGTGTGTGTCAGAGAGAGAGAGAGAGATAGATAGACAGGTGTGTGTGTTTGTGTGTGTGTGTGTGTGTGTGTGTGTGTGTTAATAAAAAATGTTTAATAATGGTTTAATTAATAAATATGTTAATAAAATGGTTTAATATGCTAATAAAATGTTTAAATGGTTTAATAAATAATTTAACTTTACTTTTAACACATATTTCATACAAAATTGGTGTACATTTTAAACTCATTTTTAAAGGTTTTATGGGGTAGTCTTGGGAGGCTTGGAACGAATCAGGCGTTTTACATGTAAAGTGTGCCCCTACTTATGAAACTCCCGCATTACGAAAAAGGCTCTGGAACGGATTAATTTCGTAAGTAGGGGGCCGACTGTATTTCCACTTTCCGACAAGAAATATTTCCAAATTTTCACATTTTATTTTCTCATTTAGTGGAAACTTTCCTGTAATATAATCTTTTGGACTATATTTCATTCATTTTCTGAACCGCTTAATCCTAATTATGGTTGCAAGGAGGCTGGTGTCCATCTTAGCCAACTCTGGGCGAGGGCAGAGTACACCGTGGACAGCTCACCAGGCCATCGCAGGGTCGAAACCCGTTGACGACTTCTTTTCCTTTTGGCTGTTCCCTTCAGGGGTCGCCACAGCAAATGATCTGCCTCCATCTCTCCCTATCCTCTGCATCTTCTACTCTTACTCCAACGACCTTCATGTCCGCCTTCACCACATCCATAAATCTTCTCTTTGGTCTTCCTCTAGGCCTTTTGCCTGGTAGTTCCAACCTCAGCATCCTACTACCAATATGCTCACTATCCCTCCTCTGTACATGTCCAAACCATCTCAATCTAGCCTCTCTGACTTTGTCTCCAAAACATCTAACATCCACCTTGAACTCTTCTGTCACACCGACAGCACACCTCACCACTGTCTTATATCTCTCATACATGTCCTGCATCACTCTAACATACTTCTCTGTCACTCCAGACTTCCTCATACAATACCACAGTTCTTCTCTCGGCACCCTGTCATATGCTTTCTCCAGATCCACAAAGGCACAATGCAGTTCCTTCTGACCTTCTCTGTACTTCTCTATTAACATCCTCAAAGCAAACACTGCATCTGTGGTGCTCTTTCTTGGCATGAAACCAAACTGTTGTTCACAAATGCTGACCTCTGCCCTTAGTCTTGCTTCCACTATTCTTTCCCATAGCTTCATTGTATGGCTCATCAACTTTATCCCTCTGTAGTTGCCACAACTCTGTACATCTCCCTTGTTCTTAAAAATGGGCACAAGCACACTTCTTCTCCATTCCTCTGGCATCTGCTCACTCTCTAGGACCTTGTTGAATATTCTTGTCAGAAAATCTACTGCTACCTCTCCTAGACACTTCCATACCTCAACTGGTATGTCATCAGGGCCAACTGCCTTTCCACTCTTCATCCTCTTCAATGCCCTCCTCACTTCTCCCTTACTAATCTTTGCTACTTCCTGCTCCTCAACGGTCACCCCTTCTACTCTTTTTTCTCTCTCATTTTCCTCATTCATCAGCTCTTCAAAGTACTCTTTCCATCTTCCCAGCACACTTTTGTCATCAGTCAATACATTTCCCTCTCTGTCCTTTATCACTCTAACTTGCTGCACATCCTTCCCATCTCTATTTCTCTGCTGTGCTAACTTGTATAAATCATTTTCTCCCTCCTTACTGTTCAACCTATCATACAAGTCATCATACGCCCTCTGTTTGGCTTTTGACACCGCTACCTTCGCTTTACGCTGTGTCTCCCTGTACTCCTGTTTACTCTATTCGGTCCTCTCAATGTCCCACTTCTTCTTGGCTAACCTCTTCTTTTGTACACACTCCTGCACTTCCTCATTCCACCACCAAGTTTCCTTATCTACTTTCCTTCCAGAGGACACACCAAGTACTCTCCTACCGGTCTCCCTGATCACATTGGCTGTGGTTGTCCAGTCATCTGGAAGCACTTCCTGACTACCCAAAGCCTGTTTCAACTCTTCCTTGAAGAAAACACGACACTCTTCCTTTTTCAGCTTCCACCACTTTGTCTTCTGCTCTGCCTTTGCCTTTTTCACCTTTCTCACCATCAGTGTCATCCTGCACACCACCATCCTATGCTGTTTGGCAACACTCTCACCCACTACTACTTTGCAGTCACTGACTTCCTTCAAATTACATCGCCTACACAAGATGTAGTCTACCTGTGTGCTCTTACCTCCGCTTTCATAAGTCACCCTATGCTCCTCTCTCTTCTGGAAGAAAGTATTCACCACAGCCATTTCCATCCTTTTTGCAAAATCGATCAACATCTGTCCTTCTGTGTTCCTGTCCTGGATACCAAACCTGCCCATCACTTCCTCGTCCCCTCTGTTGCCTGCACCAACATGTCCATTGAAGTCTGCTCCAATGACCACTCTTTCACCTCTGGGGTTACTCTGCATCACTTCATCTAATTCACTCCAGAATCTCTCCTTCTCTTCTAGCTTACATCCCGCCTGTGGGGCATAAGCACTAACAACATTGACCATCACGCCTTCAATTTCTAACTTGAGACTCATCACTCTGTCTGACACTCTTTTCACTTCTAGAACATTCCTGACAAACCCCTCCTTCAAGATGACTCCTACTCCATTTCTCTTCCCATCCACACCATTATAAAATAGCTTAAACCCTGCTCCTAAGCTTCTAGCCTTGCTACCTTTCCACCTGGTCTCCTGAACACACAGTATGTCCACCTTCCTCCTCTGCATCATGTCAGCTATCTTTTCCTTGCATAGTTCCAACATTCAAAGTCCCTACTCTCAGTCCTAGGCTCACGCATTTCCTCTTCTCTCTCTGCCTACGGACACACCTCCCGCCTCTCCTTCTTCGACGTCTTCGACCATCAGTAGTCCAATTTCCATCAGCACCCTGTTGGTTGACAGCATTGATGGCGGTCGTTGTTAACCCGGGCCTCGACCGATCCGGTATGAATTTTGTTTTGACCATTTGCATTTTTTATGTGGCAGAAGTTTTACGCTGGATGCCCTTCCTGTCGCAACCCTCTGCATTTTTCCAGGCTTGGGACCGGCATAAGGGGGAGAGACACTGGTTAGTGCCCCCCCGCGCGCCTCATGGCTGCATAGAAACCCGTTGACGACTATGCAGCCTAATTTGAACTCTTGTTGAAAGTCAGCAATGGTTCTTTTACAACCTCTTACCCTAGACAGTGAGAGACATGGCCCGCCTTTATAACCTAATTAGCTGCATTGATGGCGCAGTGGCAACCCATTGAGAGTGGGGCTTGAACCTCCAACCTTGGGATCAATGATCCAGCAGCTTACCTCCAGGCCACTACTGCCGGACTATATTTCAAAAGGGTCAATTTATTAAGTGATTGATTGCCCATTCAATTCTTTTCAAGCTTTACTTTCGACCTGAAAGAAGAGTTGCATTGTGTTTGCTTCATCTACTGGCATATATTAAGAATTTTAGTTGGGTTTTTTTCCCCCCTCTCATCAGTATTGTTTGAAAATATGCTTCTGCTGTGCACATCTGCTCATTAAGAACCACTATGATGTAATTTATGATCAAGTGGTACACCATGTGCCAGACATTGTACAGCACAAAAATAAAAAGTGTGTTAGTGGTTACACTTCAGCTGTCATTGTGCTTTAGATGAAACATCTGGGTAGCTGTAAAATAAACCATAACCTTCAGCTCATCAATGCCTCATCACTGACCTATGAAACAGACTGTACTAGCTCCTTAAAGTTTAAAAAAATACATGCTTTACATATTACATGCTTAATTAATACTTACCTAAGCATATAATAATGCTTTTTACTGACATATAAAAAAATTGGAAGACATATAAAATGTAATGGATTATTAACTGTGGATTTCATGGATTATTAGAGATCATGACATCATCATAAAGTAAAAATTGTCTCAAATCATAAAAAAACATTTAAAAAAAATGGATGTTTAAAATGCAGTGCTGGAATATGAAATATTCTGTATTGGAACCGTGAAATGCTTGAAATAGAAAGTGTTACCATGGTGGTCAGATGACACCAGACTCTGTTTTACTAGATAATGAGGACATTGCATCCCCGGGTACACTTTTCTTACCCGGACAACATGAATTACTGAGCTTTTGGGTCACCTTGACCACATAGCTCTTTGGTTGTGCGACAGATGCTCTGTGTGGATGGGGTGGGGTGGAAGGGCGCTAACAGTGTCCTTATGCTTCCTTCAGTATGTGTCTGTTTGATAAGCCTATTAAAATCACAAACCTCCTGCTTATGTACTAGTTTAAATACACTATTTATGTAGTACCTTAATATGTGTGATTTAATTGCTGGGGTGTGTAGTTCTATATTATGAAAACAATTTAAATAAATTGAGTAGTAATGAGAGGGGGAAATTGATTCACTTGCATATCGATTTTTATTTATTTTTATGTAATATGTTAGAATTCAAGGCAGCGAAACATTATCATCATTTGTCTAGAGTCGACCATGTGATGAACTTGAAACTTTACACATATTAACAGGCAGTATAGGGTCCCATCTGGTGGGAGTGAATTATAGTGTTCCCTCGCTACTGCTTCGGTTTCTGCGGCTTCAGTGCATCGCGGGTTTTTCAAAAATATTCATAAAAAAATACAAAAATAAGGAAATTAAGGAAAAATAGGGGAAATGTTGGTGGAAATGCCACAAAACAAGACCAATTATGCAAAAAAAACCCCAAAAAACCCAAAACCTCAAACAAACAAAAACAAAACAAAACAAAAAAACAATCCAAAACTCCCCAACAAAACTACTTACATTTTTATGTGAGGTGCGCATCTGTATGTGTGTGTATTTATATTTGATTTACATCTTATGCATTATTTTTGAATGTTTAATAGCTATTATAAGCATTTATAGCATTGAATATATATTAATTGATATTATATACACATATACAGTGGGGCCAATAAGTATTGGGCAATGTAAAAATGTGCAAGTTAACCCATTTAAAAAGATAAGAGAGGTTTGTACTTTTCATTATAGGTACACATTAAGCTTGAGAGACAGAATGTAAAAAAAATCCAGGAAATCACATTGTATGATTTTTAAACAAATTATTTGTGAAAATGGGAGGCCAATAAGTATTGAGCAGCTGGAAAACAAACATTATTTCGGCCCCCACTCATTAACAGTATGAATGACACCTGTTTGAACTGATTAGATGCATGAGACACCTACACACACCTTCTTCCTGTCAGACTGCAGTCTTCACCATGACCAAGACCAGAGAGCTTCCCAAAGACACCAGAGATAAAATTGTACAACTGCACAAAGCTGGGATGAGTCAAACTGCAATTGGTAAACAACTTTGTGAGAAAAGATCAACATTTGGAAACATTATTAGAAAATGGAAGAAGTATAACATCACTGACAACCTCCCTAGGAGTGGCGCTCCATGCAAGATCTCACCTCATGGGGTTCAAAGGATCCTGAGAACAGCGAGTAATCATCCCAGAACTACACAGCAGGAACCAGCATCACAAAGATGACAATAACTAACACACTACGTCGTCATGAGATGAAATCCTGCATTGCCCGAAAGGTCCCCCTACTAAACAAAATACATGTAAAGGCCCATCTGAAACATGCTAAAGCCCATCTGGACGATCCAGAGGAGGATTGAGAGAATGTGATGTGGTCAGATGAGACCAAAATTGAACTTTTTGGTTTAAACAGCACTCGCAGTGTTTGGAGGAAGAAGAATGCTGAGTTGCATCCCAAGAACACCATACCTACTGTGAAGCATGGGGGTGGACACATCATGCTTTGGGGATGCCTTTCTGAAAAAGGGACAGGAAGACTGCACTGTATTAATGGCAACATGAATGGTGCCATGTATTGTGACATTTTGGGTAAAAACCTCCTTCCCTCGGTCAGAGCATTCAAGATGAAACATGGCTGGGTCTTCCAGCATGATAACGATCCAAAGCACACAGCCAAGAAAACCAAGGAGTGGCTCCGTAAAAAGCATATCGAGGTTCTGCAGTGGCCTAGCCAGTCTCCAGACCTCAACCCAATCGAAAACCTGTTGAGGGAGTTAAAACTTTGAGTTGCCAAGCAACAGCCCTCAAACATCACAGCTCTAGAGAAGATCTGTGCAGAGGAGTGGGACAAGATACCAACTGAAGTGTGTGTAGACCTGGTCAACAACTACAGGAACCGTTTGACCTTGGTTGTCGCCAACCAACGCGACATTACAAAGTATTAAAAGTAACTTTTTCTGGCTGCCCAATACTTATTGGCCTCCCATTTTCACAAATAAATTGTTTAAAAATCATACAATGTGATTTCCTGGAATTTTTTTACATTCTATCTCTCAAGCTTGATGTGTATCGATGATGAAAATTACAAACCTCTCTTATCTTTTTAAATGGCTGAACTTGCACATTTTTACATTGCCCAATACTTATTGGCCCCACTGTACATGGACGTATATGTCAGTCAGGGGGGTCGATCCTACGTCACGGAAATCGGTGGTCTCAGGGGATTTCTGTCCCCATTAACCATGGAAAGTGAGGGATCCCTGTATTCGCTACATCTCAGTAGAAATAACAATTAGCAAACTTCCTCTTTACCCCGGGTTTACACAGGGGCACCATGCCATGATCTCCACGTTTCAAAAAAAACATGCTCCACAATTTATGACCTTGCTGTGAGGTGAATGTGCTAATCACTACACCATCGTGCTGCCCTCTCACTATTTTTACCCTCTTTTACTCCCAATTTTTTAAGCACTGTGTCTACTGCGTACAAAAATTCTATCTACTCCGCAAACAGAACTTAAATAGCAGCAAGAATCACTGGGGACTTTATCTGCTGTCTGAGAGTCTGAGCTGGTTTCATTAGCTTCGCGCGGTAGTGCTTTTATCAAGGCGTGATTGAGTATAAAAAAAAAAAAACAAGTCAATAAAGCTAATAAAATATCTTCAGCATTTAATAACCCAGACAAGAGCAAGGCATAATATTCACTTGCTCATATCTCCTTACAGCTGACATCTAGTTTTTTGGAGTGAAATCAGTTGAGATGAAAAAAGAAAACTTGAACAAGAACAAAGGAAAGACAAAACAAAAAGAGAGTCCAGAGAGAATTGTAATATGCTGCCAAAAAAAAAAAAAACCCCAAAAATCTAGAAACCCACTTTAATATATTCTACAGGGATGCTGCATTTCTTCCCACCGTCCATAAACACACTGCATTATATCAGCTCACACGATCTCTACTTCACCACAACGCCACAGTTGACATGCAAACTGCAAAGCACCAGTACATTTACCACCGTCCAACCCTACCATCTTCCAACGTGGTGGGTTTCATTACTTTAAGTATCATCTTGGCAAAGCTAAAGCACTGCAGGTCTTTAATTAATGATATTTCAGCCCTTTCTACATCAGGCAGGCTCCCGTCAAAAGTGGCTAAACTGTGCCAAGATGACAAATAGTCCATACAGTCACGGACAACTTAATGGCGGAACACTTAATCTCATTTACTGTATCTGTATATATATATATATATATATATATATATATATATATATATATATATATATATATATATGAAAAAATCAATACCCTTCTATATTATTTGCCAAGCATACAAATATTATTAACAATGTTTTTTCCCCCCCCCAGGTATTTCTGGCTTTAAATTTTATTAAAGGAGAATCCACGATAAATGACTTGCATACTAATCATTAAAATAAACAGTTATTCAACAGTGTCTAAGCTTTATCCTTTAATTGCTTTCTGGGTCATTTTTTTTATTATTCACTGTATTCCTTAACCATTTCCTACATTAACCACAATGCCATTTGTTAACATGAGGACGCTAACACAAGTGGAGTTTATCCCGTTTTCATCAACACGATTAAAGACAAACTAATTCAACTACAGCCACTGTCAACACCTTAATGCAATGAGCTCAAGTAGTTGTCAAGTTGCATTGCATTATGGATCTTTGCTGTCTCTATTTCATGTCGTTTAACCCTGCCAGGGTCACAGGGAAGCTTAGAGCCTTATCGCAACTGACTCTGGGCCAATGCACTCACACACACACACACACACACACACACACACACACACACACACACACACACACAATTATTCACACTCATACTCACACCTAGGGGCAAATTGGAACAGTCAGTTATCCTAATGCGCCTGTCGTTCAACTGTGGAAGGAAGCAGGAGTATCATAAGGAAGCAACCACAGAGAATACATCCAAACTCCACACAGAACACAGGACCCAAATCTGTCTTGCTGCTCAAGTGTGCTCGTACTGTGCACAAACCTACAGTTAGAGTGGCATTCATGGTTGCGGGGTGGGGTGTAGCTTTGGAGGGATCTTCAAAGGCAGGGAAGGGTTTAGCTGGATGTTACTTTCAAATTTTGCTAGCTTTCCAGATTACCAAGCACAGCTTTGAGAACCACAATTGTATATATATATATATATATATATATATATATATATAAACCTTATGCGCTCAGAAAAACAAGTTGTGAGAGGCTTTTTTAAAAAATGTGCACTGGATCAGTATCGGAGGACTACAATACAGGGATCCCTCACTTTCCGTGGTTTATGGGGACCGAGATTCCCCCCCGCATCCCCACCCCCCGCGACCGCTGATTTCCGCAAAGTAGGATCGACCCCCCCCCGACTGACGTATATGTACATATATATATATATATATATATATATATATATATATAATATCAATAAATACATCTTCAACACTATCAATGCTTATAATAACAATTGAACATTCAAAAATAATGCATAAGATGTAAATAAAATATAAATACACACACACACACACACACACACACACACACACACACACACAGAAAACCGTGCACCTCACATAAAAATGTAAGTAGTTTTGTTGCAGGGGTTTGAGGTTTTTTTTGTTTTGTTTTTGTTTGTTTGGGGTTTTTTCCTGCATAATTGGCCTTGCTTTGCAGCATTATCCTTAACCTTTCCCTATTTTTCATTAATTTCGTTTTTTTTTTTTTTTTTTGATGAATATTTTTGAAAAACCCGCAATGCACTGAAGCCGCAGAAACTGAAGCACGAAGTAGCGAAGTCTCAGTGTAATTCAATGGTTGTCACTGTTGCTTCTCAGTGAAAAGGTTCTGTAGAAATTTGGAAGGTCAAGTACCTCTCTGTTTGTTTCCATGCTTGCCTGTTCTCCATGAGCTTCTCGTGTTTTTTTTTTTCTCTGGATGTTACAGTTTCTTTCCACAAGTCAAAAACATGCCTGTTATGTTGAGTGGCTACTTTAAATTGACGCTAGGTGTGAATGTTGGTGTGACTGGATGTTTGTGTCTGTGTTCGCCATACAATAGGCTGAAGACCTGTTTCTGTTGAATTCCACCTGTCACCTGAAATCACTTTCTGGATTGGCTCCAAATTCTCTCACAATCCCAATGAATAAATATACAGATAATGTATAGAAGGATGGAATAGTATCAGAATTGAGGTATGAAAACAATATTACATTGTTTAACAGAATAGAAATAAAACAAACAAATAAATATAAAACAGAAAAAAAGATGCTGGTGCCACCCTAAGCATTACTACTTCCACAATCATAAAAATAAACACGCCTAGCCCCATATTTCAACACCTACCACACCACCCTCTACATACAATGCAAAACACATAAAACTACACATATGCCAGTATTATTAGGATGTGCTTTGCTTCCAATCTTATGAAAACTCATTATTCCTTATTACTCCTTGGAGAGCACGCGCGCGCACACACACACACAAGCACGCACACGCACACGCGCACATACACACACACACACACACACACACACACACACACACACACACACACACGCACACACACACGCACACACACACGCACACACACGCACACACCGTTCTCTGCTTCCTGCTGAGACCATTGCTCTATGATAATCCCTAATGCATCATTTAAAGCTCCTCTTTTACTGCTTTAATATGTTTGAACGAATATATTTCTTTTTAGAGACGGAGAAGGTGAAGGTTAATTCACATTACGACCCTTTTCTGAGTATTATATTGCCAAACAAAATCCTTTAACATAATCATCCCCTAAGCAGTGATGGTAAACACAACCAACAGACCAATGGATCAAGCTCTTGAGATAAATATAACATTTTATTTGTGGGCAAACAAACCAGCCAAAGTAAAATTCTCTATTTTACTTACAAACTCATCTACAGATTTGGAAAACAGCAAACAAAACATATTGGTAATGAGTGCATGATGTATATGAGTATTCGGAGGGTTTGGTGGCATAGTGGTTACTACTTGCCTCACATCAAGAAGGTCCTGGGTTTGATCTCTTTGGGGAGATTTCTGTGGGGTACGCATGCTCTCCTGGTGCTTGAACAGGTTTCATCCCAAAGCCAAAGACATGCATATTGGATTAAGAGGCTAATCCAGATTGCCCGTCAATGAAAATATGAATGGCCTAACCATATAACTTTGGCCTGGGTAAATGGAGAGGAAGGGTCTGGAGAAAAACCTGAGGAGTTTTACATACCAGGTATCTTGACATGTTTTAAACATCCTGTATTACTGTGACACAAATCAATCCTGTGCTATCATCCATGAAGTGGAAGTTGCTTCCTGGTTCATTCATTTATTCATTGTTTTGAACCACTTAATCCTAATTAGGGTTGTGGGGAGGCTGGCGCCTATCTCAGCCAACTTTTGGCGAGGGCAGGGTACACCTTCGACAGCTCACCAGGCCATTGCAGTGCTTACTGGTTGATTCTCTTAATTGATCTGATCTGATGCTCTGGGATATTGGACCATTCAGTAGGAGATTCTAACATTGGATTATTTATTATTTACCACTGAGCCTGCATAGAAACTAGTTGTTGCTTTACTATGATATGTGGTTTCGATTTTGAAGGATGGAGGTGAAATAAAGAAAAAAGAGAAGACATCCCCTGGTGCCCAGCCGCTGAAAAAATCTGAACATGCTGCCTACATTGTTCTGCTGCCCTCCTTCTTAAAGCCTGCCACAGGGTTTCCACTTCATGGTTGATGCTACAAGATTGATTTGTGTAGCAGTAACACAGGATGTTTAAAACATGGCATGACACTTGATATGCATGATTTCCATCCAACATAAATTATGGGCTTGAGGTTGTTGGTGTTGCATGTCGTATCCTGCCAGGTCTCACTTCCAGCATGATTGTATATCTGTCACAGGACGCCAGGCATATTAATTTTAAAGGCACAGATTTCATGTGCTCTTTTTCTTTTCTAATGCAGTAAAATATGGGTTGAGTTTGAAAACTGTGCCTGAATATAGCTCCTGCTAAATGCATTACCCCTGTGCTACCGTTAACTGGCCGACATTGGACGCGTCTGGGAGACAGACGAGCTGGTCAGCACTATTTTAGAATGCACGTGTGTGTGTGTGTGTGTGTGTGTGTGTGTGTGTGTGTGTGTGTGTGTGTGTGTGAACATGGAAATGAAGGACAAATTACAGGTCAAAAACACAAGTTAAAACCTCCAAGGCATAACAAACAAAACCACAGAGCAATTTAGTGCTGTTTTAGATTTAAAAGCATATAACAGCACATGTATATGTGTACTGGAATAAACATTCTGTCCAGTAGAAGTAAGATCAGAACCAAAACATAATTGGCTGCCAGGTTTCAATGCTAAGCCATAAAATGTTAAATACTTCACAAAGACAACTATAGGACATTTAATAGAGCAATGAATAAGCTCTTCATTTTACAGTGAGATATTTTATGCACACACCGGGATCCCTCACTTTCTGCAGTTAATGGAGACCCCCCCGGCGACCGCCGATTTCAGCGAAGTAGGATCCACCCCCCTGACTGACATATACGTATGTGTGTATATAATATCAATAAATACATATTCAGTGCTATAAATTCTTATAATAACAATTAAACATTCAAAAATAATCCATTAGATGTAAATAAAATATAAATACACACGCATTCAGACGCACGTGAAAACACAGATGTGCGCCTCACATAAAAATGTAAGTAGTTCTGTTGGGGGGGATTTGGGTTGTTTTTTTGTTTGTTTGTGGGGTTTTTTGCATACTTGGCCTTGTTTTGTGGAATTTTATTTAACTTTTTCCCCTATTTTTCCATAATTTCCTTATTTTTTTTCCATTTTCAATGAATATTTTTGAAAAACCCGCGATGCACTGACGTCACAGAAACTGAAGCACGAAGTAGAGAGGGATCACTGTGTATATATATATATATATATATATATATATATATATATATATATATATATACACACACACACACACACACACAGGGATCCCTCATTTTCTGCGGTTCATGGGGACCGAGATCGCTCTACGACCACCTAAATCCGCGAAGTAGGATCAACCCCCCCCTGACTAATGTATACGTGTTTATAATATCAATAAATACATATTCAACACTATAAATGCTTATAATAACAACTGTCTGTCTTCCTTTCGGCTTTTTCCCTTTTACTCGGGAGTCGCCACAGCGAATCATCTGATTCGCACATTTGATTTGGCAGAGGTTTTTTACGTCAGATGCCCTTCCTGTCACAACCCTTTTAGCAAGGGACAGAAACACGCTGACGACTTTGCAGCTACTCTTTATGAAAGTCAGCAATGGTTCTTTTACATGCCTCACACCATAGACAGTGAGAGACATGGCCCGCCTTTGATAACCCAGTTAGCTGCACTGGGAGGGGACAGTGACAACCTTGTGGAGAGTGGGACTTGAACCCCCAACCTTTGGATCAGCGATCCAGCGCCCTATACCACTAGACCACCACTGCCCCCATAAATGCTCATAATAACAACTAAACATTCAAAAATAATGCATAAGATGTAAATAAAATATAAATACACACACGTACGGACACGCACACACACAGATGCACGCCTCATATAAAAATGGAAGTAGTTTTGGTGGGGGGGGGGTTTAGGTTGTTTTTTGTTTGTTTGGGGTTTTTTGTTTTTGCATAATTGGTCTTGTTTTGTGGCATTTTCCTTAACTTTTTCCCCTATTCTTCCTTAATTTACTTATTCTTTAAATCAATTTTTTTTTTTTTAAACCGTGATGCACTGAAGCCGCATGAATTGAAGCGCGAAGTAGCAATGGATCCCTGTGTTGTGTGTGTATATATTATATGTTTTGTGTAAAGGACAGAGTTACCATTGTTTCGTGAGTTTTTCGAGTGTGCTCACTGCAACTTTATTTTTGGCTCAGGCTTTTAACCTTGCATAAACATTTGTCAGATTATAACTCTGCTAGGAAGACATGGTGGTCAACACACACGCACGCGCGCGCGTGTGATTTCCGGTGAAAGTGATTCCCGGGGCGAGTGAAAAGAAGAAGCGGGCTTGTGGCATGTGGTTGAGTGATATTGCAAAGGAATATGGTCAAACCCCTCTACCATCGGTATGATATTAAAGCAAAAGGAGGCCTTAAAAGGTATACAGACACTCCCCGACTTATGTTTTTAATTGGTTCCGGACAGCCGAACGCAAGTTGAAAGTTGTTACAGTTACGTATGACGCTCATACTGTACTATCTGTCTTCCTTTCGGCTTTTTTTAGACCACCACTGCCCCCGCACTCATACTGTACTTTACGTCCATAAATATCATTACCGTATCTCATAAAACACCCCTAAATCAATTATTATAAACATAACATTGTAAAATACTATCAAATATATCAAATAATATCAACATTCATTTCAAATAAGTCACTTATTTATACCGAGTTACTTTACATGAAGCTTAAAACAGTCAATCAACGCTTACAATATGTGAAGCGCTCAATACCGAAAGTAGTGTACTTGCTGTGGGTTATACAGACATCCAGTCTTTCAAGTGCACAAGGGTGCTGCTGAACTTGTTTAGAACACAGCCTGCACTGTTGCAGTCTCCCAGCAAAGCGGAGAGTTCTTTCTTTTGTGTAAGTAAGTAAACTTTATTCAAGATATGCATACAAAGAACAAGTACAAATCCTAATGAATATTAATATAAAAATAAGTATACACTCTTAGGATTCTGCTAAAAGATAATAAATATAAAGATTGTGCCGATCTGAGCAGATAGTTAATTCATCTCGGTGTATGAGACTTGCACCCATGCTAGTAGGCTTACACTTCTGACCAACCAGATTTGCTACTCAGTCTGTAGTTTGTACAATGCATGTAGTGTCATTGTGTCATTACGTCAGCATACTACGTAGGTACGTCAAAATTTGACTTTTTTGGGGGGGGGAAATACGTAAAATCGAAAAAACGTAAAACAGATGAACAGATGTTGGGGAGCGTCTGTACTTTTATAGTTTTTAAAGGGTTTAGGGGGTAGTATTGGGGGCCTTGGAACGAATCAGGCCTTTTCCATGTAAAATGTGGTTCAATTTCGTAAGGATTCATTTCGTAAGGTGAGGTACCACTGTGTGTGTGTGTGTGTGTGTGTGTGTGTGTGTGTATATTTTATATATAAAACAGTGTCAGCTTTAACTAAAACCACCCAAACATTTATAGGTTTTCATATTTTAATGGGGATAGCATGCAAACAATGACAGAAGGGGGAGGAATAAGTAACTGAACCCTCTGCCTAAGGAGACTTAAAGAGCAATTGAAACCAATTTTTACCAAACAATTTAAGTCAGGTGTGTGCCCAATCACTGATGAGTGGCTTAAAGCTGCCCTGCCCACTATAAAACACACACCTGGTAAGAATTGTCTTGATGAGAAACATTGTCTGATGTGCACCATGGCTCGCTTAAAAGAACTGTCTGAAGACCTGCGATCAAGAATTGTTGATTTGTATAAAGCTGGGAAAGGATACAAAACCATTTCTAAAAGTCTGGATGTTCATCAATCAACAGTCAGAGAAGTTGTCTACAAATGGAGAGTTTGGCACTGTTGCTTCTCTCCCAAGGAGTGGCCGTCCACCAAAGATGACGCCAAGAGTTCAGCGCAGAATACTCAGAGGGGTAAAAAAAAACCCTAGAGTGTCTGCTAAAGACTTACAGAAATCACTGGCACAGTCCAATATCTCTGTGCACACATCAACTATATGTAAAACAATGGCCAAGAATGGTGTTCATGGGAGGACTCCAAGGAGGAAGCCACTGCTGTCTAAAAAAAACATTGTTGCTCGTTTAATGTTTGCAAAAAGGCACTTGGACATGCCACAGAAGTTTTGGCAAAATATTTTGAGGACTGAACAGCTCACCAACATCAACACCTCATCCCCACCGTGAAGTACCTTGGTGCATAATGGTTTGGGGCTGTTTTGCTGCCTCGGGGCCTGGACAACTTGCAATCATTAATGGAAAAATTAATTCAAAAGTTTATCAGGATGTTTTGCAGGAAAACCTGAGGCCATCTGTCAGACAGTTGAAGCTAAAAAGAGGATGGCTGCTGCAACAAGACAATGATCCAAAACACAGATGTAAATCAACTTCAGAATGGTTTCAGAAGAACAAAATACACATTCTGGAGTGGCCAAGTCAAAGTCCAGACTTGAACCCCATTGAGATGCTGTGGCATGACCTCAAGACAGTGATTGATTCATGCCAGACATCCCAGGAATCTGACTGAACTACAGCAGTTTTGTAAAGAAGAATGGGCCAAGATTAGTCCTGATCGATGTGCCAGACTGATCTGCAGCTGCAGGAAGCGTCTGGTTGAAGTTATTGCTGCCAAAGGGGCAGCCACAAAATATTAAATGTGATGGTTCAGTTACTTATTCCTCCCCCTTCTGTCATTGTTTGTATGCTATCCTCATTAAAATATGAAAACCTATAAATGTTTGGGTGGTTTTCGTTAAAGCAGAGACTGTTTTTTCATCAGTGTGATTTTCACAAAGATCAGATCACATTTGATGGTGATTTTATGCAGAAATGTGAGAAATTCCAAAAGGTTCAGATACTTTTTCATACCACTGTGTGTGTATATATATATATATATATAGGGATCCCTCACTACTTCTCGCTTCAATTAATGTGGCTTCAGTGCATCGCGGTTTTAAAAAATAAATATTAATCGAATTAAAAAATAAGGAAATTAAGAAAGAATATAGGGAAAAGTTATGGGAAATGTCACAAAAACAAGGCCAATCATGCAAAAAAAAAAAAAAAAAAACCCTAAACATACACAAAACAAAAAACAACCCAAAATCTCTCATCAAAACAGGATACATTGTTTTCAAAACTGGATACGCTGAAGCTTCTTCCCTACCTCCCCGAAACGCCGATTTTTAGTTGGTGTAGTGAACAGTCTGTTTGGCCTCCCATTTATGGGCTTTCTACTTTATGGCAACTCATCTCTGATTGTTCACCTGAAAGCTCCACGCTCAATGTGCTAAGAGACAGACCAGGACGAGCAGTGGAAGACTAGCCAATCAGAAGGCCCAGCATGCTATAATGCACTCGTGTTTCAAAGGAACATCAACTGGTGGAAATCTCATATTTATATCAAGCTAAAACAGCCCAGATTAAAAACTTTAACATGTGATAACCCTGTTATTCTACACTCCAACATCAAAAATCATCAGTATAAGATCTTCCCTTAAATAATACATAATAGTGGTTGCAGCCATATTATAATCTGACTCTCTAGATTTTATGACCCAAAATGATTGAATACACTTTTCTGATTGTTCAGAATATTAATGCAATTAAACACACCGAGCCAAGCTGTAGTGTAATTGTAAAAATAACCAATTGGATAGCATCACACCAACCTGCCGATGACTGTTTTAGTATACTAGGATGTCTTATTCCTTACTTATCATTGAAAATCTGTCCAAATCTCTGAGGGTCAAAAGACACAAAATTCTCTCATATAAACTACATAATAAATAAATAAATACAGAATTACAGTCGAAACAGACTGATACTGATGTTGAGTCATGCGACATCAAGCCAAACTGCCCCCCACTACACACTATTTTTAAGTACATGCTACATTGTATAGATGCCTAGTTTACTTTTCCAAGCAATTAGCATACCTTTCTGAACCCGTGAGGCTCATAGTTGTTAAAATCCTCATATAGAGAATGGTGACGTTTTCCAAGCATACTGGCATTCCCGTTGGTTATGGTATTGTGATCCAGGTTTGCCATGTTCACAATGTTTGACGTTCCCTTCTCCGTTTCTGGTGTCTCTGGCTCTGGATGTTCTGGACCAGCTGGAGGTTCAGGTTCACCTGCACTGGTGGTAGTTATAGTGGAAAAATGCTGTGAGGGTTCAGGGGTTTCCGGTCTGGTGCTTAGGTCATGCATCGCTCCCTTTCACTGCACGCTGAGGAAAGCAGTGGAGTCAATACTGCCACGGAAGGAGCACATTAAATTGCAAGGCAACAGGAGGGAAGTGTCGGGGCTGCATTCGAGGCTGAGATGATTACAGAGATCAGTGCTGCGATGCAACCTTTAGAAATGGCAAGTGTGACTGTTTTTCAAGTTAACATCAAGTGCCACAGCGAAACAGAAACACATAAAAAACAAGACGTGTCCTTTCAAAAAAAAAAAAAAAAAGTAACCGAACGTAGGCTAACTTTAGAGTTAAAAAAGAAAAAGCAATCAATTCTTATAAGACGCACCTGCAGAGCTTATCAGTCAGCCTCAGGGAGACACACAGAAATGCAAAAATGCACAGTCACAGTATGCAAGTGGTCAAGCTGGTGCTCAATCATAGAAAAGCAAGAATTGCATCTCGTCACAGCGGAACAGCTCTTCTCTTATAATGTAAGGATAAATTGTACAGGGTTTACCCAAAAAATGTCCTTCAGAAACAAAAAAGGAAAAACAAAACCCCACAGTGATGTTACATATGCTGCTTCCTCTGGTTTAAGCCCTTGTGAGATAATTCAGTCCAAATCAGAAATACGTGTTCGTTGCTGATAAGATTCAGTCCTAACGATGCAGCTCTAAAGCTGTCTGAAGCATCAGAACCTCTCTACGTGTTCCAATTAGACAAGGCTTCCTACTGCTTCACAGAATCTGTCAAAACAGAATGTCTGCTTTCAAATGCTTTCCAAATAAAACTGTAAACACGTCAATTGTACATTACGTGTCCTTCTCCTCTTCTCTCTCTCTCAAACAATCCTCGTCTGCAATCATGCTGCTTGGAAGATAAGTCCACTGCTGCCTCAGTGCTGCCTACCACTGCTGTGCTCTCAGACAGGACATCGTATCCAAGAGGATTGCGAAGGGAAGAAAGCTCGGCTGAAAACTGACTGTGCGTGTTTGCGTGTATCTATATGATGAAGAGGGAGGACGGGGGTGGGTTGACTGCAATCAGCTCACCAATAGCTAGCAGACAGGCTCTGAGTCAGAGCCAATCACGACCACCGAGAGAGCTGGTTTCCATGGAGATGACGCTGGAATGATGTTCGTGCCTATTGATTGCTGAAGAGGCAGCATGGGGGGGCCTTTATAACGGGCACACACAAGTGGACACACAAACACACGCACAGTTCCTCAGTCACTCCACAGACATTAGCGTTGACACCCAATGTTGCCGGTGATGTATGGAGACATGATTGCTGAACACAACAGTGGGATGTGCACTAAACAGGAAATTACATCATGTCTCCAACCCCAGAATATCAATATCAGGTTCTATAGGCACAAGTAAACCTGCTACAGACAATTCACAAAAAAAAAAAAAAAAAAAAAAGACAGGCAAGTGTCTGTGTGTCTAACAAATGAACTTTATTAGATTCCAACCTTTCTCAGACATTCTGCCGATGCACAGACTCCATTCTGCTAATTATTTTAGTGCTTTCTCAAACGCACTCAGAGTTTAATTTTGGAGATATTAACACTGTCTCAAAGCCTGTGTGTTTATTTATATCTCCAGTGAACACTATATAAGCACTGTCGATGTAATATCATGGCACATACTGTAAGACTTCCAATGATCTCGAACAGTTTGGTGATTTTTTTTGTAAACTATTATACATTTATCTATACAGGAAACTCATAATAAGCTATGAGCTAATACATTGATGACCTTATATGAGTATTATTATTGTATTATGCATTGTGCATTTTGTAACATAATGACTCACGGCTGCAAAATAAATACAAAGACAAATAAAATTTAATTAAATTAAAAAAAAAAAAAAAAACAGTGTGGTAGTAAAGAAATAGTTGGCTACATTCATGACTACTGCTGACTACGTCTATGTAATTAAATAAATCGATTTGTATTGTGTTTGGCTTGCAAAGTGATTAAAATGCACAGGAACAACTGTATCCAAATGGTTGATTTGATAAAGTTGCTGTTCAAGTCAAAGCACAATTCCTGCTAGACCTTCATCCATCCACCCACTCGACAATGATGAATAGAAACGGTGGATGAAGGCCAGTTTTCTTAACCGCACACTATGTATGGGTAGTGTTAAAATAAAACAGAACCATAGTAAGTGAAATGTCAAAAAGTATGTGGAAATGATTTACATTTCAATTCATGGAACTAATACAGTGGTACCTCACCTTACGAAATTAATCCATTCCAGAGCTTTTTTCGTAACCTGCATTTTTCGTAAATTGAACCGCATTTTACATGTAAAACACGTGATTTGTTCCACGGCTCCCAATACTACCCCCTAAACCCTTTAAAAATGATAAAAGCATACCTTTTAAAGACCTCCTTCTGCTTCAATATCGTACCAATGGTAGACGGGCTTGGCCATATTCCTTTGTGATATCACTCGATCCCGTTTCTTCTTCTCATGCGCGTGTGTATGTGCGCAAGTGTGTCGGCCATGTCTTCTTAGCAGAGTTCTAATCTTACAAATGTTTATGAAAGGTTAAAAGCCTGAATCAAGAAATAAAGCATAAAACAACAGTAACTCTGTCCTCTACACGAAAACCATCAGGGTGGATACAGCTCTATAATAGGCAATGGGAGGCAGCTGCGTCATTCCTCCTAGGCAATGGGATCCCTGTCCAAGATGGTATCAGGTGGACCTGTCCAAGATGGCGTATGAGTGAAGGCGACATAAACGACAGCTCAGTTGTTAGCCAATGGGAGGTCAGCGGGGCAGGATGTTTTGAACATCATTGATGGGAGAGCAGCTCGTGCATTGTTTGAATTTTTAATATGGCGCTTTCGTAGCGTGAACTTGTTTCGTATCCTGAGACAAAAATTTTAGGAAAATGCTTTTTGTAACCTGCAGTTTTCGTTTGGTGAGACTTTTGTAAGGTGAGGTACCACTGTACATAGATTTAGGACCTACATAAAGGCGTGCTCTCAATAGAGACCCCTATTGATGGGTGTCCAAGCCTGGTGTTATAAGAGTTAAACAGCTCTTTTAAGGAAAAAAAAAAATCATAAATATTTCCCTGGTATTTCCCCGAATTCAATCTAAAGCAAAAAAAGGAAAGGTTAGTACTGACGGTTCTGTACACCACCTTTCACTAGCTGATTTCAGCTCATTTGTATCACCACTCTTTTAAGTTTAATTATGTTTTACAAGTTCATGTTCCTAGTTGTGTCTGAGGTTTGGACCAAGCAGTTATTTGCATGCTCATAAAATGCACTAGAAAGGGTACAGATATCAGCAAAGGACTGTTAACATCATTAGACAGAAAACCAATCAGTACTCAAACGTCGATAGTCCCAGCATGCAGCTCCGCAGCCTGAAACTCAAAATAAATGCCTTTAAAATGTCAGAATTGAATGAGTAATATCTACATTACATAAAGTGTGAATGATGTGCATTCTTTGAATCATCTTATGGGACTTGTGTGTTTCTGGACTTCTGATTACCGGAAAACATTATGAGGAACCTTTGTATTTATTCTGAGCCATCCGTGTTTGAATTTGTGCTTTCAGTTTCATTACTGCACAAGCGAAACAACAGTGACCGGATACAGACACAGGACAGCCATTAAAATCATGTTCCAAGCTTATGGGTACCGTGCCACTCAGTAGCTTTGATAAGAATCTGATTTTGATGATCTGCTTTTTTTTAATCACTTCAGAAAAACAGGTGTTTTGAGGACTCGAGTCAACAATCAACAGACAACACTTGTGTCTGATGTGTCTGATTAATTCGTTACTCAAATAATGAAAAACTTTATTGCTGCATCTCTGGAAAAAAAGCCAAGAAGATGCAGAAATCATACTTACAGCATAGGCTATGTCAGAAAGCTGATCATACTGAGTAATAGGACTAGCCTGTATTGTGTCAGACTTGGGAAGTCATTTCCAAAGAAGAGGGGGGAAGGTGAATGGGAGATGGTTTTATGTAATGAAAAAAAAAATCTTTCTTCTCAGAAAATTAATCCCAGGTTACACTATTATTATTATTATTATTAGATTCAGGGTGTCAGGTGAAGTAACGAGATTGAGGGAGTAGGGAAAAAATATAACGACACAGCAAAATTGCATGATGATGCAGACTGCCTGGACAGACAATTGCTTTCAGGCTTATGACTACACACCATGTTTATAACATGTGCAAAACCACCTAAACTGATATATACTTTACATACACACACATGGGGGATGAAAATATATATACAGAGATCCCTCACTTTCCGCGGTTAACTGGGACCGAGATCCCCATGCAACCACCAAATTCCGCGTAGTAAGATCCCCCCCCGACATATACGTATGTGTATATAATATCAATAAACACATATTCAATGCTATATATGCTTATAATAACAATTAAACGTTAAAAAATAATGCATAAGATGCAAATAAAATATAAATACACACACATACAGACACGCATGCAGATGCGCGTGAACGCACTCAGATGCGCACCTCACAAAAATGTAACTAGTTTTGATGGGAGGTTTTGGGTTTTTCTTTTTTTTTTTGCATAATTGGCCTTGTTTTTGCAGCATTTTCCTTAACTTTTTCCCCTATTCTTCCTTAATATTCTTTTTTTTATTTGATGAATATTCAAAACAAAACAAAAAACCCCACAATGCACTTAAGCCACATGAATTGAAGCGCGAATTAGCGAGGGATCCCTGTATACTTAACATACACACGCATAGGGGATGAAAATGTATATAATTGCATGTGTTCCATGAGTTGTCACAACATTGTATATATTCTTTTGAATAAATGTTGGGCATGGAATAAAGAGACAGCATGGGCAGTATCAATTAGATTTGTTGATTTAGTTCCTTTACAGGTGAAGTAGAAGTTGAAAAACTACCTGGTTTTGAGGTCTGATGTAAACATGTCCATATTGGACACTTAAATGTACCAAGATTAATAGTTGGGAACACAAAAACAGTGTTGCTGTGTAACATGAATAGATATTAAAAACTGGAAATTCTATTCACATTAAGGACTTATTGCCTGAGAAATTGATCGCAAATTACCTCGAGCATATGTTCGGATGTCAATTAAATTCATTCTGAAGCATTGTCTTTTTATGGCAAGATTACAGGTCAAAACCCTTTGGAAAATATAGATTGAGCAAATGAATATATCCTGCAGATCTTAAAGTCAAAGAGAGGTAAAGACACACCCATTTATGCATGTGCTTGAGCTCACGTGTATCCATCATGATTTAAAAATGTAAAAAAAAAAAAAATGTAATAAAATGTGAAACCGCTTACTTCTGATCCTCTATCTCAGCCAACACTGGCTGAAGGCAGGGTATAACCCTGAACAGCTCACCATATCTCTCACACATGCATCCACACCAAGGGGATAGCTGGAACAGCCAATTATCCTAATGCTTATGTCTTTGGACTATGAGAGGAAACCAGAGTACTGTACCTGGAGGAAGCCCTCACAAGCACAGAGGCAACATGCATGCTCAACCCCGAAACGCCTGAGCCCGGAACTCGAGCCCAGGACCTTCTTGTATGTAGACATGCTAACCACTATACCACCAGGTCACCAAAAAAAGTGCCAGTGTGCTTCTTTTTTGCTCCTGTTCACGATACTGTATAATAAATACCGGGGATTTAGCTCAGTCGATAGAGCGTCCGCTTTATCCTCCGGAAGGTCGGAGTTCGAATCCGGCCGCGTCATACCATAAGACGTTAAAATTTGGGAGCTGTTGCTTCCTGCTTGGCGCTCAGCATCAAAAGGATAGAACAACACAATAACTGGCGCCGCACCTTGGCACCGGGTGCCCGGAGCGCAGGGGGCGCTGGGAAGCGCTTTGAGCATGCTATTCAGTGTGGATGGAGCGCTGTATAAATCTAATACAATACAATAAAACAGTATACACATCAGACTCAGTGGAAGTTGCTGAATTGAACAGTCTCCTCGATTTTTCTTCTCCGCTTTTCTTTTCAGATTTCTTTACTAAAATCCACCTCACCTTTTGCACATAACTGTTAATTATAATTTTCTGTCATATGTATTTGCAAACAAATGGTTAGGATTGTATGAAAATGCACACAAATCCTTAGGCATAAGCAAAACTTGATCAAACCTATTCAATCCACAGACACATGCATACGCTTGGTTTACATACAAAAACTGTGCACATCTACGGCTCATAAATAAGGTGTGTGGTTTCCAAGCCCTATTTCAATTTGATACAGTTCAGTGAAGGAAAACACTTGACTTGCAGAGAACAGTCATGAACTCACTATATCCAATCCAAAAATGCATTGGTTTCACCTCAAATACTGCTGGAACAGGTACTGACATGACTATAAACATAGAAGGTAAAAAAGCGTGACATGCTTGTTTTATTTATCAAAATTTGATAGGATAATAAAAAGTGCATGTGCTAAAAACAAACAATATAAATGCAAAAATACAGATAACAACCATGGCTGCCTTCACGCTCATAGAAACCTTGGCCATGGTGCATTTATACAAGTTTAAGAGTAAATTCAGGCTTTAATATTGCTCGTGTCATACTTTCTACAGATATCTGAAGAGATTTGTTGAGTGGTGTTGGTGCATTCATTTAGCAACGAACAAAGAACAAACAGTAAATACAAGCAAATGTACAAATACACAGATTTGGAGAAAAAGGAACATAATAAGAGACCACTTAATCGAGATCCATATCCACCAAGCTAGAAGCATAAAGCTGTATCTATCACCAGTACTCTGATTTCCACCCATAGTTCGAAGACATCAGGAACATTGAGCTAACTGGCTGTTCCAATTTGCTGCAAGGTGTGAATGTGAACGGTTGTGTGTTGTCCTGTGAAGGACTTCATAGATTACCCCACCTTCACCTAGTCAGCTAAGATAACTATAGATTCAGCAAATAAATTAATATGTAGTTTATAATTTAGCTTTATATTATGCAGAAAATATTTCTCTGCATCTTTTCATGAGATAAACATTACAAGCCAAATTTTTTGAAAGAACTATTCACAAAGTAAGGTGAGGAATGTGACTTCCAATGCATGAATTGGAAACAACTACATACTGCCTTGTTTTATATATACGAGTAACATCCGACTGACGACCTGCTCGACTTACGTCCACCCGTACTTACAACCACGGCCAGCAGATGCTTATTTTTTTTAATTCAATGTCTGGCACTGCAGCACGTAGCAGCTCGGCATATAAAATGATAAAAATGACACTTAAAGGTATAAAATATATAAATAAACTGTAAACAGCTTGGTATATAATAGTATTTAATAGAAAAAGTTGCTTAAAAACGCAACAGATTGACATCGTGTATCCTATATAGTAGTACCTATAACCCTCGCGTCGGTCATTTTGAATGGCATTCGACTTACGTCCAATCTGACTTACGACCGGTTGGTCAGAACCGATCCCGGTCGTAAGTCGGATGTTACTTGTACAGGGTTCCCTCACTTTCCGCGGTTAATTGGGACCGAGATCCCCCACACAACCATTGAAATCCGCGAAGTAGGATCACCCCCGTCAACCAACATATACATACATGTATTACATGTATATGTGTCTATAATACCAATAAATACATATCCAATGCTATAAATGCTTATAATTACAATTAAACATTCTAAAATAATGCATAAGATGTAAATAAAATATAAATACACACACATACAGATGGTATTGCATGAGAAGAAGACGACACACATACAAACAGATGCGCGTGTACACACAGTTGCGCACCTCACAACAATGTAAGTATAGTTCTGATGGGAGATTTTGGGTTGTTTTTTGTTTTTTTTTTTTAGGGATTTTTTGCATAATCGGCCTTGTTTATAACACTTTTATATATATATATATATATATCTGTAAAAGGACCTAAAACTGTGAAAAAGAAGACAAAAAACTTTTCCAATAAAAGAGAGACGAATTGTTCATTGCCATCCAAAATGAAATAAATAAATAAATCCAGGTTTGGGGGAATGCAATACAAATTCTCACTTCAAAAGAACCAGGCTAATCTCACATGTGCTCTGACATACAATTTTGGAAATATAGTAGGAACCCCTACCAGAAAGCCTATATTTTATTCAAAGGCACAACACTAAGCCCCCATTTGAAAGAGGATTATGTGATTTTTTTTTTTCTCTAAAGAAGAAATTGTAATAATGTAATTCTGGGCAAGTGTTACGTCTCCACAAAACAGAGAAAGAAAACAATATTGAAGTCTCCAGTTTCTGCTTTTGTATACCCACAAAGGAAAAGTCTCTTCCTGTGGTTGCATCAAAGATTCAGAACAAATTTTTGAAAATCAATAATTGAACATATTTTTTTCAAACTGCTATTTCATGCCAGTTTTTGGGGTGATAGATGGAGGGGCTCCTAGGCATGACCTAGTTATGCCACCATCCGCACCATCTTCCCGACACACAAAGACACACACAAAGACTCTCACCGCCAAACCCCGACAACCCCAACCCTCAAGAGACTGAGACTTCAAATGAATCCTGAATAACACTTTCCAGTATGCAAACCACCACGACAGACAAGTACAACTGTCTGCGCCAATCTGTCACAAGTCAGACAAGAATATGTGATGTGAGGGAAAACAAATCGAGCTGACTGAAATATCTGACTGTAAGGTAATCATAGTCAATCAAAAGAAAAAGAAATACAGAAAAGGGTTCAGACGCACACTAATGTATATATATATATATATATATATATATATATATATATATATATATATATAAAACAATAGATTTGGGTCAAAAAGTACATCTTATCTTTATGAAAACATAAAAGATGGGGGTAAATAGAATGGCAAAAATATGCTGGCACAAAGGTAGTCAAGATATTTTACTGTATGATATTAAGTATTGTTTCAAATTGAATAGGTTTAAGGATTGCGAGGAACCACCCACAAGTGTACTCCCTCTGAGAACTAAATACCTTCAAAAGATTTATGATCAAAATAAGACTCTTTGGCTGTCGTGCTGTTTTGTGTTAGAGATGAATGTGAAAAAGTTAAAAAAAAAAAAAAAAAAAAAAAAGGACAAAAACATGATCCAAAACTGTAGTCAACAACAGGCAGAATTCAATCAATCAGGCACACATATACTCAGAGGAAAGTCAAAACCAAAAAGGCAGAAAAAGGTGAAAAACAGAGTAAACACAAAAGATCAAAGGCATACTAGAAAAAAAATTTAAAAACGCTCCAAATGCGTAAAGACGGCTCTGGCTAGCAATGATTTCTACTGAATTATTTATTCTATGTTGAAAGTGTTATGGTGCTAGAAATTAAACAGGTTTGCTTGTGGCTTTTCTGACAGTGTGATGTTTGTCATTTTGATGATGTTGCAATTACAAAGCAATTAAAATGTGTTTTAAAAATGAGCTCTTCTATGTTTTAGATAAATAGCTAGCTAGATAGAGTGGGGCAGTGGTGGTCTAGTGGTATAGGGTGCTGGATCACTGAGCCAAAGGTTGGGGGTTCGAGTCCCACTCTCCACAAGGTTGTCACTGTCCCCCCCAGTGCAGCTAACCGGGTTATCAAAGGCGGGCCATGTCTCTCACTGTCTATGGTGTAAGGCATGTAAAAGAACCATTGCTGACCTTCGTAAAGAGTAGGCTGCAAAGTCGTCAGCGTGTTTCTGTCCCTTGCTATAAAGGGTTGTGACAGGAAGGGCATTCGACGTAAAAACCTCTGCCAAATCAAATGTGCGAATCAGACGATTCGCTGTGGCGACTCCCGAGTAAAACGGAAAAGCCGAAAGGAAGACAGACAGACAGACAGCTAGTGAATAGAGTCAACAAAACTAACACTTCACTAATTTTGTGTCAAACTGTGAATCAAACTTTCCCTGTATTTTAAGTATATTGAGACATTATGAAAATTTAAATGAGACATGTGACTTATTCTTGGAGTTATCCTGCTAAAACCACCAGATTGGAAGTACACAGTGAAGAGAGACCATCATGTGCATACAGAGGTATTATATAGTGTTTGACATTCTATGGAATAGAAGTGGGATGTGCAGAGGATGTTACAAACGCATGTGATCAGAGTATCAATAGTCACATTGCAGATTGGTGAGGCGCATGCTGGGAAGTGTAGTGTAAATTTTGAGTGTGCATTGAGGAAGCGCCTGGAATTTCAGCAACATGACATTAGTACATCAGTATCTTAACATCACAAGCTCAGCACCAGGCAACATTTCTGTCAAGATGAAACAGACTCAATTTATTCCACTATGATCTTTTCCACTTCAAAGCACATCACCAGAGGATTTTCAAAAACTAATCACCACTGGAAGACATCTTAATGCTTACATCATATATAAAACATGGAACAAGACAAACACCCACAAAATAAAGTGACAAATTCATTTGACATCATGGCTCGACCACAACTCTTTGTATCCGTCATTACTGCACCACACAACTTTTCAAACTATTCTAACTGACCATCTGTGACCCGACATAAAATTTTAAATGTCCTTGTGACATTGCTGTGTGTGTGAATCCATATTGCTGTCCCTTGAAATTCAGCACATTATGAGCAAACAGAGTTTAAAACACATGTTAAAATTCAACAAAAATACAAAATCATGCAGAATATAGAGCATTTTATATGCAACTACTTCAGCATCACTTACACTATGCAAATTAGCATAATATGCACTCACTCACTCGTTTACCAAACTGTTTAATCCTACCAGGGCCTCCAGGAGACTGGCACCTAAATTTCAAATATAAAATGTTTCTTTCAGTGTCTACTCTGCCCTTGCCCAGAGTCAGCTTTGAAGGGCGCTGGCCTCCTGCAGCCCTAATTAGGGTTAAGCGGTTCAGGAACTGCACGAATGAATAAATAGCTTCCTTTGTGTTCACCAGCCATGATAACATAGTACAGTGATACCTCTGCTCACAAACATAATTGGTTCCCAGAAAGTGTGTGTAAGGCGAAAAGTTCGTCTTCCGAACATTTATTTCCCATAAGAAACCATTAAAATGAGAATAATCCGTTCCCAGGTCCCCATAAAACATAATTTTCTACTAAATAAGCCTTAAAACTACACAAAAATATACCTTATTTTATGTATAATAAATGTGCTATTGTATTGTAATTAAAGAAATAAACTGTACTGTATAATAAAGTCGTTTTATTTATCTTTGTGATGGTAGTTGATGGCTTGATGGAATGGAGTGGGAGGAGGAGGGAGGGAGGGACTTACTGTTTGGAAGGAGTGTTTGGAAACACCCTTAGCCACACACGCACCCTGAATAGCTTCCTTGTTCTTAAGGATGGTAGCAATGGTAGACTTAGCGTACTGGTACTGGGACGCTAAGTCACACAAACGCACACCTCGTTCGTGTTTTTCAATGATCTCCGCCTGTGGTGGGGTCTTTTTCGGTCCCATAATAGCAAAAGTACACTCAATATGGTCCAAAATGTCTATCAAACACAAACCACGTCCACACTCAAAGAAAGGGGGTGACGAACTGGGACGCCGTGAGCGTGCGTCAGCTTCTCGTGGCCGCCACCGACCGCGTTCGACCACTGTTCGACCGCGTGGTTTGGTTCGTCCGCCGAAAACTAGTTCGTCAGCAGAGACTATACGCTTGCAAATTTAATGTTCTTGAGGCGAAAAGTTCGTGAGCTTAAGCGTTCGTCAGCGGAGGTTTTACTGTATTGTTATTTTCATACTGTCACTGTCTTTTCTGCCTGATATACCACCGTTATATTTCGATTAGGCAATCTTGTAAAAAGATCAAGCATCACAGGTCAAGTTAAAGGTCAGCAAAATGGCCACCAGTTGTTTGTAACGCTGAGATAGCAACTAGTGTGGTTACCCCATACGTTGGATCACGTGTATGATTTTTCACTGTTTTGCGATTAGCTGCTGTGATTTATAGTTTAGGGCCACCATACATGAATCTTAATGTATGTACACTGTTAATCCAACATACAGCATACTAAGTTTCTCTTTCTTATTTTTTACCTCATTAGTCCTGTTATGTTAGCATACTGACCGTGCAATGAATACCGGTAGCCTGATTACTGAACTAGAATCCATTATAATACTGCGCACATCAAAACACAAAATCATATCTCTCCTGTTAACACCAAAGCACTGACTGGCGTACAGCACTGCATCAAACAGTCAGAGAACAGTCACATTCAGTGAGAGACTGATACCACCTAAATCCTACAGAGAATGACACAAGAAATAAATTCTACCTGTGGCCATTAAACTGTACAACACATCCCTATAGCAACAACATTCACTGTTATATATTAACATTTTGCACTAAATTTTATACATAATGTCTGTCTTCCTTTCGGCTTTTTTCCCTTTTACTCAGGAGTCGCCACAGCGAATCATTTGATTCGCACATTTTATCTGGCAGAGGTTTTTACGTCGGATGCCCTTCCTGTCACAACCCTTTTTAGCAAGGGACAGAAACACGCTGACGACTTTGCAGCCTACTCTTTATGAAAGTCAGCAATGGTTCTTTTACATGCCTCTCACCATAGACAATGAGAGACATGGCCCGCCTTTGATAACCCAGTTAGCTGAACTGGGGGAAATTTTATACATAATGCTACTGTTTAACAAGCCAGAGTATTGAAAATACTGTACATATCACTCACTGACCGGATTCATTCTCTATATGTTTATATAGATATTACTAGCTTCTAATTTTAGACTTAGATATACAGAAGCTCCCCGACTTACGTTTTAGTTCGGTTCCGGACGACCGAACGCAAGTTGAAAAAAAAAACGTAAGTTGTTACTGTATGTTCCAGTGATATTTATTATCTTTTAGCAGAATCCTAAGGGTGTATACTTATTTTTATATTAATATTCATTAGGATTTGTACTTGTTCTTTGTATGCATCTCTTGAATAAAGTTTACTTACTTGCACAAAAGAAAGAATGCTCCGCTTTGCTGGGAGACTGCATCAGTGCAGGCTGTGTTCTAAACGAGTTCAACAGCACCCTTGTGCACTTGAAAGACCAGAAGTCTGTATAATCCACAGCAAGTACACTACTTTTGCAAGTACACTACTTTCGGTATTGAGCGCTTCACATATTGTAAGCGTTGATTGGCTGTTTTAAGCTTCATGTGAAGTAACTCGGTTTAAATAAGTGGCTTATTTGAAATTAATGTTGATAGTGTTTTATGAGATACGATAATGGTATTTATGGTTGTATAGTACAGTATGAGCGTCATACGTCACACATCACTGTAACAACTTACGTTCGGCCGTCCAGAACCAGTTAAAAACGTAAGTCCGGGAGCGTCTGTATATATATATATATATATATATAAAAACTGAACTGGGAAGGAGTGTTCAGTCTCGTTTGTAAACAATGGACGCACCATAATTACGTTAGCGTACTACGTAGGTATGACTAAACTCAAAATTTGACTTTTTTTTTGGGGAAAAAAAAAAACCCCGTAAAGTTGAAAAAATGTAAAACGGATGAACGTAAGTCGGGGAGTAAGTCTGTACTCCAGTTTCCTCCAACAGTCCAAGGACATGTACATTAGACTAATTGGCTGTTGTCACTTGGTGTGAGAGTGAATGGTTGTGTGTGTGTGTTGCCCGGCTGAAGTCTTTAAAGGATTACTGTACTTTTTTTCCCAAAGCACTAAATGTATGACTCGAGAATGAACTGGCGACACATTGGTACAGTCTGCGGTCCTTCCCAGGACAATGACATGGCTTGTTATTCCTTAGCCTCCATGCTCTGGCAGTGCTGAATTATTCAAAAATATCAGCAAAGAGGTAGAGCAGCAAAGAGGTAGAGCAGCACAGAGGCAGCAATGCTCAAGCCTGCACATACAAACACATATCTAGGGTAACTCAATAAAATATTAAGAGGATCTTCTTTAGAGATTCATGATCTCCTTTAGATCAAGTGCATGTCCCTACATCCCTTCCCTTCATTAATGTTCAGCTTTATTTCGTTATAAAACCATAAACTCTCCAACATGCATGTATATCTTCATTTCTCAGCTACACGGTGCTATTTTAGGCTACGGTAAAATCTAGGGGGTGGAGCCGAGCCATCCTATCAGGTTGATGTGATCAGCAAATGGTTGATTCCTTAACAGGTAAGTCTACAGCTAAACTTGCACTAAGCAGAAACTTAAGGTTAAAGAGCTCGCTGAGAATCAATGAAGTCCTTTTCTTCAATAATCTATGAACACCTATCAGTATACAATAAAAAATGCTACTTGATTAATATCCAAATATATTAAATAGGAATTCTTACTAAAACATTATGGCCCTTTGATTTGTTTCCACTGTATTTTTTTTAATGAGAAATGGAGTCCGTGGATGCACCAGTGTATCAGGTTCAAAAACAACATAAAACTTCCCACACATAGCATCTCACAGAAAGACACGCTCCTGTTGCTAAGTAACAAGAATTTTTTTAAAAAGCAGGCAAAATACCAGAACTTACCATGTCCTCCATGATGTCTTCAGAACATCTGGAGGGAGAAAACTTTTCCAGAGATGGATCTGATGGACTCTGGAGTTCTGAATGCACATCAGGTAAAGTCTGATATATATTCACCTTGATGGTGTTTTCTTTAACTGGGGAAGGTCTGACAGGACTTTTCCAAGAATACTCCTTCTCAGATGAATGTATCAACCCCTGTTTACCTTTTTTCGTAGGTGGTCCTTTCTGACAATCTTGGTACCAATGAGTGCCAAATTGCTTTCTCTCCTCAAAGGACTCTGGGATATCCCTGCTCCAAGAGTTCTCTGACCTACATTTAGCTGGTCCGTTTGTACCTATGTTCGTCTTCTCCTCTACCGCTACAGAAGGATGCCCATGTACTTCTAACAAGTGGCACAAGAAGTAACTCTTCTCCAGCTCCACCTCTTCCTGGAGGCACTGCAGAATCCTGGCCTGCTCCTTGTCTGCTTCCCCATGAAGAGTCTTTAACAGCTCCTCCAGTTTACGGTATGTCTCCCCGTTACCTTGACACCCCAAGTTGATCCCTGCCCACTTTTTTTTTGTGCTTGTTGAACTCCCTGGTCTTACAATTCCAATGATCTCATCAACCAGCCTTTGGCGCAACTCACCAGCATCCTTGAGCTCAGCACTAATATGATGCTGGTGTGCCAACCATGTCCAAGGCAGTTCCCAGACCTTTTCCTTCTCACCTCTAGGATGAAGAACAGGCTGAGACAGGGCTTTAAATCTGCCGTGGCAAGTCGAAACCTTTTTGGAGTTCTTTTTTGAAACTGGAGGCGTCCTTGATCCCAGGATTGCTTTTTCAGAAGAGAGATATCGGTGGTTACTGTCAACTTCGTCACTGCTCATAGTGATATGATGTAATTTTATGGAAGAAGAGAGAGACAGAGGGAAGAAGGCATGCACTAGCAAAAAGATCTGAAGATGTTTAATGTGGAAGAGATGCATTCATGCAGGATATCGGAGTACAAATGCATGCACTGCAAAATTTACTCCATTTGGCCACTGAAATGAAACATGAGTGTGAAAAATAATAAAATGATCAGACAATACATGTCAAGAAGTAAACTGAGGTTTTACAGAGAAGGTCACAATGAGTAATATTAAGTAACCATGCTTCTGGCCAGGGTGTTTACTCCTTACTTTGATGTCTAGGAAACTAATAATCTACACTTCTACCATCATTTACATCAGAACTTGTGCATATACTCTATATTAATATGCAATTATGGGAAGCCTAGAGTTCTCCTGCCTTCCAAAATATCTTAACACTAACATTTACAAATATCTAATTAAGCCGTAGTTGGACAGTGTTGGCTGGGTGGTAAGGTGCTGCATTAAAAAGATACATTCTTTGGCCTTGTGCATGTGTATTACATGGTGTGTGTTTTTACACTGGATCTGTGTGCTGGTATAGGGGCAGAGTTTAAGGCCCAACTAGTGAGGAAAGAAAGCGTTGCACATGCTCCCACTCGATGACAGGCAGCGTTAGCCACCTGCCCCTTTCTTTTCAAACTGCGGTGCATGTGTATTTGGAGCGGTTTAACATGCTTTCAGAGAATGGTGATCACTGTGAATGACAGGGAAGTGAGCGTATGCCATCCCTCCCCTGAGAGCTTGGCCAATAAGCTCCCATGGACTTCCGGTCATGAATATTCAATTATGAATTATGACTTCCTTGTCATTCACAGCAATAGCCAGCCAATCATAACCATCTGTGAGCTCACTCATATGAGATGGCGGATAGCGCTTTCTCTCCAAGTCATCGGTGCCTATTGTGGTGTTAAACCCCAAACCCGGTGGTGGACACCTGCAGACAGGTACCGGCAGGCTAATTGTACTGCCGCCCGAGCTGTCACTGATGCAAAAACTCAAGCGTAGGAAGAGTTTGGTGAGAGCCTGGAAAGTGACTATCGGTTGGCCTCGAAAAGGTTCTAGACCACCATCTGACGCATTTGGATGACGGAAGCAGTTCTCCACAAATACTGTTTACAGTGGAAGTGGGCAGCTACTCACCTCAATTAGGGATGTTGTTGGAAGGCGGAAGGAATACTTTGAGGACCTCCTCAATCCCACCAACACACCCTCCATGCAGAAGGAAAACCCTGGGGGTTTGGGTTATTGTCCACCCTGGAGAAGAGGTTGCCAAGGTAGTCAAAAAGCTCCTCGGTGGTTGGGCTCCGGGGGTGGATGAAATCCACCCTCTCAGGGCTCTGGATATTGCAAGACTGTCTTGGTTGACATGTCTAACATCACATGGTCATCGGGGGCCATACCTCTGGATTGACAAACAGGAGTGGTAGTCCCTCTTTTTAAAAAGAGGGACCAGAGGGTGTGTTCCAATTATCGTGGAATCACACTCTTCAGCCTACCCGGAAAGGTCTATGCAGGGATGCTGGAGTGAAGGACCAAATGATAGTTGAACCTTGCATTCAGAAGGAGGGTGCATCATGGTTTGGGGCTGTTTTGCTGCCTCGGGGCCTGGACAACTTGCAATCATTAATGGAAAAATTAATTCAAAAGTTTATCAGGATGTTTTGCAGGGGGTGGGTGATGTGATGCTTGGGGGTGCAGATGACCCTGGGGAACATGCTTTTTTGCCATAAGTGTAATTAAGTGTAACTGCGCATCCCTTACAGGCAGTGGCACTCTCACTGTGTTCCCAATGGTGTATGGAAAAAGCACCAAGCAAGACATGAGGTGCAGTAAACACTAGGCACAAGACGTTCTCCAAGCACAGAGGAATACATGCTGAAGAATACAAGGCTAATCGGCCCAGAAAAGCCATTTTCCCAGCAGCACTCGTAAATCAAAATTTTGCTCGTGGGATGGGGCAGATTTTTGGTGGGATTAAAGCTTGTATCTTGGAAAATTCATTATAATAGATACTCGTAATTCAAGGTACCACTGTGTGTGTGTGTATATATATATATATATATATATATATATATATATACCACCACCCGTGGGAGGAGTTTTAGGGGTCGGGTGCAGTGTGAGTTGGGTGGCAGCCAAAGGCATGGGTTCTGTCGGACCGATCCTCGGCTACTTACTCACCTCTCTGGTGGGAAAGGAGCCTGATTTGGTGCGTGAGGTGGAGAGATACCGACTAGATATAGTCGGGCTCACCTCAATGCATAGCTTGGGCTCTGGAACCATCCATCTCGAAAGAGGCTGGACCTTCTTCTATTCTGGAGTTGCTCATGGGGAGAGGTGGCGAGCCGGTGTGGGTATTCTTGTTGCCCCCCGTCTCGGTGCCCAAATGTTGGGGTTCTCCCCGGTCAACGAAAGAGTAGCTTCCCTCCGTCTTCGGGTGGGGGGACGGGTCCTGACTGTTATTTGTGCTTATGCACCAAATGACAGTTCAGAGTACTCACCCTTTATGGAGTCTTTTTGGGGGGGGGGGTGTTGTCTTGGGAGACTTCAACGCCCATGTGGGCAACGATAGTGTGACCTGGAAGGGTGTGATCGGTAGGTACGGCCTCTCCAGTCTGAATCCGAATGGTGTTTCGTTGTTGGACTTCTGTGCTCGTCATAGTTTGTCTATCACGAACACCATGTTCGAACATAAGGGTGTCCATAAGTGCACTTGGCACCAGGACACCCTAGGTCACAGTTCGATGATTGACTTTGTAGTCGTGTCATCGGACTTGCGACCATCTGTTCTGGACGCTCGGGTGAAGAGAGGAGCTGAGCTGTCTACCGATCACTACCAATTATCGGGGAATTACACTCCTCAGCCTACCTGGGAAAGTCTATGCAGGGGTACTAGAGAGGAGGATCCGACCGATAGTCGAACCTCGGATTCAGGAGGAACAATGTGGTTTTCGTCCTGGCCGCAGCACTCTTGACCAACTCTATACGCTCCACAGGATTCTGGAGAGAGCATGGGAGTTTGCCCAATCTATCCACATGTGCTTTGTGGATTTGGAGAAGGCTTTCGACCGTGTCCCTCGAAAGATCTTGTGGGGCGTGCTCCGAGAATACGGCGTTCCGGATCCGTTGCTACGAGCTATTCGGTCGCTGTATCACCGGAGCCAGAGTTTGGTCCGTATTGGTAACAGCAGGTCGGATTCGTTTCCAGTGGGAGTTGGAGTCCGCCAAGGCTGTCCTTTGTCACCGATTCTGTTCATAATTTTTATGGACAGAATTTCTAGGCGCAGTCGAGGCAATGAGGGGTTCTGGTTTGGTGGCCATCGGATATCGTCTCTGCTTTTTGCGGATGATGTTGTCCTTTTGGCTTCATCAAGTCGGGCCCTCCAGCTCTCATTGGAGCGATTCGCAGCTGAGTGCGAAGCAGCTGGGATGAAGATCAGTACCTCCAAGTCCGAGGCCATGGTTCTCAGTCGGACAATGGTGGAATGCACCCTCCGGGTCGGGAATGAGCTCCTGCCCCAAGTGGAGGAGTTTAAGTATCTAGGGGTCTTGTTTACGAGTGAGGGAAGAATGGAGCGAGAGATCGACAGACGGATCGCTGCAGCCTCTGCTGTTAAGCGGTGCCTGTACCGGTCCGTCGTGGTGAAGCTCTCAATTTACCAGTCGATCTATGTTCCAACCCTCACCCATGGTCACGAGCTTTGGGTAATGACCGAAAGAACAAGATCACGAATACAAGCGGCTGAAATGAGCTTCCTTCGCCGGGTGGTGGGGTTCTCCCTTCTCCCTTAGAGATAAGGTGAGAAGCTCCGTCATCTGGGGAGAGCTCAGAGTAGATCCGCTGCTCCTCCGCATTGAGAGGGGCCAGTTGAGGTGGTTCGGGCATCTGGTCAGAATGCCCCCCCGGACGCCTCCCATGTCCAACCGGGAAGAGACCCCGGGGTCGACCTAGAACACGCTGGAGGGACTATGTCTCTCTCTTGGATTGTCTGGGACCGCCTCGGTGTCCCCCCAGGAGAGTTGGAGGAAGTGGCTCGGGAGAAGGACGTCTGGACCTCTTTGCTTAGGTTGCTGCCCCCGCGACCCGACCCTGGACTAAGCGGAAGATGATGATGATGATATATATATATATATATATATATATACACATATATATATATATATATATATATATATATACACATATATATATACACACATATATATATACATATATATATATATATATATATATATATATATATATATATATATATATATATATATATATATACATATATACATATATATATATATATATATATATATGTGTGTGTGTGTATAAAATTTTAATTTTTTGAACCTAATTAGGGGAGGCTGGCACTCATCTCAACCCACTTTAGGCGAGGCGCGAGGTACACCCTGGACAGCTCCCCAGGCCATCGTCAGGCCGTCGTACGGCAGAAACACGCTAACGGTTCTGCTGCTACTCTACGAAGGTCGGCAAATGGTTCTTTTAAGTAATGGTTCTGGGGGTTTGGTGTACCATGTCATATTATGCCCTGCGATGGCTGGGCGAACTGTCCAGGTTGTACTCTGTCCTCGTCCAGAGTCGGCTGAGATGGGATCCAGCCTCCCCGTGACCCTCGTTAGGTTTAAGCGGTTCAGAAAAATGAATCAGTGAATATCATATCATGTATCATATTATACTAATCAAAATTAGATTAACACCAGACATGAACATATAGTACTTTAAATTTTATTTTATTTTATCTTTTTCATTAAATGCATAACATTTCAGATGGACAGATTTAAAATTGTCCCCTTACCCGTTATACAGTAGATGCCTACCCGTATTTACATAAGTCCCGCCTCCTATATGCTGATTGGTCAAGATGTGCGCATTGTCCAATCTATGAGTTTCCTAAGAGAATAAACTGGAACCCAAACCATCTCCTGAAAACGGATTCGCTGGAATTATACGGATATAGTCGGAAAACGGGTAGTAGAAAAAATAACACAGGTTTCTGAGACTCTTAAAATGCACACAAGACTTAATGTAAAATGTACAATGCCAAAGTTCAGACACAGCCTGTTTATTCTTTAGTACCTATCAGTGCTCAGGTGGATGTCTTTATCTGACTCCATTACATTTCTAAGGTGGTGTGTGTTGTGTTTAATGTGTTTCCAGATAAAAAGGATGATCCAGAACATACGTACACTTACCTCTGACACAATGTCCTGCAGCTCTTTTAATTATTATCCAGGTTTTAACTGGTTCACCTATTTCAATTCGATAAAACCCAGAGAAAACATACAGCGTCGTGTTTGTGTTTCAGCATAAATCCGCAAAAGCACCAGTTGCTTCCTGCTCAAGCCAAACGTCCAGCTCCTAAAAACCCTGAACCTGAAAGTGACCCGTTACCAAGTAAAGCAGAGCCGCATTAATGAGACTACACTGACATCTAGTGGCGATTCTCCGGTACTGCTTACCTGTTTTTGTACCTTACTGAGGTTTTATCTCTCACGAATACATTCATACATTTGTAATACCTTCTAATCCAACTAGGGTCCTGAGAAGTCTAGAACCTATTTTAGTGAAGTCTGGGCACAGGCAGAGAACACCCTGAACAGCTTACCAGACCATTGTTCGGCCAACACACACACACACACCTATGGCCAAAAATACCGTAAATATCCTATTAATGTGCCTCCTTTTAACTGCTGGAGGAAACTGGATTTCGCAGAAAAAAAACCCACACGAGCACGAGGAGAGCAATGCAAACACCAAAGAGAAACATTCTCTCTGAACCCTTGACCTTCTTGCTGTGAGGCAGACATGCTGACCCCTCCACCCCAGTGCCACAGACATTTACACCGAGGGCCAAGTTGGAACAGCCTATTAGCTTAATGTGCACGTTTTTGATTGGAGGAGAAAACCAGACTCGAGGAGGATGAAGACTTCAGCAGGAAGGTTGCAAGCTATTGCAGTCAACTCTGGGTAGAACCATCACAGGGCCAATACACACAAACACAAAGGGGCAATTTGGAACAGCCAATTAGCCTGATAAGGCATGTTTGGGGCCTGTGGGAGAAAACTGGCGCTCCCGGATGAAACCAATGCATGCATGTGATAACGTGAAAATTCCACACAGAAACACCCAGGACTGCACCCCAGTATCTTCTTACTGTGAGCGGACCACAATGCCACTGTATCTCCTCAAACAACTGTCTGTCTGTCAATCATAATTTATTTATTAAATCACATGAAGTGCTTGAACCTCAACTTGAATCTGACGTCATAAAACGGACAATTGTAACCTGGCGTATTGCTGACAGCGTCGCAAACTAAAGATATAATAGTAAGTGAAAAAGTAATTAACAGTGAAAATTAAGTATTAACTGAATCATCAAGTCAAATACAAATCTACAGAACAGTTGTCAAACATCAGACATTCATCATGACATCAGACACAACGTGGCTGTAGCCATGGTTACTACTTAAAAAGTCAGGACTACCTGTGACATATTTATGATTTAATTTGTCTGTTCATGTTTCAGTCCAGCAATGGCCCGGAGAGAGAGCTGCTCGGGGTGTACCTCAGCCTCACCCAGAGTCGACTGAGATGGATGCCAGCCTCCTCGTGACCACGATTAGGATTAAGGAGCTTGAAAAATGAAGGAATGTTCATCTGTGACATTTATAAACATTTAACTTTAAAAAGTTGTGTCAAACTCATTTTTACTGCGGGCCACATAAAAAAAAATCTAATGATAAGTTTAGGTATTTGTTCTCTTTTTATATTTCTTTTTCTGACAACACACAATCTTTTCATGAATTCGTTGTCTCAGCCGTTAATCCTAATTGTGGCTGCCGCCCAACCTAGTTGATTCTGGGCGAGGGCGGGGTACACTCTGGACAGCTCGCAGGACCATTGCAGGGCACACAATCTTTTCTTTTTTCTTTTTACTCATGGAATGACTAGCTGTATATTTGAGATAGGTTCCTGTCACCTAGTGGAAAGATGATGACTGCAAGCTGGTGGAAGGAACATTTCATGGTAATGCTTGATGCAAAGAATGTATGATAATCATATTCTTTGAACGCTCTCACAAGCCACATAAAGTGAGTTGGTGGGCCGTATTTGACCAGATCTTTGCGTTTGACACCTGTGACTTAAGGAATATCTTCACTCTTTGAATTCTCACATATTACTTTAAAAAAAACATTTTGAACTTTGCATTGTTTCCTCACTCGTATTCTCAACCCAGGCTATAAAGATGACTAAAAAAAGAAGACATTAATGATTGATTAATGACATTATTTTCACCGTTTTTCCTCACTGACCTTTATAAGCGAATGATGCAATTCCATTTTTGTACAATGTCCTACATATAACTGCCCTCTCGGCAATACACATATTACAGAATTCATGAGGGAGCGGTAATGTCACGTGAGGAAAACTTTTGCGTCATAGGTGCCCCAAATTCTCCTGGGATGGCACTGTGAACAGGAAAGGACATACATTAGTTGACTGAGGTGTTTCAATTACTCGCTTTATGAAAGTGGCACCTTTTCTAATTTAAATTATCGTTCCATCAATGAAAGGAAACATTTTTTACCTCTTGGAGAGGAAATAAAACTCCAGAGGCATCTAACATTTTCATGAATGGAAAGGTTATTCCATAGATCATTCTAAATATTTATCCACACACTGAAAAGACAGAATACAAGTGTGTGAACGACAAGGACCCAACAGGAACAGTGAGATTACAGGGAGCAGAGATAAGGAAGGTGGAGGATTTTAAGTACTTAGGCTCAACAATCCAGAGCAATGGAGAGTGTGGAAAAGAGGTGAAGAAGCGTGTGCAGGCAGGTTGGAATGGTTGGAGAAAAGTGTCCGGTGTGATGTGTGATAGAGTATTGGCACGAATGAAAGGAAAAGTGTACAAGACGGTGTTGAGACCAGCGATGTTGTATGGCTTAGAGACAGT
This sequence comes from Plotosus lineatus, assembly GCA_024760905.1. Lineage (NCBI taxonomy): Eukaryota > Metazoa > Chordata > Actinopteri > Siluriformes > Plotosidae > Plotosus > Plotosus lineatus. Next base: position 29,225,459 of record CM045740.1, on the reverse strand, counting down.
GGCCCTGGGGAAAAGACAGGAGTCAGAGCTGGAGGTAGCAGAGATGAAAATGTTGAGGTTCTCTTTGGGAGTAACGAGGATGGATAGGATCAGAAATGAGTACATCAGAGGGACAGCACATGTTAGATGTTTTGGAGACAAAGTCAGAGAGGCTAGATTGAGATGGTTTGGACATGTACAGAGGAGGGATAGTGAGTATATTGGTAGTAGGATGCTGAGGTTGGAACTACCAGGCAGAAGGCCCAGAGGAAGCCCAAAGAGAAGATTTATGGATGTGGTGAAGGAGGACATGAAGGTCATTGGAGTAAGAGTAGAAGATGCAGAGGATAGGGAGAGATGGAGGTAGATCATTTGCTGTGGCGACCCCTGAAGGGAACAGCCGAAAGGAAAAGAAGACACTGAAAAGAAAAACAAGACTTCATTTTTTCTCACAAGGTCGGTGCTTGTCGTGGCGGTAATCCCCGAACCCGGTGGTGGACACCTGCGGTGAAGGGGGCCGTCCAGCTGAAGAAGGAGGCCTATCGGGTTTTATTAGCCTGTGGGACTCCTGAGGCAGCAAACGGGGACCGGCAGGCCAAACGTGCTGCAGCCGAGGCTGTCGCAGATGCAAAATCTCGGGCGTGGGAGGAGTTCGGTGAGGGCCTGGAGAGTGATTATCGGTTGGGCTCGAAAAGGTTCTGGGCCACCATCCGGCGCCTCAGGAGGAAGCAGTTCTTCACAAACACTGTTTACGGTGGAGGTGGGGAGCTGCTTACCTTGACTGGGGATGTTGTTGAGAGGTGGAGGGAATACTTTGAGGACCTTCTCAATCCCACCAACACGCCCTCCGTGGAAGAGGAAGACCCTGGGGGTTCGGGTGAGGGTCCGCCCATCACTGGAGTGGAGGTCACTGAGGTTGTCAAAAAGCTCCTCAGTGGTCGAGCTCCAGGGTTGGACGAGATCCGCCCGGAATACCTCAGGACTCTGGATGTTGTAGGACTGTCTTGGTTGACACGTCTCTGCAACATCGCGTGGTCATCGGGGGCTGTACCTCTGGATTGGCAAACTGGGGTGGTGGTCCCAATTTTTAAGAAGGGGGACCGGAAGGTGTGTTCCAATTATCGGGGAATTACACTCCTCAGCCTACCTGGTAAAGTCTATGCAGGGGTACTAGAGAGGAGGATCCGACCGATAGTCGAACCTCGGATTCAGGAGGAACAATGTGGTTTTCGTCCTGGCCGCAGCACTCTTGACCAACTCTATACGCTCCACAGGATTCTGGAGGGGGCATGGGAGTTTGCCCAATCTGTCCACATGTGCTTTGTGGATTTGGAGAAGGCTTTCGACCGTGTCCCTCGAAAGATCTTGTGGGCGTGCTCGAGAGTACGGCGTTCCCGGATCCGTTGCTACGAGCTATTCGGTCGCTGTATCACCGAGCCAGAGTTTGGTCCGTATTGGTAACAGCAGCTCGGATTCGTTTCGGTGGGAGTTGGAGTCCGCCAAGGCTGTCCTTTGTCACCGATTCTGTTCATAATTTTTATGGACAGAATTTCTAGGCGCAGTCGAGGCAATGAGGGGTTCTGGTTCGGTGGCCATCGGATATCATCTCTGCTTTTTGCGGATGATGTTGTCCTTTTGGCTTCATCAAGTCGGGCCCTCCAGCTCTCATTGGAGCGATTCGGCTGAGTGCGCAGCTGGGATGAAGATCAGTACCTCCAAGTCCGAGGCCATGGTTCTCAGTCGGACAATGGTGGAATGCACCCTCTGGGTCGGGGATGAGGTCCTGCCCCAAGTGGAGGAGTTTAAGTATCTTGGGGTCTTGTTTACGAGTGAGGGAAGGATGGAGCGAGAGATCGACAGGCGGATCGCTGCAGCCTCTGCTGTTAAGCGGTGCCTGTACCGGTCCGTCGTGGTGAAAAAGGAGCTGAGCCGCAAGGCGAAGCTCTCAATTTACCAGTCGATCTACGTTCCAACCCTCACCTATGGTCACGAGCTTTGGGTAATGACCGAAAGAACAAGATCACGGATACAAGCGGCTGAAATGAGCTTTCTTCGCCGGGTGGTGGGGTTCTCCCTTAGAGATAGGGTGAGAAGCTCCGCCATCCGGGGAGAGCTCGGAGTAGATCCGCTGCTCCTCCGCATTGAGAGGGGCCAGTTGAGGTGGCTCGGGCATCTGGTTAGAATGCCCCCCGGACGCCTCCCTGGTGTGGTGTTTCGGGCATGTCCAACCGGGAAGAGACCCCGGGGTCGACCTAGAACACGCTGGAGCGACTATGTCTGACCCTATGTCTGACCCTTGATCGGTGTCCCCCCGGGAGAGTTGGAGGAAGTGGCTCGGGAGAGGGATGTCTGGACCTCTTTGCTAAGGTTGCTGCCCCCGCGACCCGACCCCGGACTAAGCGGAAGAAGATGAGATGAGATGAGATGAGAATCCATTTACTTCACACTTTTTCTCCTCACAGTACCACAGAGTGTAGTTGTTTATCCAATACTGCACACAAATCCTCCAGCACACTTGAAATCAAAGTTAGATGTTATAAGAAGTGCAGTAGAATAATCAAGCAAAGAACAACCTCCAAAGATTGTCGAACATTACTATAACGCTTTCTCTAGAGCAGGGGTGTCAAACTCATGCCACATGGCCCTTTGTGGCATGAGATTGACATCCCTGCACTAGAGGATCTCATCCACTTCACTCAGAACTTGCACTACACTTCCCAGCATGCACCATACCAATCTCAGTCACCTGACTATTGACACTAACATCACATAACTGTCATGTTTTCTGCACACCTGGTGCCTATTTCACTAATTGCCAACATTATATGAGGACTGCATGCTCTCACCTTGTTTGGGTTTCCACCGGATGTTCCGTTATTCCTCCTACAGCCCAAAGAAATGCACATGAAGCTAATTAGTGATCCAAATTGCCCCTTGCTGTGAGGGTGAATGGGGATGGATGACGGACTGGCAAGATGTTCAGGGAAAACCCCGTCTTCATCCTAAGTCAGCTGAGATAGGCTCCATCCTCCCCATAACCCTAGTATGATTAATTGCTTGGGCATATGAGTAAATGATTGAATAATCATATACTCGTATAAATATTATTAATCATAATACTGTATTCATACTCTGTGAAAACGATTGCCCCTGTGTCTCATTGCAGGGTCATACCAAGCTCTTGTTACTATATGCTCTCAGTGTTTTAACTTTTGATTGTGACATTCTGTTTGCCTGATCAATTGAACTCTGCCTGTTTTTGACTATTTTTATGATGGTCATGTTTGCCAAAAATCAGAAATTTTTTTTTTTTTTTTTTTTTTTTTTTTACATTTTTAACCTTAATATTTCCAATATGCTTCTGGGTGGAGTGTTTATCTCGCACTGATTTGAAACTAAAAATTCAACCGCAGTTAAAGAGTAAAGTGAAAATGGATAGTTTTTTCCACAGTACTGGATGAAAATGAGTTCTTCAAGTCTCCTCCTGTCTTGTGACTAATAAGACATCTTTAATGTAGATGTTTCTGTCTTTAAAGTCAGCTTGTCTTCAGCTCTGTAATTTAAAATTGGTCATAAACATATTCTGTCACAGTAAAATGGAACTGTTGGAGAATTTATAAAAATGGAAGCTGATTTTACAAACATAAAACTGTGTCACCTGCAGCACATACGGTGTGCCACCAAAACCCATTTAATCAAGTCATAACCTACTTCTGCGATGTAAAGAAGGTCACTGGAGAGATAGAAAGAAACAATAGGAACTGGCATGTTGATCTTTCTGAGTGCATGTTACATAAAACTGGATTTTTATGTGTTAGCATTTAAAATTGTATAGCATTACTTAAATGTCACAATTAGTTGTAGTCGACTATGAGTGCACCTTGATTAATACGTCCACCTCACACCAAAGCAGCTCTTTGGTTCAGGTCCTGCTCTCTGCCTGGGTATTTCTGGGAGGAGCTTGCATGTTCTCATTGTGTTGTGTGAGTTTCCTCCAGATATTCCTCGTTTCCTCCCACAGTCCAAAAACATGCGCATTAAGAAAACTGGCAGTTCCAAAATTGCAGATGTGAGTATGAATTCTTGTGTGTGTTGCCCTGTAGGGATCTGTCGAGGTGTTCAGGATTTTACCCCACCTTTGCCCAGTGTCTGTTGAGATAGGCTCCAGCATCCCTGTGTCCTTAATAGTATAGGCTTAGGCAGTTTGGCAGAGGAGTGAGTGCGTATATAAGAAGGAAATTGAAAGTGTTGTGGGAAGTGGACCGTTTTAATGTTTGACGAAGACAAAGGTAAAATTAGGTAAGAGATGTAAAGTTATAAGCCATCCCATAATATTGTTAGCTGTCCAAACACAGTAGGCAAATCAGCACGCTATTGCTAATGGTACAGAAACAGTGTCCCTGGGGAAAAGACAGGAGGCAGAGCTGGAGGTAGCAGAGATGAAAATGTTGAGGTTCTCTTTGGGAGTACCGAGGATGGATAAGATCAGGAATGAGCACATCAGAGGGACAGCACATGTAAGATGTTTTGGAGACAAAGTCAGAGAGGCTAGATTGAGATGGTTTGGACATGTACAGAGGAGGGATAGTGAGTATATTGGTAATAGGATGCTGAGGCTGGAACTACCAGGCAAAAGGCCTAGAGGAAGACCAAAGAGACGATTCATGTCCTCCTTCACCACATCCATGAATCGTCTCTTTGGTCTTCCTCTAGGCCTTCTGCCTGGTAGTAGGATGCTGAGGTTGGAACTACCAGGCAGAAGGCCTAGAGGAAGACCAAAGACACGATTCATGGACATGGTGAAGGAGGACATGAAGGCAGTTGGTGTAAAAGAAGAAGATGCAGAGGATAGGGTGAGATGGAGGCAGATGATTCGCTGTGGCGACCCCTGAAAGGAACAGCCGAAAGGAAAAGACGAAGATTGCTAATGATACACTAACCTCAGCAGTTCTCTTGAATTTTTTACAACCTCATTTGTTGTCATGCAGAAGAGAACAGAGTGGTTCTAGTAGGTATTCAGGAACATGAAAGACACCAGCGTGAAGAGAAAGTTGTGATGGTGGAGGGGTTGAGCAGATGTTTGTCAATTCTATATAAGAAAAAGTCCACTGATGGGATGGCCTGGCCTTTCAGAACATTTGGGCCATCTGCTGACTTCTTTTTGCCAAATAATTGCTGTTCCTCGACCAGATCCACTGAAGAAACAATGCTATGGCAGTTACTCACTGCAATCAAGGCAAATGGTGGTTCAACAAAATAACAGACTGTGGGACATTTTTATTTTAATTTTTATTTTGTTGAGTTGTGTACAACAAGTCAACAAACATCGATCAGAATTGTAAAAAGGAAAAAAAGATGGCGACGCATCCCAACAGATGTGGAAACTCCGCTTAAAGGGGCAAATAAATATGGATTTTAGAGTGCATAGTGATTAAAGTCTTAAGTTCACAGGAACAATAATAGGAACCATATGAAGATATGCCTTAGACAAAAGAAATCATAGTCATTTATGAGTAATGTAGTACCTGAGGCACTTGACTTCCAGCGTTTTTACTCGGCAAACTCACATCATTTACTGGGCGAGTGCATATTCTTCAGCGACACAACAAAAGCAACATGTTCTATTTTAATATGAATAGGAGTTGCAAATTGCCCTCCCAAACAATATGCCTTTCTGTCCTCATTGTGTACCCTCCTGTTTCCTGATGGCCTCCTTTTGTTAACAATTATATTCTGAAGCCCAAGGGTGTAAAAGAGTGTCTACGCCAGTGTTCGTGTTTCTCCAACACACATGACAAATATTCTTCACAAACAAAAGCTATCATAATATCACACAGCTTACTTGGATGAACCCAATAAATAGGGATATTATCATTTCAATAATTTCGGGGCAGTGGTGGTCTAGTGGTATAGGGCGCTGGATGGCTGATCCAAAGGTTCGGGGTTTGAGTCCCACTCTCCACAAGGTTGTCACTGTCCCCCCAGTGCAGCTAACTGTGTTATCAAAGGCGGGCCATGTCTCTCACTGTCTATGGTGAGAGGCATGTAAAAGAACCATTGCTGACTTTCGTAAAGAGTAGCTGCAAAATCATCAGCGTGTTTCTGTCCCTTGCTAAAAAGGGTTGTGACAGGAAGGGCATCTGACGTAAAAACCTCTGCCAAATCACATGATTCACTGTGGCAACACCCGAGTAAAAGGGAAAAAAGCCGAACGGAAGACAGACAATTATCATTTCAATAATTTCAGACAAAAACAATGATAAACAATTTTAGTAAACTTTGCTGTGTCGAATTTGGCACAAGACTTGATAATGCAAAGGCTCCGAGTCTTAGATGGACTTGATAATGGGGTGTTTGTCATAGGGCAGTGGTGGTGGTCTAGTGGTATAGGGTGCTGGATCGTTGACCCTAAAGTTGGGGCATCGAGTCCTACTCTCCACAGGGTTGTCACTGCCACCCCCACCCCCCCAATGCAGCTAACTGGGTTATCAAAGGCGGGCCCTGTCTCTCACTGTCTATGGTGTGAGGTTCAGAAAAGAACCATTGTTGACTTTTGTAAAGAGTAGCTGCAAAGCCATCAGCGTGTTTCTGTCCCTTTACTAAAGGGTTGTGTCAGGAAGGATATCCGACGTAAAAACCTATACCAAATCAAATGTGCGAATGATTCGCTGTGGCGACGACCCCTGAGGAAAAAAGAGGGGGAAAAAGCCGAAAGGAAATCTCTAGACTATTTTTCAGTTTAAATTACATACTATGGACAATACATTTTCTTTAATTTGTTTTCGTCCTCAGAATTTGACCCATTCTCTTCAATCTCTCAGTGTATATTCCTAAAAATTCCGTATTCCACTGAATGTGTCTATATACTGGTGTCTTATTCATTCATTTTCTAAGTTGCTTCTTCCTAATTAGGGTCTCACGGCGAGGCTGGCGCCCATCTCAGCCATCTCTGGGCAAGGGGGGCATACACCCTGGACAACTTGCCAGGCCACCGCAGGGCCAACACTCACACAATTATTCACATTTCTCCCCATACCTAGGGGTGATTTGTAACCGCCAATTAGTCTACTGTGAATGTTTTTGGACTGTGGGAGAAAACCGCAGTACCTGGAAGAAACACACGCAAGCATGGGGAGAACATGCAAACTCCACACAGAAACACCTAAGCTGGAAATTGAACCCAGGTCTTCTTGCTGAGAGGTCGACATGCTAACCACTGCCACCCACAAGTGCTTATCCCAACTTAAAATTGCCAGCTCAATTCCATAAAAGCTGGGACATCCATGAGAATCCAACAATGACTATTGGCCTTGTCCCTTGTACACAGAGATTCCTCCAGATCTTTGGAATTTTCTGATGTACCATAGATGTACTGTATAAGTGATATCTCATGTTGAGAAAAATCATTCATAATTTTCTAAACCACTTAACGCTATTTAGGGTCATGGCGAGGACAAATTCAGAACAAAATGCTTCATAATCTGTCTAACCTGTGTGTGGCCATACAGTTAGATGTATTCCAGTTTTCTAATTATTTTTGTCTGTTTTATTCTCTGATCAGTTCTTTTTATGTAACTCACTGTTTTCTAACTGGAACCTGTAAGAAAGTGAGAGTAGCAAAACAAGTAAAGAGAGAAAAACCTTCTTCTTTTACTTTCGGCTGCTCCCTTCAGGGGTCGCCACAGCAAATCATCCGCCTCCACCTCACCCTGTCCTCCGCATCTTCTTTTCTGACTCCAACGACCTTCATGTCTTCCTTCACCACATCCAAAAATCTCTTCTTTGGTCTTCCTCGAGGCCTTCTGCCTGGTAGTTCCAACCTCAGCATCCTACTGCCAATATACTCACTATCCCTCCTCTGTACATGTCCAAAACCATACTAGACACAAGAAGACTTTGGTCAGCTCCAGACCACAGGAATTGTTGGGAGAAAAAAGGTGAAATTAATGGACATGATAACCCAGAAACTGCATGAAAATATAACTACACAAGTAGAAATGTTAATCTTCAAGTAGTACAAAAGATTATGTCATGAGGAGATCGCTAATTCACTGCTACATCCATTCATAGGAAGGATTCCAAGGGAGCAAACTTGGCTACTCTCATTGTACTTCATGGAAGGTATCATTCCATCTTTGGTTGACTGCAGCAAGAGCCATTCATGGGTATCTGTGAGTTCAAATATGCAGAAGAATGTAGAGAGTAATGTCCTATCTGTTTAAGTGTTTGCTGCTCCATGGTGCAATTTGAAAATATGTAGTTGGCTAGGTTCGTGTGTCTTAGTTGTCATAGGAGGGGAGATCAAATACTGGGGTCTTATCTTTGTTAGTTGATAAAATCAAACCACAGCCTATTAACTAATCTCCATGTAATCTCCAAGATTCTAATAAAAGGTTGTGGCTCAACAGCTGAGCAAAGGAATAAATGAAGTACTACTGAGCCCCAATCAAGGCCTTGTTTCTGTGTTTGTATGCCTTGGGCTTAGTGTTGCTTTCAATCCCATAAATCAGAACACTCATAAAAACTGACTGATGGATGGATGGTTAAGTTTGTTTGGCTTACAGGAATGCCTTTATCCTATTTCAGGTCCTTCATTCTGCCTGATACTTTTCACTTTATAAATAAGGATGTTGATTTCTCTATTAATACAATAATTTGTACAAAAAAGGTGTCCCACAAGGCTTTGTTCTGGGGCTCCTCTCAATTTTTCTCACTCAAATTGTTCATGGCCAATTTCAACTCCGTTAAAAAAAGAAGAAGAACAAGTATGCCACTGCTGCCAACCAGGGAGAGGTGAGGGAAAACACATGCTTCTTCTCAGACATGAGATATCTGCAGGCCACATTTTTTTTGAACTTGATTGTATGCATGAGATCACAGATTCTCATGATTGTCTACTGGGTTTGCTCCCACCAAAATGCTGTGTGTTGGCTGTGTGTATCAACCAGAAACCAGGTCACAATGGTTTTTTTTTTTCATGCTCGAGGTATAATTATTCATAAATATGCCATTAACTAACAAAGTGCACCATCACATATTCAAGGTAGCATTTTTACTGGATTCAAACTATTAGTTACAATTTAAATAATTGTGAAAAACAGCTTCAGTGAGGTTCTTCGATTGCTCATTGTTCTCTGGCAAGGAATACTGATCCATTTTATTATGAAAAATATAGTCATACTATGCATTGACACATATGGTGTTTAGACTACAGGTGCTTCGATTCAACAAGTCTCTGAGTGGCCTCCAGAGAAAGGGCTAACTTTCTCTCCGTGATTTTCTAAAGGAGAAAGCTACACGTCTGGCTGAGGTCAGCAAAGAGAGGATCTCGAGTAAGCAATAAATCTACTGGGAGATGCAACTCATTGTCTCAGATTACAGTATCCTGATATGAAGATTATGAAAAGAACAAAACGTTTTTCATCAACTGAGATCTCTCCTATCTGCTTTGAGCACCATGAAAATGATGCTTTTCTCTGGATGGGCACCATGTGTTCTGACACGCTTTGCAGTTGGTCCCTCATGGGAGTTTTGGAGACAGTTACCACTTCTGCTTGTGGCTGTGTTCTTTTTTTAGCATACTAAGATGCACTTTATATGGATGTAGACCTAAATTGATTTTAAAATATATTTTAGACTGTAGTTCTACACAGAACATAATGCTTTTTTTAGGTGTGAGTATGTGTGTTGGCTATGTGACTTATTGACAAATTGTTCAGGATCAGCCTCGTTTTAAACCAAAGTTGGCTGTATGTGATACTTTTAACCCCCAGTATTACTTAAATGAATACACCAAAACTAATTCAGTGACAATTCTTCTAGTACGATTAATTTTTAGGCACAAATGAATTAAGAAAACAGGGCGGTTGTGGCCTGGTTGTATGGGGCACTGGATCGCTGATCCTAAGGTTGGGGGTTCGAGTCCCACTCTCCACATGTTTGTCACTGTCCCCCCAGTGCAGCTAACTGGGTTATCAAAATCCGGCCATGTCTCTCACTGTCTATGGTGAGAGGTTCATGTAAAAGAACCATTGCTGACTTGCGCAAAGGGTAGCTGCAAAGCCGTCAGCGTGTTTCTGTCCCTTGCTAAAGGGTTGTGTCGGGAAGGGCATTCAACTCAAAAACCCATGCCAAATCAAATATGTGATGATTCGCTGTGGTGACCCCTGAGAAAAAAGATCACAGACGAAAGGAAAAGAAGAAATGAATTAAGAAAGCATTGGAGCTTTCCATAAGGTTGTGTGTAATTATTACACTGATGTTTTTCCGAACAGTTGAAGTATTAGCAAACTATTTGTTCAGAAAAAGTATCCTGTCCTCCTATTATATTGTGAATTTGGAAGTTTAAGCTTTTCAAATGCATTTCCACATGCGTTGCTCCTTTGGCCAAAAAGTCCCCATCAATGGAAATAACATTTTGATTGAATTTAATATAATGTCTTTTCATTTGTTGTGTATTTTTTTTATGTTATTTTGGTTTTAAAAAACTTTAAATGTTTTCACAAACAAAAACTAGTATGTATTAGTATCAATTCCCATTCAGCAGTGGCCATTCGGGGAGGGGGGGAGGTGGTGGTGGGGGGTTCTCACTGGGCTGTCATTGTACAGCTAACTGGGATAACAATGGCCAGTCATGTCTCTCACTGTCTGTGAAACCATTGCTGCTGTTCGTAAAGAGTAGGCCATTGGGTTGCCATCAATGTGTGTCTAACCTGCAAGGCTCTGTCCAGGGTGTACTCTGCCCTTGTTGGTCCGGCTAAAATGGGTGCCTCCCTGAAGTGGTTCAATGAATGAATGAATGAATATATTTCCAGATAATGGCACATATTACAATTTGCTCCAAAGATTAAACAGTCATGCTGAACAGCAGCATGATGCATAAGGACAGACAGACGGACAGACAAGTCCAGGTAGCCCAGCAAGGCATAAAAAAATCGGTTCAGTGGCGCTCTACTCACACGGAACTTTGGAGCTGCTCTAAAATGACATAATAAGTGAAGTAACTTGGTACACTCAGAAATAAAAGCGAATTATTTGATAATATCGATGTTTGTTGGCACAGTGATGTATTGGTTGGTGGCATTGTGGCGGAGTGGTTAGCACGTCCGCCTCACAGCAACAAGGCCTGGGTTCGATTCCAGGCCTGGGTGTTTCTGTGTGGAATTTGTATGTTCTCCCCGTGCTTGTGAGGGTTTCCTCGAGGTACTCCATTTTCCTCCCACAGTCCAAAGACATACACAGTAGGTTAATTGGCTGTTGCAAATTGTCCGTTGGTGTGAATGAGTCCGTATGTGTCCAGGCGAACCATACGGTAGATCATTGTGATCACAGCCATGACAATCCCTGTATGAGCATCATTTGAGCTTCAGGGATCGACCTCCATTCCTCATGATTGGATGTAGACGTAGATAGATAGATGTAGTTGTTGGCAAGCCCACGTCACAGCATGAAGGCCCTGGGTCTGATTCCCCACATCCCCTAGCGAGCTATTCAAGATGTACTCCGCCTTCGCCCAGTGTTGACTGTGATAGGCTGCAGCCTCCCTGCAACCTAGTAACATTAAGCAGTTTAGCAATGAATAAATGAAAGAATAAATGAATGAATAAATGAATGAATGAATGACCATTGATGTTCACCTGCCTGAGAAAATTGGATGTAGTTGGTCCAGGATCCTGTATGTAAAAACTACACACATATACAGTAGACCAACACACACCACCAATATCATTTCAAATAACACAAAGTACAACATCTGTATTGGGGTTTTTGTTTTTTGTTGATTTTCTTACCTCATGTTTCCATGTGTTCGCATCCCTTAGCCATCGTCGTCCGACTCACAAACAGCGCAACACTATGTGAGAGCTGAACTTGAAACTAGAGATGCTCTGGTGCCTGTGAAGGGTTGGCTTTCAGTTCTCCCTCTTTCTCCTTTCATCCTTCCTCACTCCTCTTCATTCTTTGTGCAGTCAGCGACAGGGACCCGGTGTCAGGACATACATAAAACATATAATGATGATGCCTTTCTAGAAGAAAAGCCAAATACATATAGCCTTGGAGATGAAAGCCCCTCTGTTTCTCCTGCCGGACGCTGTTTTTTCCTCCCTCCTTCTCTTGCAGGAGGTTTTTATGTGCAACTCCAACAGGTGGAAAACTTACCCGTGAGTTGCCAGCTGTCTGAAATCACAAGACATTAGCTGCTGTCTTTTTGGTGATAAAAGTCATATTTTGTAAGGATTATATTAATTGTCTTGAGAGGACAAGAAAAAAAAAGCCTACAGTACGTCAAGGTATGTTTCAAATCCGAATGAACAATGCTTTATTTACTGTACGCATTTTTCAGGAAAGCTGGATGGACGTTCAACAAACTGCTGTGTGACTTCTGATTAAAACATTTGACTGATGTGGAAGATTAATCGCAAAGTTTTGTGGTCTGTGAGAAACTTTCTTTATATTCATACATCTGTAAGACCGCCTATTTGTTGTCACAGTTTAAATGATTGAAAATAATAATAATTATCATTTATTTATTTATTTATTTATTTACATTTTTTACCATGATGGTGGCAAAAGAAAATCCATGGAATAAAGCATTTAAGTTCCAGTAAATATAGACAGAATATATATATATATAAACAAACAATAATGACCGTGAGCAGGACAAAAACAACGAGTGACTCTTTTTCCAGTAATTTAGTTGTGTCTTCTTTAATGGGCAATTTTTATGTACACCTGAGATCTTTCAGCTCAGAGTTGGGAAGAAGAGGAAAGGGAGGGGAAGCATGAGCAACACAAAAGGAAACATTATTCCCCTGTGAATCTATGAATGGCGTATTGAAAAACATAACACTGGAGACTAGATTATTTTTCATGCTTCATAACTGGAGTGTTTGTCTGCTAGCTTAGAGTGCTCGGTGAGCGTAACATTAAAAAATGGAAGGCGGTGAATGAATTAGTGAACAGCAGTGTTAACAAATCAGTCAGTCCTAATTGAAGGAAAAAGAAGCCACGTGATTTTGTTAAAATGTAGGGGCAGTGGTGGTCTAGTGGTATAGGGCACTGGATCGCCGATCCAAAGGTTGGGGGTTCAAGTCACTGTCACTGTCCCCGTCCCCCCCCCCCCCCCCCCCGTACAGCTAACTGGGTTATCAAAGGCAGGCCATGTCTGTCACTGTCTATGGTGAGAGGCATGTAAAAGAACCATTGCTGACTTTCGTAAAGAGTAGCTGCAAAGCCATCAGCGTGTTTCTGTCCCTCGCTATAAAGGGTTGTGACAGGAAGGGCCTCCGACGTAAAAACCTCTGCCAAATCAAACGTGCGAATCAGATGATTCGCTGTGGCGACTCCCGAGTAAAAGGGAAAAAGCTGAAAGGAAGACAGACAGACAGTAGAGAAGCGAGATTGACCAGAAGGAAGTGAGTAGAGTAAGGAGAAAGGAGACAGACCTAGGTTTTGATGAGAGACACTAAAGTAACCCGCTTGGCAAATATATAGTATACTTTCCTGTTTCTTTGGATTTACATTCACGATCTGGTCATTCTGTAGCTAATGGTGGTGCTGTGAATGTTGGGTGGATCACAGAGCTGTCAGACAAGCAAATTTATCAAAAGGTAAAGACTGTTGGGCTTTTACACCTGAGCCATAGTGGCTTATCCAGCCGGTGCTTATCCCCGGTCTCTGTAGCGTGAAGCGACCCGGAGTACAACTCCTCCTGGCTGGGACGCTAGTCCATCGCAGGTTACCTTCCCAGTATATTTTTACTGGTTCCCATTTGTACTGCTGGGTAAACAGAGGCACACTTGTGATTAAGACCTTGCCCAGGGGGCTTTGCACAGTGGGGGGGGGGGGGGTCTAACTGGGATTTGAACACACAACCTCCTGATCATGAGCCCAGCACCCTGTCACCGGCCCCACCAAATGTAGCAAAGTTGAATATAAACTTCACGGGATTTAATCAACATTGGTACAATTTTTACTTTTTTTTTTTGTAAAATTTTAATTCATAGGCTATGTTCATTTTCTGTAACCACTTAATCCTAATTAGGGTCACAGGCAGGCTGGCACCCATCCCAGCCGACTCCGGGCGAGGGCAGAGTACACCCTGGACAGCTCGCCATGTCATAATAGGGCGGAAACACGCTGACGCTTTTGCAGCCTACTCTTGTCGAAAGTCAGTAATGGTTCTTTTACATGAACCTCTCACCAGAGACAGTGAGACACATGGCCGGCCTTTGATAACCCAGTTAGCTGCACTGGGGTGGGGTCAGTGACAACCTGTGGTGAGTGGGACTTGAACCCCCAACCTGAGGATCAGTGATCCAGCACCTATACCACTAGGCCACCACTGCCCTCATAGGCTACATAATGTAATTTATATCTCTTGTGGAATCATTAAATTCTAATTTGGGTCAGAGGGAGGCTGGTGGCCATTTTAGCCGATTCTGGGTGAGGGCTGAATCCACCCTGGACAACTCGCCAGGCCATCGCAGGGCAGAAACACATTGATGGCAATCCAATGGCCTACTCTTTATGAATGACAGCAATGGTTCTTTTACAGGTCTCTCACCACAGACAGTCAGAGACCTGGCCTGCCTTTGATAACCCAATTTCCTGCACTGGGGGGGACAGCATTGCCAACTTGGTGTTAGTGAAACCAGGCTAACGCTACCACTGTCGTGATTTATTATTTTTATGATTTGGCAACTTGGTCAGTTTAAATTGACCAGCTTTTGCTGTGGCAGAATGTTTCCCCCCTTTTTTTTTACTTTGCCTTCTCCATTAGTAACCATTTTATGCACATTTGGGTAGTGGTGGCTGTGGATCCTTTTCCAGTAATACTGGGCATGAAGCAGAAATGCACCTTGAATAGTATTCCAGTCCATTTACACCCTCATTCTTAAATAGGGGCAATTTAGGGACACCAATATGCTCATTTAAATATTTTGGGAGGTATATGACTTCCATGAAGATGGAGGCAGATGATTCACTGTGGCGAACCCTGGAAAAAAGGGGAAAAGCCAAAAGGAAAAGAAGAAAGAAGATAGATAAAAGAGGACACACAAAACTCCGTCTCGAACTCAAGCCAAATAAACTGGCAAACCTGACACTACCTGATGCACAAACAAACAACTTCACCGATGTGCTTTAGCGTAGCATGCTAATAGTGTGGTGCATGAAGAGCAACTTGACTCCCATCGACTTTTTAACTCCTGCTCACAAAGTAGTGCCACAGATTGTCTTTTAGTCCGCCACACTTTTGTTTCCGGACATTTACCTGCTGTACACTGAAGCTGGGGCTTTCCAAATTTGTATGCTTGTTCACTGCTGTGAGTGCTAGGCTGAGTTTGTCTGTGAGTGACCTTGACCTACTTTTCAAGGTCACAGAGGCAAAGTTGTATACAGTGGTACCTCAATTTACGAAATTAATCCGTTTCAGAAGTGGCTTCGTAACCTGGACCGTAAGTTGAACCGCATTTTACATATAAAACGCGTGATTCGTTCCAAGGCCCCCAATACTACCCTTTAAAAATTATAAAAGCATACTTTGTGTTGACCATGTCTTCTTAGCAGAGTTATAATCTTGCAAATGTTTATGCAAGGTTAAAAGCCTTGAGCCAAAAAATAAAGTTGCAACGAGCACGCTCGAAAAACTCATGAAACAAGCTGCTGCTCATGGGGAGCTGCGTCATCCCTCCTAGCCAATGGGAGGCCAGCGGGGTGGGATGTTGGGAGATAGCCAATAGGAGGGAGCTGTGTCATCCCTCCTAGCCAATGGGAGGCCAGCGGGGTGGGATGTTGGGAGATATTCAATGGGAGAGCAACTCGTGCATTATTTGAATTTTTGAGATGGTGCTTTCCTCGCATAAACTTGTTTCTTATCCAGAGACAAAAATTTTAGGAAAATGTTTTTCATAACCTGGATTTTTCGATTGTTGAGGCTTTCGTAAATTGAGGTTCCACTTATTATTACTGTCCTTGAACAGAAGTCAAAAAGCACCATATATGTAACAGTTGTGATCAAGAATGATTAAATATTAACTTAAAATATAAACCTAAAAGAGTAGTACATATATAAAATAGTAAGATCACAAGTAAAATACCTATATAAATATATAAATAAATAAAATATATCAAATAAATAAAACAAACAGGGTGGCACGGTAGCGTAGAGCTTAGTATATATTCCTCACGGCAAGAAGGTCCTGGGTTCAATTCCCACCTTGGGCATTTCTGTGTGGAGTTTGCATGTTCTTCTCGTGCTGGCGTGGGTTTCCTCCCACAGTCCAAAAACATGCACAGTGGGTTAATTGGCTGCTCCAAATTGCCCCTAGGTGTGAATGTGAGTGTGTGTGTGTGTGTCGACCCTGCAATGCCCTAGCAACGCTGCCCTCACCTGGAGTCGATTGAGATGGGTGCCAATCTCCCTGTGACCCTAATTGGGATTCAATAGTTCGATGAATGAATGAATGATTAAAAAAAAACAGTGTTAAAGTAATTCCATTAAAAAACATATTAAGGTTTGGTGAGCGTGTATGTGCATTGCATAATGTTTGTGTATTTGCTCGCACAGATTCTGGTGTAACCTTTTTGACGTCTTTGAGCCACCATACCCCCTCCCTCATATTATTCCCACTTGATTACCTCCATCACTGGACAGAGGGAGACGAGAGGCGCCTGGCTGGTGTCATCGGCTGCCTAAGCATTCTGGAGAGCCCCAGTGAAAGATTCACAGGAAGCAGCCCTTGGGTCCCAGAAACAGACAGCAGAAACAGCTTTTTGTGCCCTCGGCCCCGGAATGTCCACTATCTGCCTGGGCCCAATATCAAATTCTCTGCTTGTCCTGGGATCCTGTGCCCTCTCCTGCCGTTTGCTCACATTCCTCTGGAAGGTCAGGGGGGATTTGGGAAAAACAAAACGGAAAAATGAAAAGAAAAATGTCATCTTCGGCATAACTGATAGATATGTGTTATGTAACAGCACAGGAAAAGGATGCTCTTTGCAAGGGCTTTTTGTTTTAGGTTGCTTCCTGAAATGCATGACTTTTATACTTTGGTCTTAAAAGCATTGGGTCACAAAATTTAAAAATATTATGTCGATACAACTGATAAATGGAATTGAAAGGATACTTTAAGTATTGGGTCCCTTAACGTGTTCCCATCAATAATATTTAAACATGACTCTACGGGTGTTTTGCAATAATGGTCAAATCAAAAGATGTACGCAATGGTCCTTTACCATATGAAAAAGGGCCCGGCCTTATGTAGGTGGATATTGTAATACCTCATCCCGAAGAATGCAAGTTCAAATCCAGGCTGCCCCATGCACCCATCCACGGCTGGGAGTCCCCGGAGCTAATTGGTAATCACGGTCCAATCACAGGATGCAATATTTGATGGGTAGGATTAAGCTGCGATTTAACTGGGAAACAAGTGGACGAACCTAACGGCAGCCTTAATGTTCCCCAGAGGATGGCGTAGTTACCCGTCAACATCCTCTAATCGTTTGTATGTTTGCTTGTTTATCTGTGGGGTGGCGTAATGTGTAGCATTGCCTTCATCACACCTCCATGATCTGTTTAATCCAGATCTAGGGTTCCTATCTATGTGGATGTGTGGATGGTCTTCTTGTCTGCCTGAGCTCAAAATATATCAGTGAATACATTCGTGAACTCAATTAAATCATCATGGTGTGGCTTAGCATACGTTACTGCGAAAGCAAATAAAATCTGTTTACTGCAAGCCAAAGAGTACCATGAACATCATCAGTGTCCAATAAGAGAAGAAAGAGCTGTGCTGTAAAACAGTACTATTCCAGATACTGCAGGAACACTGAGGTGTTGTTGATTTTCTAGTTACATGATTGGAGGGCACAAAAAAATTATAAAGTGTGGGTGTGTGTGTGTGTCTGTATGTGTGTGCAAGTGTAGGTATCCTGGTGGCTTGGTGGCTCCCTCATCAGACTGCCATGCGAGATCAGGGTGTATACAATATAGTCTGCAGGCGCTGGAAAGCCTCCACGTGTGTCCTAGTCTCTCTACTGGCTTCACTGCTGCTGCTGGCCTTTAACACACATCTACCAGTCGGTGAATACATAGGATGTGTGTGTGTGTGTGTGTGTGTGTGTGTGTGTGTGTGTGTGTGTGTGTGTGTGCGTGCGTGCGTGCGTGCGTGCGTGCGTGTCTGTGTGTGTGTGTGTGTGTGTGTGTGTGTGTGTAGATGCACGCGGTGTGTGTGTGTGTGTGTGTGTGTGTGTGTGTGTGTGTGTATATATGTGTGTGTATGAGTGTGTGTGTGTGTGTGTGTGTGCGGCGTGTGTGTGTGTGTGTGTGTGTGTGTGTGCGCGCGTGTGTGTGTGTGTGTGTGTGTGTGTGTGTGTGTGTGTGTGTGTGTGTGTGTGTGTGTGAAATATTGATATTGAAAGTGTATTTGAGTTTCTATGCTGAGTTTATGGATCTCAGTTTTCCTTGCAAGTTTTTTTTCTTTTTTGCAGATCACAAAGTGATGAGGCGATCAGTTCTTAGTAAGTAATTCTCAAATCCACCTCATTACTCTTCAACTCACATAAAGAGACTTTATTTTAACTCATATTTCACATAATTATCCGATATGGGATGTTTCATCAATTAAATGAAATAGTATTCACAGTGACCACGGTTTAATCTGGCTACATAAATATTTCTGAGAAAGGAAGCCATTTTTCATTCATTCATTTGCTGAGCTGATTAATGCTGCGAGGGTCGCGGGGAGGCTGGAGCTTATCCCAGCCGACTCTGCATGAAGGCATAGTACAAATTAATCTCGGCAGCGTACACAACCCTTCATATTCACACCTAAAGTCAATTTGGAAAATTAGAATAATATGCATGTCTTTGGACTGTGGGTGGAAACCAGAGTACCCAAAGGAAACCCATGCACGTATGGAGAGAATATGCAAATTCCACACAGAAACACCCTTGTCAAGCCTGGCGTTAAACACAACTCCATTGTCTGGCCTGAAGTGATTTAATTTTCATGAATAAAACTGACCAGTGAACCTGAATGACTGAAGTGACATTAAATTCTTTTTCTTGTGCTTTTATATGGCATGAAAATGAAATAACAGGGACAGCGTGTATGGGGAGATGTGGCAGTCTTGTCTAGCCAATCAGTGAGAGCTAAAATTGGTGATACAGAGGGCAGAGATATTATTGCAGCATATAATATTATACAAAAATAAACATTAAATACTTGGTATATTATGTTAGCGATTAATGTCCCATTTGTGTTTTTACAATGGCATAACCCAAAGCGAGGACTTCATATCATATACTTGTTTAGTACTCAACCTTCACTTGCTCACTTGAAAGATCGGAAGTCCGGACAAGACGCAGTTTTGTCTCACAAGCACCATACGTCACTTGCCACATGCGCCAACATTCGGTGGCACGCCTCACATATTGTAAACAGCGTTTTTCATAGTTTTACTAAACCTGCAGTTTTATGACATCATTCACACTTCAATTCCAGACTTGATTTTAACTCATTTAAATTTGTGGTCGGTGTCGTGGTTAGCATCCGCACCTCACATTGAAAAGACCTTGGGTTCAAGTCCCAGGCTCAGGCGTTTTGTTGTGAAGTTTACATGTTCTATCCACACCTGTGTGGGTTTCCTCTGGGTACTCCGGTTTCCTACCAGAGTCCCAAGACATGTTCAGGGGGATTAACATGTTCAGTGATCGAAAATGTCTATAGCTCTATTTGTCTTATACCTTAGAGAACAATAATATATATCCTATTGATGACTTCATAACACATAGAATGAAAATATAATAATAATAAAAATACAAATAATAATAATAATAATAATAATAATAAATCAGTTGCAATATCATATCATAGTGTCTGTACTTGTATAGTTTTCTGTTCCTAATAAAAGTGTAAATAGTTTGATCTAAAATTTCTCACAGATACATATTTTTAATATAATCATAATTTGCTGATGTCATGTTATGAATTACTATGTACGATTGTGCCATCCTGAGAATAGCTACTAATGCAGACTGAGCTAAATTGGCTTCCTGTTTCATTGGGTCTAAAATTACAGGAAAATAGATATAGCAGATAGTGAATGCAGTAACTACGGAGGGCCAAGAACCTCCTTTCAACAAATAATTTGACTAAAATCTCTCTCTCTCTCTCTCTCTCTCACTCTCTCTCGCTCTCTCTCTCTCTCTCGCTCTCTCTCTCTCTCTCTCTCGCTCTCTCTCGCTCTCTCTCTCTCTCTCTCGCGCTCTCACTCGCGCTCTCTCTCTCTCTCCCTCTCTCTCGCTCTCTCTCTCTCTCTCTCTCTCTCTCTCTCTCTCTCTCTCTCAGGCAATAATAACAGGACAGACTACGCCCGGAGTTCCTGTGAGCCTATTCTCACACCTTAATTTCCTCTCTAACACACTCTAGGCAAAGAATACATCTATTATAAACACAAGAAACACACTCGCACACACGTAGACACACACACACACACACACACACACACACACACGCACACACACACAACTCAAAATGAAAAGGAGGCAGAAAGACACAAGTAGGAAGGACCACATCAAATCCAAGGCACACAAAAAAAAAAACCAGGTCACTTTCCCTTGTTCTCAATTTTCATAATCCCCTTTTCCGTCCCTGTGCCACCTCTTTCGCTCTCCATCTTTCTCTCTCCTTTCATCTTATTCATTTCCAGGAGTCATATTTCCGCTTTAGCCCTATTTTGTGCTTTAAATCAGTGAGGATTAGAAACATTCTTTATATCAGAAGCACATAGCTTCCCCCTTGTGTTATTAGTAGCAGACACTAAGGCACTGGAGCATTCATGCCTATAGCATGTGGACTTCATACAAAGGCGGATGGAAGACACAACGACGGTTATATGATTGTTGAGCAACCTGTGCGGGTTTATCCCAAGGTCGCCCAGGTTGCCAGTGAGAGGAAAAGCTATTAGCTGGGGGGACTGAACCTGAAGTTTGGACAGGAATTTGGTTTATACAACATATACAGCCAAAAATTTGAAATAGTTGGGATGAGGGTAGAAAGTGCAGATTTCTAGATTTTCTTTTAAATGGATAAAAATCCAACGTGGTTTCTCAGTATTGTTGTGGGTAATGTCATCTTTCTCAAGCTGACTGCTAACTGCCTTAAACTCCACAATAAGAGTCGGGAACCTGCCTCGGACCACTACCTTGAGGCAGAGAGCAACCTTTTTGCGTGACTTGCAAGAAGATTGGAAGATTGGAAGTCCTTCATTGATTTCTTGACCCGTCAAAGAAGGTTCACGCATGCGTTGTCCAGTTGCTGTTGGTTAATTGGAAGAGGTGGATTTTCAAGTTGTTGTTGTTGTTGTTGTTGTGGCCCAAACTTTGTTAAGAGCATTGCATGCTTTCAACGCAAGTGTCTTCCAGGTCTTAAAATCCTTACATGAGTCCATTAAGAAGGAGCTGAAATACTTAAGGTCATCCACATGTTTGATCTCCAGTCCAGAGAGACAGATTATGTTTGAGGAATTAGGAGCAGTGTAAATTTAATCTTGACTCCATTACACTAGAGTCTAAATAAGGACAATGACATTTTAAGAGCTTGAAGAAGGAATTCTGTGTTGTTGACATTCTGGAAGATGATTTCTAGATCGCCAGCAAAGTCGAGCTCGGCAGGATGTCTTTGACTTCTCCTAGCACTCAGTTGGATGCTTCTCTCTGGGTGCTACTCCAGAGATATCTGCAGGAAATAATCAAGCATGATGACGGATAGAAATAATGCTAGTGTGTCTCATTGAATCACCAGTATTATATTAGCGAGCTGGTTGGTGGGTGGGTTTTGGCCATTAATAAATTTGGTAAAATTTAAACATATTTGTCCCAGAAATAAATGTAATATAGGTAAATCTATTTGTATAAATAAACAGATTATATAAGTAACTAAGAGTTGTAAGTATACAGTATTGCTTGTGGAGGGTAGAGTGATTAAAAACAAGTAAGATCTGCTTCGATGAAATCAATCCTACTCGGGGGGTTGGGGGGGGGGGGGGACAGACCACCATTCATGAAAAGAGAAGGAAAAGTACTTGAAATTCAAGCATTATAGCGTCACGGCAAAGATGGCATTATGGAAACTTGTCAAGAAAAGCCTGCACTTGTGGGAACTCCCACATTTTATATACACTCACTATTCAAGTTGGGGCAGTGGTAGTCTAGTGGTATAAGGCGCCGGATCGCTGATCCACAGGTTGGGGGTTTAAGTCCCACTCTCCACAAGGTTGTCACTGTCGTCCCCCAGTGCAGCTAACTGGGTTATCAAAGGCCAGCCATGTCTCTCACTGTCTATGGTGTGAGGCATGTAAAAGAACCATTGCTGACTTTCGACAAGAGTAGCTGCAAAGCCGTCAGCGTGTTTCCGCCCTGCGATGGCCTGGCGAGCTGTCCAGAGTGTACTCTGCCCTCGCCCTGAGTTGGCTGGGATGGGCACCAGCCTCCCCGTGACCCTAATTAGGATGAAGCGGTTACAGAAAATGAATTGAACTGAACTATTCAAGTTGCAACCAGTCGTAAGTCGGCTATTTAACACAACGAAACCGAAACCACCCAGCACTCGCTATGAATTCATGCAAAGCGTATTCTTCACTGCACGTTCTTTCAACATACGAAATAAACTTGTAGTCTTACTGTACACTGCTCGCAACATCACTTTCACATTTCTTTGCCTATTATCTTCCACCCACGCGTATAGCAACTTTTCCATCTCTGCAATCGGTCCTTCACGCTGTTTCGTGATGACAATTGACTTAATTTGGGCGACTGCTTTTACTGCTTCAAAATTCCTTCAAAATGATAGACACCGTGGAGAGGGAGAGATGGAGATTTCACTTTGACTTTCATCTTCATCTCCAACGACAGTGCCTTCCTTGCTTTCTTGGTAGAATTGCCGTCTGATGAATCGGACTTCTTCTTGGGGGCCATGGTAGCGGTGTACAGTAAATTAATGTAAAATTGTACTGTAAAAGAGATGTTACCATGACGGTATCTACTCACTGAGTGTAGTGGTAGAATGCTATGAGCTATGAGTGTGAGATGCTGGGATGCTGCGCTGCCACAACTATCTTACGCGTTGCGCTGCCAGACATATACAGTCAACTCTTAATAGGCATCTGATAGACGTGGTTGTAAGTACGGGTGATCGTAACTCGCGTACGTCATAACTCGGATAGTGAGTGTGTGTGTGTATATATATATATATATATATATATATGTGTGTGTGTGTGTGTATATATATATACACACACACACACACACACACACACACACACACATATATACATGGTAGGCCTCCGTCACTCCCGAAGGACTATGGCTGCGCTCTGGCTGGTATCCCGGCTGGTGATACTCCCCAGTGCGCAGAGCAGAGTAATGAGGGACAGGCTGTTACCCAAGCAGCAAGTCCCCCCCCCCGTCTCGGCGCCACCGGAAGGATCCAATGGAAAGGCAAGTGCTGATACGACTGGGTTCCAGTGCCGCTGCAGGAGAGAATCTACGGTCAATTTAGAACGGCCAATTAACCTACAGTGCACGTCTTTGGATTGCGGGAGGAAACCGGAGCACCCGGAGGAAACCCGCACAAGCACGGGGAGAACATGCAAACTCCACACAGAAACGCCCAGGCCGGGAATCGAACCCAGGCCTTCTTGCTGTGAGGCGGACGTGCTAACCACTACGCCACCGTGCTGCCACATATATACATACATACTCACACACATATATATATATATATATATATACACACACACACACACACATGCACAAAACAAAATTCCAAGTGCTTTCATATTTAATTGAAACACACTCATAATGTTACTGTCTCTAAAAGTGATTCAAATTTTTTATATTATTTTTATCATTACCACTATATTCTCTCCATGCTCCTCCTCCTTCAGTGCGTCTTGTGAATGGCAGGAGTGAATGTGAAGGCCGTGTTGAGGTTCAGTACAATGGAACATGGGGCACGGTGTGTGATGATGACTGGGATATGGTGGATGCCAATGTGGTGTGCCGACAGCTGGAATGTGGTCTGGCTGTGGCAGTGGGAACAAGCTCCCGGTTTGGGCAGGGATCCGGGCCCATCCTGCTTGATAATGTTGACTGCAAAGGCGGAGAGACAGACCTGAGCCAATGTGGTAGTCAAGGGTGGGGCATCCATAACTGCTACCATTACGAGGATGTTGCGGTCAACTGCAAAGGTAAAGCAAAATCAGTAGAGCTGGTCATTTTTTACTTTTAAAGATGACAAAATAATCTCTCTCTCTCTCTCTCTCTCTCTCTCTCTCTCTATTCAGGCCACACTGTTTTAGGGCCTCAAGGACTGTCTGAGGAGCCGAGCACTCCAGCTCGCAGGAACTCTGGTTTATGTAAGTCATTGACATTGACATTGTATAATCTCATATTAAAGGGCAGACCAACAGCTAAATTAATGTAGTGTACATAATTAAACTTAGAAGCCAGATTTATATTTAAGAAAGAAAAAAAAAATCTGATATTTCACCAGATTCCTACTTTAGAGATTCCGCTATTAAAATACTGTAACTGTCATGCTTTTTTTAAAATGATGTCCTTTATCTGATCTATGACCAGCCATTAAAGCTTCATCCATCATTCCATCTTAAAGATTTCATTGTATGTTCAAGTATTGCCCTGAATTACTTCTATTAGACACTCAACAGGTTGTAGAAGTGAGCTATTGGCCGACAAACCCTTATTTACAGTCATAAGCAAAACCTTTCTTCTCCCCAGCTGGGGATGGTTCAGTCCGATTGGTGGGTGGCCTGGACAACTGTCAGGGAAGGGTGGAAATCTACTACAGGGGTAGCTGGGGAACAGTGTGTGATGATGA
Source organism: Plotosus lineatus (assembly GCA_024760905.1). NCBI lineage: Eukaryota > Metazoa > Chordata > Actinopteri > Siluriformes > Plotosidae > Plotosus > Plotosus lineatus. The sequence continues at coordinate 29,200,581 of CM045740.1, read as the reverse complement.
CTGGGGCATGCGCGACGCAGCTGTAGTGTGCCAGCAGCTTGGATGTGGACCTGTCATCACATACACCACCAACGCCTACTTTGGCTATGGCAAAGGTCTCATCCTGCTGGACAATGTACACTGCAGTGGCTCAGAGATCCAACTGGCTGCATGCTACAGCCTTGGATGGGGGATCCATAACTGCGGTCATCATGAGGACGCTGGAGTCATCTGCACAAGTAAGTTTAAGTATGCAGTCAGTAAGAGCTGGGGTATCTCAAGTTCCCCTATTTTAGATAGAATACATATGTGATGGAATGATCATCAGAACATTTTGAATTTGACTTCAGAACTTCCATCCACTTCTTTCCGTCTCTTTTTTTTTTTTTTTTTTTTTTTTTTTTTTTGCAGGACTGACCACCACCACTGTTCCTCCACTGAACACAGAGACCATAGACAATGTATTCTTTCACACTGCGATCCCAGCAGGTATAAATGGCATTTATGTGAGATCATTAACTGCTTGGTGTCCAAATGACTTAAAAAAATCTTCGATATAATTTGTTCCTTTTATGAGACGCGTAATCTAATTAAGGTTTCAGGGAGGCTGGCGCTATCTCAGCCAACTCTGGGTGAGGGCAGGGTACACCCTGAACAGCTCATCAGGCTGTCGCAGGACCAACACACACACACACACACAACCATTTACCCTCGTATTCATTAACACCTATGAGAGGTTTGGAACAGCCAATTAACCCACTCTGCACATTTTTGGACTGTGGGAGGAAACCCATGCAAGCACCCGACCTGGGAATTGAACCCAGGACTTCTTGCTGTGAGGTGGACATGCAAACCACTCCGCCACCAGACACCAGATTATCAGGTTTTTACATACATTTACGTAATCTGTTTTGATGACCTTCAGAAAAAATGGTACCGTGCCAAATCCTAGGAAATTCTTCTTCTAACTCAAGCAGCTTGCATTTTCACTGAATTGAATAAAATAACTATCCTCTAGTGGTCTCTCTGTCTCTTTCTCTATCTCTCACCCACCCACACACACAGAGAGAGAGAGAGAAAGAGAGAGAGAGAGAGAGAGTCAGCAACGAGTACCTACTTGCAGTACCTCTATTAATTCACTAGTAGGCAATATTATGCAGCCTAGCTCTGAGAATATGAACAATACCCCACTTTGTGGCTTCTACTTTTGCTTTCTATCTTTGGAATATTCTTTTTTTTAGAGACAGGAATAACAATTCCACTTACAGAGATGACGCCGGCTAATCCAACCACATCCTTAAGCACACAAGGTAACATACTGCATTGTCACAGTATCCTCTATATTTAATTTTAAGACAATCAAGCTGTGGTCCAACATGATCAAAATGACTGTCTCCAGTGGTGGCTTTATATTGTTTCATGAAATGTATAAATATTCACATTTTGCTTCCATACTGAGGTTTTGCTGAGATTTATCACACACACAAAAAACCACATGTTTAATATAAAGAGGGTTCTTTTTTTTTTTTTTTTTTTTTTTACATCTTTCCACTCCTCCAATCAGAGCAGCCCACGGTCCGTGTAGTGAATGGGAACGACAGCTGTCAGGGCCGTGTGGAGGTCTTGTTTGAAAACATCTGGGGAACAGTGTGCGATGATGAGTGGAATATGGAGAACGCTCAGGTGGTATGCAGACAGTTGGGGTGTGGCCCAGCCATGGCGGCCATCCCACTGGCTTACTTTGGCTACGGCTCTGGTCCCATCCTTCTGGACAATGTGGATTGTGAGGGCAATGAGAGGCTGCTAGCTGACTGCTTCAATCTGGGCTGGGGACAGCACAACTGTGGGCATCATGAAGATGCTGGAGTCATCTGTTCAAGTAAGTGAGAGATAAAATGTAAGTGCATCTTATAACCAATGCAGCACGTTGAAAGATGTTACAATTGGAAAAGAATAAGTACAAGTGAAAAATTTGTCACGCCAATGTAAGGGTTAACATAAATACTGAGCAACTGAAGTGACACTGGGCACACACTCACCATAACTGAACAGTTCAAGGACAGTGGAAAAACATCACCTGGTCCTTTGCCAAATGTCAGATATCCAGTAAGCATCAGATTCCTGTTCTTGGCTGACAGGACTAGAACCTGACTTGCTGGTCTGCTGTTGTAGCCCATCCACCACAAGGTTCAACATGTGGGACATTCTGCTTACCGTGGTTGTAAAAAGCACCACAGTGGTGTAGTGGTTAGCAAGTCCGCCTCAAAGCCAAATGGGTCCTGGGTTTGAGTCCCGGGCTCAGGTGTATCTACGGAATTTGCACATGCTCCCTGGTTTCCTCCTACAGCCCAAACATATGCTTATAACCAGGGGTCACCAACCTTTTTGAAACTGAGAGCTACTTCTTGGGTACCAATTAATGCGAAGGGCTACCAGGTCGATACACACTTCTGAAATAACACATTTGTTCAATTTACATTTAATTATAATGTTACTATTAATAATTATTGATATTCATCGATGTGAAGATATGGATTTGCTAAAATATATATATATATATATATATATATATATATATATATATATATATATATATATATATGCAGCTCAACGGAGAGTGGCGCGATGGAGCTGCGGGCCTGTTCTAAAAATAGCAGTGAACTGGTCCGTGGGCGACTCATATTGTCCATGTTGGTGACCCCTGCCTTAAACTAATAGACTGTTCCAAATTGACCTTGGATATAAGTGTGAGTGTGATTGACTGTGTGTGTTGACCCTGTGAAGGTCTGGAGAACTGTTCAAGGTGTACACTACATTTGCCAAGTGTCAGTTGGGATAGGTATCAGCCTGACTGTGTCCATACTAGGATTAAGACATTCGGCAAGTGAGAGTGAGTGAGTGAGTGAGTGAGTGAGTGAGTGGTTCTATAAAGTGGTTAGTTCAGTCTAAACAGTCTGGTCATTGTCCTCTGTCCTGTGACCTCATCATCATCATCATCATTTTCTGTAACCACTTAATCCCAAATTGGGGCGCAGGGAGGCTGGTGCCCATCCCAGCCAACTTTGGGCGAGGGCAGAGTACACCCTGGAAGCTCGCCAGGCCATCGCAGGGCGGAAACACACCGATGGCTTTGCAGCTACTCTTTACGAAAGTCAGCAATGGTTCTTTTACATGCCTCACACCATAGACAGTGAGAGACATGGCCCGCCTTTGATAACCCAGTTAGCTGCGGGGGGGGGGCAGTGACAACCTTGTGGAGAGTGGGACTCAAACCCCCAACCTTTGGATCAGCAATCCAGCGCCCTATACCACTAGACCACCACTGCCACGTCCTGTGACCTCTGACCTGATGAAGTGTACCCACCTGTAGGACAGCTGCTCAGCAGAGGATTTCCCCCACACTAGACTTTGTAAAATAGACAGTTGTGTAAATCCCAGGAGATCAGTGGTTTCGGAAATATTCAGTCTGCTTTGTCCGGCAAAAGCAAAGTTACCATGATTTAAATCACGGTGGTCATGTTTTTTCCCCCAATTCTGTTTGTACAGCTGTTGACCTATAACTGGAAGAATGTCATTTATTCACACACACACACACACACACACACACACACACACACACACACACACACACACACAAACTAAGCAATCTTCACTTATTTCATGAGTCTTATTTCTCATACCTACCCATTTTCTTGAAATTTTACTCATTCATACCGTCCGATACCAAGAAACAAAATCCAATGTTTTACGGACGTATACATGAACTCACACAGACACGTATTTTCTATTTTAATTCTACAACTCATGACAGCGTCAAAAACATGCATCACCTCTGCAATACATGACTAATGAAGTAATGTGCCAAAGCATGAAAATATAAAAACCAGTCAGGCAATATCAGCATCAGTGGAGGCCTGCAGCAGAAGAATTCTCAGCAGATTTAGCTGCAAAGCCCAAAAATATATGCACGCATGTGCCGAATATACACACGTTCATGCCAACCAAGCTGAATATAGATAAGGAAGGGGAAATACATAGCAGAGTAAGGGTTTAGGTTATTATCTCGGCCCACGTGGGAGTAGATGGCAAAATGAAACACAAAACCAATGTTATGAAGATCGAGAGCCAGTTTTACAGTCCTATATTCAGCCTGAGGTTATACATGATATGTATGCTTTAGATATCCATAATACGATTGTATTTGTTTTATTCCAGGAGATTAAAGTTAGTTAATGGAGTCTCCGAGCTCAGGGACTTGTACAACTTGAGATATTCCTCATTCATTCATTCATTCATTCATTTGCCAAACTGCTTAATCTTACTAGGCTTTGCACAGACTGAAGATTATCTCAGCCAACTTTGGGCTCAGGTGGGGCACCGAAGAGGATTTTGGAAGTTATCTTTGTACCGGGAGGTTCCACATAAGTACAAAGGAATTGAACAGAGGATGGTAGCAAAGCTCACATCCATCCTGTTCAACAGCTCTCACCCACTGCACCAGACTGTAGAGGAGCTAAGCAGCTCCTTCAGTGGACGACTGAGGCATCCTCAGTGCAGGAAGGAGCGCTACCGCAGGTCGTTCATTCCCACCGCTATCAGACTGTACAACGCCACTTTGTAACTGTCTGTGAAAATACCGGTTATGTGCAATAAAAACCCCGTGCACTTTAATCAACCACATCTACCCCACTGACTGTGAACCATATCAACCCATCTACTCTGCACTCAGATACATTACACTTTAATATAGGCCAGTCTATAAAGTTGCTCCATTCTTTTCTTTTATTGTTTAGTAATTTATACTATTTATGTATCTATTTATTTATTTACTTATATAATATATATGTATGTGTGTATGTTTGTACTTGTATCTATTTTTGCACCCCCTACTGATGGTACCTCAAGAGCCTGTAACAGTGAATTTCTCCATTGTGAGATTAATAAAGCTGTATCTTATCTTATCTTATCTTAACAGCTCACCAATCTATTGCAACACACACAAAACCACTCACACTCGTACCTATCCGCATATCTTTGGACTGTGGAAGGAAACTGCAGTACCCAGAGGAAACCCACACAAGCATATAGAGAAGAAGAATATATCAATGCAGAAATGCCAAGCTGGGTCTCAAACCCATGACATTCTTGCTGTGAGGAGGACATCGTGCCAACCACCATGCCGTCCACCATTGAGATAGGCAAAGTTTTTGTTGGGTTTTTACACCCGAGCCTAGTGACTCATCAGGCCGGTGCTTATCCCTGGTTTCTGTAGCATGAAGCGACCAGACGCTAGTCCATCACAGGTTACCTTCCCAGTATATCTTACTTTTGCTGGGTGAACAGAGGCACACTTGTAGTTGAAACCTTGCCCAGGGGTCTTAGCACAGTGGGGGTCTCAGTGGGATTCAAACTCACAACCTCCCGATCATGAGCACAGCACCCTAACCACTACACCACGGGCCCCACACTCACCATTGAGATACTGTATGCTTATTTGAAGGTAGGGTGTGTAAGATTTAGCTGTATCTAGCGGCATCTAATGGTGAGGTTCCAGATTACAACCAAATGGAATGAATAAAAGCCTGTCTGGATCTGGGCCACTGTGAGGGGAAAAGCCACTTCCTATGCACAACTTAACCTCTTATTCTAAGATTTTCAAAAAACAATGTTTTTTTTTAATGATTTTATATTACTGATATACTTCATTTCTGTAAAATGTAACACATTGTACCTTAAATATTTTTTCATTTTTTTTTTTTTGTTATTGATGGCACTGTGATGGCACTGTAATGCTGCACTTATCCCAGCACCCACTAATGTACGCTAATACATTCTAGAGGTATAAACTCATATTTCATTTAGTGACTGCACTCTAAATATGCACTCAGACCAGACCGAACTCAAAATACACAAAATGGTGATATAACCTTTTCATTGTTTTTCCCTCAGCTCTGGCAGGAACATCTAGAACTTTCACAGTAACTGACAGGATCATAACCACTACCCCACCAGTGGAAGGTAAGAATGGAAACACATTGTGACAATTATTCATCTTTGAGCATGTTGTTCAGTAACTACTAGAAATTACTGGGTACTCCTATGAGAGGAGTGTGGCGACATGTTTTCCCAGAAATTGTCTGAACCAGGAGAAATATATATATAATACATACATACATTGTGTGTGTGTGTGTGTGTGTGTGTGTGTGTGTGTGTGTGTGTGTGTGTGTGTGTGTGTGTGTGTGTATATATATATATATATATATATATATATATATATATATATATATATATATATATATATATATATATATATATATATATATATATATATATATATATATATATATAGATAGATAGATAGATATATATATATTCTTCTTTTCCTTTCGGCTTTTTCCCTTTTTCAGTGGTCGCCACAGCGAATCATCTGATTCGCACATTTGATTTGGCATAGGTTTTTACGTTGGATGCCCTTCCTGACACAACCCTTTATATATATACAGTATATCAGTATATATATATGTGTGTGTGTGTGTGTGTGTGTGTGTGTGTGTGTGTGTGTGTGTGTTATAATTATATAACTAGTGCATGAAACCATATTGCATTAATTATTTAGAATTTACTGTACTTCTCTAATTATCATCCTTTTTCATTTATATACACATTTAATTATATAAATTACTTTTTCTTTTCTTTTTATTTGCTTACTTTGTTTGTAATTCTAACATTTTTAGATTTTGAGTTATTTTATTTCCTTATGTTAAGTACTTTGAGTTGCCGCCTCTCTTTCTTTCTCCTGAGAGTTTTGTTTTGGGAATGGAGTCTCTAAAGATCATCTTTAAACCCTTTATGGATTTCCTCAGCATTATATTTGTTTTTTTCCATTTTCTTTCCTAAAACCCATTACCTAATTAGAAATGTGTTCTTGTCACAGAACACTATGTGTATCACTGCATGGTCAGCATCACACTTACAGTCGTATCATGGTTTTACTTAAATTGATTCTTGTCGCGTGGAAGTCAGCTAATAGGTCAAGGTGGTATAGTTTTAAAAGGTTAACAGACATAACCATAGACATATCCGGGATGAATAACAATTCTGTAATACATTTTACATATCTGGCTTTTTACATTACCGTGTACCGGTACTTAGGTCATATCGCCCCGTGACCTTGAAATTAGGTCGAGACCCTGTTTCAATAGACTTGAAGATTTCGACACTACATATAACAGGTATAAACTGGAAACCGATTGGTCGACACCACCGAAATGATTTTGGAATGCCATGGTGAAAGGTCACAAACATTGGAACAGAGAAACATGTAGACGTAGCATTAGCATGAAGCACTAATAAGAAACCATCTCTGGATTTTCCAATGAGATTACTACCCTCTGACCTTGAGTCACTTGGGAATGTCAAATCCCAGCCATGTCATAAATCCTTTAAATAAAACAGGTTTCCTTTTTTGCTAATTTGGTCATTGTCCCATGCTATAAAACATTGTGAGACGAGCACATGGGTACCGTAATTAAAACCAGTTCCCATATAGGGCTTATTTGCTACACTAGGCATGCATCGTGGGTATGAGTGTCAATCTATATACTGTATAGTTTTATTGAGAAGTAAGTAAAAATATCTTCCTAAATAATTCAAAAATACTGAACACTTCAATTTATCATGTATATTCAAAATAAGAATCACCAAATTTGGAGATATATGGTTTTCTCTAGCAAGTAAGGGTATGAAAGCTATTAATCTGAGATATAACTAGTGACTGAATGTCACTTATACTTGTAGGACAGAATACAGTATATTGCAATAAAAAGTATGATATTGGGATTCAATGAAGTAAAAATATAAAGTTACACAAAATGCAAATACTTCATGAAAGTAGCCTACCTTTGTACTCAAGTACAGCGCTGAAGTAAACGTTCTTGTTTACAGTCCACCAATGCCTACACAATAAGTTCCAATTTTTTAATTAATTCTGCATTAGGACAAATGTACTTGTTGCACCTAATACTTAAACCAAAACCTCTCACTCTCTGTAGGTGCAATGAGGCTATCAGGTGGTCCACACCGGTGTGAGGGTCGAGTAGAGCTGTATCAAAGTGAGGCGTGGGGCACCGTGTGTGACGATGCCTGGGACCTCCCTGATGCCCAGGTGGTCTGCAGGCTGCTGGGATGTGGTGATGCCATAGTCGCACATGTGGAGTCCTTCTTTGGACCAGGGGTTGGCACCATTCTCCTGGACAATGTAAAGTGCACAGGCACAGAGCTGTCACTCCAGCAGTGCTCTCACATTCCATGGGATGTGCACAACTGTGACCACACAGAGGATGCCGGTGTGACGTGTTCACTCACATGACTTTACCAGTCCACGGAAGCCGAGAGAATCCGTAGAGTGGCTGGGGAATGAAGTATGTAGACAACAGGACATGTACATATTGTAAATGCCTACACCCACATTGATATGCTGAAGGTATAAAAAAAAAAAACTATTTGTTAAAAGCGATGATCTGAAACCTAAAGAAATGACGAATTATGCTTATATACAGAAATTGTCAATTTTATTTTATTTATGCACTTTATGAATGTATGAATACAAAATACACATAAACTATAAGTGTAAATATTCCCTCCATCCAGTCATCCATCCATTATCCATACCGCTTATCCATTAAAGTCTTGGGGAAAATGGAGCCTGTTGATTTCAGATGAGAGGTGGGCTGTACCCTGAACAATTCGCCAACCTAGCACAAGGCTCTGTGTCCCTCTGAGGGACACGCATTCTTCACATATCATTATAAATTATTTTTAGTGAAAGAACTCATCACTCTTTTGCTGAACTGCTTAATCTTACGAGGGCCGCAGCAAGGTTGGTGCCCATCTTGGCGGACATTGAGCAAAGGTGTGGTACACCCTGAACAGCTTGCCAAACACACACACACACACACACACACACACACACAACACCACCACCACCACCATTACACACACACCAATGGGCAATTTGCAACAGACAGTTAGTCTAATTTGCATGCGTTTGGACTGTAGGAGGAAACCAGAATACCTGGGAATCAAACCCAGGACCTTCCTGTTAGGTAACCACTATACACTAAGCACCGTGCCACCCTCGGCTGAAGCATAAAATAATTATAATGCCATTAAAAATATTTGTATAGTTTAAGTTGGTTTTATATTCTATTTAATAGAATAGAATAGATACAAATATTAAACCAATAACACATAAAACATGAAAACGTGTTTCCATACATTCATTCATTTGCTCGTCTGCTTACTCCTACTATGTTTGTGGGAGGCTGTGCCTGTCTCAGCCGACAATAGGCAAAAGTGGGGTACATCCTGAACAGTCTGACAGCCCCTCACAGTGCCAGCACACACACCACCATTCACAGTCACACCTAGGGGCAATTTAGAACAGCCAGTTACTGTACCCTAATATGCATTTCTTTGGAGTGTAGGAGGAACCGCAGTACAAAGAGGAAACTTATGCAAGCGTGAGGTTTTCATGTAACTCCACAGAGAAACGCATGAACCCAGGACCACCTTACTGTAACGTGGACACACTAACCATTACAATCATGGTGTCACCCTTTGTCTGGCTGTCTGTCTGTCTGTCTATCTATCTATACTGTGTGTGTGTGTGTGTGTGTGTGTGTGTGTGTGTGTGTGTGTGTGTGTGTGTGTGTGTGTGTGTGTGTGGGTCTGATCATGAAACTGGTACTGAAATATATATTGACCTTTTAAATTTTCTGCAGATTTGGAAAAAAATAGTTTTTTCCATTTTTTACTGTCTTAGGTCAGTATGTATTAAATCCTGGTAGATGCAGGATAATATTCCTTGGAGAAGCTGCATCATCAAATTATCATCAAGACAACTCAAAGTCAGTAACATAAACAGAATTGTCTTCTCTTCACTCACAATAACTTTAGCTAACAATTGTGTGATTTGTTACACTATGCCGATGGATAGACTGGACATGTTCAGCTTTTATTTATTTTCTCAAGTCAATAAATGCCAATCCATCAGTGATCAGTGGGAGCACAAGGCACACTGTGTAACATGGACAGGAAAAGTTACGTATATCATCAATCCCGTTTTAAGTCTGCTGCTTCTTTACCAATTATGATACACACTTGTAAATTCTGTGGTTGGGGCAGTGGTGGTCTAGTGGATAGGGCGCAGGATCGCGGATCCTAAGGTTGGGGGTTCGAGTCCCCACAGGGTTTTCACTGTCCCCCCCAGTGCAGCTAACTGGGTTATCAAAGGCGGGCCATGTCTCTCACTGTCTATGGTGAGAGGCATGTAAAAGAACTATTGCTGACTTTCGTAAAGAGTAGCTGCAAAGACGTCAGCATGTTTCTGTCCCTTGCTAAAAAGGGTTGTGACAGGAAGGGCATCCGACGTAAAAACCCATGCCAAATCAAATGTGCAAATCAGATGATTCGCTGTGGCGACCCCTGAGAAAAGGGAAAAGCCGAAAGGAAAAGAAGAAGTGTTCTGTGCTCTGATTCATGTGGTTATTGTACCTGTGGAGACCTTAGCAGAGACTAAGTGAGACGTGAAAATAATAAGGTCTTTCTCTTGTCACAAAACTGCTTGAGAAAATGTGTAAACTAGGAAATATTTGAATTATTTCAAAAACTGTCTTCAACATATGTTCATATTTTGATATGATATTATCGTCCAGGCATGCACTAAAGATTTTGATGCATTGATTCACAAATAAACTCGCACATGGAAATATTCATTCAAGTTTGAATTTGGGTGTTTGGAAAATGTTCCAGTTTCATGATCAGATATACTAGCATATATATATATATATCTGACACAAATATATAACAGTCTCACTGTGTCTTGGAAAAGTGGCAAGTGTGGGGGGGCAGATATATATATGTGTGTGTGTGTGTGTGTGTGTGTGTGTGTGTGTGTGTGTGTGTGTGTGTGTGTGTGTGTGTGTGTGATTTTTAAATTTAAAAATACTCTCAGGTTTAAAGATCTCTAATTACATAAGACAAACAGGATGGTAGATTCTTCCAAACTAACAGTTTCGGTTTTCAATTGAAAATTGTTTCCCTTTATTCATTATTTTCACTCACAACTGTTTATAAAAATCTTCAAAGCCAGATCAGGACTTTGGGTTGGACATCATGCACCTTTTATTGTGGATGTTTAAAATAAAGATTACAATGTGCGAATGTTGAAAGATTTGTTCTGGAAACAAATTATTCTACATAAGCTATTTTTGTTTGTTTTAGGTTGGATCCCATTTATTACAAGACACACTGTTCTCTGTTTTTAAATTTAACCTCCTGTGACTGGACTGTTTTCATTCAAACTGGGAAATATGCGTATTTATGCACATGGACTGGAATTTTTTTTTTTTAAATTTTATTTTTTTTTTTTGCATCATCAGATGCTCCTCTAGGTAATAATCTTCAATATGACTTTTTATGTTTATTCTACAAAGATGGTGCTTAAAAGCATTAAATTTTCACATTGTCGGCACTAACTATATGTGTACACGTTTCTGCTTCTTCTGTCCTTCCATTGTTTTGCTAGGTTTATGTCAATAATGACATTGTCAGGTTAAGAAAAAAGGTGGTCCTGATTATTGCCAGTGGTATTGGGGTGATATTGGAATTAAACACAGTGCTGGTAGTGAATTAAAAAAAATACAGTTGTCTAAAACCCAGGACCTTCTGACAGTAAGGGGGACACACTAACCACTACGCCACAGTATTGGTCAAAACCTAGAGTTCTAATGGTTGTACTGTATCAAAAATGGGAATGAACCCAAGGTGAGGGTGAACTACCTGCAAGAATAGCAAAACAGTGTGTGTGTGTGTGTGTGTGTGTGTGTGTGTGTGTGTGTGTGTGTGTGTGTGTGTGTGGAATACTGCTCTGGAGAGCTGTTCGATTCTTGGCCCACGCCCTCATCTTGCTAAGCATTAGTCTGCTGGAAACATATTCTCCTGGATTACTCAGATCCTGCAGCCTCCTTTCAGTCCTATAAAAAAAATGAAGCACCTCATCCTCAAAACAGCTGCTCACTAATGCATCATGGTGTGTTGAGATGGGACAAAGAGATGGTGTGGGAGAGAGGCAGATGGAGTGAGAAGTGTGTGAGTGAGAGAGAGAGAGCGAGAGAGAGAGATAAGGGGAGAGAAGGGTGTGGACTAGACAGAAAGAGGCAGGCAAGGAGTGAGCAGTGGTGACCAGCTCTCCCAGCACTCCCACTGCACTGCAATAAACCAAAATGGACAGCAGGTTAGTTTGCTAAATTACTGAATGTCACTTTCATGCAGGAAAAAAAAAAAATCTTGACATTTCCTTTGACATATACACAAGGTAAGACCATTTATATTTGCCCAGCCATACCATCCATGCCTACTATCTAGAGCACTATTTTATTTTATTTTATTTTTTGTTTTGTTTTGGGCGTTTTTTGGTTGATAAACCATGTTTGAATACATAAGGTAGTAAACTATACAGTATTTAAAATGATCCCACAATGCCCTGTACTGTATTAAGTGATGCAGCCAATGGGATTAAAAAAAAAAAAAAAAAAAAAAAAAAAAAAAAAAAAGCAGCCATAGTCTGTCTACATTGCAGTTTAGGACTCGGTGTAGGTTTCCCATCCCCTCTGTGCCTTACACATCATAATTCATAATGTTTAAAGGTTCACTGAGGTCAGGATTTTGGCGAGTTTTCGGCCACGCACATTTCACACGACTGTCAAAAGCTCCAGCACTACATTTCCCGACACTCCCACTCGCCCGACGCCCGAGAGCGCACACGCCTATTATCCCCATATAAGGGCTTTTACCGCCCTAAACGAGGCCACGCCTCACTGGTTGTATGACGCAATAAGAAGAAAACGTAAGGAGGGGGAGGGGCGTTGTTTCGGCACGCGCAGAAAGCACGGAGCAGCTGCAGCGGCGAGAAGAAGGAGCGGAGGCGCTTTCCGTACTGCATCAGAGTCACCCTTAAAAAAAAAAAAAAAAAAAAAAGAGAGAGAGAGAGAGAGAGAGAGAGAGAGATACTTATACTTGTCGAGTAACGTCTTCGAACCGAGACATCTATTTAAAGCCAAAATGGTGGACCGCGAGCAGCTGGTTCAGAAAGCCAGGCTGGCCGAGCAGGCTGAGAGATATGACGATATGGCAGCTGCCATGAAATCGGTAAGTTGGAGACCCGGAACGTCTTGATGATTGATTGATTGACTGCTGCATGACCGAGAACAACGCGCGCGCTCTCGCTCTCTCTCTCACTGTCTCTGTCTCTCTCTCTCTGTCTCTGTCTCTCTCTCTCTGTCTCTCTCGCTCTTACACACGGATCAGGTTCCGTCTGTTCTTCAGCCGGAATCACGGACGGACTAACAGACGCCCGAAGGTCTGGACATGCGGCTTGATTTTCTCAAGTCAAGGATCCAAAAATTTCACTCCATAGACCCATCATTTCATTAATTACTCACGGATCAGGGTTTTTTATTATTATTATTATTATTATTATTTATTGTTATTATTATTATTATTATTATTATTATTATTATTATTATTATTATTATTTCTAGATCAAGTCATTTGAATCGAGTAATCTGGACCGAATCGAATAGATCCACCCATAATCTTAATTCCGAGTGATCACCATGGCAATAAAACCAGTCCTCCTTCGACCCGACCATGTCCCGCATTGAAGGAATGTCTGGATCTCGGTGTAGATGAGCGCCGGTGGTCGGTGATCGGTTTCGGAATGATTGGGGCGGTGTGTCCGTGATCGAGTGCGGCGTGTTTGATTTTTGGGGCGGTGCCTTGTGCCACATCTCTCTGGGCACGGCGGACCCTGGCCATAGAAGGCTCGCGCTTGAACGATCAGAGCAATAGCACAAGAATCACGGCGTGTTGTTCTGAGGCTGTGTTTGGATTGTGGAGCGCGCGGCGGCGCGTCTGTCTGATCAACAGACAAAAGATTCAACGCGAGAACAAAGGCGTGTGAAATTCGTCCCTTTTCCGCGTCTCGGGTCAGACAGACGGGACTCGAGCGCGTGCGATAACGGAAAGGTGACACAGACCGGGGTGGGCGTGTCCTGGTGTTTCTTTGTGACAAGCAGCTGGAATACGTCATAAACCCGAATGTGATGGGATTGAAGGATGCGGCGGCGTTGCTCGGGTTTCTCGGGTCGCCGCGCTTTGTGTCTCAGTCTGAAGGCGCAGGACGAGACGTTGCCGGCGCGCGCCGCGACTTCCTGTCCGATGAGCACATCACGATGATCAATATGATGAGGATGATCTGATCTGTAACAGTCATGGCGTTGGATCGATTCAGAAATATTACCTCGACCCCAACAGACCGGGATGGCGACTAGAGAAACCCTACCACCCCGCCCCCGCCCCCCGCCCCGCCCCAAACCCCCTCCTCCTCCTCCTCCACCCCCAAAAAAGGCGTGTGCAGGTTTTCTCCCACTCGGGCGTGTCGCTGCGCGTGCCAAGGTGCAGAGTCCGTACTGCACCATTTCGAGTAATCCATCAACCTTCACCCGGAAATGGCTACAACCACACCGAGCGCACGCACATTTGCAATATTTTAAATCGAGGCAAATCAGACGATCAAGTCCTCCTATCGCCACCCACCACCTCTCACTGGGGCAAAGCCTTAACATGCCCACCTTTACCGCCCCTTGGTCTTATTTGTAAAAGATCTGAAATCACAATTACGCAAACACTGGATTTCAAACAAGTGCAAAATGTTATTGGCTGTGACAGGCCTACAATGCCGCCCTATAACCCCCATGGCAGGCTGGCCACACAGGTGGCACAGGGTGGGAGCTGTCAGGCTTGAAATAAAGCATGC
>CM045740.1:29158224-29180724 GCA_024760905.1 Plotosus lineatus | reverse complement strand
TGTTATGTAATAAGGTATGGAATTTGATATATTTTTACAAAAAAAAATCAAAAACACACAATGATAGAACAATATTACATTTATTTACACAACCCGTGTCTGTTACATCTTGTAATATGCATGTTACCTTTTATTTCTTTGCATTTTTTTTCTTTGCATCAAAAATGAAAACAAATCATAAAAAGTAAAGTTACTTTGCATAAAATATGTATTGCAATGTGGTAGGATAATTTAGATATGGTAATAGAAATAATAATTACATGGCTGAACTATCTGAAGCATATAACTGTCAGAATGAAGAACCATCAATACCATCTGAAGCTATAATGTCAAAAATGATCGTCCTGGGGTCATAAGTGACCGCACACAAGTTTGGATTGTACTCGCCACACGGATTGGCTGATTCTTACAAAATTCTGTCAAGAAATACAGGACACATAGATTGACAAATTATTGGTAGGAAACTTTTTTCCGTTTAAAATGAGAAAGATGGCGCCTGAATATATATGCCCGGGGTCATATATGACCCCAGTTGGTCACCTGAAAGTTAAAACATCTCTGGATACCCATACCAAGACAATTTAATGTACGTTGTAGCAGCGATAATTTCCGAATGCAGAAGACATGATCTTCTTGTAAAACCACACTGTACATGATTAAACAGAGCACCGCGTTATTGAGTTCTTGGAAGAAGGATCGGTATATTCTTGGACATGCCATCTGCACAATCGGCACTGGTCCCTTTGTTTATTATTATATTCCATAGAATTAATTATTTATTCTTGTTTCTTGTTGTATGTCCAGCCATTTCCTTCTTACTCACCTTGGTGCTTTTACATCCTCTTATTCTGACAGAACATACAGTCCAGGGTCCAAACTTCACTCCTGTAACAATCAAAGAGATTAGATGTTAAAAAAAAAAAATCTTATGAGGACTTCATAAGACAGCGCACTGCTTTGTCCATGCAGTCTGTCGCAACATCGATTGTGAAACAATGCTGACTGTGTGAGTCTGTGACTCTGGTTTTATCTTCAAATTCAGCATCTATGCACTTCTTCAAATAAGGGCACTTGCAACCATTTTATGGCTTACACCAGATACGGTCACTTGTGCGGCTTGGTTTTTGGGTGAGATACTGTGCAGATAAGGCATTGTAGTGAACGCTATTTTGTTCAAGTTAAAAACTCCATGGATATTACTTGCAGTTGGAGCTAATGAGTGAAACAGGGTTATTGACGCTATTTTTATTCAGACTGGCATCCTTTCATATGCTTTATCAAAACTCTTGAAATTAAAATGTTGAGGTTCCCTTTGGGAGTAACGAGGATGGATAGGATCAGGAATGAGTACATCAGAGGGACCGCAAATGTTCGAGGTTTTGGAGACAAAGTCAGAGAGGCCAGATTGAGATGGTTTGGACATGTACAGAGGAGGGATAGTGAGTATATTGGTAGTAGGATGCTGAGGTTGGAACTACCAGGCAGAAGGCCTCGAGGAAAACCAAAGAGAAGATTTATGGACGTGGTGAAGGAGGACATGAAGGGAGTTGGAGTAAGAGAAGAAGATGCAGAGGACAGGGTGAGATGGAGGCAGATGATTCACTGTGGCGACCCCTGAAGGGAACAGTCGGAAGGAACAGAAGAAGATCATGAGGTTGAAATTTTCATTATTAGTTATTTTAGGATCTTCATCCTAATCCCAAATCAAAATTCATGTCATAGCTTTTCACGGTAACTGATAAGAAGTAAAAATGTTTCATGATGATTTCAAATATCATGATGTCGAAAAGCAGGAAGTAAAAAGAATGCTACATTTCTCTTCCCATGATAGCAGGTTGGTTCCGTGGTGTTCTTTGGGTAAGACAGATGCCCATTCCTTGGGGGAGATTAGCTACGTTATGCTCATCGCTCCGTCACAAACACTGCACATAAGACTAATTAAAAAATTTGAATTTACACAGTTTATGGTGAATCATTGCTTTAAAATATAGGAAGGGCTTAGGAGGAGCAAATGTCATGCAGCAATAGCTTGTGTGAACTGGCTGATGCAGTAAAGGATAATCTTCTCCAACGTGCACAGCTGCTGCTATGAGCAAGCAGGCTAGCTGCAGCCTCGGCTTCGTGCCCAACCCCCACACTGCACACCCACACTCTCACTACTGCACTTGTGCCCTGCGCTCTCCTGCGCACTCACACACACACACACACTCTCTCATATGCAAAAGCACTTGCCATATCTTCATTTAACGCATACCCACGTATCTAATTGCTGCTTGTTTTCTTTTGGCACTGTTTGAACATGCACATTTCACTACTGTTACACACACTTGCATATACCATCTCTCTCTCTCACACACACACACACACACACACACACACACATACACACAGTGTGCAGCACTGCAAACGTGCTGTCAGAATATCCAGAGTATCTGCAGCCATACAACGATGATCACTTTGTTTCTATGGAAACCGAAGATTGTGTGTGATATACTGTGCTTTATGCTTACATTCGCAGTTTGAACAAAAGAGGAGTATGTAAGGTGATAGACAAGGACGATGTAGTGTATCTACTGTTTTATAAATTTTGGATTAATCACTGGTATTTGTGGTTAATTGTATATAATTCGTTAATGACCTTCGGTGTGTCACTGTGACCTTTTTTACTTGGGTTATCTATCGTTCATTCATTTTCTGAACTACTTAATCCCAATTAGGGTCACAGGGAACCATACTCCGGCTTAGCTACGCTAACCGACTCTAGGCGAGGGCAGAGTACATCCTGGACAGCTCGCCAGGCTATTGCCGGACAGAAACATGCTAAGAAAATCATCTACAGACAGTGAGGGCCATGGCCGGCCTTTGACAACCAAGTGAGCTGCACGGGGGTGGGACATCAGTGACAACCTGGTGATAGTGGGGCTTAAACACCCGACCTTGAGATCAGTCATCCAGGATCTTACCACTGGGTCACCACTGCACCAGTAGAGAAAGAGATGGATGGTTGTCATGAGGCTAATTGGCTGTTTCAAAATCACACTACTTGTGAGTTGGAGTGAATGGCTGCATGTGTTGTCATGTGATAGACTGGTAAGCTGTTTAGGGTGTACCCTGCCATCACCCATCTCCATGACCCAAGTTGGATTAAGCAGCTCGGCAAATAAGTGATGAATGAGTAAATGGTTAAAAAGGATATAAAAAAATACAAACGTGGAGTTCAGAACTGACAAATGTTATGGGATGGCATATGATTTTCTTTCTGTCACGACACCAACCAACCATGGGCATCTCATATCCAGCTCATGCATACAAAGAGATAGAGAGTGCTGTCCTCTGAGTGTGTGGTTTTTTTTTTTTGGTTTTTTTTTTTGGATAACGTATTTTTTTATTGTTACTTTCTTCATTGGAGTAATGATAATCTCCACTTTTCTGTCCTCTTGTTGCCTTCTTGCAGTTGTGAGTATAAAAATAAACATGTGAAGTTATGTTTGTTATTATTATGGCGAACAGAATTTTATGTAATAATTTCAACTACCTGGACTTTGAGATGCAACTGCACGGTTGACAAGCCTCTTCCTGCAGCACATTGCTCAAGCACCCATGTGTGAGCTCGTTCCTCTAGCTGTAACCATCTAGCTTTTAGCCCGCGATTAGCTTTTTTTGTTGTTTTCTTCATTGCACTAAGAGTAATCTCCGTTTTTTTCTAGTCCTTCACAAGTTTCTCGTTCACTCCAAACTTTCTTTCTGCTGCTCGATTACCATATGTTGCTGCATATTTGCATGTGCTTGGCTTCACCTCCATAGATTGTTAGGTGATAGGGCAGCCCTCCTGGATGGGTGGGAATTGGGACAACCCAGCACCCCCACCCCTCCATTGAAGTGGCTATCAGGATCCTCCCCAGACTGTCTGTCTTCCTTTTGGCTTTTTCCCTTTTACTCGGGAGTCACCACAGCGAAACATCTGATTCGCACGTTTGATTTGGCAGAGGTTTTTACGTCGGATGCCCATCCTGTTACAACCCTTTTTAGCAAGGGACAGAAACACGCTGATGACTTTGCAGCCTACTCTTTACGACAGTCAGCAATGGTTCTTTTACATGCCTCTCACCATAGACAGTGAGAGACATGGCCCGCCTTTGATAACCCAGTTAGCTGCACTGGGAGGGACAGTGACAACCTTGTGGAGAGTGGGACTCGAACCCCCAACCTTTGGATCAGCGATCCAGCACCCTATACCACTAGACCACCACTGCCCCACTACCCCTCTCCAGACAAACAAATATAAAAGCATACAATAGGGGATAGAGACGCCAATAAGCACAATGATTAAAAATGTAAAATTTCTGGAGGGTTTTATTACCGTTGCTCATTTTCATGAAGTGCAAATAATTCTGGAGTTGACTGTGTTGGCTTGATCAGCTCTGGTAGAGGTAAGGTAGTGGTTAGTGTCTTTTTTCGTAAATGCTGTAGTCTCTACTATACAGAATAAGATTTGGAAGTCATCACAATGAGTTAAGAACATGTTATTCTCTCTGTTTATCGTCAAGAGAAAGATAAATCTGTGAAAACCCAAAGAGTCATTTGTCTCTTTATGGTGATGAGAGTTTATCATCTGCCATATTTGTTTTGGAAATAGCGGTCATATAAAGCATTTCACAGTGTAGCACTGCAGATGGTTCTACTCAAACAGGCTGAACCTTCTGCTTGAACTACAATAAAAAGAAATCACTGGAACAGCAGTTTACTCTGACTGATCAAAGTGCATGCATTTTGGTCTAAATTAAATATGGTGTTCAGGTAGTGCCGTCCATATAATGGGGCTAGTGGTGTAGTGGTTAAGGTGCTGGGCTCATGGTAGAGGTTATAGGTTCAAATCCCCATTAGACCAACACCGTGCTGAGACCCCAGACAAGAGCTTGACCAGAAGCTCAAGCCTAATGAGCCACTAAGATTGGGAGTACTGCAATAAATCAGATGACCATAACAGAACAGCAGTATAAACAGCACACAAGGCCATTGTATCTATATGTTTACAGCAAAATTATAAGTAGCCTTCCTTCATACTAAAAAGAAAAAAGTGAACAGCATCCAATCACCTAATTTACACCGAGTCAGATTATCGCATCATTCACCTCTCTTCATGGGATTTTATTCTGAGCTAGGAACCCAGTGCATGCTGTTTATTTAGTTATTTTTTGCATTACACAAGTCAGACCAAATTTGCTCTATACACTGACCTAGGACAGGGTCAGACAACTGTCTCCATGCAGATATTTTCATTCGAGTAAAGGCACAGGAGATTACACAGGAGAGATGAACTTAATGCTTTGCACTACCTGCACAACTCAGACACTACATCATGGGATGATGTAAACGTTCTAACATTACCTATCCATTGCGAATCCATTAGAATCTGTTGGAAGAACAGTCAGCTACCATAACATACCTGATTTTTATTAAAATCATTGGAGAAAACATGATAGATACCCTACATAAAATGTATATCATGTATGTTTTGGGACAATCTAAAGGCTCCCTGAAACATAAAGGCTGTTTCTTGTCCTTCTGTTCTACAGGTGACAGAGCTGAACGAGGCCCTGTCTAATGAAGAGCGCAACCTGCTCTCGGTGGCCTACAAGAATGTGGTGGGTGCACGGCGCTCATCATGGCGTGTTGTCTCCAGCATTGAGCAGAAGACCTCAGCTGATGGCAATGAGAAGAAAATTGAGATGGTGCGTGCCTACCGCGAGAAGATTGAAAAAGAGCTGGAAGCCGTTTGCCAGGATGTGCTCAACCTGCTCGACAACTTCTTGATCAAGAACTGCAGTGAGGCACAGCACGAGAGTAAGGTCTTCTACCTGAAGATGAAGGGTGACTACTATCGCTACCTGGCTGAAGTTGCCACTGGCGAGAAGCGTGCTGCCGTGGTTGAGTCATCCGAGAAGGCATATAGTGAAGCACATGAGATCAGCAAGGAGCACATGCAGCCCACGCACCCTATCCGTCTCGGCCTGGCGCTCAACTACTCTGTGTTCTACTATGAGATCCAGAACGCACCCGAGCAGGCATGCCATCTGGCCAAGACGGCTTTTGACGACGCCATTGCCGAGCTGGACACGCTCAACGAGGACTCCTACAAAGACTCAACCCTCATCATGCAGCTGCTGCGAGACAACTTGACACTCTGGACAAGCGACCAGCAGGACGATGAAGGCGGCGAGGGCAACAATTAAAAACGGAGAGAGAGCGAGAGAGAGAGAGAGAGAGAGATGGAGAGGCAGAAGAGGAGAAGACCCTCAAGAATTACCCGTTTCCTAGCCGTAACACACAAGAAAACACGCGTGCTCACAAAATAAAAGTAAAATAAAAAGAAAAATTAAAGCATAAGTGAAAGCATTTTATGAGAAGGGGGCCTGGTGGAATGCTGGCAGCCATGTTCACTGATGGTACAACTGCAACTGCAGTTCACTTTGATTTTCTGAGAATTAGATGGATATATATGTATATATATATATATATATATATATATATATATATATATATAATAAAATATTGAAAAAAAAATCTGAATAGAAACTATAAGATGAGGTATACCTCTGATTAAATGTGTGGTTTAAAATTAAAATCAGTACAATAAAGGTAAAAATCCCCCCCCTCTTCAGCTGCTTGTGCAACATTTGCCAAAACAATACTTCAAAGAAGAAAGGTTTGTCAGAAAGTCAGTATGTACAAGATGACTAGAATTGTCCAGGGTTGAAACAACCCAAACACTGATGTAGGGACTCTTCTTGTAGTCAAACGTGACATCAAGCTGCTTATATAGAACTGTGGAGTAAGGAACTGTCAGGTGAGGAGGTGTTAACGCTTGAGCAAGGAAAGGAAAATACAAAAAAAAAAAAAAATTATACGGAGTAAAAAACTTGAATGTCAAAAGCCTCGCAAAAGGATGAGTTTGCAAACAGGCTCCAGAGAGTGTGAAATGTGGGGTTTTTTCTTTCTTTCTTTTTTTCCCATCTAGACATATTTGAGGATACTCACGTGCGCTCAAAAGTCAGGCAGCCATATCCTTCCAGCCAATACGGTGATTCAAAACTGTCCACAATAGTCTAAACATAAATGTGGTAACAGACTGCAGGTCTACATTAGTTTTGGTATACAGTAACCATGTCTAAGTTTTCCACCCATTAACTACAACGCTATTTCCATTGATAGATAAAACAATTCGTCCTTTCAGTGAAAAGTCTATCATTATTATTATTATTATTATTATTATTATTATTATTATTATTGATAAAGTTTGGACATTTATGGTGTCGAGGGTGACCTGTACTAAAAAAATAAATTAAAAAAAAGCAAAGGTTTTATTTTATTCAATGTGATTACAATATAATAGCATAAACCACAACATACACTATACATAATATAACCAAACTTGTAATGAGATTACCCTAAAATGCAACCTGTCCTAGCAAAGTAATATAAGTAAGTTTTTTTTTTTTTTTTTTTTTTTTTTTTTTTTTTAAATAAATCCCTGTGCTTTAATCCTGAAAATTTTAATTCTCTTAAGCAATCCTTAATCACTTGGATCCCTGTCGCGATACACTGAATGGAATCAACTGGAACCATTGACTGTTTTTCCTTTGTCCATGGACTGGACATACAATTAGAGACAGAGCACTGGCAATGTCAAAACGGGAGATGATCTTAAAGCAGCTTTGAGGTTTGTGGTATTCTTTTCTTCTTTTTTTGTTTACTTTTTTAATTTAAAAAAATGCACTTGCCTATTATACTGTTTCTCAGTGTAAGATGATTACTGCTCCAATATTCTCAATAATACAATATTGTGCATGCTGGTGATGTATTTATATACCGTAGCTTGACTTTATTAACTTTCAAAAAAAAAAAAAAAAAAAACTGTAGGTGTTATGTATTCATAGGAAAGAAATGCCTAGAATTCAATCTGATTATTATTTTCTATTTATTACTTTATATTGGATTGTTTAAATTTATTATGATTTTTCCATCTATATTTGTTTTATTCCTTGTTGAAGTATGCGACGCCATAATGGTGAACCATAAACTGACGCTATAGTGACACGCAATTCTTGTATCTGAGTTTTGTTAAACAAAGACGTTGAAAGGCAAAAGGACAGAAACACTACTGTTAGCTTAACACTCTCTGTCCGGTGTTTTGTCATTGCGAAAATCAAAGATCACATTGTAAATCTTGTTGCTCTTACAATGGACTTTCCTTTTGTGCTTTCTGTCACATTATACAGTGAAATGTTCAAGAAATAACAGTGTTTATCAGTTCTTCAGAAGATTGCTTTTCTGTAAGGAATTCACTCACGGACCATAACTTCCTCTTCCTGTTTTTTTTTTTTCTTTTAATTAATTTTTTTAGCTGTCTCTCCTGATATCGTAAATGTGAGTCATGTAGCAGATGCACACAAGAAAAATAACAACAACAACAATAATAATAATAATAATAATAATAATGATGATAATAATAAAATGAATTAAAACATCACAACATCCTTCGAACCACATTTCAGTGCCGCTGTAGTTGTGTTGAAGATGAGTCACATCCATGTTGAAGGAAATGTGCTTGAATATGTTGCTGTTTTACAAAAATTATAAATATTTCTGTTTTGTGTTTTTAAAAAAATCTAAAAAAAAAAAAAATGTTGGCACAATATTAAAATATGTGATCTGGTAAAATCGGAAACATTAATATTTATGCTAATGCTAACACTAGTGTAGTACGTGTATAGTGTAATATAGTATAGGTAGTATAAAAGCTACGCGGACAGAGAAGGAAAACATGTGACATGTAGAAGCTGGCCAGCTGTAATTAATGACTTGGATAGAGGCGCACTGTTTCATTCCCAGTGTCTCGCTCTGTGCCATCCTGTGCCATCTTCCAGGCTGCTAAGAACCTCGTTTGCTGAAGCTGAATCTAATGCTACCATCTGGCTCTAAGATGCTGCCAATAGTTTCGGTTTGTGCTTTGCTTAAGAGAGGATTCAATGATTTAGCACATAATAGTATATCAATCAAACACTTAAAAAAAAGTTCCATTTGGAGAAAAAAGGGAGAATTAAGTCAAGAACTACAGTTAAGAGCTGTCGTGGTGTAGCATCAAAACCACCCGTTAGATTTTATCCACAAACCCTGATGTATATTTCTGACCTAATGCTCAGTATGTCGCTTTAGTGTGCGTATACGAATTTATTTCGCGTGTCATGTCCGTGTGCGATATACAAAAAAAGTTTGTTGGCACCTGACCATCCCACCCATATGTGCCATTTTCCAGACTAAACTTTCCACTACAGTAGTCTCCACCGTTGTAGTAAGGCTTAATCAGGATGTTGGATAAGGGTGTCCGTGGGGGCTTTCATTTCACCCAAAAGATATTCTATGGGGTTGAGGTCAGGGCAGTGTGCAGGATACCCCATGATTAACTGAACAGTCCATGTCTTCATGGAGATTGCTTTGTGCACAGAGTCAAAAAAGTAAAGAATATTGTAGTGTTACATCATAGACATTCCATACATAGTGTGTACTTCTAGTATCATTGTGATAGTGTGACACACATACACACACACACACACGTATGTGTATTATATGTGTACCATGTACACTTGCATTTAATTTGTGTAGGACTTTCTATTACAGTCACTTTGACAGTAGTTCTGTCTGTAATTTAAATTAGATTTATATTAGCATACTTTGTCTAAAACATATTTGGGCTTTATCATTGCGTCATAATTGCACATTTACAGACATGGATGACTTTAATTAACTGAATAGGAGAGAAATAAATAGATAATAACATGTCATTCTTGAACAAAGAAAATGTATCAGTGCTCTGCTGAAGCTTGAGATGTTTGCCTCCAGAAGGAGTCTCCAGTGTCAGAGCTTTAAGAGTTTCCATCCTCGAAAATGCTTCAAGACAGAAGACTGTTCCGGTTATACGGTAATTGATGAGAGGTGATTCGTTTCCAGAGTTCATTAACTAATAAGTAGTTATAATGTTTATGCTACAGTGGGTGGTGTTATGTATAAGTTCATTAAAAATGATAGCTTTCACCAAACCAAGGTGCTGCCTTAGGGCTTGCAAACAGGCGGAATCATCCACTACAACAGCCATCTGAAATTAAACATCTTTGTGTAAACAAATAAAAATTTCTAACAGCTGCAGAATTTTAACTGTGATTTTTGCAACCAATCAGAAACTAAATTCAGTATCAAGTAACTTTTAGAAATCCTGGGCGACACAGTGATAGTGTTTAGCACTTCTGCCTCAGCAAGAAGGTCGTCGTTTCGAGTTCTGGGCTCGGTGAGGGCATTTCTGTGTAGTTTGCATATTCTCTCTGTGTTTGCATGGGTTTCTTCCAGGCACTCAGGTTTGTTTCCAGAATTTAAAGACATGCACACCAGGCTATCTGGCTGTTCCAAATCGCCCCTAGGTGAGAGAGTAAGTGTGAAAGGTTGTGTGTGTTGGCCTTGCAATAGTTTTCACAAGCTGTTTCGGGTGTACCCTGCCTTTGCCCAGTGTCAGCTGAGATGGGCGCCATCCTCCTGCGACCCTTGCAGAATTAAACCCCAAATACTACATTTCCTGACAGGAATTAAATTATACTATATTTGTAAAAAATATTTGGTGAGGATCAACCTTTTAAAGGCACAATTGTGGTGGAACATTGATCCCCAATTAGATCCTTTGCTCAGGTAACAGTTTGGAAGAAAGTTCTTCCCGTGTTCTGACTGGTTTCCTCTATGGTCTATTTCCTAACACCACCCAAAACTATACCCTGTTGTACTGTGCTGGATCTTAAGGGGCTAATACCTGACACATAACGTATGACCCAGGATAAAACAGTTCCCGAAGATGGATGAACGAATGAAAGAATTTCATGGTTTGGGGCATTATAAGAATAAAGTGTACAAGACAGTGACGAGGCCAGCGATGTGGTATGGTTTAGAAACAGTGGCGCTGAGGAAAAGACGGGAGGCAGAACTGGAGGTAGCAGAGATGAAAATGTTGAGGTTCTCTCTGGGAGAAACAAGGATGGATAGGATCAGGAATGAGTACATCAGAGGAACAGCAAATGTAAAGATGTTTTGGAGACAAAGTCAGAGAGGCTAGCTTGAGATGGTTTGGACATGTACAGAGGAGAGATAGTGAGTATATTGGTAGTAGGATGCTGAGGTAGGAACTACCAGACAGAAGGCCTAGAGGAAGACCAAAGAAGAGATTTATGGATGTGGTGAAGGAGGACATAAAGGTCGTTGGAGTAAGAGAAGACGATGCAGAGGACAGGGTGAGATGGAGGTAGATGATTCGCTGTGGAAGGAACAAGGATGGATAGGATCAGGTATAAGTACATCAGAGGAACAGCAAATGTAAGATGTTTTGGAGACAAAGTCAGAGAGGCTGGATTGAGATGGTTTGGACATGTACAGAGGAGAGATAGTGAGTATATTGGTAGTAGGATGCTGAGGTAGGAACTACCAGACAGAAGGCCTCGAGGAAGACCAAAGAAGAGATTTATGGATGTGGTGAAGGAGGACATAAAGGTCGTTGGAGTAAGAGAAGAAGATGCGGAGGACAGGGTGAGATGGAGGCAGATGATTCGCTGTGGCGACCCCTGAAGGGAACAGCTGAAAGGAAAAGAAGAAGAAGAAGAAGGGGTATTTTAGATATGCAATGCTATCGTTTAATTCTCTTGAAAATCAGATACAAACACACCCACAACATGAAGAAGATCCCTGACTTGCAGTTTGAGCCAAATAATTTTCACTGATTTTTCAGTAAGGCCAATGAATTTTGCATGAACACATTCTAGTTCATCATTTACATAAGGACAATAAATATACTGAATACATTTACTGAGTAATATGAGAAAATAAATATCCTGAATATTTAATTAATTTATGCTTTCAATAGACTATCTGACATGTATGTGTATTTTGTTGACACCAAAATTTAAACAGCACTATACACTCTCTATGTATAAGTAGTCTCTTAGTGTGTGTGTGTGTGCGTGCGCGCGCGGGGGGGGGGGGGGTGTTCAACACACAAATAAAATAATGTTCCAAAACACTCGGAAGAATAATTTACCTGCCACAGCTTCAATTGCATTCTTCAGTGTGTGTGTGTGTGTGTGTGCGCGTTTTCAATGTGTGTGGAAAAGAAATCTTTCAGGTCGCGTGCCACATCAATTTGTTTTGTAAGTCCATTCCGGTTCGCCTCTGTAAGATTGCGGTGACCAATAGGAACAGCGCGTGTGCGTTGGTGTCATCCAATAAAATCTCTGTATCTATGGCTGCGGGGAAGATTTAATGTGCTCAGTATCTCCTGAATATTCAGTGGGCTCGTGTTCAGGTAGATGGAGGAGATGGTAGGATTGTGTGGAGAAAAGAAAGCCACATGAAACGTTACATAACAGATCTGCTTTAATAATGCTCTGTAAATCACCCTGATGAACACACACACACACACAAAAATAAAATCACTGAGACACTGAAGAGGAAAGAAAAAATAAATATTTTAGAATGTTTTATTAGAATGCGTATGAGTGTCTATACATAGTCCTTCTTGAATTGCAAGGAGACTGGAGCCTATCTCACCCAGCACTGAGCAAAGGCAGGGTACACTGAACAGCTCATGGGTTCCCCCACACAACCAACACACACAACTATTCACATTCACATCAATGGGCAATTTGGAATAGCCAACTGACTGTGCACGTCTTTGGACTGTGGGAGGAAACCAGAAACACGTGAGCACAAGGAGACCATAGAAAACTCCACACAGAAACGCCCTCACTGACCCCCAGGACTCACACCCAGGACCCTGTTACTGTGAGTCTGATGTGCTAACCACTACGCCACCGTCGCGACCATGACAATGATAAAATGGTTATTGTAGGTAAATGAATAGATGCATTTATAATTCAATTAATTAAACTAATTAATTGATGTCTTGGCATGTAAATAAATAATAACAATGCAAAAGGAAACACCTAACACTGCATTGATAAATGTAAACAACAGTAATTATTGTTCGTGCATACAGCATTTGATTTGCTCACTATCTTTAAGACTACGCCTGTAAAATGTGTGCTAATCCTTGCGGAAGTCTCCAGTATGCATAAAGAGAGGTAATGTCTGTTGGGTTTTTATACCCAAGCCTCATCCCCAGTATCCATAGCATGAAGTGACCAAGAGTTCAACTCCCCCTGGATGGGATGCTAGCCCATTGCAGGTTACCTTCCCAGTGTATTTTTACTGGTACCCATTTATACTGCTGGGTGAACAGAGGCACACTTGTGGTTGAGACCTTGCCCAGGGGTCTTAGCATAGTGAGGGTCTCAGTGGGATTTGAACTCACAACCTCCTGATCATGAGCGCAGCACCCTAACCACTACGCCACTGGCCCCACATAAAGAGAGCATGGGCAGCATAAACTTGTTTAAAAATTAGCTAATGTGCTTTAGTATATTCTACACATTGGGTCATGTAATCTGATTGGTCTGCTATTCTCAGGCTTTAATAAAAATAATATTCAGAGTGAATATTACATAACTCAAACTTACAAACATACATATGGTCACTTTGAGTAGACGATATCATTGTGATCATTCTTTACAACAGAGGAATGGCTCCTAAGTGGTGGATCAACAAGGTACGTGACTATTAACCCAGAGATGGCAAGTTTGAATCTGGTGTAATGCCACTGCCGTCTGTGACCAGGAATCGACTGAAGCGTGGTAAGCTCTCACTGGAGGGACGGCTGGTATGTGCTGTCTTCCCCGTCACAGTGATTTCCAGCCAATCATGGGTGTTTGTAAGCTCACTGGTCTTGGGGATGGTCGTGCTTTCCCTCTGAGTGTTAATAAACTAATTTTCCAGTGTGTCTAGATGGTACTCACTAAAACACCCTAATGATGCGGAGGTTACTTACATTTCCGTGTAGTAAACTCCGTAAAAATCTTTTTATAGTTTACTTTTATGTTTTTTTATGTTTCTGCTAGTCAATCAGTGATCAGTTGTCTGTTTGATCTGGGGTCAATTCATTATCCAAATCAAGCCTAAGCAGTGAGATCCAGGCATCTCTCTTTTTTGCTACTTCCTCCAGCTCTTGCAAGGGGACACACAGGCATTTCCAGACCAGCCAAGAGACATGTCTCTGCATAGCATATACAGTAGTACCCTGACTTACGAGTGTCTTTTATAATGAATTTTCTGTGATATGAGCTTCGATCCCACCAAAAATCTGCCCCGTGAAACAAGCAACGCCTTGTGCAGTCCTAAATTATTTTCTGTGATGCGCCCTATAGGAAGATAAATTAAAAAAAAATTCACGCCCCCAGTGCCCCGCACAAGACTATAAATACTGCACTTCATATTGTTTCTTCTTTTCCTTTCGGCTTTTCCCTTCAGGGGTCGCCACAGTAAATGATCTGCCTCCATCGCTCCCTATCCTCTGCATCTTCTACTCTTACTCCAACGACCTTCATGTCCGCCTTCACCGCATCCATAAATCTTCTCTTTGGTCTTCCTCTGGGCCTTTTGCCTGGTAGTTCCAACCTCAGCATCCTACGACCAATATACTCACTATCCCTCCTCTGTACATGTCCAAACCATCTCAATCTAGCCTCTCTGACTTTTGATCAATACAGAATTCATATTGTTTGCTCAGTGCTTTTTCCCTACACCATAAGGAACACAGTGAGAGCATCACTGCCACCTACTGTATAGGCTGCTCAATTACACTTAATACTAGTACAGTATGGTAAAAGAGCATGTTTCCCAGGGGTCATTACCCCCCGCCCGGCATCACACTGTGCTCCCCAAGGGGGCTGCGCCCCACTATTTGAGAAGCACTGGACCTGTGGGAGTTCACCACAAGAATTCCTCGCTGGTATCCGTAGCATGCACATGCACAAAATTCTCCTCTTCCTCTGTTACACACCACCTCATGTCTGCCCATGTGACAACATTGTGCCCATGTGACATCTTTGCCACAGTCGATAATCGAAAGGGTTAGTTGATAATTATTGTTTATTCTTGTTTTATTATTATTTATTATTAATTATATTAATGTTAATGTACATGTATTATTATTATGAAATATTTATTGTTATTTCATTTTCTTGTTTATCTTTAATATATTAGGTTAAATATATGTGTTTGTGTCGGGTTATATGAGTTTGGGAGGGAGTTGGAACAGATTAATTTGGTTTTCTATTATTTCCTATAGGAATTTCTGTTTTATCTAACAAACAAACATTTTGACTTACGAACTTGCCCTCGGAACAGATTAATTTCCTAAGTCAAGGTACCACTGTACTTAAATTCCGAACAATACTTAAAGAGATATTGTTACCCAGTTCTTTTGCACCACAAGTCTTGACTCAAGAATTGTAAGAACCCATAAAAATTTCATTTTAAAGTACTTTTTTCTTTTGTTCCTGTGTAGTATTTCCCAAAACATTTATCTGTCTCAGACTTGTTGGATGTTTCTACATGAATTGTCCCCTTGATTTTCATCCACCTTGTATTCTGTGCATAATAGTTAAGTATAAGACATCTTTAGCGGTCTGTAGGTGACTTGACATTTTGGAGCAATAATAACTCATAAGTCTATGGCAAAGGCTATAGAAATTATTATAGGGTTGCAGGGCGGCTGGACCCTATCTCAGTCGACTCTAGGTGAAGATGGCTTACAGACTGAACAGCGCAATGGCCTGAGCTGTCCAGGGTATGCCCAGTTCTTGCCCAGAGTCAGCTGAGATGGGCACCAGCCTCCCTGTGACCCTAGTTAGGATTAAGCAGTTCAAAAAATTAATGAACGAATGAATGAAAAAACCTCAACAACTGTATATGTAATGACGTGTCTATCACTGAGAGAATGTAGACATGTAGACAGGTCTTTATGCAGTCATGGAATCCTGATTTATGAGTCCTAATATTATTTTGTCCACCCTCTGTGGTGAATACTAGAAATGGGGAGGAAGAGAAAAATAAGGAGCCAGTTTACTTCTTACATGCAACAGCGAGCCTTCTGAAATCTGCCCTAGTTTCTGTCTGACAGCTGGGTGAGTGTGTTTCTGTCTTAGTACTGGTCAGCTGGTGAAAAGGGAAAATGGAAAAGGGGGAAAGCACAATAGATGAATGGATGGATGGATGGATGGATGGGTGAATGAGGGCTTGAGGAAACGAATAATTTAAATAAGCATTAGAAGAGGAGAATTTTGAACGACGACTCATATATTTCTTGCCCTGGAGGACTTGGAGTCCTCAGTATACCCTACCTCTGTCTTACAGATAATAAGACTGAACAGGAGGTCATGGGACAAAAATAATCTATTGATTCATTCATTTTCTAAGCCGCTTGATCCTAATTAGGGGCGCAGGGAGGCTGGCACCCATCTCAGCTGACTCTAGGCAAGGTGTGGGGTACAACCTGGACAGCTCACCAGGCCATCACAGGGCTAACACTCACACAACCATTCACGCTTACAATTAAGGCCAGTTTGGAACAGCCAATTAGCCAACTGTGCATCTTTTTTGGACTGTGGGAGGAAACTGGAGTATCTGGAGGAAACTCACGCCAGCTTGAGGAGGACATGTAAACTCCACACAGAAACGCTCAAGCTCGGAATCATTCTTCAGGTTCCCTGTATTCCTCCCTGTGTCACAGTATTGCTAGATTGAATATTATATTGTCCCTTGATTTGAATATACAGTATCTGTATTTCCCTGTGATGAGTTCTTATGCAGTGTGAATATCTTTCTTGCACTTGAAGCTCCCCAGATAGGCTTTAGACCAGGGGTCACCAACATGGTGCCCATGGGAACCAGGTCGCCCGCAAGATCAACATGAGGTGCCCAAGGGCCTGTTCACTGCTATTTTCAGAACAGGCCCATGGCTCCATAGTGCCACTCTCCATTGAGCTGCATCTAATTTTTTTGGGCTATTTTTTTAATCAAATGAATATCTTCACATAGATGAATATCATTAATTATTAATAATAACATAAAATTATAGGTAAATTGAGCAAATTAGTTATTTCAGAAGTGTGTATCGTCCTGATAGCCCTTTGCATTAATTGGTACCCAAGAAGTAGCTCTCAGTTTCAAAAAGGTTGGTGACCCATGCTTTAGATCCATCATGAAATAAAATAAATGAATGTTTATGACTGTTTATGATTTAGATCATAGAGACCAGTGAACTCAGTGTGCCCTTTTAACCTTAATGCCAAATGAGTGTAGTGCTTTAGAGGATGTGCCAAAATAAACTTGTGTGTAAGAGTATATGAAAGGATCAGTCAATTTCCGAGTACGGAAAGGTCTGACATAATGTGGCCAATAAAAATATCGAGTGTGCATATATTATACATTGTTCTGTCATGACTAGTGGGGCCGGTGGTGTAGTGGTTAGAGTGCTGTGCTCATGCTCAGGAGGTTGTGAGTTCGAATCCCACTGAGACCCTCACTGTGCTAAGACCCCTGGCCAAGGTCTCAACCACAAGTGTGCCTATGTTCACCCAGCAGTATAAATGGGTACCAGTAAAATATACTGGGAAGGTAACCTGCAATGAACTAGTGTCCCATCCAGGGGGAGTTCAACTTCTAGTCGCTTCACACTACAGAAATAAGCACCGGTCCGATGAGCCACGAGGCTTGGGTGTAAAAACCCAACAGACTTACCTTACCTCTGTCATGACTGAAAAAAATCTTAATATATGTCATTACCTCGGAAACACCGCCAAATACAACTCAATCAAACAAAGGGTTTGTCACATTTATGGTTCTGCAAACCATATTTTTGACCATGCCATATTTTATGGTTCAATAAAATTCAGAGTATAATGGAATATTTCTTTGTTCTGCTGTAGCATGCACACACACACACACAGTCTGGTTTCCATAACTTCTCGGAACAGTGAATTTCCTGGAGACTTACTCTAACCCTAACCATAATCACTACTTGCCTGAACTTAACCCTAAACTAACCATGGGTAAGTAAAGTATGTAGGTCTTTTCACTACCGGCTCGCTCATCAGGTTGGCGCTTATCTCCCGTAAAATGTGAAGCAACTACTTCAACTCTTCCTGGATGGGACACTAGTCTGTGAACAGACCTGTTTTTAAGACTGTGGTTAAAATTTCCCAGGGGTCATAATTTTGTGAGTATCAAACAGGGATTTGAACCCATGACCTTTCACTTATGTATCTAGCACCCTAACCACTGAACCACCAGCCCCATTCCTCCGATATACGACCCTAACTTTACTTGAGTCTACTTTAAAATGAGGACGGCAAATCCCCATAATGTGTTTGTGGTCCCCGCCACATGATAAATACCTCTCACTCTCTCTCTCTGTTTCACACACACACACACACACACACACACACACACACTCAGGCACAGGCACAGAGCTCATCAGATTTCCACTACTGCCATGGAACATGCCGGAAATGCAGGACATCGTATCCCTTTCTATAAATAGTCGGCTTATGCAGCCAGCGAAAGAAAGAATGAGTGTACATTAGTGCTTGGGTTTGTTGAGGAAAAAACACACACAAACATACATAGTAACAAGAACCCATGTATGGGCACAGATGCCGTATTGGCCTTCAATATACCCTTCGGCATAAAGCACAGCTAATTGGTACAGCCAGTAAAAGCAGCATTTCCACAATATTGTACTCAAAAAGAGCCTCGTTCCATATTTTTTGCATTTCTCTATATGATATCTGATCCGAAGCTCAAGAAAAGAACAATGTGAAACTGCTGCTGCATTCTTACTCTCAGCTTAATCCCTTGGCCTGCTTTGTTACTCAAACAGTGACCGAAAGTGAAAATTGTGCTGGGAATGCTGGGAGAAAATCCAAAACTCTTCACTTTGTACATGTACCTCCTTCCCCTTCTTATCATTTCTTTCTGTAGTACTGCTTCACTTCATAGAAGGGTCCTAAAATTATAAGGCAAAAATCGAGTTTCAATGGGGACAATGTTCCTGGAGCGTTACTACCATGCAGATTTTAGTGTTTTACAAAGGATCCAATTCTTGGGCTTGGACGTTTCTATGTGGAATTTGCTTGTTTTCCCTGTGTCTGTATGGATTTCTTCTGGGTTATCAGGTTTCCTCCTGCAGACTGAATATATGCACATTAGGCTAACTGACTGTTCCAAATTGACCTTAGGAGTGAGCATGAGAGTGAATGGTCATGTGTGTTGCCCTGTGATAGTCTAATGAGCTATTTGGGAGGTCATCTCCTTCACCCACTGTCAGCTGATGTAGGCTCCAGCCTCCACGATATCTTGGAAGAATTAATCAGTAAACGAGTGAGTGAGTGAGTGAGTCAACTATCCATGCACACCATATAACTCTCATGGCATATTAGAATATGTAGTTGCTACGTATTTGGTCACAGTCATCAGAGGTGTTCAAAGTACAAGTATTCTTTACTCAAGTAAAGTACTGCGTCATCTTGTGTACTCCAGTAAAAGTGAACAAGTAGAGGCTCATAAATGTACTCGATTTATAAAAATACCCCTTTGAAGGGTATTTCTGATGGCTGTATGTGTGGAAAAACTGCAGATAACTCTCTGTCTCTCTCTCTCTCTCTCTCTCTCTCTCTCTCTCTATATATATATATATATATATATATATATATATATATATATATATATATATATATATATATATATATAGCTTCTTCTTTTCCTTTCGGCCACAGCAAACCATCCGCCTCCATCTCACCCTATCCTCTGCATCTTCTACTCTTACTCCAACTATCTTCATGTCATCCTTCACCACATCCATAAATCTTCTCTTCGGTCTTCCTCTCAGCCTTCTGCCTGGTAGTTCCAACCTCAGAATCCTGCTACCGATATACTGTATGTACGCTATCCTCTGTACATGTCCAAACCATCTCAATCTAGCCTCTCTGACTTTGTCTCCAAAACCTCGAACATGTGCTGTCTCTCTGATGTACTCATTTCTGATCCTATCCATCCTCGTTACTCCCAAAGAGAACCTCAACATTTTCCAATGAGAATCTCAACACACATATATATATATATATATATATATATATATATATATATATATATATATAGAGAGAGAGAGAGAGAAAGAGAGAGAGAGATAGATATATATACATAAAAAAATCAATTTCGGACATCCTATATCATTTCCGCACATATTGAAACACAGGACATTTCTGGGAATGATGGAATGATTGCTGGATTGCTACAGTTCAACAATCTTTCAGTAAACCTCATGCACACGAATCCTCTGTCAGCTACACATAATATAAAATGGTCATATGTCTTTGATCATTCATTCATTCATTTTCTGAACCCCTTAATCTTAACTAGGGTCACAGGGAGGTTGGCAGCCATCTCAGCTGACTCTGGGCAAGGGCGGGATACACTGTGAATAGCTTGCTAGGCAAATGCAGGGCCAAAATTCATTTGTTGAGATTTGTTGACACCATGAAATTTAAAATCAACATATTTTTCCCTTAAAATGATACGTTTTCTCAGTTTAAAGTTTTGATCCTGTCATCTATGTTCTATTTGGAATAAAATATGGAAATTTGGCACTTCCATATCATTGCATTCAGTTTTTATTCACAATTTGTTTTTTGTCCCAACTTTTTTTGGAATCTGGTTTGTACATTGATTTGATCATTGTGATCCAAAAATTCTGTGGTCTTGTTCCCTTTTTTTTTTTTTTTTTTTCACTACCCAAGGACACCCTACCCATGAAGCTTGACACACTGCTTCCAGTTATCCATTCTTACAGATAATAATCAGGGTCATTTTCAGTGATTGTAAGCAGAATACGGCCTGGATGGGAGAAAAGAAATTCTTGTTTATTGTTAAATCATGGTCACAAATTTTTTGATAGAAATTACAATTAAAAGTCCGTAATACATGTCTTTAAATCAGGCTGAAATCAAAACTGACTTTTCTTTGTTTGTTCACATCCTGCATAATGATCTGGATTCATTGTGTACATTTTTTTACCACCTTCCCCCAACACCAGCTATTATTAGGCTTCCTGTCTGAAATAAAATTGTGCTGCATGTGAAAATGTGTTCAATATCTGGATTTATTTGGTCATGTCATTTTCAGAACCATTTCATCCTTTATTAGGGTCACGGGGAGAACAGTACACGTCTCAGCTGGCGCGAGGCAAAGAAAGGGTACACCCTGAACAGCTCTTCAGATCATCACTGGGCCAACATCAAAACATATCTACTCACACTCACCCTCACGTTTGCAATATGGATTACCCTATAAGTCTCATGCGCAAGTCTTTGGAATATGAGCAGAATCCAGAGTACCTGGAGGAAACGGACAAGCATGGTAATATTCATTCATTTTTTTGTTTTCTAAACTGCTTAGTTTTAATTACGGTCACGGGGAGGCTGTCACCAATCTCAGCCAACTCTGGGCGAGGGCAAAGTACACCCTGGACAGCTTGCCAGGTCATTGCAGGGAAAAATACATTGCCAGCAACCCAATAGCCTACTCTTTACAAGCGCAATGGGTTTTTTACATGCCTCTCACCACAGGCAGTGAGAGACATGACCAGCCTTTGATAAATCAGTTATCTACACGCGGTGGAAAGCCGTGACAACTTGGCGATACCTTAAAGCCCCAACCTTCAGATCAGTTATCCAGCACTCTACCACCGAGCCACCACCACCCCAAGTGTGGTAACATTTACCCTATGTACATTTATAGCTTTTGGATAACACCCTTGCATGACATGACTTGCATTCATCATTTTTGTACAGTTGAGCAATTTAGGCTTCAGGGCCTTGCTCAAGGAGCAACCACCAACCATCGGATCAGCAATCCAGAAACTTAATGAATGAGCTACACTCACTGGTGAGATAATGTCAACTCCACACAGAAACGCCCTCGCACATGGCTCGGGGTTCAAATCCAGGGCCTTTTTGCTGTGAGGAGGAAATGCAAACCTCTACGCCGTTGTGTGGAATTGGTGCTTTTAAATTCAGCACACGATAGTTTAGAGCAGTGGTCCCCAAACTAAGGCCCGCGGGCCGGATACGGCCCACCTCCACATTTGGCCCGGCCCCCTGAACAATACCAGAGACGCATTATGATTATTTATTTTAGTCTGGCCACGTGATCAAGACTAATACACACCTAGAACATGACATTCTATTCCGCCCTTCTGCCGTCTGTGCCCCTATCTGAACACTACCCCCAGAATCATAAAACCTAGACTCTCCTCTGTCAAACAGAACGGAAAAATGGTGAAAAGGTTATGGAAGAAAAAAATTGATTAAGAATGCAGGGTATTTAACCCGCAGTGGACAAACGGTTATTCAAACGGTATATATCATCAGTCAAGAGGCAGTGGCGGTATTCAAACAATACAATCTGCGCCAACACTCTGAATCCCGTCACAAAGACGAGTATGATCATTTGCAAGGC
>CM045740.1:29148224-29153224 GCA_024760905.1 Plotosus lineatus | reverse complement strand
TGATGAAGCTTCCTCTTGGGAGGCAGTGGTGGTCTAGTGGTATAGAGCGCTGAATCACTGATCCAAAGGTTGGGGGTTCGAGTCCCACTCTCCACAAGGTTGTCACTGACCACCCCCCCCCTCCCCAGTGCAGCCAACTGGGTTATCAAAGGCGGGCCATGTCTCTCACTGTCTATGGTGAGAGGTTCATGTAAAAGAACCATTGATGACTTTGGTAAAGAGTAGCTGCAAAGCCGTCAGCGTGTTTCTGTCCCTTGTTAAAAAGGGTTGTGACAGGAAGGGCATCCGACGTAAAAACCTCTGCCAAATCAAACGTGCGAATCAGATGATTCGCTGTGGCGACTCCCGAGTAAAAGGGGAAAAACCCGAAAGGAAGACAGACAGACAGAAGCTTCCTCTTGATGGCGACAAAGCTGCATACAATGTAAGAGAGAGAGAGAGAGAGGACAAAGACGAGAGCCCCAGACAAAAAGGGTAGATGAGGGACAGAATTTATAGATGAAGAAGTGGGAGACAGTACTATAGCCCTTACAGCGTTGCTTTGCTATGATCCGCTTTGTTTTCTAGTTTTACGAGATCTACTGTTCTAAGAAAACGGAGCTGTGCTATGCAGCGGAGAACAGATGGGGGAAGCTTCTGGAATGTTCTGTACTAAATAATGCCTTAGTGGCCAGATTTAGCCCCAGACCAGTGAAACATTACCCTCTACATAAGAGCACAAAGATACGACAAAAAGTGCCTTAAAAAATGTTAGACGCCATGCAAACACTCACTCCATCCCAATTCTAGCTTTACCCTTTAAATTGTTGGAAATTTATACAAACCGGCAGTATCGACTTCATGAGTTGGTGTTTTTTAAACCTTAATCCTAATTGTGATATCAGTATCTCGGGGCAGTGATGGTCTAGTGGATAGGGCGCAGGATCACCGATCCTAAGGTTGGGGGTTCGAGTCCCCACAGGGTTGTCACTGTCCCCCTAGTGTTATAGGGTGCTGGATCGCTGATCCAAAGGTTGGGGATTCGAGTCCCACTCTCCACAAGGTTGTAACTGCCCCCCCCCCCCAGTGCAGCTAACTGGGTTATCAAAGGCGGGCCATGTCTCTCACTGTCTATGGTGAGAGGCATGTAAAAAACCATTGCTGACTTTTGTACAGAGTAGCTGCAAAGTCGTCAGCGTGTTTCTGTCCCTTGTTAAAGGGTTGTGACAGGAAGGGCATCCGACATAAAAACCTCTGCCAAATCAAATGTGCGAATCAGATGATTTGCTGTGGCGACTCCCGAGAAAGGGAAAAAAGCCGAAAGAGAAAGAAGAAATCAGTATCTCATTTTAAGTTCATGAATATGTGAAAAATTTGATGATGATAAATATACATATACAGTATGTACATATGGTGTACTGTTCTATGGTCTGTAGAATTAACATTTTATATTACTGGATTCTAATTTAACACTAATGCAATGTTGAGGTTCTCCCTGGGAGTAACGAGGATGGATAGGATCAGAAATGAGTATATCAGAGGGACAGCCCACGTAAGATGTTTTGGAGACAAAGTCAGAGAGGCTAGATTGAGGTGGTTTGGACATGTACAGAGGAGGGATAGTGAGTATATTGGCAGTAGGATGCTGAGGTTGGAACTACCAGGCAGAAGGCCTCGAGGAAGACCAAAGAAGAGATTTATGGATGTGGTGAAGGAAGACATGAAGGTCGTTGGAGTCAGAAAAGAAGATGCGGAGGACAGGGTGAGGTGGAGGCGGATGATTTGCTGTGGCGACCCCTGAAGGGAGCAGCCGAAAGTAAAAGAAGAAGAAGGATTCTAATTTAACACTACCTGAATACGAT
Organism: Plotosus lineatus; assembly: GCA_024760905.1. Taxonomy (NCBI): domain Eukaryota; kingdom Metazoa; phylum Chordata; class Actinopteri; order Siluriformes; family Plotosidae; genus Plotosus; species Plotosus lineatus. The sequence continues at coordinate 29,151,383 of CM045740.1, read as the reverse complement.
AAGGTCATACAGTGCTGGATTACCGATCCCAAGGTTGAGGGTTCAAGCCCCACTGTCAACGGTTGTTCCTGCTGTAACCCCAGTGCAGCTAACAGGGTGATCAAAGGCTGATCATGTCTCTCACCGTCTGTGGCAAAAGGCTATAAAAGAACCATCGCCGACTTTTGTCAAGAGTAGCTACAAAGCCGTCCGCATGTTTCTGCCCTGCGATTGCCAGGTGAGCTGTACTGAGTGTACTCTGTTTTTTTTTCGTCCAGAGTCGGCTGCGATGAGCGCCAGCCTCACCATAACCCTAAATAGGATTAAGTGGTTCAGAAATTAAATGAATGAATGAAAATGATCAGGAAAATCAAGCCTGGAAAATTATGCACTTTAACCGATGACTTCTCTAAAGGCTGGTATCTTGTAGCATTTGTTTATATTGGATACATCTTGCTTTCACAATCATCCTTATATTGTATAAGGACTATAATAAGTTCTGATACTCACGTGTACTTCCTAGAGAAAGATCTAGATATGAAACCATGCTCATCTCTCCTCTCCTCATGGTTTCCTGTAAAGATACGCCAAATATGTCAAAATATGACAAATGTTCTCACCTTGATTTCAGATACTGGGTATTGTTAGTGAGCATATTTATTTTCATCATTTATGTTCTTTGAGAAGCAAGACACATAACACATGACAGATTTCAGATTAAAATTTGTCCACAAGCCTTCTAGGACCTTCTACACAAGAGCAGTCTGGTGTTCCTCTGCTATGACAACGTCTTTGCCTGTTTTGACACTGAGTCCAATAATAGAAGATGGCATAATCCCGCCATGGTCCTGTTAGGTCTGGAAAGTACTTGAGCTTCAGTATAAACCAATGGCATGAATATATATCAGAATTGTTTATACTTCACAGTAAGAAGGTTCTGGATTTTAATTTCCGCCACGAGCTCTTCTGTGTGGGGTTTCCAAGTTCTCCTTGTGCTTGCATGGGTTTCCTCAGGGAACTCCAGTTTTCACTAACAGTCCAAACTCATACGCAGTAGTTTTATTGGCTACTCTAAATTACTTTTAGGTGTACATGTGAGACTGAATGACTGTGTTAGCCCTACAGCGGACAGTGCTCAGGGTGTACTCCACCTCTCCACTGAAGCCAATTTGGACTGACTAGAGCTTCTTCGATATATGGATTGATGAAACTATTACCTTACTTTTAAAGCCTCTTCAAGAATTAATGACTTGCAGCTCATTATTATTATTAAAAAATGTTAATAATGTGGGTGGTGCAGTGGTGTAGTTATTACTATGTCCATCCCAGAGCAAGAAAGTCCTGGGTTCTAGTTCCTGGCTTGGGTATTTCTGTGTGGAGTTTGTATGCTTTCCTTGTGTTTGTGTGGATTTCCTCTGGGTTCTCTTGTTGTTGTTTTTTCTCCACAGACCAAAGATATTCACATTAGGCTAATTGATAGTTGCGAATATAAGTGTGCATGGTTGTGTATGTTTTGATTCTGCGATAGTCTGAGGAGTTGCTCAGGATGTACAAAGCCTTCACCCAGCGTTGGCTGAAATAGGTTCCAGCCTCCCCGTAACCCTAGTAGGATTAAACGGTTTGGCAAATGACTGAGGGATGAGATGAGAGTCATGTGGTGTTAGATCATTGGGTGGATTTATAGAAATATCTCAGTTATCTTGTAATGTAATTCTCTTGAGAACTTCTCCCCTACTTGTTTTCTCATGAAATCAATCATAAACGCTTCTCAACTAGTTTTGAAGAGAAACATTCAATAACTTAGTTTATGACCCCATGCTTTGCAAGTATGGAATTCAGCGAAGAATCGGCAATAATAGGAAATCTCTTATTGTTCTATAGTGGGACGAGTCCTGCTCTGGGCTGTTTTCCAAACTGCCCTCCCAAAGGCTTGAGCTGGGCGGTTCACTTCCCGAAGCATTAACTCATACATTAACTGTTAACTATATATATATATATATATATATATATATATATATATAGTACTTATTCTACTAAAATAAATAAATAAATAAGTAAACATTGCATTTCTGACACAATGCTTGTTTGTTTTCACTCTAAAGGTACATCAGTATCAAGGTGCCTGCTTACTTTAATTCATTTTTAAATTAAGAAATAGTAATGCGTCTTATAAATGAATACTCATTCGTTCATTTTCTTAACCGTTTCATCCCAATAGGGTCATGGTGCCCATCTCAACCAGCTCTGGATAAGTACACCCTGAACAGCTTGCCAGGTCATGGCAGAGCAGAAACATGCTATCGGATCTGCAGCCGACTCTTGACAACAGTCAGCAATGGTTCTTTTACAGCCTCTCACCATAGACAGTGAAAGACATGGCCGGCCTTTGATAACCTAGTTAGCTGCACTGGGGGGACAGCAATGACAACCCGCTGGTAGTGGGGCTTGAACCCCTGACCTTGGGATGAGTAATCCAGCACCCGACCACTGGCCCACCACTGCCCATTAATGTGTACTTTTGGGGTTAATTCTACATACATATAAAGTATAAAGCGTGTAATGGCAAAATGATTCATCATCCAAAAAACGAACAGGATGTTCAAGTGACAGCTTAACAAAGTGTTTCATGATACAGCAGAAACAGTGAATTATAAACAGCAGGTGAGAATCTTTTTTTTCTGATTATGCTTACATCGAGAAACCAAACTGTAAACATTTCATCAGAGATTTCATCTAATTCAGGAAAAATGCAAACTCCAATCCATATGAAACTCAACTTACCAATGATTTCCACCACACCATCCTTGGTCTTCACCGTGAGCTCTTCAGGAGCAAAATGGTTGACGTCCAGGCTCACCTTCCAACCATCCTGTGTCTGCTTGATCTCAGACACCCCTGTGCTGAGCTGGCGAGATAAGGCGTGCCCAAAGGTTGCTGGATGGGGAACTATGGGTGTTGGCATGGTGGCTGGGGGCATCTGAGGGCTGTGCATCAATGAAGCCATCTCAGTGCCCATGGAGGGGCGCAAATAGCCAGGCCAGTGACTACTGGGAAAAACACGCATCTCCTCTGGTAATGCTGGCATCCCAAATGCCTGGTCAAAGAGTCTGCTGCCCTGGTACCAGTCACGGAATGGATCCCAGGATGGAGTACGGAGAAAAGTGAAAGGGATGCGCCTCT
>CM045740.1:29130724-29145724 GCA_024760905.1 Plotosus lineatus | reverse complement strand
TACTAATTTTTTTCAGCATAATAACTGTGCGACGGGCAGTGGTGGTCTAGTGGTTAAGGCGCAGGATTGCCGATCCTAAGGTTGGGGGTTCGAGTCCCCACAAGGTCGTCACTGCCCCCCCCGTGCAGCTAACTGGGTTATCAAAGGCAGGCCATGTCTCTCACTGTCTATGGTGAGAGGCATGTAAAAGAACCATTGCTGACTTTCGTAAAGAGTAGCTGCAAAGCCATCAGCGTGTTTCTACTCAAACCACCCACCAACCCTCAGTGAACCAGCGTGGTGAGTTATGGTTCAAACCCACAACTATCAAGGCTGTGGGGGCCATCTGCCAGCAGTGGCATGACAGGCTGATGATGATGATGATGATGATGATGATGATGAATAACAGTGCTAACCAATCACAAATTGACAACGAACACACACACACACACACACACACAAAACTGGATGCAATCACACCCCGTGTAGATCCCTCATAGAGAAATACTGTAGAGTACTGTACTGTACTGTCATTTAGTTTCTGGAAGAACAGTGCCCCTACCGAGCCGTCTTATTACTGCAGGCACTGATGATATCAGTAACTTCCGCTAATACACTGAGGATCAACAGGAATACTGTACACAGCACCATCTATTGGGCCCTGAAAACGCATTAGTTAAATTCCCCAGCACACATTTTCCTGAGCACCTCCTGAACCAGCAGTACCTACCCTGTGCTAGGGGCATTCCTGGTGTCTCTCATTCCAGTCTCATGTTTGTCATGCTTGATCTGGTTGTCCAGTTTTCTACCTAGCTGAACACACAATGGATCGGCACAGGCTCCACTATACAGCAGAAGCTGGCTGTCGATCACTCGCTCCATCCTTCCCTCACTCGTGAACAAGGCCTCGAGATACTTGAACTCCTACACTTGGGCAGGACCTCATATCAGACCCTGAGGGTGCATTACACCCTTTTCTGGCTAAGAACCATGGCCTTGAACTTGGAAGTGCTGATTTTCAATCCTGGCCGCTTCGCACTCGAATGCAAATCGCTCCAGTGAGAACTGGAGGTCCTGGATTGATGAAGCCAAAAGGACAACGTTATCCAAAAAAAAGCAGACACGAGAGCTGATGGCCACCAAACCAAAACCCCTCAACACCTCAGCTTCTTCTTCTTCTTTTACTTTCGGCTGCTCCCTTCAGGGGTCGCCACAGCAAATCATCCGCCTCCATCTCACCCTGTCCTCTGCATCTTCTATTCTGACTCTAACGACCTTCATGTCTTCCTCGAGGCCTTCTGCCTGGTAGTTCCAACCTCAGCATCCTACTGCCAATATACTCACTATCCCTCCTCTGTACATGTCCAAACCATCTCAATCTAGCCTCTCTGACTTTGTCTCCAAAACATCTTACATGTGCTGTCCCTCTGATATACTCATTTCTGATCTTATCCATCCTCAACACTTCAGCTGCGCCTAGAAATTCTGTCTATAAAAATTATGAAAAGAATCCGTGACGAAGGACAGCCTTAGAGGACTCCAACCCTCACTGGAAATTAATTCAACCTGTTGTTACCGATGCGGACCAAACTCCAGCTCCAGTGACACAGCGACTGAATGGCCCATAGCACCGGGTCCAGAATGTCGTACTCCTGGAGCATTTTCTAAGCTGCTTAATCCTAATGAGGTTCACGGGGAGGCTGGCAACCATCTCAGCTGACTCTGGGCGAAGGTGGGGTACACCCTGGGCAGCTGGGATAGGCCCAACACTCACACAACAATAAACATTTACATTTATACCTAAGGGTGAGTCAGAACATCCAATTAGCCTACTGTGCATGTTTTTTGGGGGTGGCACTGGGGCAATAGTGGTTAGCACATCTGTCTCACAGCAAGAAGATCCTGGGTTCGATTCCCAGCTCGAGCGTTTCCGTGTGGAGTTTGCATGTTCCACCTGGTACTCTAATTTCCTCCCACAGTCCAAAAACATGCACAGCACAACTGGCTGTTCCAAATCACCTGAAGGTGTGAGTGTGAATAGTTGTGTGAGTGTAGTCCCTGTGATGGCCTTGCGAGCTGTCCAGGGTGTACCTTGCCCAGAGTTGGCTGAGATGGGCACAGCCTCCCCGTGACCCTAACTATGATTAAGTGATTCAAAAAAAGAATGAATGCATGTTTTTGGACTGTGGGAGGAAACCAGGGCCCCCAGAGAAATCCCACACAAGCAAACTCTGCACAGAAACGCCCGACCTGGAAATCGAACCCAGGTCTTCTTGCTGTGAGACTTATGTGCTAACTATTACTGCCCGAGTACCAACATATCTGCACGTTATCTTTATGTCAAGTGCCTGTGATCTTTGCTACAAACTAAAATATTCATGCTATATCACTGCAATGCATGTTCAAAGATCACTGCCATATTACCCACTTGCATTTGTGAACATTACCACACACAGCGCGCAGCCGATGGAGCCTTTGAGACGGGTGTTGTATTTAAAAAACGGAATTACCTCTTTGAAAGATCTGAGGTCTGAATTCAACATTAATTTGCCTCCTCGAGAGATCAGAGGTCTGGATTCAATATGAACTTGCTTCCTTACGAGATCAGAGGTCTTATGGCGCCGCCCACTTCTGTGCACAAAAATGCTTCGTGGTCTAATACGGAGCTTTTGAGGTGGGGCGCGGCTCATCCGGACCACCTGAAATAAGCTGCAATGACTACTGTACTCTCAAAACTCTCAAAACTCACGAAACTCACGAACCAACAGTACATCTCTCCTTTATGTGTATGACAAACAAGCATTATAGGTACAGTACTATGGAGATTCAGCTCCCTCCTGGCCAATGGGAGGCCAACGGGAGGCCAGCGGGGATGTTGGGAGACAGCCAATGAGAGAGCAAGTGGCGCGTTGTTTGAATTTTTGAATAGCGCGTTTGGTGCTTTTTGTAAGAAGAGATTGTTTCATATACAGAGGACGAAAATTTAGGAAAATGTTTTTCGTAACCTGGATTTTCGTATTCAGAGGTTTTCGTAAGTAGAGGGCCGACTGTATAAGTGCAATTGCGTGAGTAATATGGGTTTCTCAGGACAAATAATTTGGGGCAGCTGTTGCCTAATGATTAGAAAAGCGTCTTTCAGCCGGAAAAATGTCTCGCAGTGGGAAAGTGAGCACCACCTTCCTTTCCTCCACATAAATGACTGAAGTGCCCTCAAATAAGGTACCTCACCCCGAGCTGCTCTCCTGGAGCCTCTAATGTCTGTGGTAGCCCACTGCTCCGTATGTGTGTGTGTGTGTGTGTGTGTGTTCACTTTGGTTTTGGCAATGGTTCTTTTACATGCCTCTCACCACAGACAGTGAGAGACATGGCCTGCCTTTGATAACCCAGTTAGCTGCACTATGTGTGTGTGTGTGTGTGTGTGTGTGTGTGTGTGTGTGAGGGGGGGATGTTTAAAAGATGAATGATGATGAATAAAGGAAAGGTTTTAAAATGTTCCTGTATAACATAATACTTCTGCGCACTGTCACCAAAATGATGAATTTTAAGCGGTGAGGAAAGATTAGGAGGAAAAACACAAGGTCTGGATTAATATAAAGCCAGCTGGAGCAGAATGTTTTATAAATCCAACATGTACTGAAAGACAAAAACGCATATTTTGAAACGCTCCATGACCCATCTGGCGGTCCGTAGGTTTCATTCAAGCAATTAAAACTTATTCGTACAAGTATAGCAATTCATAAATGCTAAGAAATGTTTTATCAGAAAACATGAATAAAGATGTATGTTTCATATTTATTGATTAATTTTTCCAGTTTAAGCAAATAATTGCACCTGAACCTTTTTTTTTTTAAACCCAACAACAGGCGTGGTTTTGCTCACGTGTAGCCAATCAGATCGGTTGCAGAGCTGGAGGCGGGGTTTTCAGGAATGCCAGGAGAAATAGGGTTCAGTTCGGGGAAGTGGTTTTTGTCCTTCACTGGAAATCTCTGACTCAGAAGCTGGAAAGTTATAAAGCAGTGAGTTAGTGGCGGGGCTGTGAGACGACCAGCCGGCTTTGTGTTCAGTTCTGGTTCTGTATATGATGGAAAATGTCAAGCAGAAGCTTTTATTCGGGACTGAAAATGTTTCTGAAGAAAGAGCAGATGGGGAAGGTGTGAGTTTTGAACAACGTGGACGAACAAGATGTCATAGGAAGGTGAGAAACTCGTAATAATAACAATAACAATAATAATAAAAAAATAATTCAAAGGTATATTGCAGGTAATGCTTTGTGTTTAGATGCAACTTTTAACCATCATTGGTGTTAGTTCAGTTACTGTATTTTTAAAAATGACAATATTTAAGATGTAATGTTGAATAATCTGCATCACCTAACAACAACAATAATAATACTCAGCATTCCTGAAAATACTGTTAATTATAATGATAATAATAATTCTCATCACCATAATAATAATAATAATAATAATAATAATCCTCGCCATCATTATGATGATAATATTAGTAGTAATCAACATTGTTATATAAATAATAATGGTGATGCTAATTCTTATCCTCCTCCTAATAATAGTAATAATAATAATAATAAGTAAAGAAAAATTGTTTCTTCAAATTATTATTTTTATTTTCATTACTACTAATAATAATAAATATAATTTGAATATAATACAATATTTTGATAGCTAGTACTGTATTGATATGTAATGCTAACTAATAGTGTTATATATAATAATATATACAGATATATTTATTATTATTATTATTATTATAGAATATAATACAGTTTTTGATTGTTAAAAACTAAATGCAGTGCATTTTAAACTGTACTTTGTAAATTGTTTAAAGCTGACTATTATTTTTATAGAATTAAGATATCTATTTATCCACCTAGCCAAACCATTTGGTCAGGGCTACAGAGGATTCCAAGCCTGTCCCAGAATCACAGGATGACACCCCACTTGGGACTCCAGTCCATTACTGGACACCAGACAGACACATTGACACCTGCAGCCAGTTTAGCTTAACCAGTCCATCTAAGATAAGATAAGATAAGATACAGCTTTATTAATCTCACAATGGAGAAATTCACTGTTACAGGCTCTTGAGGTACTATCAGTAGGGGGTGCAAAAATAGATACAAGTACAAACATACACACATACATATATTATATAAGTAAATAAATAAATAGATACATAAATAGTATAAATTACTAAACAATAAAAGAAAAGAATGGAGCAACTTTATAGACTGGCCTATATTAAAGTGTAATGTATCTGAGTGCAGAGTAGATGGGTTGATATGGTTCACAGTCAGTGGGGTAGATGTGGTTGATTAAAGTGGGCGGGGTTTTTATTGCACATAACCGGTATTTTCACAGACAGTTACAAAGTGGCGTTGTACAGTCTGATAGCGGTGGGAATGAACGACCTGCGGTAGCGCTCCTTATCTATCAGTACATGTATGTGGATGGAGCCTGGGAGAACATGCAAAATTCCATACAGATGGTAACCCAAGCTCAGGATTGTTGTTGGGTGGCAGCAGTCCCTGCTGCTGCCCTTTTTTTAGTCCTCAAATCCAATAAAAATGTCTGGAACACCTGAACCACAGACTAAGGTCAGTTATAAAGAGGAGATAATTGTATTAACCTATGACTCCAGTCTCGGGCCTCAGAATCTTTAGTAAATCGAGGTACTTTACACGCTATATACTGTAAGCGTTTTGTAAGTTAAAAAGGAACATAAGCTTCTTAATATTCAGTAGCAGTGATCTTTCCCCCTCTTTTTTCATTTGTTCTTGTGGGTGGATCATCATCATCATACCCATTGTCTCTATGGTATTATGATTGATGATGATGAAATGGTGCCACCTGCTTCATGTGACAGTGGCAGATTGTGAGTGTTCCCTGTTTTGATCCAAGTATTATCCACATTGAATAACAAGCAATTCTTGAATGAGGTGAAGTTTAATTCTGGAGAATTGGTTGTTAACTGGAGGCCGGATATATAGGACCAGATGAGTGAACTCTCAGACAGTGGATGGGCTGTGTAGGTATTACTGTGTGCACATGTGTTGTCATGATGAATTACATAAGCATTCCTTAGTCAGAGCAGGTGTATACTTAGCCTCATCTTTGTGTTGCATGGATGATCATGCTCTGGCTTTGGCTTGCAGTGGTATGTCTACAGTGTCACAATTCAAGATGAGCCCACTGAGGTCTCTTCCCTTCATTTTCTTTCTCATCACACACAGTCCATAATATTATTAATGAAGGAAATTTAACTCTGACTGTTACAGAACACTGACACTGGGATATATACAGTGTTAATATATTTAGTAATTAGTAACAGTAAATTACTGATTTATCTTTCTCTCTGTTTCTCTCTCTTGTCTGTCTCACTGTGTGTGTGTGTGTGTGTGTGTGTCTGTGTGTTCTCTGTAGTTAAACAGCGTGACTGGGCTGCTCCAGGCCAGCCGGAAGTCTCTCAGTGATTCACCTGAAGGAGATGTTGGAGCTTTTTTAGTAAATGAGGCTGAGCTCCACACCTATGATGACCTTACCAAAGTCAACCCTGTAACTCCGAACACCGGTATGCACACACACACACACACACACACACACACAGTCTACAAAGTTGTTATTTTCTTTTTCTTTTTTATTGTATATTACTTTATATTATTTATTTATCTATTTATTTATTTACTGATATATACTTATTATATATATATATATATATCATCATCATCATCATCATCTTCCGCTTAGTCCAGGGTCGGGTCGCGGGGGCAGCAACCTAAGCAAAGAGGTCCAGACGTCCCTCTCCCGAGCCACTTCCTCCAACTCTCCCGGGGGGACACCGAGGCGGTCCCAGACAAGCCGAGAGACATAGTCCCTCCAGCATGTTCTAGGTCGACCCCGGGGTCTCTTCCCGGTTGGATATGCCCAAAACACCACACCAGGGAGGCGTCCGGGGGGCATTCTAACCAGATGCCGAGCCACCTCAACTGGCCCCCGACAACATAGCTCCTAGGATCATTAGGTCACGCAAACCCCTCCACCACGATAAGGTGGCAATTCAGGGAGGGAGATATATATATATATATATATATATATATATATATATATATATATATATATATATATATATATATATGTATGCTTGCATGTACGTATGTATGTATATGTATTATTGTATATGTATCTATTTTGCATCCCGACTGATGGTACCTCAAGAGCCTGTAACAGTGAATTTCTCCATTGTGAGATTAATAAAGCTGTATCTTATCTTATCTTAACCTACCTCTATAATTGTGGCAAGGTTAATTTACATAAATATTCATTCAATATGTGGACTGTGCACTCTGGAACCTCACCACGAGATGTCGATAGATTCCACTACATCTTACACACTGCACCTTTAAATCTCCTAAATGATATTTAGATAAAAGTACTAGTCCTTCTCAAAAAATTAGCATATTGTGATAAAGTTCATTTTTTCTGTAATGTACAGATAAAAATTAAACTTTCTTATATTTTAGATTCATTGCACAAAAACTGAAATATTTCAGGTCTTTTATTGTTTTAATACTGATGATTTTGGCATACAGCTCATGAAAACCCAAAATTCCTATCTCAAAAAATTAGCATATCATGAACGAGCTATTAACCTAATCATCTGAATCAACGAATTAACTCTAAACACCTGCAAAAGATTCCTGAGGCTTTTAAAAACTCCCAGCCTGGTTCATTACTCAAAACCGCAATCATGGGTAAGACTGCCGACCTGACTGCTGTCCAGAAGGACATCATTGACACCATCAAGCAAGAGGGTAAGACACAGAAAGAAATCTCTGAGCGAATAGGCTGTTCCCAGAGTGCTGTATCAAGCCACCTCAGTGGGACGTCTGTGGGAAGGAAAAAGTGTAGCAGAAAACGCTGCACAACCAGAAGAGGTGGCCGAACCCTGACGAAGATTGTGGAGAAGGGCCGATTCCAGAGCTTGGGGGACCTGTGGAAGCAGTGGACTGGGCTACAGGTGCCGCATTCCCCAGGTCAAGCCACTTTTGAACAAAAAACAGCGGCAGAAGCGCCTGACCTGGGATACAGAGAAGCAGCACTGGACTGTTGCTCAGTGGTCCAAAGTACTTTTTTCGGATGAAAGCAAATTTTGCATGTCATTCGGAAATCAAGATGCCAGAGTCTGGAGGAAGACTGGGGAGAAGGAAATGCCAAAATGCCTGAAGTCCAGTGTCAAGTACCCACAGTCAGTGATGGTCTGGGGTGCCATGTCAGCTGCTGGTGTTGGTCCAGTGTGTTTTATCAAGGGCAGGGTCAATGCAGCTAGCTATCAGGAGATTTTGGAGCACTTCATGCTTCCATCTGCTGAAAAGCTTTATGGAGATGATTTCATTTTTCAGCACGACCTGGCACCTGCTCACAGTGCCAAAACCACTGCTAAATTGTTTACTGACCATGGTATTACTGTGCTCAGTTGGCCTGCCAACTGTGAATCTGTGGGATATTGTGAAGAGAAAGTTGAGAGACACCAGACCCAACACTGTGGATGAGCTTAAGGCCGCTATCGAAGAATCCTGGGCCTCCGTAACACCTCAGCAGTGCCACAGGCTGATTGTCTCCATGCCACGCCGCATTGAAGCAGTCATTTCTGCAAAAGGATTCCTGACCAAGTATTGAGTGCATAACTGAACATAATTATTTGAAGGTTGACTCTTTTTGTATTAAAAGCACTTTTTTTATTGATCGGATGAAATATGCTAATTTTTTGAGATAGGGATTTTGGGTTTTCATGAGCTGTATGCCAAAATCATCAGCATTAAAACAATAAAAGACCTGAAATATTTCAGTTGGTGTGCAATGAATCTAAAATATACGAAAGTTTAATTTTTATCAGTACATTACAGAAAATAATGAACTTTATCACAATATGCTAATTTTTTGAGAAGGACTAGTACATTCTCAGATGTTTTTCCAATTTGGGTGCCAATGTCTTCAATAAAAAAGAACTATTGCTGATTTTCCTCAAGAGTAGCTGCATAGCTGTCGGTGTGTTTCTGCCCTGCAATGGGCTGTCGAGCTGTCCAGGGTGTACGCTACCCTTGCTCAGAGTCAGCAGAGATGGGCACCAGCCTCCCCACGACCCTAATTACCACTAAGCGGTTCAGTGAATGAATGAATGAATGAATGAATGTTCAGGCGTTCTAATTGCTACCAAGGAGCTGAAATGCTAATAATAATAATATTGTCATGTCTATTTTTTTTTTCAATCTTTTGCTGCCTGTCCGTCACCTTGCTTTTTCTTTCCTTTCTTCCTTGTTTGTTTGTGTGTTTTTACCCATCTTTCTTTGTGTCTTTGCCTTTTTGATGATTTTTGATTTTCTGTGCAGATATAGCACATGTTTTACATCATGTTACTAAATTATTTCATTCGTGTGTGTGTGTGTGTGTGTGTGTGTGTGTGTGTGTGTGTGTGTGTGTGTGTGTGTGTGTGTGTGAGACAGTGCTGAAATGCCTGCAGGCACGTTACAGAGCCAGAGTGTTCTATACCCATGCTGGGTGTACTCTGGTGGCGTTGAATCCTTTCCAACCCATTCCTCACCTTTACTCACTGGATGTGATGCACGAGTACCACTCAGCTTCCCAGCCACAGGTCTGTTGGAGCTTAATATTCCAAATTATTGGAATTATCCATTTTTAAAAATGTATGGCCTCAAACATTTTAATCACAATATTTTTTTGTAGTTATGAAATGTTTCATTAAATAGTACAGTGTTTTTCTGTACAGACACTAACAATAGTTCTGAGTACACGTCTGCGTGGTCGGAGGGCAGGTGGGATTAACACCCAAGTGTCACCTGATGTCCTTTTATCACTGTGGATCAGTCAGTTGTGACAGAAATGTGACGCTGGTCGGAAATTGTGTTCAGGATAATTCAAGGCTAAATAATTCCAGATGGCATTAAGGTGCTGTTGTTGTACTGTTTACAGTGTGTTTGGTGTTTTGTCATCGCATGACCTTGAGCAACCTCATTCCAGTGTTTGTTTTGCCATGTGAGTACATTCCATGGTACAGTGAACATCAGGAAGTGTAGAATAAATCCACAATTTAAAAACACTCAGATTTTTTCAATTGCATGAGGGTTTTTTTCATAATATTGCTTTATTTAGCAAAGATTGAATTGGGAAATTGTGCTTTGATGTCCTGAAGAACAGCTAAAAATATTGCTGTTTGGGAAACGAGTGCTCTGTAAATCAATAAAAAGGTTATATAGTTCTCAAAATATCGTTTTTCATGTCAACATTATCTCGTTAAAGCTGGAGATGGTAATCTTTGGAAGCTAGCCATGTTTAAAAGAAGCATCTTCTCAGAGCTCCAGCTAAATCCTCCCTTGCCGTCCTTCCAAAAGCCACACCCCTTTATGTGGGTCTGCTGGTGTTCTGGTTAGGGTGCTGTGCTCATGATCAGGAGGTTGTGTGTTCAAATCCTAGTTAGACCCCCACTGTGCTAAGACCCCTGGGCAAGGTCTTAACCAAAAGTCTGCCTCTGTACACCCAGCAGTATAAATGGGTACCAGTAAAATATACTGGGAAGGTAACCTGCGATCGATGGACTTGCGTCCCATCCAGGAGGAGTTGAACTCCTGGTTGCTTCACGCTATGGAAACCAGAAATAAGCACCGGCTTGATGAGCCACTGGGATCGAGTGTAAAAACCTAACTTACTTTACCTTTTTTTGGAAACTGAGCACTCCGTAAATCAATTAAAAGTTATATAGTTCTCAAAGTATCATTTTATCATGTCGACATTAACTCTTTAAAGCTGGAGATGGTAATCTTCAGAAGCTCGCCACATTTTAAAGTAGCATCTTCTCAGGACTCCAGCTAAATCCGCCCTTGCTGTCCTTCCAAAAGCCACACCCCCTGTCTGTCTTCCTTTCGGCTTTTTCCCCTTTTACTCGGGAGTCGCCACAGCGAATCATTTGATTCGTACGTTTGATTTGGCAGAAGTTTTTACGTCGGATGCCCTTCCTGTCACAACCCTTTTAGCAAGGGACAGAAACACGCTGATGGCTTTGCAGCTACTCTTTACGAAAGTCAGCAATGGTTCTTTTACATGCCTCTCACCATAGACAGTGAGAGACATGGCCTGCCTTTGATAACCCAGTTAGCTGCACTGGGGGGGACAGTGACAACCTTGTGGAGAGTGGGACTCGAACCCCCAACCTTTGGATCAGCGATCCAGTGCCCTATACCACTAGACCACCTATACCAAAAGCCACACCCCCTCTCCCCTCTCAATATACACAAGCTCAGCTGCTCAGCTCTGATTGCTAGTTTGTGTACCGTAGGTTCACATTTTAGATTTACATTTGCAGCATTTGGCAGACACTCTTATCCAAAGTGACTTACAGAAGTGCTTTCAAGTCACTATTAGGGAATATGTTCTTATCCTGGCTCTCTAAAACACAGGCTAAGTATGCCATCAGCCAGAACTTGGTGGTTAGGGGTTGTGTGTTATTTTTAAAAAAGTTTATTTTTTGTGTGTGTGCACGCGTGTGTGTGTGTGTGTGTGTGTGTGTGTGTGTGTGTGTGTGTGTGTGTGTGTGTGTGTGTGTTTAACATGGTGCTAATCAAAGTACAGTGATACCTCAGCTCACGAACATAATTGGTTCCCAGAAAGTGTGTGTAAGGCGAAAAGTTCGTCTTCCGAACATTTATTTCCCGTAAGAAACCATTAAAATGAGAATAATCCGTTCCCAGGTCCCCATAAAACATAATTTTCTACTAAATAAGCCTTAAAACTACACAAAAATATACCTTATTTTATGCATAATAAATGTGCTATTGTATTGTAATTAAAGAAATAAACTGTACTGTATAATAAAGTGGTTTTATTTACCTTTGTGATGGTAGTTGATGGCTTGATGGAATGGAGTGGGAGGAGGAGGGAGGGAGGGACTTACTGTTTGGAAGGAGTGTTTGGAAACACCCTTAGCCACACACGCACCCTTAATAGCTTCCTTGTTCTGAAGGATGGGAGCAATGGTAGACTTAGCGTACTGGTACTGGAACGCCGAGTCACACAAACGCACACCTCGTTCGTGTTTTTCAATGATCTCCGCCTGTGGTGGGGTCTTTTTCGGTCCCATAATAGCAAAAGTACACTCAATATGGTCCAAAATGTCTATCAAACACAAACCACGTCCGCACTCAAAGAAAGGGGGTGACGAACTGGGACGCCGTGAGCGTGCGTCAGCTTCTCGTGGCCGCCACCGTGGCGCTGTTCGACCGCGTGGTTTGGTTCGTCCGCCGAAAACTAGTTCGTCAGCAGAGACTATATGCTCGCAAATTTAATGTTCTTGAGGCGAAAAGTTCGTGAGCTTAAGCGTTCGTCAGCGGAGGTTTTACTGTACTTCAGAAAAAGGTGGGTTTTCAGCTGTCATGTGACGACACCTATTGATTCAGCTGTCCGGACATTTAGAGGACATTCCTTCCACCACTTTAGTTCACAGATACAGAAGCATTTGATTGGATAGTTCTCAATAGATGCAGTGATTGGTCAGCATTTTTACAACATTAGTGCAGCTACAGCTGCTGGATTTTTGCATAACATATATTTTATTGATTGCTGTTGGGGTGTAAAGACAATTTTAACCAATATAACTGTTTGTGTATACAGCTAAAAAAATTACCTACCAACTGTGCATGCCCACTGTAGTAAGAGTTTAGAACTAAAAATGGAATTTGTTGTGACCAGCAAAGATGATTTCGTAATTGATATCACGTAATTGATATCTACACAGTGAAACACCTTTGTGTGATCATATTAAAGGGAACGTGTGGTGAATTTGTGTTACTAGCTCTTTAAAATGATCCGATATGATATCAGTGGTTCCATCAGGCAACGACAGTCCTTGCTTCTTGTCAAGCATAAATGAGTGCTGCCACATACTATTACTGGTAGCATGTGCAGCGCCATGTTGCCTTCTTCATTGGCTCGAAATTCACCTGATAAAATTGCCCAGTATGGTTTTTTTATGGTAATTTATATTCAAATAAGTGTCTATATTGCTTAAATGCCTTACATTATGCACAAATTATGCTGTAAAAATTACACATACCAATACTCTTTAAATATAAGCATTGTTGGAATGCAGCTTGACCAATCAAATTTGTGGACTGGAGATAACTTTTGTAATAATAATAATTATTGTTGCAGTGTTGAGGGGACCATTTCATAATATCAAGGTGAATAATTGTTTTAGTATTTATTACACGAACATTAGGAAAATATATAATACAATTTTAATGAGTCTGTTTTTACACATTTGTACTTTGGTTACATGCGCTCCATTCCTGCAACTTTAAAATTTTTAATTTTTTTTTAAATGCAAAGGCGATAGGTTCCTTCTGATATAGCATTTCACTGAAATTCTCAGATTTCAGAATCAGAGATTGTGGCAAAGTTTTTGTCCTTGATTTTGATTTGTGCATTATCCAGAGTTTGTGAGGTGGCTAATCAGCAATTCCTAAATGACGCAAAGTAGGATAGCATGTTATTGGCTCAAAGGGTTGTTATCAGACCAGAGGATAACACCCTCCGAAATGGAATAATTCTCCATGTCATTTGAAATATTTTCAAAGTTGACAGTCACATTACCATATTGTGTGTGCCAGTTGTTTCACAATAATCATTCAACTTATCCCTTGGCGATGGTGCAATAATTCAGCAGTAATTTTGATGACTTTCTACCAATCAAAAATGAGAATGTATTTTGAATGAGGAACAATAATGTCCATTATTTTGAGATGGTGAACCAAACAGCTCGTGTCATAACCATGTTTTGTTTATTATTATGCAATAAAACCTCCCATTCACTTTTATTCAGACTTCCCTTAAGTTTATTCTTGCAAATTCTATGCATGTGGTTGCTTGTAGTACAGTGGTTTAGGTTCATAGGCAGGCCAGGGCACTGCAAAAGCATATGATTA
This sequence comes from Plotosus lineatus, assembly GCA_024760905.1. Classification (NCBI taxonomy): domain Eukaryota; kingdom Metazoa; phylum Chordata; class Actinopteri; order Siluriformes; family Plotosidae; genus Plotosus; species Plotosus lineatus. The sequence goes on along the minus strand of CM045740.1, from coordinate 29,131,737 downwards.
CAATTTAAAATTATGTCTATTATACTGTGTAAGCTATTTTATTAATATTAGTGACAAGTCTGTTTTTGGGTTTGTGCAGGACTTTAAGCCACACATCTTTATCGTAGCAGAAGCGGCATACAGGAATGTTCAAGGTCAAGTTGAACCTGTTGATCAATCGCTAGTAGTCTCCGGGGAGAGTGGAGCTGGAAAGGTGGGTAAAGTTGAATTGTGTTTTGTTTTTTTTTTAATTTTATTACTATAAAATTTGGCCTTGATAGGTTAATCAGGAGAGCCCAAGGCAGGGGGTTTAAGCGTTCAAGCCCACTCTCAACAGGCTGTCTCTGTCCCTCCCCAGTGCAGCGAACTGGGTTATCAAAGGCCGACCATGTCTCTCACTGTCTGGTGTGAGGTTCATGTGAAAGAACTATTGCTGATTTTCATAAAGAGTAGGCTGCATAGCTGTCAGCATATTTCTGCCCTGCGATGGCTTGGCGAGCTGTCTAGAGTGTACTCTGCCCTCGCCACGAGTCAGCTGAGATGGGCACCAGCTTCTCCACAACCCTAATTTGGATTATAGTAGGGCCCCCATTATTCGTGGGGGTTCGGTTCCGGCCCCTCCTGCGAATAAAGATAATTCGTGGGTTCTATACCCGGAAGTAAAACCCTATGTATCATATTACATGTCTAAAATATGCTTCTCAAACAAATTCTATAGACAGTCTTACTCATTAATACAGTATTAATGTAGTAATTAAGTAAAAACTTTTTAATTTTGCACTGTGATATTTATTGATAAAATCATATATATAGTCTGGTACCTTCTGAGTTGGAGGACGACTCTTGGCAACCTGCCATGAAGGATAACAGCTTGATTATCATCTTCATGGAGATTTTCTTGGCAAGGAAAGTGCGGTGGTTTGCCATTGCCTTCTGCATGATGTGAAACTTCAGGCAATTTAGAACAGCCAATTTGCCTACTGCGCATATTTTTGGACTGTGGGAGGAAACTGGAGTGCCCAGAGGAAACCCAC
>CM045740.1:29035724-29125724 GCA_024760905.1 Plotosus lineatus | reverse complement strand
ATTATATTAATGGACATTATCCATTAATCTTTATCCATTGATAAACTCTTTAAACACTTGGATTATTTCATATACAGTCAGCCCCCCACTTACAAAATTAATCCGTTCCAGAGCCGGTTTCGTATGTAGAGGTGCATTTTACATGTAAAACGCCTGATTCGTTCCAAGGCTTCCAAGACTACCCCATAAACCCTTAAAAAATGATAAAAGTACACAAATTTTGTATGAAATATGTGTTAAAAGTAAAAGAAAATGATTTATTAAACCATTTAAACATTTTATTAACACATTAAACCATTTTTTATTAGCACATTTATAAATTAAACCATTATTAAACATTTGATGCACATACACACACACACACACACACAACTATCTCTCTCGATCTCTCTCGCACACACAGCGAGCTCTGCTGAATGCAGACTCCACCCACACACAGGATGCCGGTGCATTTTAAGACGGGGCATTCAAAGCGCATTCCCTGCTTGACAGATCGGAGGTCTAAACTCAACTTTAACTTGATTCCTTGAGGGATCGGAGGTCCAGATGAGCCGCATTCGGCGGAGCGCTATCTATATCTACCTTGCTTCTGGTGAACAATTGTTCTCTAGTAATATCTCTCTGCTTGAGCATAAATTTTCCACAGGATTTGTCCTTCCTTAGAAAAATATGTTTCTAGAGCCTGAAGGAAATGGTTAAAAGTAGAAGAAATGGATGCCTTTGTTTTGCACTCAGTGTGTGAAATACTCTCATTAGCACAATAGTTGAAAGAAGAATTGTAGAAATACAGCCTAGTTCTTGAAAATGAACCAGTGTACATATACATGAAACTCCAATGCCTCGTGGTTGTCTCTAAGTACCGCAGTGATTGAGTAGTTTTTCTACTTTATGTGACATTCAGATGATGAAGGGGGCCACAGAAGAGCAGAGGCAAGAGTGGGGGATGTCACATGACCAAAAGTTTGCCTGGTTGCCAAATGCAGAGAAAACTTTAGAAGGTGCTCTTTCATTCTTTCATTATTTCTGTTCTTTTTATTGAAAATTTGGGGAGCGTTTAATTTTCTGCACATCAAGTCATCCCTTCTGTTTTTTGTTATGTTTTGTTTTTTCTTTCTTTTATATCAAGAGGATTACTTACAGGAGACTGTTAAAGCCATGATCAGCCTTGGAATTGAGGTAGACCAGCGCTCAGAGATATTCACGGTAAGGTCCTTTTTGTCAGCAGCAAATTTATTGGAACCCTTCATGATCTGGAGGTTGGAGGTTTAGTCCCAAATATCACCTTGATGCTGTACTGTACCATGAATGTAAATGTAAAATTTCTCTCAGTGTGTAAGATTTAACAGTATCTAGTGTCATCTTGTGGTGAAGTGCCAGATTTCAACCAATTGAAATTTTATTCCTGACACCTTTGAAGCCTTATGGTACTGGGCTACTGTAAAAAAATAAATAAATTTGGCGATACAAGATGGTGGCCACCATGAACGGTGACCCCCCCCCCCCCACCTGTGTACATACAAACAGCTTATTTGAAGGTTCCTGAAATATTATTATTATTACAGGGATCCCTCCTACTTCGCGCTTCAATTTATGCTGCTTCAGGTCATCGTGGTTTTTTTTTTTTTGTTTTTTTTAAAATATTAATCGAAATAAAAAATACGGAAATTAAGAAAGAAAAGGGGGAAAGGTTAAGGAAAATGCCACAAAAACAAGGCCAATTATGCAAAAAAAAAAAAAAAAAAACCCGAAACAAACACAAAACAACAAACAACCCAAAATCTCCCATCAAGACTAAATTTTTTTGAGGTGCGCATCTGTGTGTGCATCTTTGTGTGTGTATTTATTTTTACATCTTGTGCATTATTTTTAATGTTTAATTATTATAATCATTTATTGCATTGAATATGTATTTATTGATATAAAACACATGTACGTATACGTCAGTTGGGGAGATTGGGGGTGTTGATCCTACTTCACGGATTTCAGGTATCGCAGGGGGATTTCGATCCCAATTAACAGTGCAAAGTGAGGAATCACTGTATTATTGTTGTTATTAATACAGTAGGCCCTCGACATTTGCGGGGGTTCGGTTCCGGACACTCCCGCGAATCGCGATCATCCGCGAGTTCTGTACTGAGAAGTAAAACCCCATGTATCACGTCACATGTGTGAATGAACAAACGGAAGTAAAATACTGTGTATCTATTATATGCGCTAAAATATGCTTCTTAAACACGTTCTATAGACAGTCTTACTCATTAATACAGTATTAATGTAGGAAAATGTCATGATTTAGAAAAACTTTTCAGTTTTTACTGTTATATTTATTGATGATAAAATATAAAGATTATACAGCATATACTGTTGTAAAGCACTAGTATTAAAGTCTTTTTACGATTATTATTCCAGTGCAGTATCTAAGTTGATGTTTGTGCGTGAGATTTTATGTTCTGTAGCATGTTTAACAAATGATACCAAAAGGACAAACTTTATTACGCCTCATGTCCTTTAACATTGAACTTGGAGTGACGTCTCCAAGATGGCGCTGCCTAGAGGGCGACGTCGCGGAGTTCTTTTATTTATTTGGACCAGCGTTTTCTATCGCTTAGCCAGAGAAGACGCATAGCGTTTGAGTGGTATCATAGAGCTTAACTGGTAATAAAATACACACACACAAAAAAGGCTCATTGACAACTTGTGCGTGAATGACGAAAAGGGGTGGGACATCAGCTCAACCAATCAGGAGAAAGGAGGACAGTCATTGGCTGAATTTGAATCACGTGCCGGTTGCTCGGCAGTCAGCGAATACTCAAACCGTGGGTGCAAAACCGCGAATAGTCAAGGGCCTACTGTATTATTATTATTATTATTATTATTAATTTAGATAAACTTTTATATTGATGCTATTGTTACTACCAATAGACCCTCTAAAATGTTACACACTACCTTTCAGTAGAAAATGTAAATCATCAAGTGTAAGATTTATTTAATCTTTCTTTCTCTGTTCTCTTGAACACTGTCAGTAATTTTGAAATAACTGTATTATGATGTTATCATTCTTGACTGCTTTATGACTTTTATTTTCTTAATGTTATCATTTAGATCCTGGCAGGTCTTCTGCAGCTGGGAAATGTGAACTTTAGTCCTGCTCCTGAGTCGGAGCTCTGTGGCCTCAATCAACAGTCCAAAGGTAAATGCTAACAACAAACTCAGTTCTCTTACTGTGTATAGATAAATATAATAGTAACAATCTCCTTGCTGACTTTTTAGTGATGTTAGGTTTTGGGTTCGGGACTTAAAGTGACTAAAAGCCTAAATGCTGTATTTCATATAAATTATTCTATTTTCAAACATTTTTCAAAAAATATCTGATATGTGAAATTAATTAAATGGAGTATTAATTTAGCAGGGCTAAAGTGCTACTACATCATGTATTTAGGTTTTATAGAGAAGACGGCGACGCTATTACGTGTGCCGGTGGATGAGCTTCAAGAGCGCCTGCGTGTACGGATGCTGCGCGCAGGAAAGCAAAGCACTTTGCATAAGCCCTGTTCACAGAGCGAGTGTGTTGTGCGCAGGGACTGTCTTGCTAAAGTCATCTACGCAGGGTGAGCCTCAGTACACACTTTTTTTCATGCATTGGCTGATGGTGCGACTTGTACTCCAGAGCTTATACTCCAGAGCTTATACTCCAATTTCACATGTTTGTTATTTTTACACTCACAACCACAAGAGGGTACCAGTACCTGCTCATCCTGTACCACTGAAGAAATGTCCCCAAAAAGAAAATACTATTCTGCGGATTACAACCTGCAAGTAGTGAACTATGCAGCTGGAAATGGTAATCGAGCAGCAGAAAGAAAGTTTGGAGTGAACGAGAAACTTGTGAGGGACTGGAGAAAAGCGGAGATTACGATTATTGCAATGAAGAAAACAAAAAAGCTAATCACGGGCTAAAAGCTAGATGGCCAGAGCTAGAGGAACGAGCTCGCACATGGGTGCTTGAGCAATGTGCTGCATGGAGAGACTTGTCAACAGTGCAGTTGCGTCTCCATGTCCAAGTAGTTGCCAGGGAGATGAATAGAAATGACTTTGCAGGAGTACCTTCCTGGTCCACAACGTCACAAAAACAGCCAGCAGATTTCCAAGCCAAGATAGACAGTTTCTGTGAGTTTGCGACTTATAGTCCAGTGCGACTTGTATATGTTTTTCTTCATTATTATGCATTTTTTTGGACAATGCCATTTGTACTCCAGAGTGACGTATATAGTCTGGAAAATACAGTAATGCAGGGTGATATGACCCAAGAGTGATTTTATGATATCTTCTGACGTTTTTCTTCTTGATGTTGACCTCATTAGTCACGTATAAAATCAGTCCATGCCTGATTTTAAAGTGCATTGTTCCAACCTGTAGTGATATGATTTCGTTGTATTGGCTGGGCTACATCACTGAACTGTGCATTATAACACATTATTGACCAGTGCTGAACTTCACAAACAACAAGCACAGAGTTTACAGAAAACATTTCTTTTTGTTCCTAAAGTGACTGACGTCAAGCAAACTGAGTCTGTGAACCGCGAGCTCCATAAGCCATTTTGGATCTACCGTCTCACTCATCTCTGGCAGCGTTCTCTTCTTCAGAGTTACAAGAACGTAAATAATTTGCAATTTAATTTCAAAGAATTTATTATTTATATATTTTTATTTTGTCTGTTAGACTATTTGATTGGTTGGTTGGCTTCATAAACAGCAGCATGTATGCAGACAACTCCAGGTGGTGCAACTTCATTGGTATGCAACCATTTCCTCTTCATCCACCATTTGTTTCTCTTCATCTGATATTGTGTTCTGTATTCATGCATGACCCCACTTATGCTCTTTCTAGGCCTTTTGGATGTGTATGGCTTTGAATGTTTCCTGCTGAACAACCTGGAGCAACTATGTATTAACTATGCCAATGAGAAGCTACAGCAGCACTTTGTAGCTCATTATCTGAAGGCCCAGCAGGAAGAATATGTATCTGAGGGACTGCAGTGGTCCTTCATCCTTTACCAGGACAATCAGAGCTGTCTGGATCTGCTTGAGGGAAATCCTCCCAGCATCTTTTCACTCCTTAATGAGGTGACAGTTCAGTCTAGTCTAGTGCTGTGACTGATGATAGCACATATACAGTAGCTTATGGATTACAATGGGGTTGTGATGTGTTGAGTACTTTATTAATGTATAAGTATGAAAACTGTGCTGAATAATTTTGATTTTTCTCCAGGAGTGTCGTCTGAACAGAGCCACCGATGCTAAGCAGTTCCAGGAACGTCTGGAGAAAGAGCTCTCTGGGAACGGTAGTATGAGCTGGGACAAGCTTAGCAAGAAACCACACTTTATTGTGGCTCACTATGCTGGGAAGGTCATCTACCAGATTGAAGGAATAATGGAGAAGAATAAGGTATAGTGTATACAGGGTTTTCGTTGATGCTTAAAGTCTTAAAATGCATTGAATTCATGGATCTAAAAACTAGAAAGGCACTCATAAATTGCAGGGTACTCTGCCAGGCACAAATGGATTATTAACTTTACTAAAAAGTTGTTTTTAGTTGTTTTTCTGCAGATTTGGCTGAAATTTCTTTACATTTTGAAGGTGATCTGTGCATGGGATAATGCTATAAATAAAATTCTGAAAAATCCCCCTATCTTGAGACAGATATCGCTACATTGGGCAAAATATTCATCTGATGCTCACTATGGGGAGACATTTCATAATATCTATGCAAAGTTATAATAATCTATCTATTTTTACCTAATGGACAGCCCTTGCAATCTGCGTGCCCTTTCAGTTGTTAATGTCATTTTAAACAGTCACCGGGCCAAATAAGATGAAAACCAGGGGAATATGAGGTACTAAGCCAGTGAGATTGGGTGGTTTCAACCAGGAATTATTTCCTAAATACGTTGACAGTGAAAGACAGAAAACATAGGCTTTTCACTCCTGAATGGACACCTCTAAAATAAAATATGTACTTTGTGCATCATGTTACCTTGAGAACTGCCTATTCTTCTGTATGCGCCAAAAGGAGTTACCCACTAGAGGGCAACATTTCATTATAACTGTGCCAAGTTATAACTAGCTGGGCACTTATATGCGTATGGTCAGTAATATGTGTCAGCCAAGTACAAATTGGTTATGGTGTCAAGTGCATTGATTAAAATGAAAACTGTGTAAAAGGTTAAAATGTTTATTATTATAACTTTTGTATATGTTGTGTAATATTCTCATCTCACTTGTTTAATTGTGCTCACTTTATATTCTCTTTTTGGCTGGTGTGAAAATCTGATGATGTTTTAAATTGTATTTATGCTGAAATAGTTAAATTCTTAAATGGTTTACAAACTAGCATGAATGGAAATGAATGGCAACTAAATATGCAGTTGACATTTGAGTTCATGTACTGCATGTTACAGTGTGCAATACTTTATAATGAAAATCAGGAAAAAGCAGTACTGGGCATGGAGTTTTAGACAGAACTATGCGTGTGCTGCTAAAGTGTAAAAGTAGATTTCTCTGTTGTTTCCTTTGAGTGTTGGAACGTAAACCTGAAATTGCCTCAGAGTGGCACATCGACAGGGTGTGTGAGTATTAACCCAGACATCACATCTGGGTTAATATACACAGCTGTCCATGACCGGGAGTCCATGGGAGCTAATTGGCCGAGCTATCACGAGAGGGAGGGATGGCATACGCTCACTTCCCTGTTACTCATAGTGACTGTCTGTGAGTCTAGAATCCCATGTCACAAGGATGCATGTGCATGCATTTGCCCTACCCTGGTTCGTGGTGGTCATGTGTGAGGGAAGGCAGTCCTTGATGGGTGGGAATGTGATGCAACAAAAATTAGGGAGAAAATGTGGAAACATCCCTAAATAAATAAGCCATGAAATTGTTTCCATTCTCATTATATTCAGAAACCATGGACACATGATTAGCCATCCATTTTTGTTTCTGATCCCTGTGTGTGTAGGATCCAGTACCACCTGAGCTCCTCAGCTTGCTGCAAAAGTCAGAGAATCCACTGCTACGGCGTCTCTTTGCACAGTCTTGTACTGAAGGAAACCCTCGTAGCTACAACAAAGTCATCACTGTCGTTTCCAAATTCAAGGTAACCTTCCTTTTTACAAATTAGACAGAAATGTAGCACTGTATTTATAACAAGTACCTTATCAATCGTTTTCACTTCAGAAAAGCTTCCTGAGACACAGTCCTACATGTGTAATAGATGTGATCACATTCTAATTAACAAAAAAAATACTGTGGGGTCATTTATATTTGCTTACAAGGTTTGAATGGAGGAGATGGTACAAATAAACCCAGTTTTGTTTTGTTTTTAGACCCAAGTATCACCTGACTATCACCAATCACGGAGGGGCATAATCAAGTAAATGCTCCTTTGGTGACATGTGATACTGCCTTGGTGGTGGCCGAGTACACTCAGGGGAGTAAAGTGCTACCCACCACTTTTGTATTCATGAGCACATAGATATCCATGATTTTGCTGGTGACGAGTTCGTTGTAAGTGACACGGAGAATGACATCCCTCACATGGCAGCTCGGCCAATTAGCTTTCATGGACTCTGGCTACGTGCATCAACCTGAAATCAAACTTGCGATTTCCAGGTTGACAGTCGCGGAACATGTCGAGATCCAAACACACAAAATCTTTTCGAACGGTCACCTTTAAATTATGATAAAACATTTCTTTTCTGATGGGAATGGTCTCTTCCATGCAAAGCCTTGGAAGTGTGTTATGGGAACGTGCCATCCGTATACAGTGAGAGTAGAAGATACAGAGGATAGGGTGAGATGGAGGCGGATGGTTTGCTGTGGCGACCCCTGAAGGGAAAAGCTGAAAGGAAAAAAAGAAGAAGTGCATTGATGTTTAGGTAGTTTCATAGATGTGCCTGTGAAATATCTTCTTATTTCTTGGACACTGTAGAACCAGGTGGAGCAATCATTAGACCTAATGCTTATGAACTAATGATCTCAACATTGATTTGTAGACCTCGTTGGAGAATTTGATGACGATCCTACACAGCACCACCCCTCACTACACGCGCTGTATTAAACCCAACCCTGATTGCAAGCCACTTACTTTTAAAAAGGAAGAGGTGAGAGCATTGTATGTATCCCACATGTTTTTGTGCTAGTTGTGTTTTTGGCTGGTGAGAGATTGTAACATTGGCTTTGTTTTTAGGTCATCACACAGCTGGAGGCATGTGGCATAGTGGAGACCATTCACATCAGTGCTGCAGGTTTCCCTATCAGGTAAAAAAGAAAAAAAGACCTATGCTGTCCAATTAGACCGGGGTATTAGACTCATTTTCACAAAGGGCCACATCACAAAATTTCTATGTCACCAAGGGCCAAATAATCATTGAACATCCATTTCCAAAAGGGCAATCATAAAATGTTGATGACTGATTGCAACAGTTTTCACCAATTTTACAAACAAATAGAAATTAAAATGGAGCGATAGAATATTTAGTGTATGAAGTTGTTTATGGGGTGTTCCTTCAACAATTACAGTCATTGGTAAATTATTGGAATGGCAATAATAAGGGACGGTGTAGTGGTGAGGTGGATAGCACATCCGCCCCACTGCAAGAATGTGTTGGGATAGGGCTCTGGACTTGGCAAGGTTGTTTCTATATGGAGTTTGCATACTCTTCCCATGCTTGTGCAGGGTACTTCCTGGCTCACTGGTTTCCTCCCATAGCTCTGCCTGGTGGTTGTTTGTATAGAGTATAACTAGAAACGCTATGGATTTTAATGAGTTTCTTTTCTACAGTAGGGTGTAGTGCAGTTAACAAATCATTAAAATTTGGAGGTGATTCATGCACAGGATTTTTTTGTTATTGTTTTTAAATGTCTATTTTTATAGCCTGACATCAAATGCTCAGCAGTTGCACACTGGGACAATAATATAAATGCTAAGCTATTAAAAACCTGTACTCTCCAGCAGGTTAATCTTAATTCTTAATCCAGTGTTGTTGTTTTTTTTTAAAGAGTAATTGAAGATAATTTTTTTTTAAGATTCAGAGTAAATGTAATACTGACGCCACAAATATTTTTGCACAGGGTTCCCAGCGGTATGGGTTGATTACCAACACCAGACTCCTAGCTCAAGGTGACAAAATAATTTTTTTTCAATTTTTTAACTTCTTGCTATCTGCTCTCCTTATGTAATCTCTGTTTTCACTCCTTTTCATTTGCTTTACATTTGGTCTTCTTGCTCCCCACCCCCCAATATAGAAAGGTACCAGGCATTGATTAACTGGGATGCTAAAGCTTGCAGGTAAATGTGTGTCTGCATGCGTTTTGAGGGTGAGAGTATGATACTGTGGCATCCACCACTCCTAATTTCAGTCAAATCCAATTCCCACCTGCTTTCCTTTTTAACATGTCCACCACCAACCAAACAGAGGCGTAAGCATGCACATACTCCGTAACAGGCAATGCTGCCACCCACCTCTTTTCGAATTGCTGCGCATGTATATTTGGAGGTGGGCTAACATACTCGTGTATGCATACGAATGAGCTCACAGAAGCCCATGATTGGTTAGCGATTGCTATGAGTGACAGGAAGTGAGCAAATGCAATTCCTCCCTCCCATAAGTGCTCGGCCGTCTAGCTCCCATAGACTCCAGGTCACGGATGGCTGTGGTCCCTATGCAATCTCCAGGTTGATGGTAACGCACCTTGTTGATGTGCCACTAGGGAGCTGGTGTGCACTTTCTAACTGAATGTTCATAACTTTCTTTTAATGATGTGTGCATTTCACAAAATGGAATGTTTTCCACTGCTAATGTGTGCAATGATGGTGTAACATCACAATGTATTTTTAACTGAAGCATTTCAGTGGAAATTTTTCGATGAGCTTAACCTGTATATTACATATTAAGTTGCAGCTTTATAAGCTGAGCTGTTTGTGTTGTGCACTTAAATAAAAAGGTACAGAGTCAGATGTAGTGGAGTAATTTACAGTTGGACTTTGTGTGTGGGGGTGTGGGGGGGTGTGGGGGGGTGGGGGGGGGGGGGGGGGGGGGTGGATAGATAAAGTGTAGAGATGGGGAATAAATTGATTCAGTTATGTATTGCAATTCTTTTAAACAAACAACAACAACAACAACTCTTTATTGTCAAAGTACATTACATACATTGAAATTTGCTTTGTGCACTAGGCACCTGTCGCCACTGTGCAGCGCCGGTTATTGTGCTGTTCTATCCTTTTGATGCTGAGCGCCAAGCAGGAAGCAACAACTGCCAAATTTTAGCGTCTTATGGTATGACGCGGCCGGATTCGAACTCCGACCTACCGCAGGATAAAGCGGACGCTCTACCAACTGAGCTAAATTTATGATTTAAGTGTATCACCACACTGACCAGAAAATGTTTTTTTTCTTAATCATTTAAATTATTTTATTTATATAACAGGTGTCAAACTCAAGGCCCACGGTCCAGTTGTGGCCCATTTTATGTGGTTCTTTAAAGAGCATGATTGTCATCCATTCTTTTTATCAACTATTATCATGAAACCTTAATCCGTCATCCTTCCACTAGGTGGCAGCAACCTATTTCGTTGAACAGTGAGACATTCATGACTCAAAGATTGTTTGTTGCCGGGAAAGGAAAGTGGAGAAAAAAATCAAAATGAGAACACATACCTAAATTAAAAATGTTGCTATGCATATATAATTTACATTCCTTGAATCACCACCTTGTCATGGGTTTGTGTGTCTTAATGATCCTAGGAGCTGTGTTAGGAGCATTATGCCACTGGTATGGTCACCCATACCATGTTGGGCCGGTGGTGTCGTGGTTAGAGTGCTGGGCTCATGATCGGGAGGTTGAGTTCGAATCCCAGTTAGACCCCCACTGTGCTAAGACCCCTGGGCAAGGTCTCAACCACAAGTGTGCCTCTGTTCACCCAGCAGTATAAATGGGTACCAGTAAAAATATACTGGGAAGGTAACCTGCAATGGACTAGTGTCCCATCCAGGAGGAATTGAGCTCCTGGTTGCTTCACGCTACGGAAACCGGTGATAAGCACGGGCCTGATGAGCCACTAGGCTCGGGTGTAACAACCCAACAGACCATAGTCACCCATAGATGAAGGTCCAGACGAAGTGCGGTTCAAAAATTCTTATGGACAAACCTAAAAGGACATGGTTTCTCTTGCCCGGGCATGGATCAGGGCTGGGGGAGGGGCTCAAAGGCATGTGCCTGGTGGCCAGGCTTCTGTCCATGGAGCCTGGCTGGGCCTAGCTGGAAAGGGAGACATGGGTCATCCCTCTTATGGACCCACCACCTGTGGGCTATAGGGGTCGGGTGCGGTCGAAGACATAGGTTCTGTCAGACCGATCGTCGGCTGCAGACTCTTAGGACATGGAATATCACCTCCCTGGAAGGAGCCTGAGGTGCTATGTGAGGTGGAGAGATACCGACCAGATATGGTCGGACTCCCGTCCACACATAGCTTGGGTTCTGGAACCACCCGTCTGGACAGGGGGGTTGGACCTTATTCTAGTGTGGAGTTGCTCATGGGGAGAGCTGGTATGGGCATCCTTGTTGCCACCATCTCGGTGCCCACACAGCGTTCTCCCTGGTTGAAGAAAGGATAGCTTCCCTCCGCCTTCAGGTGGGGAGGGGTGTCCCTGACTGTTTGTGCTTATGTACCAAATGACAGTTCAGATTACCCACCCCTCTTGGAGTCTTTAGGGGGTGTGTTGGAGAACGCTATCCTGGGGGACTCATTCGTTGTCCTGTGAGACTTCAACGCCCATGTGGGAAATGATAGTGTGACCTGGAAAGGTGTGATTGGTAGGTATGGCCTCTCTAGTCTGTACCCGAATGGTGTTTCGTTGTTGGACTTCTGTGCTCATCATGGTTTGTTCATCACGAACACCATGTTTGAACATAAGGGTGTCCATGAGTGCACTTGGCACCACTACACCATAGGCCACAGTCAATGATCGACTTTGTATTCGTGTCACAGGTCTTGCGGTCGCATGTTCCGGACACTCGGGTGAAGAGGGGAGCTGAGCTATCAACCGATCACCATCTGTTAGTGAGGCCGCCCTCCAGACCTGGCAGGCCCAAGTGTGTAGTTATGGTCTCTTGGGAACATTTGGCGGACTCTCCTGTCAGAGGTCTTTCGCTCTCACCTCCGGCAGAGCTACAACCATGTCCTGAAGGAGACGGGTGACATGGAATCCGAATGAGCCATGTTTCTTCCCTACATTGTTGAGGTGGCAGCCCATAGCTGTGGCCAGAAGCTCATCGGTGTCTGTCGTGACAGTAACTCCCAAACCCAGTGGTGGACATCTATGGTGAACATGTTTGTCCAGCTGATCAAGAGGCCTATCGGGTCTTATTGGCCTATGGGACTCCGAAGGCAGGAGACTGGTACTGGCAGGCCAAAAGTGCTGTAGCCCGGGCTGTCGCCGATGTAAAATTTTGGGCATGAGACAAGTTCGGTGAGGGCCTGGAAAGTGACTATTAGTTGACCTCAAAAAAGTTCTGGACCACTATCTGACGCCTCAGGTGGGGGAAGTAGTTCTCCATAAGTACTGTTTACAGTGAAATTGGGGAGCTGCTCACCTCGATTGGGGATGGTGTCGGGAGTTGGAAGGAATACTTTTGAGGACCTCCTCAATCCCACCAACATGCTCTTTGTGGAGGAGGAAGACCCTGGGGATTTGTGTGGTGGTCAACCCATCACTGGAGCTGAAGTTGCTGGGATAGTCAGAAAGCTCTTTGGTGGTCAGGCTCCGGGGATGGATGAGATCTGCCCTGAATATCTCAGGGCTCTGGATGTTGTAGGACTGTCTTGATACCTTGACATCTCTGCAACATTGCGTGGTCATCGAGGGCCCTACCTCAGGTTTGGCACACTGGGGTGGTGGTCCCCCTTTTTAAAAAGGGGAATCAGAGGGTGTGTTTCAATTATCGTGGAATCACACTCCTCAGCCCACTCGGGAAAGTCTATGCAGGGGTGCTGGAAAGGAGGAGACGCCGAATGGTTGAAACTCAGGTTCAACAAGGAGGAGCAATGTTTTCGTCCTGGCCTCGAGACTCTTGACCAACTCTCTACACTCTACAGGATCCTGTAGGAGGCATGGGAGTTTGTCCAATCTGTCCTCATGTGCTTTGTTGATTTAGAGAAGACTTTCGACTGTGTCCCTTGGGGTGTGCTTCAGGAGTACGGCGTACTTGATTCATTGCAATGGGCCATTCAGTCTCTTTATAACTGGAGCCAGAGCTTGGTCCGCATTTGTAACATCAGGTCGAATGAGGGTTGAGAGTCTGCCAAGGCACCGATTCTGTTCATAATTTTTATGGACAGAATTTCTAGGCGCAGCCGAGGTATCGAGGGGTTCTTGTTTGATATCCATCACATCTCGTCTCTGCTTTTTGTGGCTGATGTTTTTGGTTTCATCAATCTGGGAACTCCAGCTTTCATTGGCATGATTTGCAGCCAAGTGCGAAGCGGCTGGGATGAGAATCAGCACCTCCAAGTCCGAGGCCATGGTTCTGAGCCGAGAAAGGGTGGCATACCTCCTCAGGATCTGGAATGAGGTCCTGCCAAAAGTGGAGGAGTTCAAGTATCTTGGAGTCTTGTTCACAAGTGAAAGAAGGATGGAACACGAGATCGACAGGCGGATCGCTGCAGCCTCGACTGTAAAGTGGATATTGTACCGGTCCGTCGTGGTGAAGAGGGAGCTGAGCCACAAAGCTCTCAATTTACCAGTTGATCTACGTTCCAACCCTCACTTATGGTCAAAAATTTGGGTAGTGACTAAAAGAACAAGATCACGGACACAAACAGCTGAAATGAGCTTCCTTTGTCCAGTGGTGGGGCTCTCCCTTAGAAATAAGGTGAGAAGCTCAGCTCCTCCTGGATCTTGGAGTAGAACCGCTGCTATTTCGTGTTGAGAAGAGCCAGTTGAAATTGCTTGGGCATCTGGTTAGAATGCCTCCCGAATGCCTCCGACCGAGAAGAGACCCTGGGGTCAAACTAGAACCTGCTGGAAGGATTATGTCTCTCGGCTGGTCTGGGAACACCTCGATGTCCCCCCGGAGGAGCTGAAGGAAGTGGCTGGTGAGAGGGACGTTTGGACCCCATTGGTTAGGCTGTTGTCCTCACGACCAACCTTGGATTAAGAGGAGGAAGATGATGATGATGATGATCTGTCATGCCCTTTTTGAAATGGAAGTTCAGTGAATATCTGGCCCTTGGTGACCTAGAAATTTTGCGATACAATGTAGCCCTCAGTGAAAATGAGTTTGACCGCCCCTGATTTATATATTTGAATTTAAGATGGTGAAATGTTGCTGTTTTTCTATAATCTTCCAGGTGACGCACTCGCAATTATTTATACATTGGCAGGTAGCACAGAAACTTGTGCGATAGTCGAAATTATTTGGTAGATTTATAAAGAATATAAACAAATTTACTTTTACATGGATTTAGGCTTTAAAAATGAAAAACGGAATTGGGATATTAATAGAATTGCGATACATACAGAATTTCATTACAGTTCGAATCAACACTTATGTATCATGATTATATCGTATCAGGTGATTCCTGGTGAGTAGCATCCTGAATAAAGTGCAACTTGTTTCCCTCTAGGAACTGAGAATGATCAGGTGTCTCTAAGTCTTGATGTACAAGCTGTATTGAATACAGTCCTAAAGGCTAATTCTCCTCACTCTTACCCCACACCCAACAACAGTCCAATGGTGCATTGTGGGAAAACCAAAGTATTCCTGACACATACCATGGTAATGTCAATAGCCTTCACTCAAATGAGTATGAGAATACAGAAAAATATACTACACTGAGAAAACTATTTCTTTAACATTGAATAATTGTTCTTCTGCTGTGTAATTACTGCTCTCATATTGTCATGTGTGTATAGTTGGAGCTATTAGAAGAGCAGAGGTACAGAGTACGCTCTCAGAAAGCCTTCACCATCCAGTGCTGCTGGCACAGACACCAACGCATCAAGCAAGCCATCAGGACAAAGTGTGCCACATTGATCCAAACAGGTACTCTACGACACATATTGCATACAGTACCAGGTGTGTTATTACAGCATTACTAGTTTTGGCCTCTTATCTTTCCTATCAAAGCATTTTTTTGTGGTAAAATAACCTCACAGTGCACCAATTGGTCCAATCAGACATTTTAAATGGCAATAAGATGTGGAAAAACATTGGGTTCAGGATGGAGTGGGCGGGTCCAGTAATACTGAAGTAGCAACTGTTACAAAGCCTGACATACATCTGTGTATTCATTGTCACCTTTTCTTGCTCCTCATCCTCTTGACCTGATAAACAAATACAGTGGTGTGATACGACCCACCATGAATTGGAATTACCGATACAACACCAAAGTTAATTATTTTCCGTCAGTGGTTTACTCCTAGGTGGCACGGTGACGTAGTGGTTAGCATGTCTGCTTCACAGAAAGACGGTCCTGGGTTCGATTCCCAGCTTGAGTGTTTCTGTGTGGAGTTTGCATGTTCTCCCCGTGCTTGTGTGGGTTTCCTCTGGGTGCGCAGGTTTCCTCCCACAATCCAAAAACATGTCCAGTAGGTTAATTGGCTGTTCCAAGTCACCTGTAGGTGTGAGTGGGAGTATGAATGGTTGTGTGAGTGTTGGCACTGTGATGGCCTGGCGAGCTGTCCAGAGTGGACCCCGCCCTCGCCGAGAGCCAGCTGAGATGGGCGCCAGCCTCTCTTCTCTCTTCGACCCTAATTAGGATTAAGCGGTTCAGAAAATGAATGATTTACTCCTTTCAGATTCCATATCACAAAATCTTTCTGCCTTTTTTGTTACAGTTTTAAAGCATTGAATCATCTGACATTGTTATTTTTAGTGGATCAGGTTTAAGGGACGCAATCACACTCGCACCCCTTCATGCTCCCAAAACAAGACTTAGGGAGCAAAAAATTGCGCTCATCGCATTTACCAACCGTGTTTTTCCCGCCATGCCTGCGAACTCCCGACAATCCCAAAACCTGATTTTGCAAGGATAGACACGCCTTGACTCAAGTACCCATTGCCAAGATCATCTTTTTCACAATGAGCACTATGATTGGTTGATCTCGTATTTCTTATCTAGTCGGCATTTGCGTTGTATGGTTGCACCCTTGAGCGCTGCTAATGTGGAGATGTACCTCACAAATACCTTCTGGCACAGCAGAG
Organism: Plotosus lineatus; assembly: GCA_024760905.1. Taxonomy (NCBI): domain Eukaryota; kingdom Metazoa; phylum Chordata; class Actinopteri; order Siluriformes; family Plotosidae; genus Plotosus; species Plotosus lineatus. Next base: position 29,109,460 of record CM045740.1, on the reverse strand, counting down.
GGTCCACTTGCCACTGATTACTAGCAAGAGTAAGAGACAAAAAAAAAATTCAGAACATGTAATACAGAATATTTACAGTAAACACATGAAACAAGAGGAGAAGAGCTCGGGTAGCATATCTGTAAAACTTGGCTGAGCTCCTCACAAATTTAACGGGTGTGATTGAAAGGGGTGCAATTCACACAAATAGGTGAGTAAAAGGTTGCGCCCCTGCTATTTTCTCTTGTGATGCACTGTGTTTCTACTCAAATTTTAAGAACTAATTTTCTCTGGGGGAGTGGTTAGCATACTCACAGAAAGAAGGTCCATGGTTGAATCCCAGCTTTGGGTGTTTCTGTGTGGAGTTTGCATGTGCTCCTCCGTGCGTGTATGGGTTTTACTCTGGCTACTGCAGTTTTCTTGTCGCAGTCCAAAGACATATGCATTCGGCTAATTGGTGGTGTCCAATTGCCACTCGGAGCCTGGTGGTAAGATGCTGAATCACTGATCACAAGGTTGGGGGTTCAAACCCCACTCTCAACGGGCTGTCACCCCCCCCCATCCCCAGTGTAGCTAACTGGGTTATCAAAGGCTGGCCATGTCTCTCACTATCTGTGGTGTGAGGTTCATTTAAAAGAACCATTGCTGACTTTCGACAAGAGTAGGCTGCATAGCTGTCAGCGTGTTTCTGCCATGCGATGGCCTGGCGAGCTGTCCAGGGTGTACCCTACCCTCGCCCGGAGTCGGCTGGGATGAGCGCCAGCCTCCCTGCGACCCTAATTAGGATTAAGTGGGTACAGAAAATGAATGAATAAATGAAGTTGCCACGAGGTGTAAGTGTGAATGGTTGTGTGTGTTTTGGCGAGCTGTGCGGGGTGTACCCCACACTCGTCCAGTGCTGGCGGAGATAGTAGGGTTAAGTTGTTTCTTAAATGTGTGATGACTTTGCTCCTACTACACGGGATGATGTGATGCCTACCAGTTAAGAGTTCAGCACCTCTAGGCCTGGGGCTGGTGATACTCATGATCAAGAGGTTATGGGTTCGAATTCCTTCACAGCACAAGTGGGTTGTTGACTTATAACAGAGTTCTCTTCCTATGCCATGGTGTGAATAGGGTTTTTTTTTTTTTTTTTTTTTGTGGTAATATAATGTAGGATATAAAGACACATTTTTGTGACACATGACAGCATAATTAGCAGGAAGAAAAACATATGCAAGAGAAATCTCAAATAATAAAATGAAGCAAACAAAAAAGAAAAGAACAATTCCTTACTTTTACTTCTGCGGGTGACTTGCACAATGGAAGGAGAGAGAGGTTTATTGGGAGAAGGAAGCTGTAGAGTTTACAGAGAAACCTTGGACAGGCACCACGCACCTGAAATTCTTCCATTGCGCTTGAACTACTTCGGGTTTACATCGCAACCATCAAAAGTCAGAACCCCAGTGCATAACGACTTATGGCATGACCGTCATAACCTCGAAACGTCGTATGTCAGGTGCGTTGTAAGTCGTAAACTTGTGTTTAACTGGCTCAATCCAACATTGATCGGTACAATATACGCAAGCAAGAAAAAGTGAATTTTGTCTCCTCACCCTAGGAATTCTGTCTCCATAAACTGTTTGTTTCCTGTATTTCAGTGGTGCGGTCCTGGCTGGTCAGGAAACAAGTGAAGAGATGGCACAAAGCTGCAACAGTCATCCAGAAGAAGTGGAAGTCTTGGAGGGTGTGTTTTAGAGCATTGAAATTTTGCATGACTCTTAATTTGTCATTATTGCTTGTTTTGTAAACCCGACGCCAGTTTTTACACTTCCTACTTGCGCCATATTTACATTAACCCAAAGCTGAGATTTCACAGCAATAATTGTAATTTCCGTCTGTTTGTAAGTTTGTGAAGAAATTCCTGGCCACATCTATGCACACGTTTTTATCAAATTTTGTGGGGACACTACCTTAACTCAGTAACATGCTGTTACCATAGAACACTAACAGGAAGCAATATATGGACTTTCAGATGAGATGATCACATTTCACCTTGGGAAAAGGTCAAAGAACAGCCATCTAGAAAAACCTTAACAAGAGTTTTTTTAATACAGGGATCCCTCAATTTCCAACCTTAATTGGGACCGAGGACCCCCCGCGACCACAGAATTCCGCAAAGTAGGATCAACCCGCCCTGACACATACGTACATGTACAGGGATCCCTTGCGACTTCGCGCTTCAATTCATGCGGCTTCAGTGCATCGCGGTTTTTAAAAAATAAATAAATAAATAAATTCATCGACTTACAAAAAAAAAAAAAAAAAGGAAATTATATAAGAATAGGGGGAAAAGTTAAGGAAAATGCCACAAAAATAAGGCCAATTATGCAAAAAAAAAAAAAAAAAAAACAGCCCAAAATCTCCAGAGTTTGTGCGCGCGCATGCGTGTGATCTTCTTCTCATGTAATACCATCTGTATGTGTGTGTGTGTTTATTTTTTTATTTAAATCTTATGTTATTTTTTAAATGTTTAATTGTTATTATAAGCATCTATAGCGTTGAATATGTATTTATTGATATTATACTGATGATTCCCAGCTTACGAATGAGTGATGTTCTGGACGGCCATTCGTTAAATGAATTTGTTCGTAAGTCATTACAGAGCGTTCTTTAGAAGGGAAGGTATGTTTAAACCTTGTATAAGTAATCTATATGAGTTTGTACTATATACGATCTCTCTCTCTCCAAAATCATCTGTACATTATCAATATCATTATGTCCCGTGTTTAAACTCCTGGTTCCTCTCAAGCACAGCACAGTTGGTCATATTTACAGAGAGTTTCACTCTTATCCAGTTCATTATAATACTGGAGTCAATTTGTTTCTTTGAAAGTTTCGGCCCGAGTTCACAAGTGTATCGGTTCTACTTCTCTTCCCGCACATGTCAGCCACGCCCCTCTGCCGGAGCCTAGTCTTAAGCGTATCTCGGGATAATGTTTAATCATATTTCATACTTATATTTATGATATATCGTTCTATAGATTTTATTCCATTTCTATTTTGCTTGTTCTTCAATTTCATTTCACTTTTGACCTGGAATAAGCCCTGTACGTATGAAACATGTACGTATACGTGGGGGGGAATCCTACTTCACGAATTTCGATGGTCATGTGGGGATCTCGGTCCCAATTAACCGCAGAAAGTGAGGGATCCCTGTGTATGTGTATATAATATCAATAAATACATATTCAATGCTAGAAATGCTTATAATAAAAATTCACAACTAATGCATAAGATGTAAATAAAATATAAATACGCACACAGACAGATGCGCGTGAACGCACTCAGCTGCGCACCTCACATAAAAATGTACTGTAAGTAGTTTTGATGAGGGAGGGTTGGGTTGATTTTTGTTTGGGGTTTTTTTGCATAATTGGCCTTGTTTTGTGGCATTTTCCTTAATTTCCTTATTTTTTTAATTCGATGAATATTTAAAAAAAAAAAAAAAAAAACACAATGCACTTAAACCGCATGAATTGAAGCTTGAAGTAGCGAGGCATCCCTGTAATTTGATGATGTCCATATACTATAGAACATATTGTAAGATTACGTTTACATTACATTTACAGCATTTGGCAGATGCTCTTATTCAGGGTGATTTACAACTTGAGCAATTAAGGGTTAAGGGCCAACACTGGTGACAGTGGGGATTGAACTGCTGACCTACAGATCAATAACCATTCGCATTAACCACTAAGTGACCACTGCCCCCAAGTAAGCTGACCACATACAGTTGATGAAAGAGGCAAACATTTCCTGTAAAACAATTCCCCTTCTTCCCAGGCATTGATGGACTCCCTGGCTGAGGCCGAGTTGGACAACGCTGAGGACCTGCAGGACAAAGAAAATGCACGTTCCTTGCTGATTCCAGATTATTCTGCAGAGCTCTCTAGTTTCCTTAATCCTGTAGGGGTTTGCAGCCTGCCTCGAAGTCGGGCTATGACCTTCACCCCTATCGTCACAGTGACTCTGACCACAACAGGTTTCCAGAAGGTAATGTCCATCATGGCTACAATGAAGAACCCTCTCAGGAATGGAGACTACAAAGTGAAGACCAACCAGTTCAGCCACGGAGTCGCCTCAATCCGGGCACAGCCACAGGTGAGAGCCCTCAGCCCGGGTACTGAACAAGCCTTTGTGGAGGATGAGAGCCAGCTCCTTTTGATGGTAACGGTTTAGTTTAACGACACTATAGTCAAATCATAGCCCGATTAATATTTTTTTCGTTGCAGGGCTCCGTCAAGCTCCATATGCGGCGATCTCCTCTTCGCTATGCAGACATGTATCCAGGACCCCACACTGACGGTGTGACTGGGTTTAATCAGATTCTGCTGGAGAAACCATGACTGTGTGGGTCTGCTACTACATTATTATTATTAATAATAATAATAATCCACCAAAGCACTTTCCAAATGTATAATTATCTACAAATGCCAGTAATATCCAGAGCTGCCACTTTAATTGCAATTCAGGGCTGTTTTGATCTTTTTATCTGTTAGCATAACATGTGCCTTCAGTTAAATACCCTGGACACACTACTGTAGACTATTTTATGTGTATTTATTCGGACATTATGTTGCCTACATGTGAGGGATACTTTTATAATCAAATTCTATGTCTTTGGCTTTAATAACACTCATTGGAATGTTTTTTTAATAAATACAGTATAAAGTGAGGGTAGCGTAGTGGTTAGCACGTCCACCTCACGAGACGAAGGTCCTGGGTCTAATTCCCGTGTTCAGTGGTTGGAATCCCGGGCTCAGGTGTTTTTAAGGCATTGTTTATATGTTCTCCCCGTGGCATTCCTCGGGGTTTCCTCCCACAATCTAAAGACGTGTACTTTAGGCTAACTAGCTGTTCCAATTTGTTTCTAGGTGTGGACGAGACTGAATGGTTGCTTGTGTGTGTGTGTGTGTGTGTTGAACTCTAATGGTCTGGCTAATTGTTTAATGTGTAGCTTGCCTTTTGGTCAGTGCTGGCTGATATAGGCACCCTGCAACCCTAGTAATATTAAGTGGTTCAGTGAATGAATGAGTGCATGTATAAACTGAGACATCAAGACAAAGATAGAAAGAAATTTGAACGACACATTTGCACTAGAAATTTAAATATGTTTTGGAAATAGACAAACACTACTCGATGGCAGCGTTAGATATTTGAAGCAAAAATGCCTTGACTGATCAACTATTTTTTATTTCATGTAATAAATTATCAAAACCATTGATTTATTTTTGCATTTATCGCTGAGACATTAGCATTAACCTTAACGTATGCAGTACTTGATTTGTACATTTCTGCCTGAATTCAAGTTCATTTCATGGTCTGAGGAGTAAAAGAGCATTTCTAGAAAAGAGAAGCATTTATAACTTGTATGTTTTTTTTTTTTTTTGTTTTGTTTTTAAATACCCCAATTTGCTGCGATTCTTGTCTCAGATCAACATGTGAATATATTTATATATACAGTGATCATGGCTCCTTGAATCCTGGTCTATTTTGAGTGAATTGTAATATTTATATAGGATTGAAATATTTAATGAGCGCATAATTCAGGACCATCTTTAGCTATTAATTAATGTTCTGTTTCTTAAAAGTCTATTTACAAGCTAAACATTTGATAGATTTCCTGCAATTAATTTAATTTTTTTAATACCAAATGTCCTAGAATTTGTCTTTAAATACTAAATGTTGGTTTCAGATATTTTTTATATATAAGCAGCCACTTGTTCACTACAGGACTTGACATCTTGTTCTTTAAAATAAATAAAAACTTACATTTTATTTGGTTAATGTATGTCTCGATGAGCGAATAAATGAACATTTAACCCAAAACTGTAAACAAACGGAATTTACAAAAGAGTCTTGAACTCCTTTACTCTAGCAAAAGGCAATGAAGCATATTCCATATATGGGAATAAGGATCTCTAAAAATATATTTTTGAATACGACCAGTGAAAGCAGTCTGTACATGCAGATCTTGTCCTCCTAAGGCATGTTGCTATTCAGAGTCGTCATCATCTTGTGTTTCTGTCGGCTCAATAATCTGTAAACACTGATTGGCAAGTTCCACAAACAGTGGCTCCTGCATTGCTTCCTTCATTGCTTTGGATTTATCCTTCGCTGAATCGACAACTAGCATCAGGTTCCTCAGGTGTGGATTCTGCAGCAGAGCCTTCAGGTCCTTTGATTCACCTACACCAACAACAGACAGTTTACAATCTGAACCAACCGGGCGAGGTTTCCTCATTAGTACACCTCCACTGTGGACTAGTCATCAGAACATCTCAAGCAGGGGTGTCAAACTCGTCCCACACAGGGCCAAGTGGCTGCAAGTTTTTGTTTCAACCAAGCAGCAGCACATGTGACTTTGCTCATTTAAACAACTGATCTGAGTCTTCAGGCAGTTGATTGGTCAGTCTCTGTAAAGAGCACACAGATTGACCAATCAACTGCCTGAAGACTCAAACCTGGCTCCAGCCTTCATGCTACCCGAGTAATATTAAATGGTTAAATTAAACAAGTGAGACTATTAGATGACCATGATTTCTGCTTAGAGTTGGTTCTTTTTGAAAACAAAAAGGCCACTCAATTTCAAAAATGGTGATCTCTTCGAAAAGTCCATACAGTATATGGAACAGGAAACCACATACGTATTGACTTTTTGATCAGATGTGCCATTCACCAAAACTCTGACCTTGTTCTGATTTTCAGCTTAATCCAGACATTCCAAAATCAAATTATCTTGGGGACTCGCGTATCACGTAGGGAAGTTTGGTGGAAAACCCATGCATGGGTGTGGTTAATATATTGTTCACAGACTAACTCAAACAGTGCAGTATAATAGGCTCAAAGACTTCCTGTGTTCACTAGTTGAGATGTTTTCAGGGCAAAACTTGAACAAAGCAGAAAAATAATGCCTGAAAAATGTTACGTTGACATGACATAGCATCAAAAATTCGAACACAGAAGTATCGGACACGCCACTACTTGGTGCAAAATGTAATCAAATACCAAGATTTTCAATAGTTGGAATGTTTTTCTTTAAATATAAGTTACAGAAATTCCATAAACCACTGGAACCTTCCAACAAGCACAGATCTGGATATTTATTTAATGATTACATTTTCCAAGGAGGTTGTATTTTTTTTTTTTTCAATTGCTTCATTTTCTGTCTGTCTGTGCTTGTTTGCAGTTCTTTTGCAAATAGGGAAGCGTACAGCCCAAGTAACCCAGTTAGACCCTCACTGTGCTAAGACCCCTGGGCAAGGTCTCCACCACAAGTGTGCCTCTGTTCACCCAGCAGTACAACTGGGTACCAGTAAAATATACTGGGAAGGTAACCTACGATGGACTACCGGCCCATCCAGGAGGGGTTGAACTCCTGGTCGCTTCACATTATGGAAACCGGGGATAAGCATCGGTCCGATGAGCCACTATGGCTCATGTGTAAAAAGCCCAAAAGGACTTTACCTTACAGCTCTAGTAACATTTTGGTGCTGATCCAGAGTTTGGATTTTTTTTTTAAATACAGGGAGGCCTTGCTACTTAGCACTTCAATTCATGTGGCTTCAGTGCATTGTGTTTTTTTTTTTAATATTCATCGAATTAAAAAAAAATGAAGAAATTTAAATTAGAATAGGGGAAAAGTGATGGAAAATGCAACAAAACAAGGCCAATTATGAAAAAAAAAAAACCCTCTCTAAACACCACAAAACCAAAAACCTCCCATTAAAACTAGTTACTTTTGTGAGGTGCGCATCGGAGTGTGTATTTATATTTTATTTACATCTTATGCATTATTTTTGAATGTTTAATTGTTATTATAAGCATTTATAGCATTGAATATGTATTTGATATAATACATGTACTTATATGTGGGGTGGGGGTGGGGTGGGGTGTTGATCCTATTTCGTGGAATTCGGTGGTCGCGGTGGGATCTCGGTCCCAATTAACCGTGGAAAGTGAGGGATCCCTGTACTCCAACACTTCGGAAAAGGGGCCAGTGTAACAATTTTGTAATAAACTCCATAAAGTAGACTACATCTACATAAAATTGATCAGAAACCAACATTTGGCAAGGATCCAAGTGCCATTCCAGATCTAATATTCTGGAACGTTGAAATATCAGACCTGTTGAGAAAAGAACCGTGAAATTTAGCATAACATGAAAGTAATGAGACAAAAGGGCTGTGGTAGCCTGGTGGTAAAGGGCGCTGGATCACTGATCCTAGGGTTAGGGGTTCGAGTCCCACTCTCCACAAGGTTGCAGCTAACTGGGTTATCAAAGGTTGGCCATGGCTCTCACTGTCTAAGGTGAGAGGTTCATGTAAAAGAACCATTGCTGACTTCCGTAAAGAGTAGCTGCAAAGCCGTCAGCGTGTTTCTGCCCCTTGCTAAAAAGGGTTGTGCCGGGAAGGACATCCGACAAAAAAAAAAAAAAAAAAAAAAAAACCTATAAAAAAAATCAAATATGCGAATCATTAATATGACTTCCATGAAGATGGACGCAGATTATTCGCTGTGGCGACCCATGAAAGGGAACAGCCGAAAGGAAAATATTTAAGTAATGAGGGAAAGGAGCTTCCTTGGCAGAGGTTTGCGCTCACATGCAGCTACTGTATACTGTACATATGCACACACACACCCTTTAGATTCCGGACTACAAATTTATCCAGGCTCAGAGTGAAATAAATCACAGTACCTAGTAGCTGAAGTTTTTGAAGAGGTACTCGGTCAGACTCGCAGTCCTCTTCCAGGAGATCACCACTAGTCCATGGCCCTGCTGCTGAAATAGAGGACAATTACTAGTGTCCTTTACTACCGGTTCCCTAAATCAACACTAGTTTAATTATTACTGAATAGATGAATTCCAATGGAACAGAACAGTTTTTAGAATCTAGGGACTATTATATCAATGCCCGTTTTATCTCCCCTTACTGAAGTGGTTTCAACTAGTTCAAGTGGCAAAGGCAAGGCAACAACTGTATTAAAAGGGCACTGGAACACAGCCAATCAGTCTGAGGTTTTGTCAACAGAAATAAACATAAAGCTTGCCATAACTAATAGTAATTTTAACTGAAATAAATCATTAAAGCAGTACACTTAGTAACTTGAGAAGACAATGTACATCACATTAACATGAATAGAGTAGGAAATCACACCCCCACTCTGATCAGGGCCTGGACATGGAGCAGGTGTGGAGTCTTTCACTGGCTGGCATGAGTCTAGGAATAAGAAACACAAGGAAAATACAGAAAATGTTGCATTATTTGATCATAAATGTCACTTTGGACATTTTACTGGAGGTATAAGGATACCAAGTTAATAATACTGGAAAGGTTACTCTTGGTTTTATCTATAGGCAGAAGTGTTCTGTGCTCTCAACTGCTTGAAGATCGCAAAAACTAACATCACTGCGCAGGACTCATTTACGCTCACATACATTCATTCATCAAACTACTTAATCCTACTATGGTTGCATGGTGGGCACACCTTGAGCAGCTTGGTAATTTATCGCATGGCCAACACACACGACCATTCACACTCACACCAAGGAGAAATCTGAAACAGCCAATTAGCATAATGTTCATATCTTCTAACTGACTGAGGAAGCCAGAGTACCTTGAGGAAACTCACTCAATCACAGAAGGAACATACAAACTCCATACAGAAAACCCCTGCCAAGTCACTCACACACAGACGCAAGCAAATGGGTTTCAGAAAAACATCATCGCCAAATCCAGTTCATTTCAAGAGATAACACTGTATTACACATCTTTCTTCTTCTTTTCCTTTCGGCTTTTCCCTTCAGGGGTCGCCACAGCGAATCATCTGCCTCCATCTCACCCTATCCTTTGCATCTTCTCTTACACCAACGACCTTCATGTCCTCCTTCACCACATCCATGAATCGTCTCTTTGGTGTATTACACATCAAACAAAAATACATACAGTGGTACCTCGGTTCTTGAATGCTTTAGAGGTCAAACAAATCGAAATTCAACCAAAAAATTCTGGATTTTTTTTTTGTCCCGGAAGTCGAACGCAAAAAAGCGTGAGAAAAATCAAGAAAAAAAAAAAACAATAAAAAAAAAAAAAGAGACCGAGAGGGAGGGGAAATGCACGTTTTCCGGAAGTTATTGAACTGTATCACCCTGATAAAGCTAAAGCTAGCAGAGCTGTGAACACCTTGAATGATGAGGTCATGAGCCACTTCCCTAAGTTTTTGAAAAGGCAGAAACAAGCCTCGTTAGAAATGTTCTTCAAGAAAAGAAAGGAACATTCTGAACAAGACTCATCCACACCAAAGTGAGTAGCAACAGAGGGAGGGAAGAAAGAAAAAAAAAAAAAAAAAAAAAAAAAAAAAAAAAAAAACACACCTTTGGCTGATTCACCTGAAGCTGTTATGGAAGGGGATCCCCTCCTCTCCCCCTCCTCTCTCCCTCTCCAACATTTACCTATGCCAACTGCTCACGACCACAAAGTTAAAAATTCTCATTCTTATTTTAGTGTACTGTATTCAATAATTGTTCACTTAATTGGCGGACCTATGGTACGAGTTATGGTACCGTAAACTTCTGTTCAAAAGACGACATAACGGATTAAAACCAGTTACATTATTTGTAATGGGGAAAATAGATTCGGAATTCGAACAGCCATCTGGAACGAATTGTGGTCGAGAACCGAGATATCACTGTGTGTGTATGTGTGTGTGTGTGTATGTATGTGTGTGTGTATATATATATATATATATATATATATAAATAATGGAAATCTTAATATCGAGCTATGATATGGGCAGTGATGGCTTAGTGGATAAAGCAATGAGTTGCTAATCTGAAGGTCAGCGGTTCGATCCCCACTATCGGGCCCTTGAGCAAGGCCCTGAACCCTCACTTTCAAAAAAAAAGTGATAATTGTAAGTCTGTCAAATGCTGTAAATGAAGTAGGGACACGGTGGTATGGAGGTTAGCACATATGCCTCACAGCAAGATGCTCCCGGGTTCAATTCCTAGACTTGAGTGTTCCTGTTTGGAGTTTGTGTGTTCTTTCCATGCTAGTCTGGGTTTCCTGGTACTCCGGTTTCCTCCCACAGTCTTAAAGTTAGGCTAACTGGCTGTTCCAAATTGACTAGGTGTGGCTGGACTGTGATGTTTTTTGATGAGCTGGCAACTGGCCAGGATGTACCCACCTTCGCCCAGAATTACAAAATAAAAATTAAAAAAAAAAAATTAAAAAGACTTACCATCAGTTTTGTGTTTCTTAAAGCATTCTAAAGAACAGCTGCAACAAAGAGATGCGATCAAATTTTAGTGTAATTTTGATTGATTGATTGGTTTTTACAAACACTACATAAGACCTTTCAGAACTATACATCACTTAAACCGGAGCATTTAATTATGGTATACGTACACTGGAAACTGAAATCAAAAAGCTCAGTTTTGAAATGCTGGTAAAACTTTTCCTAAATTAAACAACACCGAAGTGCTAAACATGTTGGGCAAACTCATATACTAAACCATGTGGTAATCAATTCTCATATGTACATCATATCACATACTTACTATCTTATTCTGCACACAGGACATTTGTATTTAGGAATTTGCTCCCTGCAGACCACACAAAACTGCATAACTGCTATAGAAATCACCCCAGCTCAGTATTTAATGAAAAAACTGCTATCTAAAACGACATCTGTAATGAAAAGCAAGTGAAAAACAATCCTGAGTTCATGCATGCGACTCCAATCCTTGAGCTTAAATACTAAATCAAGTCTAGCTCCCTATGTAGGTACACTACATTATATGAAGAACTAAAGAAGTCTCTAGTGGACTTGATGTTCGAGGATTTTTTTTTTTTGAAACGCGGTGCTAGCTTTCGGAAAAGAGAAGAAGAACCTCTTCCGGTGCAGAGTTCATGTGTGAGGTCATCGTGTCCTTCTGCACGTGTGTATTTAGCGCTGTGTGTGCTTTTACGGATCGCCTGTGAAGAGGAAAGGGAAGAAGAGGAAAGAAGAAAATCAAAGAAAGTAGCCATGCTAAAGTCATTAACACGCGCTGTTAGCATCACTGCTCGCCTCACGAACAAGGCCTCGAGTGTGTCTGTGTGCCGCGCCGCCGAACTGCTCGCTAGATCCGCGCTGTGCGCCCCGATCTCGGCCACGACGCGGCCGTTTACCCGGTCGATATGGATGATGCGCGGCAACAACCGACAACCTTCCGACAGAGCCGGACTGCTCGCTTCTAAACACGTTCTCCAGTCCTGTGGCTGTGGAGGCCTTCACACAGACGGTAGAGTCAGAATTAAATCATTTTTAATTTAGGTAAAGTAACTATGCGTAGTTTGCTAACTGCTTAGCCGGGTGTTAGCATCCATGTGAGGTGTTCTTGAATAGTGCGGTTTACCTCTAATTTCTAAATTAAATACCCAAAAAATAGCTAAAGTGATTTTAAAAAAAGCTAAAGTAATTGTTAAGGGATATTTTTGACGTAAAAAGTGTATAACTTTTTTTTTACTGTTGCTTAATGTGACGTGTACTGCTAATGACAACAGTAGAACGTATAGACATAGTACTGTATTATAAAATGTACCGAACCTGACGTCATTTTACATCACGTGTCCAGGGGAGAAGAATGATAAAAGTTCATACAGCGGTGATGCCCCTGATTTAGGGTTATATTTATTTTTCCTGTCATTCATTAGCTCATTTTTAGTAATGGTTTAATTCTGATGGATGCAGGAATAAATCAAGATGTCACCCCAGTTCATCAAGGAGCACCTCACACATCAAGTCATGTGGGAGGGAAGTGTATTCTTTCAGTTGACCATAACACCCTGCTGAGCTAAAAATTTCCCAAGCCGAGGTTGAGGATCAAGGACTATCATTGGCACCACCATTGCTTCCCTTATCTGTGTTTTTGTTTTGTAATCAATCTGATCTTATTTTCCATCATCTCCTGATGTACTTCAGGCGACAAAGCATTTGCAGAATTTCTATCTGATGAAATCAAAGAGGAGAAGAAGATTCAGAAAAATAAAACGCTCCCCAAGATGTCTGGAGGATGGGAGCTTGAGCTGAAGGGCGCTGAAGCAAAACTTGTGCGCTCACTCTCTGGAGAGAAGTAGGTCTTCCAAGTATGGTCTTTACTTTACATGTCCATCCTCGTGTTGTGAATGTACTGGACCATCCTGATTTGTTTCACAGGGTGACCGTCACTTTCAACATCAACAACAGCATCCCCCCGAATCTGGAGGATGAGCCAGAGCAGGGCCAGAAAGCTGAGGACAATGAGGTAGAACCTACACTCGCTATTCATGTATATGAGGGAGTTGTATTGAAAAGCAAGCGAAGCTTTAGGAAGGAAACTGGTATTGATGTAAAGTTATGCTGATTGTTGGCCGCTTTATCAGGAACACATGTGCCACTTTATTCATGCAATTATCTTTTCATTCGTTTGTTTGAACCATTTAATCCTTCTTGAGTCTCAAGGGTGGCTGGAGCCCATCTTGGCCAACTCTGCCAAAAGTGGGGTACACCATGAACAGCATACTAGTTCATCACAGAGCCAAAACACACAACCACTCACATTTAGGGGAAGTCTAGAACAGCCAAACTCCATGCCTCATCTTTGAATCGAGGGAAGAAACCCATGCAAGCATGTGGAGAACATGCAAAAAGGACTTGTACCCAGGACCTTCTTGCTGTGACCACTGCCCTGCCCATTGCAATGATCAATCATACAGTAACTGTGCCGTGACAAATCATGCAGGAAAGCTACAAGAAATCAAAATACTACTGTTTGTCAACATGGTGAGCTGAGAAGCATCACAAAATGGGTTTCATATTTTTGATATTGGGTAACAGACGATGAGTTCAGGGGGGTTGTTATGGGAAAAGGGATTGATTGCAAATTCTTTTTTTTGTGTGTGTGTGTATTTTTTTCAACCTCCTTTCCAAAATAGTTTTACTTCATGTGTTTCACCCCCCCCCCCTTTTTTTTTTTCTTTTTAAAGCCTGATATCGTCTCCACGCCCAACTTTGTCATTGAGGTGACTAAACACGGGGCGAAGAATTCCCTGGTGTTCGATTGCCATTTTCCAGAGGATGAGGTAAACCTCCAGAAACTCGCTTTGATTCATATCTGGTGTAGTCTCACTGCATGGTTAATATACCAAAAGATTGAGTCCTGATGGGTTGTGCTCGGTGATGTATTTGACGATACGTCCAAAGCTGTTTGACTCTGAGCAGATTGGCCGTGGTGAAGGAGAGGAGGAGAGTGATATCTTCACCATCCGTGAAGTCAGTTTCCAGCCAGAAGGAGAGGATGAGTGGAAGGAGACAAACTTCACCCTCAACACAGACTCTTTGGACTGGGTATGTGTTTGTATACAGGAGACTAAATCAAGTGAAAAGTAAAAATTCTGATACTGTCTGCTTAAATATGATCTACATATATATCCAGCTCATTACCACCATCTAGTGGGCAAAAGTAAGAATTGCAGGACGTTTGCAGGAATTGATTTTTGTACCTGATCTCGAAATATTTACCGTATATTATGAGCAGTTTTAGAAATACACGAATTCAAATACTTGTTTTTATGCCTTTTTCATGATCAATCTTGTGACCAGAGAAAGGTCTCCTTTTCATTATTATCCTGAATCAACCAGGTTTTAATTTTTTTTAACTTTCACCAATTTCAGATCAAGGTACATACTACCTTGTTAGGAACAGAGAGAGATTTGCATTAAATCAGGACTTGTGTACATTAGGAGGCATTTCCTTTTCTCACTGCTATTAATCTTTTATCTCCACAGGCTCTTTATGACCATTTAATGGACTTTTTGGCTGATCGTGGGGTTGATAACACCTTTGCAGATGAGCTGGTTGAGCTGAGCACAGCACTGGAACATCAGGAGTACATCAAGTTTCTGGAGGATTTAAACAGTTTCATCAAATGCTAATGATTAGATTGTGTGCCGTCGCACCCATGTTCTTCATAGGAATATTAATAGAAGAAACGAAGACCCAGTACTAAATTTTTGTACTTTATTTTGTATTTAAGTAAATTAAACATGTGGTTGAATGTACATCAGTTATGAAACTTGACATATTGGTGTTCAAGTTTCAGTCCAGGGCGGGGCTTAATTTTGACAGGCCAATGTTTGAAAACTATTTGGGTCGCACTAAGGAAATTGCATCCAGACTGCCGTTTAAGGGAGGGGGAAAAAAAAGCTAATTGAATTCCTTCGCTTACACTCACCTCTCACCTTCAGCCATGACATTCACTCAAGCACGAGGCATCACATTTACAAACGCTCGACAACATTAACAGAAGTTATACCCTGAGCAAGAATTTAGACACGTGGCTATGGCTCTGATCACAAAGTATGGAGTTCAAGCCCCTCTACCACTAACTGGCCACTGTGGGACCCCCTAACCCTCAGATGCTCAACTGTATACAAGGCCCGGTTCAGGGCATCTGGCAAATACAGTTAATGTGAAGCGATCAGTCGAGTATTTCAAGATCATTCCTCAGTCTTATTTCTGAGCCAATCAAACAGAAGGATCCAGAACCCTGAGGCTGGGGTTACCTTGGACAGGTGGTATCACTATGAAGTTAAAAGAAACCCAGATCCGTTCTTTCAGAGTGAATTATGATGTCATTGTTTCATATCATGGAACGCTGGCAGATTTTAAAATTGGCTGTAACTTTCAGGGTGTGATCTGTTTGTGAGAAAATAGTGCAAATTTGAAAGATTCCATTAAGGATTTTAAAAAATTTATTTAATAAACATCCATTAACGGTGTCATCAAAACTATTTCAAACAAATCTTGTGCTGTAATTTTGACTGAAGGTGTGAGCAACAGAAAAAGTTGATCTTTAAGGTAAAAGTCATAACTGAGGAATTCGAACTCACAGCCATTTGACATGTCTTGCTGCTAAAAATAAAGATTCTCCATCATTACCTTTCTGCACCATTTAAAGACCATCACAAAATATAAACACTCATACTTCCTGTATAATCATACCGTACCAGGATGAGTAACCCATCACAACCTAAATGCACCAGAATATTCACTGTGTTCCAGGATCAAGGTTCTCACCATCAAACTCCTTCCTCGGTGATTATCAACTCACCAGAATAACAGCACAGAAAAACAAAGTGTAATAAATAAGTAATCTCTTTATTTTACAGAAATAAAATACCAACACTGATAAGCACACCATGGCCATTGTACCGGAGTCGCTCACAGGACAACAGTGAGATAATCACACACCTGCAGATAAGATAAGACCTGTTTAAAATCAGTATTCATTCCAAAGGTCTCATTGTCAGGAGGAACTGTATAGAACTGTATACCCAAGAATTATATAACTATATATAATATATAACTGTATACCCGAATTCTCCCAAGCAGAACTTAACACCTGATTGATATTCAAAGACGACACAGGCCTAGAATTACAGCAGTGATGACTTCATTCTATTAGAGCTGATGGAAAACAAAACAAGTAAATGTGTCTGTTGAAAGCAGACTGTGATAGATTTGTGGGCAGTTCCGAATCGACCCCCTGAAGGTCGGGAGGTGCTGGAAATATTAAGCTGTGTGTACATTAAAAATTACAGTAGCCCATTCACTTTTACAGACATTAAATAACTACAGTCGTGTTCAAAATAATCTCAGACATCACTAACCTGACCAGTGTTTTAGGTACAGATGATACTTCTACATGGAAGATAATGTACTATCAGGTGTAGTAGAGGAATAGAATTAAACAGAACCAACAGTGACGACCTGCTGCTGCTGCTGATTCTGTGTAACTGAATCCCTAATCGAAAGGGGCGTGTTCAAAATAATAGTGTGCAGTTCAATTAGTGACGTCATTCATTCCTTGAAAAACAGGTGCCAATTATTGTTCTTATTGAAGGAGGGAAGGCAGAAGAGTCCTAGCTGCTGGTTATAGAACATTTCTCTCTGAAATTCTGGGTAATAGCAGTGTGTTTTGAAAAGTGAATAAAGCTCAAAATCTTTAGAATATCTTATTTCCACAAACCCAGATGCCTTGGGAACATGACACGGTCTATTCCACATCAAAACAGGAAGGAGAATACAAGGATCCTTCACTTTTCGCGGTTAATGGGGACCAAGATGACCGCCGATTTCCACGAAGTAGGATGGACCCCCCTGACTGACGTATACATACCTGTATATATGTGTATATAAGATCAATAAATACATATTTAACACTATAAATGCTTATAATAACAATTAAACATTCAAACATACATAAGACATAAATACAACATAAATACAGACGCATGCACACACACAGATGCACCTCAGATAAAATGTAAATAGTTTTGTTGGGGTTTTTTTTTTTTTGCATAATTGGCCTTGTTTTGTGGCATTTTCCTCGACTTTTTCCTTATTTATTTATTTTTTTTCAATGAATATTTTTGAAAAACCCGCGATACACTGAAGCACGAAGTAACGAGGGATCACTGTACATTAAAATTTGTCATTGCTTTGAAGAAAAGTGAATATTACACAGGGCAGTGGTGGCCTGGTGGTATCGGCTGCTGGATCGCTGATCCTAAGGTTGGGGGTTCAAGTCCCACTCTCCACAAGGTTGTCACGCGCCCCCCCCCCCCAGTGCAGTTAACTGGGTCATTCAAAGGCCGGCCATGTCTCTCACTGTCTATGGTGTGAGGTTCATGTAGAAGAAACATTGCTGACGTTCGACAAGAGTAGCTGCCAAGCCGTCAGTGTGTTTCCTCCCTGCGATGGTCCGGCGAGCTGTCCAGGGTGTACTCTGCCCTTGGCTAGGATGTGCACTAGCCTCACCGTGACCCTAATTAGAATTAAGCGGTTACAGAAAATGAAATGAATATTAGACTGTTACAAAAAAATAATAATAATAATCCAGTGTGTGCTTTTGTCTTTATAATAAACTCACACATCCACTGTATTTTTTATTTTGCTTCTTGATTTGGGTCTGTTGGATTCTATTACTCTACTACACCTGACAGTACACTACGTATTTGAAATGCAGAAATATAATTTCTACCAAAAACAGTGATTGTTCGGGTTAGTGATGTCTGACTGCTATTACAGTATTTTGAACACAACTATAAACAGACACAGAGCCAAGCAAAATGTTTGGAGGGTGAAAGATACCGAGCTATGATCCGGAGCGGTTTCACAGAAACCTTCGTAATCAGCCAAAATGAACCAATACTGGAAGATCAAACACGCGGGCTTTTCACTAATGAACGGGCACCTTTAAAATGAAATGTGTAGTTTTATGAGCATCATGTTACCTTGCAGCTGATCATAAGGCTGGGTGATCCATCCACATTTGAGGCTACTGAAAATACAGGGTCCTGGAGGCAGTCTTCCAGATGTTCTGTGACCTTCGTCTCAAGTAAATGCTGGAGAAGATCTGCCGTTATATTTCTTCCCTGTAGAAACAGTGAACTGGGTTTGGATACAGTGACGAGTATACATGTCCCATTGTTGCCTGAAACAAAATACACACAACACCCTGTAGGATTTTGTCAAAATTTTACGTTTTGCACTTGTCAAGAAGCCCCATTTGCTTCTTTGACTCACCATTGTGTTGATAAAAAGGCCACATGGACATGAGGTAAAATGGGCGGTCACGGTCAGGTTATTACTGTAATACAGAAGATTCCATAAGTAAATGCAGCATTACGACTGTGAAGAACCACCTGAGACATTTTGAACAGAGTGCAGTTACGGAGGTAATCTACTCACACATGACAAACTGGGCAGATGAGCTTCGCTTCCTCCTCCATTCCATCCACAACAGAGTCGACGTACTGTTTTTCAAACTGCAGGCTTTTGTGGTATTCCTCAATGATAGAAAGCTCTAATAATAGGATTATTCCATATTAATACAAGACCAAATACACTATCTTTTAACTTCAAAGTGATCCCCATCGACTAGCTCTGTATTGTAGGCATGACCTCACAGAATAACAACTGTAGACAGATACCAGGAAATGATGTGATTTACTGATATGCAAATACAGGGATCCCACACTTTCTGCGGATCCCCCCCACCCCGCGACGGTCGAATTCCGTGAAGTAGGATCGACCCCGCCATCACTAACGTATATATATGTGTATATAAAATCAATAAATACATATTCAACACTATAAATCAGGGGTGTCAAACTCGTGCCAGAAAGGGCCATGTGGCTGCAGGTTTTTGTTTCAACCAAGCAGCAGCACACCTGACTGCTCATTTAATCAACTCATCTGAGTCTTCAGGCCGCTGATTGGTCAATCTGTGTGCTCTGTACAGAGACTGACCAATCAACTGCCTGAACACTCAGCTCAGTTGATTAAATGAGCAAAGTCAGGTGTGCTGCTGCTTGGTTGAAACAAAAACCTGCAGCCACATGGCCCTTTCTGGCACCCTGCTATAAATGCTTATAATAACAATTAAACATTCAAAAATAACGAATGAGATGTAAATAAAATATAAACACACACACACACACACACACACACACACACACACACACATACAGACGCGCACACACGGATGCACACCTCACATAAAAATATAAGTAATTTTGACAGGGGAATTTTGGGTAGTTTTTGTTTGTGTGGGTTTTTTTTTTTTTTGCATAATTAGCCTTGTTTTATGGTGTTTTCCTTAACTTTCCCCCCATTCTTCCTTATTTTTTTAATTCGATGAATATTTAAAAAAAAAACGTAATGCACTGAAGTCGCATGAATTGTACCGCGAAGTGGCGAGGGATCCCTGTATATCCTCTTTGTCTGTTCTAATAAACTCTGGTGTTCATATAAAACTGTGGTGCTATACAGCTTCTTCTTTTCCTTTCGGCTTTTCCCTTCAGGGGTCGCCACAGCGAATCATCTGCCTCCATCTCACCCTGTCCTCTGCATCTTCTCTTACACCAACGACCTTCATGTCCTCCTTCACCACATCCATGAATCTTCTCTTTGGTCTTCCTCGAGGCCTTCTGCCTGGTAGTTCCAACCTCAGCATCCTACTACCAATATACTCACTATCCCTACTCTGTACATGTCCAAACCATCTCAATCTAGCCTCTCTGACTGTCTCCAAAACGTCTTACATGTGCTGTCCCTCTGATGTGCTCATTTCTTATCCTATCCATCCTCGTTACTCCCAAAGAGAACCTCAACATTTTCATCTCTGCTACCTCTAGCTCTGCCTCCTGCCTTTTCCTCAAGGACACTGTTTCTAAACCATACAACATCGCTGGTCTCAACACTATCTTGAACACTTTTCCTTTCATTCTTGCTGATACCTTCCTATCACACATCACACCGGACACTTTTCTCCAACCATTCCAACCTGCCTGCACACGCTTCTTCACCTCTTTTCCACACTCTCCACTGCTCTGGATTGTTGAGCCCGAGTACTTAAAATCCTCCACCTTCTTTATCTCTGCTCCCTGTAACCTCACAGTTCTTCTTGGGTCCTTGTCGTTCACACAGATGTATTCTGTCTTACTGAGGCTAACCTTCAGTCCCCTCCTTTCCAGGGCATACCTCCACCTCTCCAGATTTTCCTGCACTTGTTCTCTGCTCTCACTACAGATCACAATGTCATCTCCAAACATCATAGTCCATGGGGAATCTTGTCTAACCTTGTCTGTCAGCCTGTCCATCACCATAGCAAATGAGAAGGGGCTCAGAGCTGACCCTTGAACTCATCTGTCACACCGACAGCACACCTCACCACTGTCTTACATCTCTCATACATGTCCTGCACCACTCTAACATACTTCTCTGCCACTCCAGACGTCCTCATGCAATACCACAGTTCCTCTCTCGGCACCCTGTCATATGCTTTCTCCAGATGCACAAAGGCACAATGCAGCTTCCTCTGACCTTCTCTGTACTTCTCTATTAATATCCTCAAAGTAAACACTGCATCTGTGGTGCTCTTTCTTGGCATGAAACTAAACTGTTGTTCACAAATGCTGACCTCTGCCCTTAGTCTAGCTTCCACTATTCTTTCCCATAACTTCATCGTATGGATCATCAACTTTATCCCTCTGTAGTTGCCACAACTCTGCACATCTCCCTTGTTCTTAAAAATGGGCACCAGCACACTTCTCCATTCCTCCAGCATCCTCTCACTCTCCAAGACCTTGTTGAATGTTCTTGTCAGAAAGTCTACTGCTTCCTCTCCTAGACACTTCCATACCTCCACCGGTATGTCATCAGGACCAAATGTCTTTCCATTCTTCATCCTTTTCAATGCCCTCCTCACTTCACCATTACTAATCTTTGATACTTCCTGGTCCCCAATTATCACCTCTTCTACTCTTTTTTTTCTCTCTCTCATTTTCCTCAGTCATCAGCTCTTCAAAGTACTTCAAGTACTTCAAAGTACCATCTTCCCAGCACACTTCTGTCATCAGTCAATACATTTTCTACTCTGTCCTTAATCACTCTAACTTGCTGCACATCCTTTCCATCTCCATTTCTCTGCTGTCACAACCCACTGAAAGTGGGGTTTGAACCCCCCACCCATGGGATCCAGCACCTTACCAGCAGGCCACCACTGCCCTGTGCTAGCTAATTAACATGTGGAATTACCCCCCCCCCCAAATATAGTACAGTATGGCAGTGGTGGCACAGTGGTTAAGCAATGGATTACTGATCTGAATATCAGGGGCTCGATCCCCAGTACCACATACTGTCCGTCTTCCTTTTGGCTTATTCCCTTTATACTCGGGAGTCACCACAGCGAATCATCTGATTCGCACGTTTGATTTTGGCAGAGGTTTTTACGTCAGATGCCCTTCCTGTCACAACCCTTTTAGCAAGGGACAGAAACACACTGACGACTTTGCAGCTACTCTTTACGAAAGTCAGCAATGGTTCTTTTACATGCTCTTTCACCATAGACAGTGACAGACATGGCCCGCCTTTGATAACCCAGTTAGCCGCACTGGGTGGGACAGTGACAACCTTGTGGAGAGTGGGACTCGAACCCCCAACCTTTAGATCAGCGATCCAGTGCCCTATACCACTAGACCACCATAGATAACAAATCCTAAAGCATTGGAACATTTCTTTCAGATGCCATGTGTGCAGAACACACATGTGAGTAGACAATTTCAAATAGAAATTATTGCTCACCTTCAGATATGAGCTCCTGTTGGATTTCCTCTAAAACAGCTAGTTCATCAAATTCCTGTAGCTCTCTGTACATCTGTAAAGATGAACCAAAGGGAGGAAACAACACATTCCAACCCAAGTTCAGATCTCTGATTATAAAAAAATAAAAAAATAAAAAAACATTAATGCAGTATCCATACATCACTGACGCCATCTTTCTTCCACAGGGAAGGTAGTGATTGGCTGGCTGACTGCAAGGCGCTCCACTCCATCTCCATCACTTCCTTGACAAGAGAACTCTTGGGGGAGTTTCCCATCTGACGGTACTTCTCCAGTAACCTCGACCGGCTGTTCTTCAACCTTTCCACACAACGCTAAGTACAGAAGAGTTACATTTTTTATGATTATTAAAAGCTCATTATTATGTTGATTAAAAACAACATGAAAGTGCAAACAGGAAGTGATATAAACCAACACTTCAGCTGTCATTAACTCAATGTTGTTCCTTTTAAATTGCAAAAATAAAGGTGGAGACTTCTTAAGAATAATTTAAGTTTTATTTATTTTCATAATTTTCGGATGTTCCATTTACATTTCATGGTCACATTTTCAGTACGCATGCGTGAACTGGTGTGCAGCCCATTTCAGTTGCTACACATTTTCCTAATAAACAAAGACTACCCATACGGCACCGTATTCCTACGAGGTTTTGCTATTCGTACGGCATCTCGAAAACGAGATTTTGCACATCTACTGACGTCAGTCACGCGTTCCATGTCGGGGATAAATTTTCATCAGGGTTAGGGTTAGGGGTTATGGTTATTATACGGATATCGTCTGCTAAACATACGCCAGAATGATTCAACTCATTTCCAGTAGGTGGCACGTCAACGCGTATGCGCAAAAGGATTGCTGTACGAATAGCAAAAAATAAATCCCGTACGATGCCATACAGGTAGCCACGGCCAAACAAATAAATAAAAAACAGTGTCCTGATTCTGTTTTCTCTCAATGTGTTAATTCAATCACGAGAAAGAAAAGCTTGGGAGCTGATTCGCATTAACTTGATCATATATTTTTTCTTAAGACAAATAAAACATTGTTCTTTTCCCCTTTTTCAGGGGTCACCACAGTGAATCATCTGATTCGCATGTTTGATTTGGCGTCGGTTTTTATGCCGGATGCCCTTCCTGTCACAACCCTTTAACAAAGGACAGAAACACGCTGACGGCTTTGCAGCTACTCTTTACGAAAGTCAGCAATAGTTCTTTTACATGAACCTTCTCACCATGGACACCGAGAGACATTGTCGGCCTTTGATAACCCAGTTAGCTGCACTCGGGGGACAGTGACAACCTTGTGGAGAGTGGGACTCGAACCCCCAACCTTAGGATCAGCGATCCAGCACCCTATACCACCAGGCCACAACTGCCCCTAAATATGATTTCTAAAATATTTTCTCTCCCAGTACAGCTAACTGGGTTATCAAAGGCCAGCCATGTCTCTCACTGTCTATGGTGTGAGGCATGTAAAAGAACCATTGCTGACTTTCGACAAGAGTAGGCTGCAAAGCCGTTGGCGTGTTTCCGCCCTGCGATGGCCTGGCGAGCTGTCCAGGGTGTACTCTGCCCTCGCCCTGAGCTGGGATGGGCACCAGCCTCCCTGCGACCCTAATTAGGATGAAGCGGTTACAGAAAATGAACTGAACTGAAATATTTTCTGACTCCCCAGGTTTTCACAGGTCTGGACATAGATGCATGTATTAACCTCCCTCCAGGGACTTGGAGTGGTTCGACCTCGTTGCTTAGCTACACAGCTGTAGTTTACTACTCTTAGGGCAGGGCAGGTCTTTTGGACCTGTGATGGGGTTAGGCTTCCCAGCTACCATACTGTCATGTGTGCGCCTGTCCACCTACGCATGCGCAGACTGGGTCCGGCTAATTGTGCGGAAGAAACCACCGAATTGGTTCAGCGGACAAGAAGGCGGACCCAGCAAAGAGTCGTTGAGCCTGCGGCCAGGGCACTGTGAGACACACAGGACACTGCTTGCCATCCACTAAACCCTGACCCATCTCTAGCCGTCTCGAACATATCGTGCCACTGGACTCAGATAGACCGGGACGAGAGAGTGAGGCTGACGATCTGCGCAACTCTCCCTCACTTAGGACGAACAACAACGTTAGTATAACCTGAATAACATTAGAATAACTTATCATTTAACTGTTACCTTTCGGTATGTTTCCTTCCATGGTGGAGTTGTGCCTTTATACAGAGACCTGTGCCTCTGTATCCCGTCCATATCCCACAAAATTAATTATAAGACAGTAACATCAGCTGCCGCTCACATAAACAAACCCAGTCCGGTTTCACTTCCGGCCATCACGCGCCACCAATCAGAGGTCTTTGAAGCGTTTGAACCGGAAGTTATCTGTAGGCAGCTGGGATTTGTAGGCTGTATTGTGTACAACCAAAGATTACAAATCCCAGCTGCCGACAGATAACTTCCGCCCATCATGCGCCACCAATCAGACGTCTTTGAAGCGTTTGAACCGGAAGTTATCAGTCGGCAGCTAGGATTTGTAGGCTGACGCGCTCGATTTTACTTGCAAATGGGACCAACTACTTTGGTTGTATTCATACAATTTTTCACTCCTCACTCAGACGTTTGATTGATTCATTCATTTTCAGAGCCGCTTTGTCCTAATTTGGGTCACGGGGAGTGTGCCGCCCATCTCAGCCAACACCCTGGACAGCTCGCCAGGCCATCACAGGGCCAACACTCACACAACCATTCATACTTACACCGGGGGCAATTTGGAACAGCCGGTTCACCTAATGTGCATGTTTTTGGACTGTGGGAGGAAACCAGAGTACCCAGAGAAACCTACGCAAACACTAGGAGAACATGCAAACTCCACACAGAAATGCCTGAGCTGGGAATCGAACCCAGGACCTTCTTGCTGTGAGGTGGCCGTGCTAACCACTATGCCACCGTACCACCTTCTCACACGTTTGATAAACCACTTAATCCTGTTAGTGTTACAGAAGGCTGAAGCCTGTCTCAGCCTACTCTGGGTGAAGGTGTGATACACCCTGAAAAGCACCAGACTGTTGTAGGGACAACACACATTCACACAACCATTTACACTAATAACAACACAGTTTGGGGCAGTGGTGGCCTAGTGGTAAGGTGCTGGATCACTGATCCCAAGGTTGGGGGTTCAAGCTCGACTCTCAACAGTTGTCACTGTCCCCACCCAGTGCAGATAATTGGTTATCAAAGGCCGGCCATGTCTCTTACTGTCTATGGTGAGAGGCTGTAAAAGATCCATTGCTGACTTTGGTCAAGAGTAGCTGCATAACCGTCAGTGTGGGTCTGCCCTGTGATGGCCTGGCGAGCCGTCCATACACACCCAGGGAGAACACGCTCCACACAAGGATTTATAACATAATAGTCAGAATATAATTCTGTTGGCGACCCCTGAAGGGAACAGCCGAAAGAAAAAGAATATAATTCTGTATCATAATAATAGTCATGCATATTCATAGATCCTTGCATTTTTAATTAAAAGGCAACAAATAAATGAATAGAAAAATGAAGAACTAGACAAAACAACAAATAAATAAATAGGTAAATGGACAGATGAATGCATTTACAAAATGAATGGCCAATATAAAAATTATATTACGGCCCTATGGATTCAGTGGAGAAAGCCCAGGTTGCTCAGTTGGTCGAGCATCAGACTTTTATTCTGAGGGTCCAGGATTCAAGTGCCTGTTTGGGTACTGTGTTGCCTTTGAGTTGGTCAAGTTCATTAGTCAAACAGAAAGGGTGGACATGGTGGCGTAGTGGTTAGCACGTCTGCCTCACAGCAAGACGGTCCTGGGTTCGATTCCCTGTTTGGATGTTTCTGTGTGGAGTGTGCTTGTGTGCCTGCATGGGCTTTGTGCTTGCATGGGCTTCCCCCAGGTACTCCAGGTTCCTCTGAAAGTCCAAAAACATCCACATTGGCTGTTCCAAATCACCCCTAAGGTGTGAGTGTTGGCCCTGAGATGGCCTGGTGAGCTGTCCAGGGTGTACACTGCCCTCACCCAGACTCAGCTGACAAGGGTGCCAGCCCCCCTGTGACCCCCAATTAGAATTAAGCAGTTCAGAAAATGAATGAAGGATTCAGTGGAGATATTTTTTTCTTTACGCGGCTTATTTTTCATGGACAAAATAAACGTTAGTAGAAAATGTTTCTCTGTGAGTAAATAGGGCAGTATATTATGGAAAGGACTTTTCAGACAGAAAGCAGGAGGAAAGCTGCTGTCGTTTGAATGCAAAAGAAGCAAGTGTATCTAGAAGAATTGCGTCTGGTTGTGTAAGGCGAAGGTAATACGGCAGATATCAGTTCCTTATGCGTGTTCTCCGCGTGGTTCCACGGGTGTCCTCCGGGTGCCACAGTTTTCTACAGTCCAAAAACATGCACAGTAATTAACTGGCTGTTCCAAATCTCCCCGAGGTGTAGGTGTGAATGTTTGTGTGAGTGTTTGCCCTGCGATGGCCTGGCGAACTGTCCAAAAGTGTACCTCACCCTCACCCAGAGTTGGTGGAGAAGGGCACCAGCCTTACCCCGACCGTAATTAGGACTCAGCAGCTTAGAAAATTCATGAATTAATTATTTCCTTATAAATCTGCAGAAACTCTACTTGAGACTACAAATTTTAATAAATAAATGTCATCATACCAAAATAATTTGTAACGTATCTATCTACCGATGTTTTTTTTTTTGTACGATAACTTAAATGCACTTTTACAAGTGATCATGTCAATAAAGTCCATCTGATTGACCCGGGCAGAGGTTACGGGTTACGTACTGCAACATTATGCAACCTTGCAAATGGATTTGGTGTCACTCTGTCTCTCTCGTTCTTTCTGTGTATGTGTCTCTCGCGCGCTCTCTGTCTCTCTCCTCTGTCTCGCTCTCTCTCTGGCTCTCTGTGTGTGTTTCTCTCGCTCTGACTATCTCTCCCCCACTCTCTCTCTCTCTGTGCATGTGTCTCTCTCTCGCGCTCTGTCTGTCTCTCTCCTCTGTATGTGTGTCTCTCTCTCTCTCACTCTGTCTCTCTCCTCTGTCTCTCTCTCTCTCTGGCTCTCTCTGTGTGTGTTTCTCTCGCTCTGTCTATCTCTCCTCCCCTCTCTCACTCTCTCTGTGCATGTGTCTCTCTCGCGCTCTGTCTGTCTCTCTCCTCTGTCTCGCTCTCTGTGTGTGTGTCTCTCTTTCTCACTCTGTCTGTCTCTTTCTCGCTCTGTCTGTCTTTCTCATCTGTGTGTCTCTCTCGTGCTGTCTGTCTCTCTCCTCTGTGGCTCTCGCTCTCCCTCTGTGTGTGTCTCTCACCCTCTGTCTGTCTCTCTCCCACTGTGTGTCTCTCTCTCTCGCTCTGTCTGTCTCTCTCCTCTGTCTTGCTCTGTGTGTGCTCTCTCTCTCGCTCTATCTGTCTCTCCTCTGTGTGTCTCTCTCTCGCTCTGTCTGTCTCTCTCCTCTGTGTATCTCTCTCTCTCGCCCTGTCTGTCTCTCTCCTCTGTGTGTCTCTCTCTCACCCTGTCTGTCTCTCCTCTGTGTGTCTCTCTCGCTCTGTGGCTCTCCTCTGTGTGTCTCTCTCCTGTGTGTGTCTCTCTCGCTCTGCCTGTGTCTCTCTTACTCTGTCTGTCTCTCTCTCTCCTCTGTCTCTCTGTGTCTCTCTCCTTCTCTGTCTCTCGCTCCCCCCTCTCTCCGTCTGTCTCCTATCTCTGTCTCGCTCCCCCCTCTCTCCGTCTGTCTCCTATCTCTCTCTCGCTCCCCCCTCTCTCCGTCTGTCTCCTATCTCTCTCTCGCTCCCCTGCTCCCCGTCTGTCTCCTATCTCTCTCTCGCTCCCCAGCTCCCCTGTCTGTCTCCTATCTCTCTCTCGCTCCCCGCTCCGTCTGTCTCCTATCTCTCTCTCGCTCCCCCGTCTGTCTCCTATCTCTCTCTCGCTCCCCCGTCTGTCTCCTATCTCTCTCTCGCTCCCCCGTCTGTCTCCTATCTCTCTCTCGCTCCCCATCTGTCTCCTATCTCTCTCTCGCTCCCCCGTCTGTCTCCTATCTCTCTCTCGCTCCCCCATCTGTCTCCTATCTCTCTCTCTTGCTCCCCCTGTCTGTCTCCTATCTCTCTCTCGCTCCCCATCTGTCTCCTATCTCTCTCTCTCTCGCTCCCCGTCTGTCTCCTATCTCTCTCGCTCCCCGTCTGTCTCCTATCTCTCTCTCGCTCCTGTCTGTCTCCTATCTCTCTCTCGCTCCCCCGTCTGTCTCCTATCTCTCTCTCGCTTCCCCCGCGTCTCCTATCTCTCTCCCCCGTCTGTCTCCTATCTCTCTCTCGCTCCCTCTGTCTGTCTCCTATCTCTCTCTCGCTCCCCCGTCTGTCTCCTAGCTCTCTCTCACTCCCCCGTCTGTCTCCTATCTCTCTCTCGCTCCCCCGTCTGTCTCCTATCTCTCTCTCGCTCCCCGCGTCTCCTATCTCTCTCTCGCTCCCGCCGCGTCTCCTATCTCTCTCTCGCTCCCGCCGCGTCTCCTATCTCTTTCTCGCTCCCTCTCTCCGTCTGTCTCCTATCTCTCTCTCGCTCCCACGTCTCCTATCTCTCTCTCGCTCCCCCGTCTGTCTCCTATCTCTCTCTCGCTCCTCTGCGTCTCCTATCTCTCTCTCGCTCCCCAGCGTCTCCTATCTCTCTCTCGCTGCCTCTGTCTGTCTCCTCTCTCTCTCGCTCCCCTCCCTCCGTCTGTCTCCTCTCTCTCTCTCGCTCCCCTCCCTCCGTCTGTCTCCTATCTCTCTCTCGCTCCCCCGTCTGTCTCCTCTCTCTCTCGCTCCCCTCCTCTCCGTCTGTCTCCTATCTCTCTCTCGCTCCCCCGTCTGTCTCCTATCTCTCTCTCGCTTCCCCCGCGTCTCCTATCTCTCTCCCCCGTCTGTCTCCTATCTCTCTCTCGCTCCCCCCGTCTGTCTCCTATCTCTCTCTCTCGCTCCCCCCGTCTGTCTCCTATCTCTCTCTCGCTCCCCCGTCTGTCTCCTATCTCTCTCTCGCTCCCCCGTCTGTCTCCTATCTCTCTCTCGCTCCCCTGTCTGTCTCCTATCTCTCTCTCGCTCCCCCGTCTGTCTCCTATCTCTCTCTCGCTTCCCCCGCGTCTCCTATCTCTCTCTCGCTCCCTGCGTCTCCTATCTCTCTCTCGCTCCTGCGTCTCCTATCTCTCTCGCTCCCTCTGTCTGTCTCCTCTCTCTCTCGCTCCCTCTGTCTGTCTCTCTCTCTCTCGCTCCCCTCCTCCGTCTGTCTCTCTCTCTCTCTCTCTCCTCCCCTTCCGTCTGTCTCCTATCTCTCTCTCGCTCCCCTCTCTCCGTCTGTCTCCTATCTCTCTCTCGCTCCCCCTCTCTCCGTCTGTCTCCTATCTCTCTCTCGCTCCCCCTCTCTCGCTCCCTCTCTCCGTCTGTCTCCTATCTCTCTCTCGCTCCCCCTCTCTCCGTCTGTCTCCTATCTCTCTCTCGCTCCCCCTCTCTCCGTCTGTCTCCTATCTCTCTCTCGCTCCCCTCTCTCCGTCTGTCTCCTATCTCTCTCGCCCCCTCTCTCCGTCTGTCTCCTATCTCTCTCTTGCTCCCTCTCTCCGTCTGTCTCCTATCTCTCTCTCGCTCCCCTATCTCTCTCTCGCTCCCTCTCTCCGTCTGTCTCCTCTCTCTCTCTCGCTTCCTCTCCTCTGTCTGTCTCCTTTCTCTCTCTCGCTCCCCCTCCCTCTGTCTGTCTCCTTTCTCTCTCTCGCTCCCCCATCTCTCTCTCGCTCCCCGTCTGTCTCCTATCTCTCTCTCGCTCCCTGCGTCTCCTATCTCTCTCTCGCTCCCTCTGTCTCCTATCTCTCTCTCGCTCCCCCCGCGTCTCCTATCTCTCTCTCGCTCCCTCTGTCTGTCTCCTCTCTCTCTCTCGCTCCCTCTGTCTGTCTCCTCTCTCTCTCGCTCCCCCTCCCTCCGTCTGTCTCCTCTCTCTCTCTCGCTCCCCCTCCCTCCGTCTGTCTCCTATCTCTCTCTCGCTCCCCCCTCTCTCCGTCTGTCTCCTATCTCTCTCTCGCTCCCCCTCTCTCCGTCTGTCTCCTATCTCTCTCTCGCTCCCCCTCTCTCGCTCCCCCTCTCTCCGTCTGTCTCCTATCTCTCTCTGCTCCCCTCTCTCCGTCTGTCTCCTATCTCTCTCTCGCTCCCCCTCTCTCCGTCTGTCTCCTATCTCTCTCTCGCTCCCCTCTCTCCGTCTGTCTCCTATCTCTCTCTCGCCCCCTCTCTCCGGTCTGTCTCCTATCTCTCTCTTGCTCCCCTCTCTCCGTCTGTCTCCTATCTCTCTCTCGCTCCCCTATCTCTCTCTCGCTCCCCCTCTCTCCGTCTGTCTCCTCTCTCTCTCTCGCTTCCCCTCCCTCTGTCTGTCTCCTTTCTCTCTCGCTCCCCTCCTCTGTCTGTCTCCTTTCTCTCTCTCGCTCCCCATCTCTCTCTCGCTCCCCCGTCTGTCTCCTATCTCTCTCTCGCTCCCCCGGCGTCTCCTATCTCTCTCTCGCTCCCCCCGCGTCTCCTATCTCTCTCTCGCTCCCCCCGCGTCTCCTATCTCTCTCTCGCTCCCTCTGTCTGTCTCCTCTCTCTCTCTCGCTCCCTCTGTCTGTCTCCTCTCTCTCTCTCGCTCCCCTCCCTCCGTCTGTCTCCTCTCTCTCTCGCTCCCCCTCCCTCCGTCTGTCTCCTATCTCTCTCTCGCTCCCCCCTCTCTCCGCCTGTCCCCTCTCCCTCTCTCGCTCCCCCCTCTCTCCGTCTGTCTCCTATCTCTCTCTCGCTCCCCACTCTCTCGCTCCCCCCTCTCTCCGTCTGTCTCCTATCTCTCTCTCGCTCCCCCTCTCTCCGTCTGTCTCCTATCTCTCTCTAAGCTCCCCCTCTCTCTCCGTCTGTCTCCTATCTCTCTCTCGCCCCCTCTCTCCGTCTCTCTCCTCTCTCTCTCTCGCTCCCCCCTCGCTCCGTCTGTCTCCTATCTCTCTCTCGCTCCCCCCTATCTCTCTCTCGCTCCCCCCTCTCTCCGTCTGTCTCCTTTCTCTCTCTCGCTCCCTCTGTCTGTCTCCTTTCTCTCTCCCCCTCCCTCTGTCTGTCTCCTTTCTCTCTCCCCCCTCCCTCTGTCTATCTCCTTTTCTCGCTCCCCTCCCTCTGTCTATCTCCTTTCTCGCTCCCTCCCTCTGTCTATCTCTCTCTCTCACTCTCGCTCCCCCTCCCTCTGTCTATCTCTCTCGCTCGCTCCCCCTCCCTCTGTCTGTCTCCTCTCTCTCTCTCGCTCCCCCTCCCTCTGTCTGTCTCCTCTCTCTCTCTCGCTCCCCCTCCCTCTGTCTGTCTCCTCTCTCTCTCTCGCTCCCCTCCCTCTGTCTGTCTCCTCTCTCTCTCTCGCTCCCCTCCCTCTGTCTGTCTCCTCTCTCTCTCTCGCTCCCCTCCCTCTGTCTGTCTCCTCTCTCTCTCTCGCTCCCCTCCCTCTGTCTGTCTCCTCTCTCTCTCTCGCTCCCCCTCCCTCTGTCTGTCTCCTCTCTCTCTCTCTCGCTCCCCCTCCCTCTGTCTGTCTCCTCTCTCTCTCTCTCGCTCCCCCTCCCTCTGTCTGTCTCCTCTCTCTCTCTCTCGCTCCCTCCCTCTGTCTGTCTCCTCTCTCTCTCTCGCTCCCCTCCCTCTGTCTGTCTCCTCTCTCTCCCCTCTCTGTCTGTCTCTCTCTTCGCTCCCCTCCCTCTGTCTGTCTCCTCTCTCTCTCTCTCTCCCCTCCCTCTGTCTGTCTCCTCTCTCTCTCTCTCGCTCCCCCTCCCTCTGTCTGTCTCTCTCTCTCTCTCTGCTCCCCTCCCTCTGTCTGTCTCCTCTCTCTCTCTCTCGCTCCCCTCCTCTGTCTGTCTCCTCTCTCTCTCTCTCGCTCCCCCTCCTCTGTCTGTCTCCTCTCTCTCTCTCGCTCCCCTCCCTCTGTCTGTCTCCTCTCTCTCTCGCTCCCCTCCCTCTGTCTGTCTCCTCTCTCTCTCGCTCCCCCTCCTCTGTCTGTCTCCTCTCTCTCGGCTCCCCTCCTCCTCTGTCTGTCTCCTTTCTCTCGCTCCCCCTCCTCTGTCTGTCTCCTTTCTCTCGCTCCCCCTCCCTCTGTCTGTCTCCTTTCTCTCGCTCCCCTCCCTCTGTCTGTCTCCTTTCTCTCGCTCCCCTCCCTCTGTCTGTCTCCTTTCTCTCGCTCCCCCTCCCTCTGTCTGTCTCCTTTCTCTCGCTCCCCTCCTCTGTCTGTCTCCTTTCTCTCGCTCCCCTCCCTCTGTCTGTCTCCTTTCTCTCGCTCCCCTCCCTCTGTCTGTCTCCTTTCTCTCGCTCCCCTCCCTCTGTCTGTCTCCTTTCTCTCGCTCCCCCTCCCTCTGTCTGTCTCCTTTCTCTCGCTCCCCTCCCTCTGTCTGTCTCCTTTCTCTCGCTCCCCTCCCTCTGTCTGTCTCCTTTCTCTCGCTCCCCTCCCTCTGTCTGTCTCCTTTCTCTCGCTCCCCCTCCCTCTGTCTGTCTCCTTTCTCTCGCTCCCCTCCCTCTGTCTGTCTCCTTTCTCTCGCTCCCCTCCTCCTCTGTCTGTCTCCTTTCTCTCGCTCCCCTCCTCTGTCTGTCTCCTTTCTCTCGCTCCCCTCCCTCTGTCTGTCTCCTTTCTCTCGCTCCCCCTCCCTCTGTCTGTCTCCTTTCTCTCGCTCCCCTCCCTCTGTCTGTCTCCTTTCTCTCGCTCCCCCTCCCTCTGTCTGTCTCCTTTCTCTCGCTCCCCCTCCTCTGTCTGTCTCCTTTCTCTCGCTCCCCCTCCCTCTGTCTGTCTCCTTTCTCTCGCTCCCCTCCCTCTGTCTGTCTCCTTTCTCTCGCTCCCCTCCCTCTGTCTGTCTCCTTTCTCTCGCTCCCCTCCCTCTGTCTGTCTCCTTTCTCTCGCTCCCCTCCCTCTGTCTGTCTCCTTTCTCTCGCTCCTCCTCTGTCTGTCTCCTTTCTCTCGCTCCCCCTCCTCTGTCTGTCTCCTTTCTCTCGCTCCCCCTCCCTCTGTCTGTCTCCTTTCTCTCGCTCCCTCCCTCTGTCTGTCTCCTTTCTCTCGCTCCCTCCCTCTGTCTGTCTCCTTTCTCTCGCTCCCCTCTCCTCTGTCTGTCTCCTTTCTCTCGCTCCCCTCCCTCTGTCTGTCTCCTTTCTCGCTCCCCTCCTCTGTCTGTCTCCTTTCTCTCGCTCCCTCCCTCTGTCTGTCTCCTTTCTCTCGCTCCCCTCCTCTGTCTGTCTCCTTTCTCGCTCCCCCTCCTCTGTCTGTCTCCTTTCTCTCGCTCCCCTCCCTCTGTCTGTCTCCTTTCTCTCTCCCCTCCTCTGTCTGTCTCCTTTCTCTGTCCCCTCCCTCTGTCTGTCTCCTTTCTCGCTCCCCCTCCCTCTGTCTGTCTCCTTTCTCTCGCTCCCCCTCCCTCTGTCTGTCTCCTTTCTCTCGCTCCCCCTCCCTCTGTCTGTCTCCTTTCTCTCGCTCCCCCTCCCTCTGTCTGTCTCCTTTCTCTCTCCCCCCTCCCTCTGTCTGTCTCCTTTCTCTGTCCCCTCCCTCTGTCTGTCTCCTTTCTCTGTCCCCCTCCCTCTGTCTGTCTCCTTTCTCTGTCCCCTCCCTCTGTCTGTCTCCTTTCTCTGTCCCCTCCCTCTGTCTGTCTCCTTTCTCTGTCCCCTCCCTCTGTCTGTCTCCTTTCTCTGTCCCCTCCCTCTGTCTGTCTCCTTTCTCTGTCCCCTCCCTCTGTCTGTCTCCTTTCTCTGTCCCCTCCCTCTGTCTGTCTCCTTTCTCTCTCCCCTCCCTCTGTCTGTCTCCTTTCTCTCTCCCCTCCCTCTGTCTGTCTCCTTTCTCTCTCCCCTCCCTCTGTCTATCTCCTTTCTCTCTCCCCTCCCTCTGTCTATCTCCTTTCTCTCTCCCCTCCTCTGTCTATCTCCTTTCTCTCTCCCCTCCCTCTGTCTATCTCCTTTCTCTCTCCCCCTCCCTCTGTCTATCTCCTTTCTCTCTCCCCTCTCCTCTGTCTATCTCCTTTCTCTCTCTCCCCTCTGTCTATCTCCTTTCTCTCTCCCCCCTCTGTCTATCTCCTTTCTCTCTCCCCCCGTCTATCTCCTTTCTCTCTCCCCGTCTATCTCCTTTCTCTCTCCCCTGTCTATCTCCTTTCTCTCTCCCCTCTGTCTATCTCCTTTCTCTCTCTCCCCTCTGTCTATCTCCTTTCTCTCTCTCCCCCTCTGTCTATCTCCTTTCTCTCTCTCCCCCTCTGTCTATCTCCTTTCTCTCTCTCCCCCCTCTGTCTATCTCCTTTCTCTCTCTCCCCCTCTGTCTATCTCCTTTCTCTCTCTCCCCCCCTCTGTCTATCTCCTTTCTCTCTCTCCCCCCTCTGTCTATCTCCTTTCTCTCTCTCCCCCTCTGTCTATCTCCTTTCTCTCTCTCCCCTCTGTCTATCTCCTTTCTCTCTCTCCCCCTCTGTCTATCTCCTTTCTCTCTCTCCCCCCCTCTGTCTATCTCCTTTCTCTCTCTCCCCCTCTGTCTATCTCCTTTCTCTCTCTCCCCCTCTGTCTATCTCCTTTCTCTCTCTCCCCTCTGTCTATCTCCTTTCTCTCTCTCCCCCCCTCTGTCTATCTCCTTTCTCTCTCTCCCCCTCTGTCTATCTCCTTTCTCTCTCCCCCTCTGTCTATCTCCTTTCTCTCTCTCCCCTCTGTCTATCTCCTTTCTCTCTCCCTGTCTATCTCCTTTCTCTCTCCCTCTGTCTATCTCCTTTCTCTCTCCCCTCTGTCTATCTCCTTTCTCTCTCCCCCTGTCTATCTCCTTTCTCTCTCCCTCTGTCTATCTCCTTTCTCTCTCTCCCTCTGTCTATCTCCTTTCTCTCTCTCCCCCCTCTGTCTATCTCCTTTCTCTCTCTCCTCTGTCTATCTCCTTTCTCTCTCCCCCTCTGTCTATCTCCTTTCTCTCTCCCCTGTCTATCTCCTTTCTCTCTCCCCTCTGTCTATCTCCTTTCTCTCTCCCCCCGTCTATCTCCTTTCTCTCTCTCCCTCTGTCTATCTCCTTTCTCTCTCCCCCCTGTCTATCTCCTTTCTCTCTCCCCTGTCTATCTCCTTTCTCTCTCCCCCCTGTCTATCTCCTTTCTCTCTCCCCCCTGTCTATCTCCTTTCTCTCTCCCCCTGTCTATCTCCTTTCTCTCTCCCCCTGTCTATCTCCTTTCTCTCTCCCCTGTCTATCTCCTTTCTCTCTCCCCCTGTCTATCTCCTTTCTCTCTCCCCCCTGTCTATCTCCTTTCTCTCTCCCCTGTCTATCTCCTCTTCTCTCTCCCCCTGTCTATCTCCTTTCTCTCTCCTCTGTCTATCTCCTTTCTCTCTCTCTCCCCCCTCTGTCTATCTCCTTTCTCTCTCTCCCCTCTGTCTATCTCCTTTCTCTCTCTCCCCTCTGTCTATCTCCTTTCTCTCTCTCTCCCCTCTGTCTATCTCCTTTCTCTCTCTCCCCCTCTGTCTATCTCCTTTCTCTCTCTCCCCCCCTCTGTCTATCTCCTTTCTCTCTCTCCCCCTCTGTCTATCTCCTTTCTCTCCCCCCCTCTGTCTATCTCCTTTCTCTCTCTCCCCCCTCTGTCTA
Organism: Plotosus lineatus; assembly: GCA_024760905.1. Classification (NCBI taxonomy): domain Eukaryota; kingdom Metazoa; phylum Chordata; class Actinopteri; order Siluriformes; family Plotosidae; genus Plotosus; species Plotosus lineatus. Next base: position 29,073,665 of record CM045740.1, on the reverse strand, counting down.
TCTCCTTTCTCTCTCTCCCCCTCTGTCTATCTCCTTTCTCTCTCTCCCCTCTGTCTATCTCCTCTCTCTGTCTATCCTTTCTCTCTCTCTCCCCGACTCTCTCTGTCTATCTCCTCTGTCTCTCTCTCTCTGTCTATCTCCTGTCTCTCTCCCCCTCTCTCTGTCTATCTCCTCTGTCTCTCTCTCTCTGTTTATCTCCTCTGTCTCTCTCTCCCCCCTGTCTGTCTATCTCCTCTCTCTCTATCTCCTCTGTCTCTCTCTCTCTCACTCTGTCTGTCTCCTTCCTCTGTCTCTCTGTGTCTCTCTCCTTCTCTGTCTCGCTCTCTCACACACTCTCTCTGTGTGTGTTTCTCTCGCGCTGTCTATCACTCCCCCCTCTCTCTGTCTATCTCTCTCTCTCGCTCCCCTCTCTCGATCCCCTCTCTCTGTCTCTCTCTCCTCCCTCTCTCTCTGTCTGTCTGTCTATCTCCTGTGTCTCTCTCCCCCTCTCTGTCTATCTCCTCTATCTCTCTCTATCTCCTGTCGCTCTCTCTCCTCTCTGTCTGTCTATCTCCTGTGTCCCCCCTTTCCCCCTGTCCTCTGTGTTTCTCCCCCTTTCTGTCTATCTCTCTCTTGCTCCCTCTCTCTCGATCCCCCTCTCGCTGTCTCTCTCTCTGTCTGTCTATCTCTCTCTCTTGCTCCCCTCTCTCTCTCTCTCTCTTTCTTTCTGTCCATCTCCTCTGTCTCTCTCTCCCTCTCTGTCTGTCTATCTCCTGTGTCTCTCTCTCCCCCCTCTCTGTCTATCTCCTCTATCTCTCTCTATCTCCTGTCGCTCTCTCTCCTCTCTGTCTGTCTATCTCCTGTGTCCCCCTTTCCCCCTGTCCTCTGTGTTCCCCCCTCTTTCTGTCTATCTCTCTCTCGCTCCCTCTCTCTCGATCCCCCTCTCGCTGTCTCTCTCTGTCTGTCTATCTCTCTCTCTCGCTCCCCCCTCTCTCTCTCTCTCTCTCTTTCTGTCTATCTCCTCTGTCTCTCTCTCTGTCTATCTCTCCCTCTCTGTCTGTCTATCTCCTGTGTCTCTCTCTCCCCCTCTCTGTCTATCTCCTCGATCTCTCTCTATCTCCTGTCTCTCTCTCCTCTCTGTCTGTCCATCTCCTGTGTCCCCCGCTCTGTCTCTCTCCTGTGTGTCTCTCTCTCTCGCCCCCCCCTCTCTCTGTCTCTACTTTCTCTCTCTCTGTCTCTCCTTTCTCCCTCTCTCTATCTCCTTTCTCCCCTCTCTCTGTCTCCCGCTCCCCTCCCCTCTCCCTCTCTCTCTCTCCCCTCCCCTCTCTCTGTCCCCTCCGCTCCCCTCTGTCTCCCGCTCCCTCTATCTGGGTCTCCCTTTCTCCCTCTCTCCCCCTCTCTCTGTCTATCTCCCTGTCTCTCTCTCTCTCCCTCTCTCTGTCTATCTCCCCTGTCTCTCTCTCCCCTCTCTCTGTCTATCTCCCCTGTCTCTTTCTCCCCCTCTCTCTGTCTATCTCCCTGTCTCTCTCTCCCCCTCTCTCTATCTATCTCCCCTGTCTCTCTCTCCCCCTCTCTCTGTCTATCTCCCTGTCTCTCTCTCCCCCTCTCTCTGTCTATCTCCCTGTCTCTCTCTCCCCTCTCTCTGTCTATCTCCCTGTCTCTCTCTCCCCTCTCTCTGTCTATCTCCCTGTCTCTCTCTCCCCCTCTCTCTGTCTATCTCTCCCATCTCCCTCCCCCTCTATCTCCCCTCCCTCCTTATCTCCCCTCTCCCTCCCCTATCTCCCCCCTCCCTCCTCTATCTCCCCCTCCCTCCTCTGTGTTTCTCTCGCTCTCTCCCCTCTTTCTCTCTCTCTTCTCTCTCCCCCTCTCTGTATCTCCTCTGTGTCTCTCTCTGTCTCTCTCTCTTTAAAGTTCCACTTTGAAAACCCTTCCAAAAGCGCTTCCATTTCCAAAAGCTCCCCAAGGATCGTCAAGCCAACTTTTCTGACCTTTGACTCGGGAGACATGACACGCTCTGCAGCGCAGATATGAGGCGTGGTCCTGTCCGCCGTCCCGTCACTTAACGGCACCGAACTCCTGATGGCTGGATGAGGAAATAAATCACCGATTGTTTAAGAGCTCATACATAAGTGAGGATGGCAAAGCTGGGCAGGTTCCCCGAGCCTCCCAAAGGGACTCAGGTCGTTGATTGGGAGTCAGATTCGGAACATGACGACGGATTGATTCCAGCGGATTCTGTCGGTTCTGGTCCGAGCTCGGAGCCGGTGCTGCGCGCGCAGGTGATTCACAGCGGCCATTTCATGGTTTCCTCTCCGCACAGTGATCCGGTTCCACGCACAAGGAGAAGTTATTACGACTTCGACACGGTGAACAAGCCGCGCTGTCAGACCTACAGCTTCGGACCGTTCAGCTCCGGTAGACTGAGCATCGACCCAACACTCACGCGTCTGTTCGAGTGCATGACACTGGCATACAGGTAACACAACACACACAACACCGAACATGCAACAGCTCCTACAACCTTCATCTCCATGGGAGAAAGATCAAAGCAATCATCAATCAATCAATCAATCAATCAGCAGTTTACACAACTATTATTAAAAAAAAAATTAGATGGAAATATAGAGTTATATCTCCAAAACTAACACTTAATCTTTGCACGGAGTCCCTTATATTATTTACTCTATTATTTAATTTATTCGGTGCACTGGTTAGCATGTCCATCTCACAGCTAGAAGGTTCTGGGTTTGATTCCCAGACATGAGGTTTCTGTGTGGAGTTTGCATGTTCGCCCTTTATTTGTGTGGGTTTCCTCTGTGTACTCTGGTTTCCTCCCACAGGCCAAACACATGCACAGTAGGCTAATGGGTTGTTCTAACTTGCCCCTGGGTGTGACTGGGTGTGGGCAAGCTGTTCAGGGAGTATCCAGCCTTTGCCCAAACTCAGCTGAGATAATTATAAAATAATATTAAACAGGCTGCTGCGAACTAGTGGAATGTTGTTGACTTGCGTTTCGAGGTAACCTTTACAGAGATCCCTCACTTTCCGCGGTTAATTGGGACCGAGATCCCCGTGACCTTCAAATTCCGTGAAGTAGGATCAACCCCCCTTGACTGACGTATACGTACATGTATATGTGTATATAATATCAATAAATACATATTCATCGCTATAAATGCTTATAATAACAATTAAACATTCAAAAATAATGTATAGGATATAAATAAAATATAAATGCACACACATACAGACGCGCGCGCACACAGAGATGTGCACCTCACATAAAAATGTAAGTAGTTTGGGCTTTTTGCATAATTGGCCTTGTTTTGTGGCATTTTCTTTGACTTTTCCCCTTATTCTTCCTTAATTTCCTTATTTTTTTAATTCAATGAATATGTAAAAAAAAAAAAAAACGCGATGCACTGAAGCCGCATGAATTGTAGCGAGGGATCCCTGTAATTCCTTCATTTTCTAAGACACTTAATCCTAATTAGAATTGCAGGAGGCTGCAAAGTCTGGGCGAGAACGGGGTACACTCTGCACAGCTTTCCAGTTCATCGCGGGACCAATACACACACAACTATCCACACTCCAAATCACATCTATCTGGAACAGCTAATTAGCCTACTGTACATGTTATTAGACTGCGGGACAAACTAGAGTACTCAGAGGAAACCCATGCAAGCACAGGGAGAACATGCAAACTCCACACACAAACACCTAAACTGGGGATCCAACTCAGGCTTTCTTGCTGTGAGGTGGACATGCTAACCACTATGCCACCTGTTTCATGGTAATTGTCGATGGAAAGAATGAACAATAATCATCCCATAACATGCGTTGGTGGGATGTATTTGGGCCATCGGCTTTTAGTTTTACGCTTGTGCACTTGTGATTCACTTTAGGATTGTATCTTCCTTTATCAGTTCATTTTGGCTGAATACAAAGGTTTCGCAGGTAAGCCACCGCAGCTCACGAGTTTCTTTACATGTGTTACATCTTGTTTTGGTTCTGTGTCTGATTTTGCACATAAGGATCACTTGGCAGTACAACACGGATGAATAGAAAGTGGTAAAGTCCAAGATCAAGTGTTAGGAAACACAAAAATATGGACAATTTCTAGCGAAATAAAATGACTGCACTGTGGGACAGATGTGGGGCACACTCTGAACATCTCGTCAGACCATCTCAAGGTCAACATAGACACAACTATTCACACTTACAACTAGGAGAAATTCAGAACAGCCATTTACCATCATGTGCATGTTTGTAGATTGTGGAAGGAAACCTAAGTACTTGGGGAAACCCAGGACCTTCTTGCTGTGAGGCGGATGTGCTAATCTGCATAAAACAAATTTCAGTAAATAGAAAACAAATATCAGACCTGTGTGACATTATTTCTTCTAAATGGTCACACAGTGTATTCCTGACACAAGACACAACGCCAAATCAGAAGGGGAGGTCGAACCTCCATCAAGCCCAGCAGTCCCCCATCTTAAAACAAATTTTGATATTATGGTTATCTTACAATGTTAAAGAATCCTTTAAAGATCCTTATCTCCAAATTTAAATGTTCACAGCCCCACTGCTGATAAATATGCAATTGAGAAAAATCAACCCCCTCACACACACTCCAACCCATTTTCACGCAGTGTATAGAATACTAGTAGTTCCTGTATGGAGGCAGTGTGTGTTCACTTCATGGGGTATTGTTGTTTTTTTTAATTTTCAATTATTATTTTTATTATTATTGCTTTGGAAATCTTAAAATTTTCTTCTGCAATTAAATGCTGCTTTTTCTTCATTACACACTTCACCACACCATGTCCCTAATAAAAAAAAAAAAAGTCCCACATTTTATATAACTTAAAGAAAGACCATATAATAGATACACAGCTGGAATAGCTGGACTTGTCATTGGATTTAAGTTGTCTTCCAATAATGCATTGTCAGCTTGTTTGTTTACTTCTGTGATTTAATGATACAGACAAGCTATAAGCTGTCATGCAAGTCTTTTTTGGACCCAGATAACCCCGGCGTATCGCAGCAGAATTTACGAAAGAGCTATGACATGTCTGATAGTGAAAACGTAGTGAAAGCACGCTGAGGGGGAGACGGACTTTGGCAGTAGTTGGCAGCGAAATAGACAGGCAGGGGTTATAGAGTAACTGAGTTTTTGATAAAAGTCTCTTTCACTTGCTTTCTTTCCCTCTTCCTCTCTCTTGAGGCCGTTTCTCAAGACTGTTTTGACATTTAAGCGGCAATAAGTGTCTCACCCCTGTTCTATATATATGCTGTTATTGTCTGGGAGCAAAAAATGTAATCAAATTAATAAGTAAGAAAATAAATAATGACAATAGCAACACCAACAATCGCTATTGTTGTCATGTTGCTGGCGTCATTGTTGTAGGCTAGGGTGGGGTGGAGTGCTCCCTGGCCATCACTCACACAACTATTCCCACCTAGGGGTGATTTGAAACAGCCAATTAGCCTACTGTGCATGTTTTTTTGGACTGTGGGAGGAAACAGGAAAAACCAGAGGAAATCCACACAAGCACATGGAGAACATGCAAACTCTACACAGAAGCAACCAAACTGGGAATCAAACCCAGGCCTTCTTGCTGTGAGGCAGATGTGCAAACCAGTACACCCCTCATTTTTCTCACCAATATAGTCATATCCAGTTTCCACCCTAGTATTGCCTTCCCTATCACACAACCACCACCAACCAGGGATGCACATGCCTCCTCCTTGGCATTTAATTCTGACACCCACCTCATGACAAACTGCTGCAGTCTAACACACTTGGAGGGAAAGTGCTATCCGTCCTCTTGTACGAATGAGCTCATAAACAAGTATTATTGACCTTGGGCTCCTGAGTGGTGCATCGACAAGGTGCGTGACTATCAACCTGGCGATCGCAAGTACGGTTCTGAGTGAATCACAGATCCTAAGCCAATGAGCTGGGGGGATTTTACCAGGAAAGCTTTGCGTTCAACCAAAACAAACAGGGGCATCAGATATTCATTAGTAAAACAAATATTGTACATGTTTGCAAAGAAAATTGCATTATACTACTCTCTGAAGATGAGTGGCATGGTGGTGTAATGGTCAGCACATCTGCTTCCCAGCAAGTGGACCTTGGTTCGATTCCCAGCTTGCGTGTTTCTGTGTGGAGTTTGCATATTCTATCAGTTATTGCGTGGGTTTCGTCCCACAGTCCAAAAACATGCAGAGCACGCTAATTGGCTGTTCCAAATCCCCCCAAGGTTCAGTTCATTTTCTGTATCTGCTTAATCCTAATTAGGGTCGTGGGGAGGCTGGTGCCCATCCCAGCCGACTCTGTGCGAGGGCAGAGTACACCCTGGACATTCCTGTTCAACTTTCCTCTCTCACGCGTGTGACAAACAGGAAGTATGGGTACAGGAAGTATGGGTAAAGTTCAGCTGCCTCCTAGCCAATGGGAGGCCAGCGGGGTGGGATGTTGGGAGACAGCCAATGAGAAAGCAACTCGTGCATTGTTTGAATTTGTGAATGGCGTGTTTGGCGCTTTTCGTATAAAGAGCACGAAAATTTCTGAAAATGTTTTTTGTAATCTGGATTTTTTGTATTCAGAGGCTTTTGTAAGTTGAGGGCCGACTGTATTTTATTTAATGTCAATGAATATACAGTATGCCCTTGACCATTCGCGGTTCATTGCTCACGTCCCCACCCACTGGCAGATTGGTGATAAAACCAGAAGTAATTGGTACATGATTCAAATTTAGCCAATGGCTGAGAGCTTTTGTTTCTCCCTCCTGCTGATTGGTTTCAGATGATGTGTACACCTCTTTTTTTTTTTCTCTTTTGCACACGTCATCAACATGACTGCTTGAATTGTGAATTCACGTTTTTTACGTGTTTTTAATGATTATTTAACCCTATGATTCCACTCAAACGCCCTGCGTCTTCTCTAGCTTCTGGTGAGGAGCCAAAGCGCTTTATTTATTCATAAATATTATCACAGTACAAAACTTTTCTTTTTTATTCTTTTTTTTTTTTTACTTAATTATTACAATTACTGTATTAATGAGTAAGACTGTCTATAGGATGTGTTTAAGAAGTATAGTTTAGCCCATGTAATATCTTATATAGGGTTTTAAGACCGCAGCAATAACTCGCGGATTTTCTTGATCCGTGGGAAGGCCCGGAACTGAAGCATTGTGAAAAATGGGGGCCTACTGTATACAATTAGTGGGGCCGGTGGTGTAGTGGTTAGAGTGCTGGGCTCATGATTGGGAGGTTGTGGGTTCGAATCCCAGTTAGACCCTCACTGTGCTAAGACCCCTGGGTAAGGTCTTAACCACGTGTGCCTCTGTTCAGCCAGCAGTATAAATGGGTACCAGTAAAAATATACTGGGAAGGTAACCTGCGATGGACTAGAGTCCCATCCAGGAGGAGTTGAACTCCTGGTCGCTTCACGCTACGGAAACCGGGATAAGCACCGGCCAGATGAGCCACTAGGCTCGGGTGTAAAAAGCCCAACAGACTTTACCTTACCTTTTACTGTATACAATTAACCCAGAAACACTACAGTACCGTTAAACAGTTGGTATTAGAATAGACTTACGATAAATTTAATTTAGCTACATGGATGCAGTGAGACTTATGAAACTACTGGCAAGAGCTGTGATACGTTTTCGAAAACACAGGTATTGTTACACCTGGCGTGTTGTCTAGGGTGTACTCTGCCCTCACCCGGAGCCGGGTGAGATGGGCACCAGCCTTCCCGTGACCATAATTAGGATTAAGCAATTGATGATGAGGTCTTACAACACACTATTTTACGATATTACCTTCACATTGTCTTGTTGTTCCACTCTGTCTGTAATAATTTCGATGTGACTCACTCTGTCGTTTCATTCTTTTCTTCTATCTGAAGTTTTATTAACGTGGCTTCGCACGTGACAAAAGCTATTCGTTGTCTTCTGTCATCCCGCAACATGGTTGTCACTCTGACCTTCTCAAGATCTTAAATTGATTGTTTATTTAGTGACAACCTCATTGCTTTACTCCATTTATTCCTAGTGTTTTGAACTTGAAGCCATGATGGCACACATATGTGAGCCCATGACCTTCCAGCCTGATGCTCCTCTCTTGTCATGCTTTATGAAGTCCTAGCAACAGATTGAACTGCGCTCAGGGTTTTTTAACCCATCAGCTCATCTGTGACATTAGTGAGTTAAATGCACTGGAAAACTGGGGAGATGTGCATAAAGTGCAGAGAACGTTTGGCCAAATGAGGTACGAGGGGAGAGCTCGATGGCAGGCGTGTGATTAAGATGTGCAGAAGTAAAGCTTTTACCCTCATCTAGATAAACTAGCACAGCCGCGACATAACAGTCTATATTTACTGAGTCGTAAAGATGAATAATGATGATTTAAAAAGAAAAATGAGCCTCTTCCTCTATACCAGGGGTCACCAACCTTTTTGAAACTGAGAGCTACTTCATGGGTACCAATTAATGCGAAGGGCTACTAGGTCGATACACACCTCTGAAATTACAAATTTGCTCAATTTACATTTAATTAGATTTAATTAGATGTTATTATTAATAATTAATGATATTCATCTATGTGAAGATATTGACTTGATTTAAAAATATATTCAAAAAAATTATATGCAGCTCAATGGAGAGTGGCGCTGTCCTAAAAATGGGCCTGTCCTAAAAATAGCAGTGAACAGGTCCGCGGGCAACTTATATTGTCCTTGCGGGCTACCTGGTGCCCACGGGCACCACGTTGGTGATCCCTGCTCTATACACTATTCTATTCCTCTCTCTCTCTCTCATTCTGTCTGTCTCTCTCTCTTTCTATCTCTACACATCTCTGTCTGTCTGTTTGCCTCTGACCTTTTCTTTCTTTCTTTCTGTGTGAGTCTGGTGGCTGTTTTTCTCTCTCTGTCTCTGATTGGCTCTCTTTGTGTCTGTCTGACTCACTCTCTTGCTTTTTTCTCTCTTCCTCTATTTGTGTGTGTCTCTCTTGCTCCATTTGTCTTTGTCCATGTCTGTCTCTCTCTGTCTCTGTGTTGCTCTGACTGTCTGTCTGTCTGTCTCTCTCTGATTGGCTCTGTGTCTGTTGCTCTGTCTGTCTGTTTGTCTGACTCACTCTCTCGCTTTTTTCTCTTCCTCTCTTTGTGTGTATCTCTCTTTCTTTCTCCTGCTCCATTTGTCTCTATGTTCGTCTATCTGTGTTGCTCTGTCTGTCTGTCTGTCTCTCTCTCTCTCCTTGTGCGAGTATATTTTTTACTTTGTTCTGCTCTCTCTCTCTCATTCTCTGCAGTGGGAAGATCGTGTCTCCTAAATGGAAATCCTTCAAAGGTCTGAGATTGCTGTGGAGGGATAAAATCCGTCTGAACAATGGCATTTGGAGAGCTTGGTTTATTCAATGTAAGCGCCTTTATCCTCAGTAACCCAGAGTCTTGAGCAATGAGCCACCATTGCCACATACGGTATCGTTCTAAATCCAAGTGTAAATAAATAGCTTTTTAACTTTCTGATTTTGTTTTATTTCCCTTATTTAATACAATAGATGTGGAGAAAAGGAAAAATCCTGTGTGTGGGTTCGTCACGCCTTTGGAGGGGTCTGAGGCAGACGCCCATTACAAACCTGAGGTAATTCACATTTATATGAAATAAATAATAAGTTCAACCGTTCGTGTTTTGGACATTCATTTTGTAAACCGCTTAATCCTAATTAGGGTCACAGGGAGGCTGGTGCCCATCTCAGCTGACTCTGTGTGAGGGTGGGGTACACCCTGGACAGCTGGACAGCTCGCCAGGCCATCGCAGGGCCAACACTCATACAACCATTCATACTCACAGTCACACCTAGGGGTGATTAGGAACAGCCAATTAACCTACTGTGTGTGTTTTTGGACTGTGGAAGGAAACCGGAGTACCCGGAAGAAACCCATGCAAACACGAGGAGAAATGCCCGAGCTGGGGATCGAACCCAGGGCCTTCTTGCTCTGATCAGGTGTGTTAACCACTACGCCACCGTGCCGCCATAATTTGGACATTCATTCATTCATTCATTTTCTAAGCCGCTTAATACTAATTTGGGTCGCGATGCTCATCTCAGCCAACTCTATGCGAGGGCAGGGTACACACTGGACAGCTTGCAAGGCCACTGCAGAGCCAAGACTCACGGTCACATCTTCTTTTCCTTTCGGCTGTTCCCTTCGGGGTCGTCACAACGAATCATCTGCCTCACTCGCTCTCACATCTCGGGGTGATTTGGAACAGCCAGTTAGCTTACTATGCATGTTTTTGGACTGTGGGAGGAAACCAGAGTACCTGGAGGAAACCCACACAAGCACAGGGAGAACATGCGAACATGTTTTGGACATTTTAATGTAATTTCTACTTCATATTTCACAAATTATTTTTCAATCTGGATCCTTGAAATAAAACAGTGTTGATCATTTCGATAATGCCGCAGATAGTACTGCTGCGTGTGCGTTCTGACAGGCGGGTTAGCATGTCTGCCTCACAGCAAGAAGGTTGCAGGTTCGAGTATGTGTGGAGTTTGCATGCACTCCCTGTACTTGCGTTTCCTTTGGGACTCCGATTTCCTTCTACAGTCCAAAGACATGCACATTATGGGTTTTTTGTTATTTATTTATTTTTTTTTACACCTGAGCTTAGTGGCTCATCGGACTGGTGCTTATTTCTGTAGCGTGAAGCGACCAGGAGTTCAAGTCCTCCTGGATGGGACACTAGTCCATCGCAGGTTACCTTCCCAGTACATTTTACTGGTACCCATTTATACTGCTGGGTGAACAGAGGCACACTTGTGATTGAGACCTTGCCCAGAGGTCTTGGCACAGTGGGAGTTTCACTGAGATTTGAACACACAACCTCCCGATTTTGAGCACAGCACCCTAATCACTATGCCACTGGCCCCACCATTACGCTAATTCGCTGTTCCAAGCTATCTAATGTACGTGTGCGTGTTGGCTGACTGGAGCTGTTCAGAGTGTACCCCACTTTCGGCCAGTGTCAGTAAAGATAGGTTAAAGCGATTCGGAGACAAGTCAATGAGACTGTGTGTTTTGACTTCCAGGCGATCGTGTTGGAGGGCAGCTACTGGAAGAGACGGATAGAAGTGGTGATAAAAGAGTATCACAAATGGAGGATTTACTACAAGAAGAGGGTGAGAGCCTGAATGGGTTATATATTGTGTAAAGATAACCGCAATGTAATGGCATTGAAATTGATTTCATATTATATATGCATGTAATTATACTATGTATGTGTGAGCTGTAAAACTCAGAAATAACTTGTTTACTCTCTTTTTTTTTTTTTTATTTAGAAACTCAAAGACCATGCTCCTATTCTTCACACGGTAGGGCAAAAAGCCGCACTACATTTTACATCTCTTTCTTTCCTTTCGGCTTTTTCCCTTTCTCGGGAGTCGCCACAGCGAATCATCGGATTCGCACGTTTGATTTGGCATAGGTTTTAACGTTGGATGCCCTTCCTGTCACAACCCTTTTAACAAGGGACAGAAACACGCTGACGACTTTGCAGCTACTCTTTACGAAAGTCAGCAATGGTTCTTTTACATACCTCTCACCATAGACCGTGAGAGACATGGCCCGCCTTTGATAACCCAGTTAGCTGCACTGGGGGGGTTTACAGTGACAACCTTGTGGGGACTCGAACCCCCAACCTTAGGATCAGCAATCCTGTGCCCTATCCACTAGACTACCACAACTAGCTTAAAACTATTGCTTATAATCTGCAAAATATTTGAGGATGATGTGACTAGCAACTTTGAAGTATCCACTTTAGCAGAGCGACAAGCTAACAAGCTAACCGGCTAGTTACTGTGGCTTGTGATAGTCATGAACTAAGTTGTGAATATTTTGGTGTGTTTTTTAGCTCCTGTTATCACTTGCAGTAATTATAACCACACACACACACACACACACACACACACACTTTAATACATGTAAGCAATGCCCTATCTCTTGCAGTCTAATTTGATCAAAATGCTTCCATGGAAACCTCTTTTTAATATCTGAGTGGTTCATTAGCATGAATAGAGAGATGCGGGTGATTCACAGCTGTGGGAATAAGGCAGTCTGTCATGTCATAGTTTCAAAGTTCAGGATACCGAAGACTCAGGGGTGGGTTTAGCGTTCCCTCTCTTCACAAAGGAAATGATTGCCTCTGCATTTAACCCATCCAAGGCAAAGTACATACATACACACACACACACACACACACACACGTTAAACAGTGAGCGCACACATACTTGGAGCAGTGGGCTGCCACACATGTGGGTGCCCGGAGAGCAGATGGGGATTAGGTGCCTTGCTCATGGTCACATCAGCCATGAATGTGCGGGGAAGGGACGGTGCAGCTCACTTCCCTTCCACCACATACTGTTCTTATTCAGATCATTTTCTGTAACCACTTAATCCGAATTAGGTTCTCAGGGAGGCTGGCGCCTATCCCCGCCGACTCCGGGCGAGGGCAGAGTACACCCTGGATAGCTCGACAGGCCATCGCAGGGCGAAAACACACTATGCAGCTACTCTTGTCAAAAGTCAGCAATGGTTGTTTTACATCCCTCACACCACAGACGGTGAGAAACATCGCCGGCCTTTGATAACCCAGTTAGCTGCACTGGGGGTGGTAGTGGTGGTGGTGGACAGTAAAAACCTGTGGTGAGTGGGGCTTGAACCACCAACCTTAGGATCAGTGATCCAGCACCTTTACCACTAGGCCAGCACTGCCCTTACTGTTCCTGTGTGTTCAGGAATTTAAACCAGAGACCTTTTGGGTCACAAATTGGCTTCTCTAACATCGGGCCACGGCTGCCCCCAAACTACCGTAGGGAATTTGACCATTAATAGGAACGAAATTAAATGAAATCTTAATACTGTACGATGTACATCTACAGCACAGACATCACACGAATGCAGGGCTATACATATTAATAGTGCCTGGTTAATTTAACAGTTATGAACCTGACAAGGACAAAGTTGTTTATGAATAGGAATGAATTAATAAATTATATCGTATGAAAGTACAATGCAAGGTAAAGTTCCGAAAATAAACTAGTTTATGTATTCCTCCCATAGGTAGACAAAACAGAGCAACAAAAGGTTGATGAATTTTTTTTCTGCTTTAAAAACAATACATGGCAACAGCGTCAGGAGCCATTTGTGAACTGAGTCCAATGACTTGAGTTACTGAAAAGAGTAAAAATGCATTTTATTATTTAAATTAATGTATTCATGGAACATTGAATTTTTAAATTAAAGGTGACTTTTCTGGGCCTCGGGCACCTTTTTTCTTTTTCTTTTTTTAGGTCCTTAGGCAATGTGCAAAACATTCAATGCTGAATTAGTCAACTTGAATAATTTAATACTCCTCTTTTTTACACTGAAACTCCTTTGATGAATAATTAAGTGCATACCCACAGCAAAAGCACATGAGAACTGCAAACCTCCACCAAGCCCAGCAATCACACACACATACACATGACCCAAAGTTCTTTTTTTTTTTTTTTTTTGTCCAACGTTCGCACACAACTCGACAGTAACTGCAAAAAAACACACTTTAAACACAACCACCAAAAATAAATATTGTACATAAAAACAGCACCCCCTGCTGGACCTGCTATACTAACTCAATTCAAAAAAATTATCACCCTATCCCACAATGTTAAAGGTGCCAATTTACCACGGAATAGCCTGAAACGTGATTGATCTTCCTTTATCAGTAAACTCTGGCTGAAATCAAAGGTTTCCTGTCAAAACTACCTCAGCTTACACCCTTAGTGTCTCTTATTCAGGTGTTTTTTTCTGTGTCTGTTTACAATTACAATAACAAGACTGAGTGACTAAAGGAATGAGCTTGTGCATGCACAATGACTTGGCAGTGCAATATTGCCCATAAGTGTCATCACTGAAACGGTGTTTGGCAAATCTACCACTTGTCTTTACTATTCTCCAGATTGTCTGATTCCAGGGTTGCCTGGTGGGTTCAACACTGAAATTATCAAAACATCCACAACCTTTCTTTCCTTTAAATAGCTTTCAAGTCCGTTACATGCTAAGTACTGTGAAGCAGCGATTTTCGTAACACTGTGTGTGTGTGTGTGTGTGTGTGTGTTTAATGCTGGTATCTAATTAGGTCATTAGAAGTTCAACAACATCAAGTTAGATATAGTGTGTGTGTTGGAGTACTTATAACACAAAAAAGGTCAGTGGACGCATGTGTTTGCTCCATCAGTCATTCTAAAAAAAGAGGCTGAGCCTTTCAAGAGTCCCTTTTCTGATTGGATATCCAACATGGTACTGTACGCGAATGGGCACCTTCATAAAACATTTTTTATTCTTCTTCTTTTCCTTTCGGCTGTTCCCTTCAGGGGTCGCCACAGCAAATGATCTGCCTCCATCTCTCCCTATCCTCTGCATCTTCTACTCTTACTCCAACGACCTTCATGTCCGCCTTCACCGCATCCATAAATCTCCTCTTTGGTCTTCCTCTGGGCCTTTTGCCTGGTAGTTCCAACCTCAGCATCCTACGACCAATATACTCACTATCCCTCCTCTGTACATGTCCAAACCATCTCAATCTAGCCTCTCTGACTTTGTCTCCAAAACATCTAACATGTGCTGTCCCTCTGATGTACTCATTTCTGATCCTATCCATCCTCGTTACTCCCAAAGAGAACCTCAACATTTTCATCTCTGCTACCTCCAACTCTGACTCCTGTCTTTTCCCCAGGGCCACTGTCTCTAAACCATACAACATTGCTGGCCTCATCACCGTCTTGTACACTTTTCCCTTCATTCTTGCCGATACTCTCCTATCACACATCACACCGGACACTTTTCTCCATCCATTCCAACCTGCCTGCACGCGCTTCTTCACCTCTTTTCCACACTCTCCATTGCTCTGGATTGTTGAGCTTATTAAAAATAAAACATTTTTTATTCAGAATTTAATTTGGATCATCGACAAAACATACTACAGCCCACCACCAACCCACAAAAAAAAAAAAAAAAAATCAAAATTTGTTCAGAACCTTTTGGGACCATTCTTAAATTACATACGCATAAAACCTTTTTAAAAAAATTTACCCTTGCTCCCCCTTATGCATTCTATGTTAACGCTGTTTGAGTCACTTGAAACCACAGAAAAAATGTAACGAATCATATTGTCTGGGAGAAATATATCACTTCTTCCTCTTCTTCTTATTTTCCTTTTGGCTGTTCCCTTCAGGAGTCGCCACAGCGAATCATCTGCCTCCATCTCACTTTATCCTCTGCATCTTCTCTTACACCAACTACATTCATGTCCTCCTTCACCACATCCATAAAGCTCCTCTTTGCTCTTCCTCTAGGCCTTCTGCCTGGTAGTTCCAACCTCAGCATCCTACTACCAATATATTCACTATCCCTCCTCTGTACATGTCCAAACCATCTCAATCTAGCGTCTCTGACTTTGTCTCCAAAACCTCTTATATGTGCTGTCCCTCTGATGTATTCATTTTTTATCCTATCCATCCTCGTTACTCCCAAAGAGAACTTCAACATTTTCATCTCTGCTGCCTCCAGCTCTGCCTCCTGTGTTTTCCCAAGGGCCACTGTCTCTAACCCATACTGGGAGAGATATATCACTGCGTGTTTTAATATTTCGTGGCTTACTTACAAGCGAGCGCAAATCGAATGGAATAGAAACTGAATGAAAAAATGGTCGACCAAAATACTGTACAGTGGACAGTATGCAGGCTTAGTTTCAGCCACATGTTGGTCCTCTAAATTCTGGTACAGCCCGATATCCGCAAGGGATTTTCTGTCTAAGAAATTATCTGGAATAACAAAAGGCAGATGCAAAAGTAAAAAATCAATACAGTATAAAAATGTGTCTTGGGAGAACGGAAGGCAGATTGCTGCAGCCTCTGCTGTAAAGCGGAGCCTG
This sequence comes from Plotosus lineatus, assembly GCA_024760905.1. NCBI lineage: Eukaryota > Metazoa > Chordata > Actinopteri > Siluriformes > Plotosidae > Plotosus > Plotosus lineatus. Next base: position 29,057,700 of record CM045740.1, on the reverse strand, counting down.
TACCGGTCCATTGTAGTGAAGAGGGAGCTGAGGGACATCTGAACCTTGTTGCTTAGACTGCTGCCCACACGACCTGACCCCGGATTAAGCGGATAAAGAAGAAAAATGTATCCCTCACCAGGAATCAAACTCGGGTCAGCTATCCAAGAATCCGACGTACTACTCGCTGTGCCATAGAGCCGCGTGTATGTAAAGTGGTATATAATGTGTATATAAAGCGGATGTAATACGTACATTTGCTGGCAATCCCCCCTCCTGTTCGTGCACATTATGCACGCAAATCAGTCATCCCCCCACCTGGGCCATGCGTACGAGCTTTATGGATGGTCCCTTTGCATGAAGTTGCGAGTAAACAAACACAGACAAAAACATATCATCTGCAATTACAGTACAATAGGAAGCAACAAAAACAGTGACTGGTGCAATTATTAATGGTTAATGTCTCACAACTCATTTTATCATATCAAAAGAGCGTGATCGGGCAGTGGTGGTCAAGTGGTAAAGGTGCTGGATCACTGACCCTAAGGTTGGGCGTTCGAGTCCCACTGCCCCCCCCCAGTGCACTAACTAGGTTATCAAAGGCCGGCCATGTCTCTCACTGTCTATGGTGAGAGGTTCATGTAAAAGAACCATTGCTGACTTTCGACAAGAGTAGCTGCATAGCCGTCAGTGTGTTTCCGCCTTGTGATGGCCTGGTGAGCCGTCCAGGATGTACTCTACCCTCGCCCGGAGTTGGCTGGGATGGGCGCCAGCCTCCCGCAACCCTAATTAGGATTAACTGGTTATAGAAAATGAATGAAGATAGTGATCCTTTTACTCAAGTTAATAACCTTATGTTACTGTATTAGATTTAGCAGGTTAACGATGCAGTTTGAATTTTTCATTCTTCTTCGGTTAGTTATTATTAGCACAGATTTTTGCCTCACTCAGCTGGTCAAAGAGTCAGAGTGTGTGATCTGTTGAAAACAAAAAGGGAGAGCAAACATGGAACAAACGTAAACACAGTCCTCCACTTGCGTCACAGCAGCCCATGTTAGTGAGAATCCAAGTCACTTGATTGCTGCTGGACACAAAGGGCCCAATTTTCTTTTCTGCTGTGTCTGTTTGACAGAGAGACGCTAGCTCAATTTCAGTACTGTATAATCAAAGGTGACCCACTTTGACAAAATACAAACATGTTGTTTCTATAGTCCATTTGGTTGGATATGACGTCTTTTTGTTTGCAAGTGTTACTTCGGGGGTGTGGGTGGGGTGGGGTGGGGGTTGAATACTATCAAGCGAAGAGCTGCTGAGTGTATCACATGTGAATATGGATTGATGGCAATATCATTGTTGGTGAGACCCATACTTTACACATCCTCAGTGTAGTATTTGGGTTAGTTGGGATTAATGGAGATTGCTGAATGGCTCTTTTTAAAATGGAGTTTAGTGTGGATTTTCACAACATAAGCTCAAGACATGAATTTTATCATGTAAAATATGAAAATGTTTGAGAGAGAATGGTGTTATAACTGGGATCCTTGTTGTAGCCCATCAAACGAAGTTTTTTTTTTTTCTTTTGTTGTCGTCCGTTAAGTTTAACATTAGCCAGAACTGCAAACATTTATGCCAAAACGACTGCAATTCTTTCTAAAGTTCAAGAATAAGAAACGACAAAGTTTCCCTAATTTTACCTAAGGTAAGGTAAAGTCCGTTGGGATTTTTACACCTGAGCCATTGTGGCTCATCTGGCCGGTGCTTATCCCCAGTTTCCATAGCATGAAGCAACCAGGAGTTCAAGTCCTTCTGGATGGGACGCTGGTCCATTGCAGGTTACCTTCTCAGTATATTTTACTGGCACCCATTTATACTACTGGGTGAACAGAGGCACACTTGTGGTTGAGACCTTGCCCAGGGGTCTTAGCACCGTGGGGGTCTAACCGGGATTTGAACACACAACCCCCTGATCATGAGCTCAGCACCCTAACCACTACGCCACCGGTCCCACCAACTTTACCTACACTTGATAAAATCTCTCTTCATATAACAACATAACATCATACAGAAACCGGTTTTATGTGTATGCGGTCTGGTGATGTAAGCTTGCAGTTCAAACTGCTCCATTGAATCTGGATAGTTATGACCTAAAGTTAATAGTGCAAAATACAAGATACAGTGATCCCTCGCTACTTCGTGCTTCAGTTTCTGCGTTTTCAGTGCACCGCGATTTAAAAAAAAAAATATTCATCAAAAAGTACAAAATTAAGGAAAATAGGGGAAAGTGAAGGAAAATGCACACAAAACAAGGCCAATTATGCAAAAAAAACCCCAACAAATGAAAAAAAACAAAAAACAACCCATCAAAACTACTTACATTTTTATGTTGGGTGCGTATCTGTGTGTGCATGCGCGTCTGTATGTGTATTTATATTTTATTTACATCTTATGCATTATTTTTGAATGTTTAATATGTATTTGATGCATTAAATATGTATTTATTGATACTGTACACATATACATGTACGTGTATGTCAGACAAGAGGGTCGATCCTACTTCGTGGAAATTGGCGGTGGCGGGGGCGGGGTCTCGGTACCCATTCACCGAAGAAAGTGAGGGATCCCTGCATTTAAAATGTTTTTTTTTTTTTTTTTTTTTGATAAAAGCAAGCAATTTTAATAAACGTAATTGACATGAGCCTATAAATAAATGTAACTAAATTCCCGGGCTCGGTATTCTCCCCGTGCTAGCATGAGTTTCCTCTAGGTACTCCAGTTTCCTCCTAGAGTCCAAAGACATGCACAGCTAAATACCTGTTCCAAATTATCCCTTGGTGAGAGCCTGAGTGTGAATGGTTGTATGTGAGTTTCCCTGCGATGGTCTGTTGAGCTGTTCAGACTGTACCTCACCTTTCCCCAGAATTGGCTGAGATGGGTGCCAGCCTCCCTGCAACCCTAATCAGGTTTAAGTACTCGCAGCAATAAGGCCCTGGGCTCGGATGAAATAAGAAATCTTTCTATCTTTGTGCTTTTGTGAAAAAAAAAGTGTTTAACTTCATGACAGAAGGTACAACAAACCGCTATTGAAGCCAAGTCCTGTTTATTATGGGTTTGAATAGCGGTCTATAACGCAGACTGGTTTGTAAGAGGATTTAATTTTCAAGTTTTTATTAATGGGTGAAATGGTGATGTAGTGGTCCTGGGTTCTAGTCTGGGGCTTGGCGAGGACGTTTCTGTGTGTTTATGCTCTCCCCATGCTTGTGTGGTTTTCCTCTGGGTTTTTCAGTTTCTTCCAACAGTCCAAAGGCGTGCATATTAGGCTAATTGGCTGTTCCAAATTGCCCCTAGGTGTGAGTGTGAGTACAAATTTTTGAGTGATGGCCTGTCGAGCTGTCCAGGGTGTGCCCCACATTTGTCCAGTGTGGGCTGGGATATAAGCTCCAGCCTCTCTGCAATCCTAGTGGAATTAAACAGTTTGGGAAAACGAGTGAAGGGTAGCAGTGGCCCAGTGGTATGGTGCTGGATTACTGATCCCAATCCCAGGGGTTCAAGCCAGACTGTCACCGCTGTTCCCCCAGTGCCGCTATGTGGGTTATCAGAGGCCGACCATGTCTCTCACTGTCTATGGTGAGAAGCATGTAAAAGAATGCTTGCTTTCTTTGTTCAGCAGTGATGTACAATTAAGCGGTTCAGGCAATGAGTGTGTGATGGGATGGCGGGTCATATTCTCCCAAGATGTTAGCATAATGCAGCTTAATAGTGACGAGTCAGCTCTTTTATAGGTGATTCGTTCATTCATTCATTTTCGAAGCTGCTTAATCAACACTGGCCAAGGTTTCACATAGGGGTGCTTTGGAACAGCCAATTAGCCCACTGTGCATTTTGTTGAACTGAGGGAGCCCAGGGAGAACATAAACTCCACACACAACCACCTGAGCTCGGGAATTGGACACAGGCCTTCTTGCTGTGGCGTGTTAACCTCTGGGCCACCAAATGCTGAAATACAGTAAAATGGAAGAGTTTTAATGTAGTAGCAAGCATTCGTTCATTTTCTGTAACCGCTCAATCCTAATCAGGGCAGTGCTTCTCAATTATTTTCTGTTGCGCCCCCCCAAGGAAGAGGAAAACATTTCGCCCCCCCAATATAAATAGGGTTATTTGTCTAAAAATTGTGATAAGTGATCCTCAGCATAACACTGTATCCTTATTATCATTATGGATTACAAAAAAGGAAGAAATATAGATCAGCTTGCAACAAAGAATAACTTTATGAGCAATTTTTTAGTCTTTAAACAAAAGGATTTAAAGTGCATCAATTTGCCTGAAATTAAAAAACGTATCCTTATTTAAACTGTAAACATTTTTTGACCAACAGTTTGAACCATTTGATACTGAAAAATAAAATTAAGTAAAATCAATAAATAATAATAAATTCAAATTAATCAGCAATATTAACTCAGGAGCACAATATATAAATCACTTTAACCTACAAAACAAAAATGAATAAAACACTTTGTATTATTTTTATTATTATTATTATAATGAGCACATTTCGCAGTGCACAGCTTTTCGAAGCCGGGTTTAAAGCACGATACTGAACTCCCAGCTCCTGCTCAATGCTGAACTGGGACCTAGACTTATTTTTGCAGCAGTGACGTCATCCAGCATGACCGAGACCGTGTCTGCTGCAGGTCGGATCAGTTCCTCTGCTCTGCTGTAGGGTTTTTTTGCACTGAGCACTTTGGTACTCCACCTTATCTGATGCTAACAGAGCTCGCTGGTTTGCTGGAGTAGCATTCACAAAGCGGGATGGTTGTTGGCAATACTCGACATGTTTTCGCTGAAAAAACTCATGCGGCTCATCACGTGATTGGGGTGTGATGTTTTTAATTGACACCTGAATTTATTCGGTGTTTTCAGACACAGTAAACACCGCGATCTTTCCTCGTTTCTCACCGCAGCACAGTGAAGCCGAGTGCTACATCCACTTCATCATACCTCCTCAACTTAGCTTCCTGGAGACTTTCGTTTCTCTCACTGTCTCCATCTCTCTCCGCCTCTCTTTCCGTCCCTGTTAAAAATTTCCATGGTGGGTTTATTAACTACACTTCTTATTTTACCTCTGGGCACACTCTAACAGTGCCACCTGCTGTAGTGGATGTACAATTACACTGTACGCTGTAGTGTGAAGCCACTGCCACCTGCTGTAGCGTATGTACAATTACACTTTATGAAAAAAATTATGTTCCCTGGGGTCACACGCGCCCTCCCAGGGGCCCCACTATTTGAGAATCACTGAATTAGGGTCACGGGGAGGCTGGTGCCCATCCCAGCTGACTCTGGGCGAGGGCAGAGTGCACCTTGGATGGCTTGCCAGGCCATCACAAGGCAGAAACACGATGACGGCTATGCATCTAATCTTAAGACAGCAATGGGTCTTTTACATGAACCTCTCACCATAGACAGTGAGAGACATGGCCAGCCTTTGATAACCCAGTTAGCTGCGCTGGGGGTGATAACCCGTTGAGAGTCGGGCTTGAATCCCCACTTTGGGATCAATGATCCAGTACCTTTACCACCTCTTTTGTCCAGGCACGGGGGTGCGATAGCAAGCAGTTTTGTTAAATTTAACTTAATACTTAGACTTATTGCTATGAGAATGTCTGTCCTCATAACACAAAAATCTCAGATGATACCAGAATGTGGTATCCTGTGTCAAAATGTGTGTAATGGATAATGTTCTACGTTATTATAGCAGTGATATGGGTTTGTATTCCAAGTATGAAGTTCATATTAGTTTGAATTGAAATGTAGTGTATTCCTTTATTTAAAGTGACCATGTGCAGGATGTGGAGTTGAGGCCTTCCTTCATTTGCTCTCCCTGCATGTGAGTGTTTGATGGGTAGAAGTGGGTCAGCAACAAAAGGGCCAATCTGCCTGCGCTCATGTTGGCAGTCAGCACACGGAGTGAAAAACATAATGGTGATGTGCGGTAGGGTGAGAATTGCAGGGGTTGGGAGGTTAAACTGCAATGATTAATGCCTCACAAGTATGTACGCACACTCATAGCCCCCAAACCTAATTTCATCTATTGGAAAACACATGTCCAAAGCATTACTATAATTCACCTCATTTTTTTTGTGTGTAAGCTACAAAAACAGCATGGGGGCATTTATGTTGTCAGTAGGGACGCAATCGCTGGTGCTTCCGTTTGAATTTGGGCTCCCCTATAAAAGTGATGAGCCTCTGCGTTTGTTTGTGTGTAAGAGATGAGGATGGACTTGGAGTTGATTGCTGGTGTACCGGGTTTAAAATGCATGACAGAAATGTAGGATGTATAATCGTGACTGAAGCTGGATACACAAGGCTGCATTAATCTGTGAGTAGCATGTTATGTTCATATGTGTGTTGTAAAGTGTTTTCATTGCCTTGGTCTCAGTAATGACCATATACGCTAATGTTAGTTTACACACAGTGCTTTATCTGTGGCATTCTGCTAAAGCAGACCACTGCAGTATTTTACCTTTATGTGTAGCTCAGAATGTAAGCCTGCATTCTCTCAAGGGTGTACATATGGGATTCCCTCTGCTGGTCACGCTGCACAGATGTAGACCACGTTGCCAATACAGCGGAGCTTGCACCGATCCATTGCAGTGAAAAGGGAGCTGAGCTGAAAGGCAAAGCTCTGTATTTACTAGTCAATCTATGTTCCTAACCTCACGTACAGTTACGAGCTTTGGGGAGACCGGGTGACCGAGAGAACAAGATCATGAATACTGGTGGCTGAAATGAGCTTCCTTTGCAGGGTGGCGGGGCTCTTCCTAAGAGATAGGGTGAGAAGCTCGGCCATCCAGGAGGAGTTGATGAGAACCACTGCTCCTCCGCGTTGACAGGAGTCAGTTGAGGTGGCTCGGGTATCTTCTTAGAATTCCACCAGACTGCACCCCTGCTGTGATGTTTCAGCCGTGTTTATCTGGGATGAGACCCCGGGATCGAACCAGAACACACTTGGAAGGACTATGTCTCTTGACTGGTTTGTGAATGCCTCGGTGTCCCCTGGAAGAGCTCGAGGAAGTGACTGTGGAGAGGGATGTCTGGTCCTCACTGCTTAGGCTGCTGACTCTGTGACCCGACCCTGGAACAAATGGAAGAAGATGAAGATGAAGGCTGCTATGCGTTTATACATTTAAAAATCCTTTCTATCTTTTTTAACTTTAATGATATGATAACGCGATGACATATTGATCATTTACCAACTCAACCGTTTCTGTGTGGAATTTGCATGCTCATCCTGTGCTTGTGTAGGTGTCCTTCGGGTACTCCAGTTTCCTCCCAAAGTCCAAATGCGTGCACATTAGGCTAATTGGCTGTTCCAAATTGCCTATCGGTGTGACAGTGTGCATGAATGATTGTGTATGCGTTGCTCTGCCAGCTGTTCAGTGTTAACCCTGTCTTCACCACTGTTTTGACTGAGAGGCTCCAACCTCCTTGTGATCTTCATAAGATTTAGCAGTTCAAGAAAATAAGTGAGTGATGAAATAAGTGTCTCAGTCACTGCCCGTTGATACAAATTTACAACTTTCGGTCTCTAAAAACTAAGTTAGTTTGTAATTCTGTCTGATTGGTATTCCTAACAGCACCAGAAGACTTTTTACTTTTTTCAACATGACAATCTTTAAAGATAAAGAGAGACTAGAAGCAAATGTTTTCGGAGCTAATTACAGGGATTTCCCCTACTTCACGCTTCAATTCATGCGGGTTCAGTGCATCGTGGGTTTTTTTTTTTTTTTTTAAATATTCGTCAAATTAAGAAATAAGGAAATTAAAGAAGAATAGGAGGAAAAGTTAAGGAAAATGCTGGAAAACAAGGCCAATTATGCAAAAAAAAAAACCACCCAAACAAAAAACCAACCCAAAACCCCCCAACAAAACTACTTGTATTTTCATGTGAGGTGCGCATCTGAGTGTGTGCGCACGCACACAGATGCGTGTGCACACACTCAGATGCGCACCTCACATAAAAATGTGTGTGTGTGTATTTATATTTTATTTACATCTTATGTATTATTTTTGAATGTTTAATTGTTATTATAAGCATTTATAGCATCGAAAATGTCTTTATTGATATTATATACACATACATGTACGTATACATCAGTCAGGGCAGTCGATCCTACTTCGTGGAATTTGACGGTTGCGGGGGGATCTCGGTTCCAATTAACCACGGAAAGTGAGGGATCCCTGTAATTCTTTGCTGATAATATGACACTTCAAATTGAGATTTTAAGACTGTATGCCCTCACGTGCTTACCTGTGAAAAGGGTTAGCTAGTCCGCTAGGTCTAACTAACCAACTTCTCACAACATATTAAACACCGATTTCCTGCTTCCCAACTTTTACTTCACTTAAATTTCAGTTTACTTAAGTGACTGTTTGTTTTCAAAGACATTTTGGTATTGGACAATTTTATACTTTTCATTTTTACTCTTTCACTTCTGTGAACTAGCCTGTTAACTCCATTGACATTTGACTGGTTGTTCAATTGATCAGCCATGTGGCTGTAGGGTTATAGTGATGTACCAGCTAATTTGATTGGACCTAATAGAGAGCCTTGTGTTTACACTGGGGCCAAGAATTTCTTGATCTTCATGTTTTGAGAAAATTGTAAGTGCAGGGGGTCGTGGGATCAAATTGTGATAATTTTGTAGGAATCTTTAGTGCAATAATTCATTTTGCCCTGAAAAACGACTCGCAAGGATCTAATGGGAAGCGCCAATTTAAGACAGTACATAAATCTAAATATTAACATTGCTGATGTTCATATAGTTATTCGTTGGGCTGCCGAGAACTGTGTGAAAAGGGAAGTTATGTGTTGCTAATAGTATGGTTGAGAATTTGGGCTTAACTTTGTGTAAATTAATTAATAGATATCACAAATGCTGCACATCATAGTTACAAACCAACTGTCACTCCTCAGACACCCACCTGCAGGTCTGGCCTGGAAAGATGGTCCGATCAGATGTATCCAGAGCCAAAGCCTTCTCAGGAGGAGGTGTGTATGTTTGACTTGGACTGCTTCCTGTCCGATATCTCGGATACTCTGTTCACCATGACCCAGAAATCGAGCCCGTGGAGTGAGGAACGCCACAACAGTGAGTACTAAAAGGACAACTTATGGACAGAATACATTTGATTTGGCAGAGGTTTTTACGTCGGATGCCATTCCTGTCACAAGCCTTTTAGCAAGGGACAGAAATATGCTGACTGCTTTGCAGCTACTCTTTACGAAAGTCAGCAATGGTTCTTTTACATGCCTCTCACCATAGACAGTGAGAGACATGGCCCGCCTTTGATAATCCAGTTAGCCGCACTGGGGGGGACAGTGACAACCCTGTGGGGACTCGAACCTCCAACCTTAGGATCAGCGATCCTGCGCCCTAGCCACTAGACCACCACTGCCCCCTATCAGACTATACTACACTGAATGTCTAAAAGCGATGGAAATGCATACATATTGAAATGGAAAACTGTCAATCATAAGCTGCCGGTCTGTATATTCATGAATCATCCTGTGAATAATGCTAATGTCCCTTATTAGGTATCCCAGGATATAGGCCTCCCACTTTGTGTTTCTGCGCTTTCCCTTCTTATATTCTTCTACACCAAACCATTTCCAGGCAATATCTCAAGATAGACTTTGCCAATCCTCATCAAACGTCGCATACTTACCATATGAAGGTATGGCCAGAAACCAACCTTTTTTTTTTTTTTTTTTTTTTTAGAATGCTACAGTAAAATATAGTGGCTTTATTATTAGTGTTTCCATTAGTAAGCTGCTGTTCCTCTTTCTCAATGTACACCTTGTGTTGATGGACTGTACTGTTGGGTTGTAGACATGATACACTTAGCCTACATTCTCTTGATATCATTAGCTCGACTTTGATAAAGGTACACTTTACAAAAATAATAATAAATAAAATTCATGGCTTTATTTGCATTGTTGACTATAAGCTGTGTGTGGCCACCACGCAGTCAACACCTTGTGTTGATGGACTGGGGATGATTGAGATGACACCCAGCCTAGATTCTCTCCATATTCTACACACAGCTTTTACGCTGCAATATGCACCTCTTCGATATTAAAAAAAATTCAAACAATGGAATACAATTGTGATTAATGATATGTCACGACTTCTACTGTTCTATTTGCTCAAGTGAACATCTAGTTCTGTATAAAAGTTTTATTAAAGAAGAAACCTTCATGACCAAAAGCAAACCAAAGTTATCTCGGCTCATTTGTGAAATAGGAAGTCTGTCCTGCACACAATCAGGTATCTTAGTCTATGTAAGGAGCGTGCTTTTTTTTTTTTTTTTTTTTTTTTTTTTTTTTCTCCTTCCTTTCCCAGAGGCATTGCTTAGCAGGGAGCACTGGTTTAAGCAAACTTACCCAAAATTGCTGACTATGAACATTCTTCAAATGATGGGTTTCATACGCAATCTACTCATATACTGTATGTTTCCCAATAAATGGTCATGTGAGGGAGTAAAATTAATTCAGTTCCCCAAAACAGGGACGTATGAATGACTGAAAGAGCACATACACACATACATGTGTACACTTTCCTATTGTAATAAACACTCTTACTCTGTCAGCCTACACCAGCAATGCTGATATGATCCAGCCTGGTTTGACTCCACTTCAGCCCAGCTTGGATGATCTCATGGACATTCCTGGTAAGTTATTCATGTACTAATATAATTTGTAATAATATAATAATAAAATAATAATTATTATTTTGTAATAAAATAATAATAGTTTGTAGAATAGGTGACTTTAGATGAAATAATTGCACTCCGTCTTGCATCAGACTCAAGTGTTTACCATAAAGGCCAAACCTGTAAAGAACTTTATTCATTTCTTGAGAGGTTTATTATAATTGTTTAAATTCTAGATCTGGTGTACAGTAGGAAAAACATCTGATGACCAACAGTCTAATATTTATAATGCTAATCACCAGCTGAGTTTTGTAATGTTTTACTACAAGGAGATAAAGATCCAGAGCTCAGTCTTTTGGAAAGAAGTTTTTATCCCGTTTTATTTATTTATCTGTTTTTGTTTTTTATTTTCAGAGATTTTGTGACCACTGACATGTTTTTGTTTAAAATGTAAATGCTTGAAAATCATTATTCATTACTGTACATCGTATACGTAGTCAGTCATTCAAATCACCTTAATTCTACTAGGGTTGCAGAAAGACAAGAGCCTGTCTCACCCAACTATGAACAGCTTGTCAGTCCACTGCAGGACCAACGTGCATACAACCATTCACGTTCACACCTGGGGCAATTTTGAAAGAGCTAGTTAGCCTAATGTTAGCCTCTTTGTTATGTGTGAGGAAACCAGAGCACCCAGCGAAAGCATGAGGAAAACGTCTAAACTATACATAGAAACGCCCTCACCAAGCCCAGGACTTCAACCCAGGACCATCTTGCTGTACTAACCACTCTGTCACCTTCTTTCCTGCCATAATTTGTTCTGATGTTGGTTGTTTTAACCATAAATGGCGAGGATAAAAATAATACACAGTGGTACCTTGACTTACGAGTGTCTTTTATAACAAATTTTCCATGATACGAGCTTCAATCTCACAAAAAATCTGCCCCATCCAAAGAGCAAAATTTTGTTTTTCGATCTCTGCTGGGGAAATGGCTTTTCCAGACCGATTAGCCTTGTATTCCTCTGCGTGTATTCTTCTGTGCTCCAAGAATGTCTTGCACAGTGCTTCTCAATGATTTTTCTGTGATGCCTCCTATATACCCCCCCCCCCCCCAAGCACCCCGGACTTTTTATGTACCACATTTTCCAGGCCAAAAGGTGCACCGGATTATGAGGTGCAATATCACGAATGATTATTGAACAGTCCTGGTGATGAAGGTGAGACTCTGATTAAGCCAGTTGAGCATCCTGGGGGTACAGACTGAGATTAGGTGGAAAAACCACTCACACATTACTCGCGAGTCACCTGACTACGATTGCAGTAATGCCGGTACTATATTTGGACATAAAGCCCAGATCCTCGAACTTATGACTTGTTGACACCAATATGTAGTGGTTGTAGCTCATTGGTTCATCCACCGGAATTATGGTAAACTCTGAATTAGCTTGCTTCACTTCGGTTTTGATGATGTCAGTGAGATGGAGTTGCGTGGCCTCATCCAGACATAAGGCGCACCGTACAGTATTATAAGGTGCACCATCAAATTTTTTTTTGAAGAGTAAAGACTTTTAAGTGCACCTTAAAGTGGTCCAAAAAATATGGTAGGAATTCTGTAGGAACAATATCCAGTTTTAGATATCCAAGCTTAGGCTGCGTACCAAGGAGTTCTGCATGGCGGTCACACTGATAGCAGGTCAGCCTGAAGTGGTCTTCGCAGAATACTGAATTGTGTCTGGCACGGGACATACTCTGAAAACATTTCCTTTCAATGTTATGCTTTCATCGATTTTTGAGTGTTGTTTGTGCAGCGGTATGCTTTACGCTCCGCCATTGGTCAATAATGTGTTCTGGAAGACTAGTGTCTGCTGTACGCAGCCGAGCCAGTAGGACAAAACGATAAATTTGCAGCACTACCAGTTTCAATGAAAGCAGCGTGTTATGAAACCTAGTAGTGGTAGTCGTAGTAGTATGGCAACACTTGACAAGAAGCAAGGACTAACGTTGCCTGATAGAACCAATGATGCCATACATAATAGTTTTAAAGAGCTAGTAAGACAAATTCACCACATGTAGCCTTTAATGTCTCCTTAATGTAAGCATATTGCTTAGTTAATCCATCAATCCATCCATAACTCACACCTGTCTTATATCATTCCCATCTGATTTTGGGTAGGGGAGTACACCCTGAACAGGTCTACATAAAAGAACCAATGCTTATTTTCTTCAAGAGTGGCTGCATAGCTGACAGTGTGTTTCTGCTCTGTGATAGCCTGGCAGGCCCTCCAGGGTGTACTCTGCCCTTGTCCAGAGTCGACCAAGATGGGCGTCAGCCTTCCTGCAACCCTAATTAGGATTAAGCGGTTCAGAAAATAAATAAATATAAATTTGTGCCATACTTCATGTTTTCTCAATGCAATATATTAAAAGACTAATTACTGACTCTGAAGGATTTTTAGGGAAGTGCAGAAGTTCACACTGGGTTGCAGGGACAACTGGTTATCATAAAAACTTTCCAGAAAGTGCTCATCATATAGTCTGAATATCTTTGAATAATGAAAAGTACATCATTATTTGTGGGTTTTATTTTATCTACTGGATTTCTTTTCTATACCTATAGCTTGTTCTATATATAGATGTCACAGTGAGGGTTAAGCGTAGGTCAGGGGACATCTAGAATGGAATGTGGAAGTTTAAGTGGAAGTGCTAAACCACGAAGGGCTATTTTTTGGGTGCCACCTCAGGAAGAGAAAGAGGTTCTTTGTGGGTCATCTCTGACTATTGACATTTTGTCCCTGTTTAATGTATTCTAGTATAGCGAAAGTCTGTGATTCTTTCATCTTATCTCACAGAGCAAAAATATACGTGGAAAGGCAACTGATCTCCCCAAGAGTAAAAGCTAAAGGTATTACAACAGCAAATTTATGCAGAAACCAGAAATTTTGACTTAAGCCTGGGATTGGTAATATGGAAATCTGGCAACATTTCAAAGAAACTAAACCCTTCCCTGCCCTCCGAAGCCCTTCCAAAGCCACCCTACACAAGAAATTAATGCAAGATAGAGTCAGCACATACAGAGAGGCACAGCAACATTTCACTGTATAGCGCCTGTATGCAGTGCGTGTGGGTTTTTTTAAAATAAAGATTACAAGAGTCACTTTTTTTTAGATACTGCAAGTTCATGATTTGTGGTCAGGGTGTAAAGACCAGATCCACAGAAAAATTTACCAACCCTAGTTTTGAAGTGACTTGAAATTCAAGCCTTGCAAACTCTCCTGTTGCGCATAAACATACAGAAATATTGCATTAGATGGATTCAAGTGGATCAGCAAATTTGCTCCAAATTAGAGAAAATCCGTGTTATGTGTAAGTCTTTTGATTTACATGTAAGTTACACAATTTGTGTGACTTACACAATTCACGTAACTTACGTCAATTACGCAATTCACGTAACTTGCGTTAAGTGAAGTCTACTTAAGTGTATTGCATAAGTTAACTTGATACACAGCTTAAAAATATACATGAAACTTAACTCAGTTGTGCAACTTATGCCAGGTGCGCAACTTGCGCAGTTCGCACAAATTACATCAGCTGCGTAACTTACACAATTCACGGAACTTACACAATTCACGGAACTTACACAATTCACGGAACTTACCTTGGGAGGCCTTCGAGTTACGTGATTAGTTGAGCTATGTGACTTCGACTTATGCGATGTTTACTATATGTACATTTCCATCATCAGGTGGTTTTTGCTTATATTTTCATAGTTGCAATCTGCTTAAATCGGTTTGGTAGTTTGGTTTGCATTAGCCTGATTAAAAAGGCTGATGTTTCTTGTGAGTACAAGAAATCACAAGAATAGAATATAAATTCATCAGTTCATATAAGACAAGTTAATGGTAATGCTAACATTATGTAGCTATTAAACTCACTTCTTCACTTCACTTATCCCTTAACATCCGGGGATGTCGTTGGGGCGCCTTCATGGCGAGACTTGGGCTGATTTGGCCTGGCGGAGCCCATCCCTCTCCAGGTCGGAAACACGCTGATGGCTTTGCAGCCTACTCTTTACGAAAGTCAGCAATGGATTAAACTCACTATTCAGATATAAATTAGTACAATTTTGATTGATTAAAACTAGGCTTGGTTACACATAACATTCTCGTACATCAGACAATCATGTAGGAACAGATAGTATGTTTCTTGTACAAACTACCTTCCTGGTTTACCATAATATGCTCGTGAGACAATGTACGACTTTTCGCAGTATATTGGTGTCTTCCTGTGTGAGAATTTACGTGTGAGCTTTTATTCACTTTGGAGTTAACTTTCCTTTAATCCAGTGCTTCTCAATTATTTTCTGTTACACCCCCCCCCCATATAAATAATGTTATTTGTCTAAAAATTGTTAAGTAATCCTCTGCATACACTGTATCCCTATTAACATAATAAATCCTTATCATTATGGAATACAAAAAAGGAAGAAATATAGTTCAACTTCCAACAAAGAATAACTTTAACAATTTTTTAATCTTTAAACAAAAAAGATTTAAAGTGCATTAATTTGCCTGAAATTAAAAAGGTATCCTTATTTAATCTGTAAACATTTTTGATCAACCATTTGATACTGAAAAATAAAATTAAATAAAATCAATAATAAATTCAAATTGATCAGCCGCATTAACTCCGAAGCACAATATATAAAACACTTTAACCTACAAAACAAAAATGAATAAAACAATTTGTATTATTATTTTTTCAAAATGATTAAGTCCAGATTAATGGTACAATAAGCACGTTTCGCAGTGCACAGCTTTTCGAAGCCGGGTTTAAAGCACAATACTGAAATCAAACGTGCGAATCATTCACTCTGGCGACCCCTGAAAAAGGAAAAAAGCCGAAAGGAAATCTCACTGAACTCTCAGCTCCTGCTCAATGCTGAACTGGGACCTGCACTTATTTCCGCAGCAGTGACATCATCCAGCATGACAGAGACCGTGTCTGGTGCAGGTCGGATCAGTTCTTCTGCTGTGCTGTGGGGTTTTCTACACTGAGCAGTTTGGTACTCCACCTTATGTTAACAGAGCTCGCTAGTTTGCTGGAGTAGCATTCACAAAGCGGGATGGTTGTTGGCAATACTCGACACGTTTTCGCTGAAAAAACTCACGCGGCTCATGACTGTGATCGGGGTGTGATGTCTTCAAGTGACACCTGAATTTATTTGGGTTCATGCTGTCCGCTGCCAATGTTTTTCAGACACAGTAAATACGGCGGTCTTTCCTCGTTTCTCACCGCAGCACAGTGAAGCCGAGTGCTACATCTGCTTCATCATACCTCCTCATCTTAGCTTTCGGGAGACTTGTTTCTCTCACCTTCTCCATCTCTCCCTGCCTCTCTTTCCGCCTCTCTTTCCATCCCTGTTAAAATTTTTCATGGTGGGTTTATTAGCTTCACTATTTATTTTACCTCTCGGCACAATCTGACAGTGAGGAAGCCACAGCCACCTGCTGTAGTGGATGTACAATTACACTTTATCCTAATACAGCAAAAAAAAGCATGTTCCCTGGCATCGCCGCGCTCCACTATTTGAGAACCACTGCTTTAATCCTCAGTTTACTGCTTTCAGTGTATTTAGTAAATACGGTAATGTAAATAACATTAAATGACTTAAATTCATCTGATTATCATGTGTTTCCATGAACTTTAGATCCTTACTTTTATTAGTTTAAAAAAGATTGACCCCAGGGCTAATATTGATATTGTTTCTTATTCTTGCAGACATCTTTGCAAGTTACCGTGGCCATCCTCTGGTACAGAATGGTTGTGCTGACCCTGAGTTTTTCGATAGCTCACCCAACATACTTTTCCCCTCAACCCCATCTACTGGGATTAATACAGCCCTGATACACACAGGATCACAAATAACACAGGTGCGCAATTAACAGACACCTACACTAACACTAACAGTTTTTTTTTCTATACAATTATACAATATAATTGCTAATTTTGTCATCTCCAGCCTAATGTGACTCTTGAAAGCTTGACCCAGGCATCCCCAGTCACCAGCTTACCCTGCCCTGGCTATGCACACCAACCTTTGCCCCCTGAGATGCCCTTTGACACCAGCAGAATGACTTCCAACCCCAAGTTCAAGAGTCATTTAGAGTATAATGAGATCTATGACTCATCAGCCATCGTCCCTGGCATGAACTCATATGGACAGTCCTGCAACGTCCATAGCATTGCCACTGAATCTTCAAACATATCCACTGCCTCCATGTCTCACGAGAACCCGTACATCTACTCAAGCATTTGTCAGAAATATAGGCACACTTCAGTCAACCAATCAGGAAGCAATGTTGTCATCACACCCACTGTAATCACACATACGGGATCTATGAATGTAATGGCACAAGATGTGCAAGAAAGCCAAAGCTACTCTATGCTAGACATGCTGGACTACCAGCAGACACCTTTGACTCTGCCCTTGCCTAGCCCCGCCCATTGCTTCTCTATGCCACATCAGGTAGCCATGGGCTCAAATAGAGGAAAGCACAAGCAAAATTTGGGAGTAGGAAGAGGGTATCCTATGGTTACAGCTACACCTGTTTCTGTGACTCCGACAATGCAGACTAGCTGCCTGGCCAAGCTGCTGTCTTCTAGCTCTCAAGAACGTATGTATTTGAGATGATAAATCGTATTTTTTTTACTCTCCAGACTGTAAATTTCACTGAATTTGCTATTTTTAATTTCATTTAGGAAAGCCGAGTGTGGGGTTTGATCCGCCCTTTGTTGGACTCAAAACTCATAGACCAACTTCTCCTAATTTAGCAGTATGTACCCCTACTAACTCACCTAAACTTAAAAATACAAATTTACCTCAACCGGGGAGGTTATATTTTTTGTTTGTTGGTTTGTTTGTAAGCAACTTATTGCAAAAAGTTTGGAACAAATTTTGATTAATTATTTTTGTGGGCTGGAGTATTGCCCAAGTAACAGTCACTTTTGGAGATGATCCAAATCAAGGTTTGGGAATTTTTTTTTTAAAGATTCTTTAACAATCTGATATCAGACATTTTTGATAGTGTGGTATCACAACAAGCCCAGCAGGGGGTGCTAGGTACTTTCTGTTATTCTTCTGACTTGGTGGAGTCTTGCGATCTGAGTGCTTCTCTTTAAAATTTCAACTTTATTTTTGCAGCATTCTTGCAGCTTTACAGACATAAAATTATTTAATTTACAAAGTGCTTCCTTTTGTGATTAGCAGTCCACCAGCAGCATGTCAGTGGGCCAAAGGGGCTCACATGTAACCCAGAATCCCTCCTGGCCCCAAGTTGAAAATCCACCACAGTGCCAGATGTCTATGATGGCGCATTCCAGTGTTTCTCACAACTCCAGCATCTCATCGCTCCTCATCCCCAAAACTGAAAAACTCTCACCTGTCCAAATCCATTCACCAAAGACAACAAGCCTAGCAGGTACTTTCATATCAGTCTCGGTGTCCTTTGCTTTTTATCTGCCTTTTGTCTGCCTGTTTAATAATCACCAATATAACTTCAATTTCAGTAAGTTTTCCAAGAAACTTTGGCTCAAAATCCTCAACGAACCCTCCAGAGAAAATATCCGAGTCATCACACACTTTGTCTGGAACTTCCCACACAGAATCCAATAGGGTAACCTCATACACAACAAACAGGTAAACATATGCTTTTGTATACTCCACGTGGTGTGATTATTCTTCATAATGTTTTCTCACACAGACGGATACAAGGCGAATCACACACATATCCGCAGAGCAGAAGAGGAGGTTTAACATCAAATTGGGTTTTGATACATTACACAGTCTGGTGACCACACTTAGCTCTCAGCCCAGTATTAAGGTATTTATTATAGAAAACAGTTTGTTTTTTTTATCCAGACATCCTGTATTTTTAGTCACAGTCAATTTTAACTTTGGTTTATCAGTATTGTCTGTTTAACTGAAGGACGGTATAGTGATTAGCATGTCTACCTCACAGCAAGATGGTTCTTGGTTCATATCCCAGGCTTGGATGTTTTTGTGTGGCGTTTGCATTTTCTCCCTGTCGTTGCGTTTGGGTTTGCTCAGAGTACACCAGTTTCCTCCCACAGTCGAACAACATGCGAATCAGGTTAATTAGCTATTTCATATTGTAGTGGGCAGTGGTGGTCTAGTGGTATAGGGTGCTGGATCGCTGATCCTAAGGTTGGGGGTTTGAGTCCCACTCTCCATAAGGTTGTCACTGTCCCCCAGTGCAGCTAACTGGGTTATCAAAGGCGGGCCATGTCTCTCACTGTCCATGGTGAGAGGTTCATGTAAAAGAACCATTGCTGACTTTTGACAAGAGTGTGCTGCAAAGCCGTCAGTGTGTTTCTGTCCCATGCTAAAGGGTTGTGTCAGGAAGGGCATCCAACGTAAAAACCTATGCCAAATCAAACGTGCGAATCATTCGCTGTGGTGACCCCTGATAAAGAGAAAAAGCCGAAAGGAAATCTGAAATCTCTCTCATATTGCACTTAGGTGTGGATGGTAGTGTGAATGGTTGTGTGTGTTGGCCTTGAGATGGTCTGAAGAGCTGTTCAGGGTGTACCCTATCTTCGTCTAGTGTTGGCTGAGAAATGAGCTCCAGCCTCCTTGCAACCCGAGTGGAATTGAACAGTTTGGAAAATGAGTGAAGGGCAATGGTGGTTCCGTGGGAGGGTGCTGGATGACTGATCCGAAGGTCAGAGGTTCAAGCCCCACTGTTACTGCTGTACCCCTAGTGCAGCTAACTGGGTTATCAAAGTCCGACCATGTCTCTCATTGTCTGTGATGAGAGGTTTATATAAAAGAACCACTGCTGACTTTCATCAAGAGTAGTTGCACAGCTGTTCTGCAATGGCCTGACGAGCTGTCCAGGGTGAACTCTGCCTTCGCCCAGCCTCCCTCCCAGTGTTAAAGATGTTAGGTTTAAAAACAAAAAGTTGAACATTGGAGGGCAATTGATGAAACTGTGCTAACATTTACTCCAAAAGGCATTTCTGTGAAGGATCCAAGTTTCTGTTTCTATCTGCTTTTTGTTTTAAACTTAGATCAGTAAAGCTACGACCCTACAGAAGACAGCAGAGTACATCTCGAAGATGCAGCAGGATCGAGCACAGCTCCATGAAGAGGCACAAAGACTCCGAGAGGAGATTCTAGCACTCAACTCTGCCATCAAGTGCGAAATCCTTTTCTCCCTTCATTCTGCTCATTTATAATTTCAATACAAATTATTTATGCCTGCAGCGATTGCAGCATTATTTACATACCACATTGCTCTTTAAATGCTAAAGATTAATTTCTTTAAATCTTTAGATGACAATTTTGCTATAATGAAAGTTATGAAGATTTTTAAATCAGTATAAGCATTTGGGTTAAAACTTTACTGCTAATTACACAGTTGAGGTCATTTGCATTGCAAAGATATTTAACTATGCAAAGAATACCGTATTTCCTTTCTGAGTCAGCAAAAACAAACAAACTCTTTCCTTATCCACGCTTAAAATTAGTCATGTGGGGATATTTTTGGACAGTCAACAACTATGGCAATGATGACTAAGTGAGGTAGGTCAGCTGACTCCAGAAAATTTACGGAATCAAGAAAGGAAAGCGAGAGAAGGAGAGAGAAAAACAGAAATGGAGAGCAGTTTGAGAGCTGGAATAAAGTGAAAGTTAAACGGAACTTGATGTTTAAATATGAAGTTGTGAGGTTTCTACTTCGTGTGTGTGTGTGTGCGTGTAGTGCCTTTTACATGCTTGGTTGAAGTCCAGAGTAATAAGATTGTTGAATAAAAATATTGATTTTCTTTTACATTAATATATGATGTACCATCATATGAGTCAGTGGCAGTGGTGGCTTAGTGGTAAAGGATGCTGGATCGCTGGGTTCGAGTCCCACTCGCCACAAGGTTGTCACTGTGTCCCCAACCCCCCCCCAGTGGCACTAACTGGGTTACCAAAGGCCGGCCATGTCTCTCACTGTCTATGGTGAGAGGTTGATGTAAAAGAACCATTGCTGACTTTCGTAAAGAGTAGCTGCAAAGCTGTCCGCGTGTTTCTGTCCCTTGCTAAAGGGTCGTGTCAGGAAGGGAATCCGATGTAAAAACCTATGCCAAATCAAAAATACGATGAGTCGCTGTGGCGACCCCTGAGAAAAAAGGAACAGCCGAAAGGAAAAGAGGATATCATGAGTCAATTATTTTTTGTTTTTTTTGCAACAACATAGTGAAATGTATTTCAACATTTCTGTTTGTAATGATACATGTATCGTGTGTTACAGGTTTAATATTATACAGTAATCCCTCGCTACTTCATGCTTCAGTGCGTCACGGATTTTTCAAAGATATTCATCGAAAAATAAAAAATAAGGAAATTAATGAAAAATAGGGGAAAAGTTAAGGAAAATGGTGTAAAACAAGACCAATTATGCAAAAACTCCCCAACAAAACTACTTACAATTTTATGTGAGGTGCTATCTGTATGCGCGTGTGTGTCTGTATGTGTGTGTATTTATATTTTATTTACATCTTATGCATTATTTTTGAATGTTTTATTGTTACTATAAGCATTTATAGCGTTGAATGTGTATCTATTGATATTATATACTGTACACATATACATGTACATATATGTACGTCAGTCAGGGGGTCAATCCTACTTCACGGAAATCCGTGGTTTGATTGAATCGATTGAAACATATTTTATTCATTCAAGAAAAGGATTGGGCACAAGTTATCTAACTTAATAAAGCCCTCTCCAAATAATTACACAATCTATCTTACAACGAATATACATCACCGCGGTTGCGGTGCGGTCTCGATCCCCATTAACCGTAAAAAGTGCGGGATCCCTGTATATATCAAAAATCTTTTATAATGTATGGCCAAGTTCTTACAAACTATACTTCTGAGTTTCCAGTATACCACAAATTCATACAATTATGACTTATATGCAATTTTGGAATGTAAACAAGCGAGTATTCGATGACTCATCAGAACCTTATTCATATTTATAACAAAAACTAAAATGTTTGCAAATAAATGAGCTGTGGTACCTTCTTTGTGTTAGTTATATTGTTTTTATTGATATAATATAATTAATTATTGGACCAAATAATAATAATTTGGGTTGCAGGGTGGCTCGCACCCATCTCAGCCGACTCTGGGCCGGGGCAGAGTACACCCCGGATAACTCTCCAGGCCATTGCAGGACAGAACCACACTGAGGCTATGTGACTGTGGTA
>CM045740.1:29010724-29025724 GCA_024760905.1 Plotosus lineatus | reverse complement strand
TTCTGTACCCGGAAGTAAAACCCCATGTATCATATTACATGCGCTAAAATATGCTTCTTAAACACATTCTATAGACACTTACTCATTAATACAGTATTAATGTAGTAAAATATAGTAATGATTAAGAAAAACTTTTTAATTTTGTACTGTGATATTTATTAAAATATATATACGTAAACATGATACAGCATACTCTATCTAACTACCTCTCTCCCCCTCTCTCTCTCTCTCTCTCTCTATATATATATATATATATATATATATATATATATATATATATACATACATACAGTATGTATATGTTTTCATTTTGTATGTATTATATATTATCCAGTTAAGCTCTATGATGCTACGGCTAAACGCCGTCTCTTCTGAAGGAATAAGACTTTCTCCTGAAAAAACGAGTTTCCTCTGAAGAGGAATAATCATCTGAACTGTTATAAAGCTGGAGTATTAAAGTCTTTTTCAATTATTATTCCAGTACAGTACCCAAGTTTATGTTTAGAATGTTTGTGTGTGTCTTCTTTTTCCGCTCCAACTGAGGGGCTTGGATGGAATGCAGTTCATACTTGAATTAAGTAATCTCATTTATTTCCTATAAACACAAACCACACGCTCACCTCAATTAAAGTGCGCTTCTTAAGTCCTTCCCCTCTGAATGTGAGGCGTTTGTTGCAGATGACTCGTGGAGCTTGTGAGACAAAGTGCGGCTTATCCGGACATTTGATCTTTCAAGTGTGCAAGCTCCGTTTGTCACCTGCAACAAACGCCTCACATTCAAAGGGGAAGGACTTAAGCAGCGCGCTTTAATTGATGTGAGCGTGCGGTTTGTGTTTATAGGGAGTAAATGAGATTACTTAATTCAAGTATGAACTGCATTCAGTCCAAGCAGCACAGCCACGCCCCTCAGCCGGAGCGGGAGAAAGAAGAGACACAACATTCTAAACATTAACTTAGGCATTGTACTAGAATGATAATTGAAAAAGACTTTAATACTCCAGCTTTCAACAGTTCAGATGATTATTCCTCTTCAGGAACTTCAGAGGAAACTGTTGTTTCTTCAGGAGAAAGTCTTATTTCTTCAGAAGAGACAGACGGAGTTTTCTATTGCTTAGCCAGAGAAGACGCACAGTGTTTGAGTGGCATCATAGAGCTTAACTGGCGACAACTTGTACGCGAATTAGGAAAAAGCGGCGTAACATCATCTCAACCAATCAGCAGGAAGGAGGACAGCCATTGGCTGAAATTGAATGACCTGTCTGTTGCTTGGCAGTTCACGAATGTGCAAAACCGTGAATAGTCAAGGGCCTACTGTAATATACCCACTCTGGATGAGTGTAATAAGCAGGAATGCATCTCATAATGTAAACGATATCGATCACATCAAACTGTTTTAATATTTACAAAGTTTTAAGTGGTGGCACGGTGACGTTGTGGTTAGCACATCCACCACACAGCACGAAAGTCCTGGGTTCGATTCCCAGCTTGGATATTTCTGTGTGGAATTTTCGTGTTCTCCCTGAGTTTGCGTGGGTTTTTTCCGGGTACGCCAGTTTCCTCCCACAGTCCAAAAAGTTGCACAGTAGTTTTATTGGCTTTTCCAAATCACAACTAGGTGTGAATGCGAGTATGAAGGTTTGTGTGAGTGTTGGCCCTGCGATGAGTTGTTGAGGGTGTACCCTACCCTCGCCCAGAGTCAGCCGAGATGAGCGCCAGCCTCTCCGTGATGCTGTTATCCGGTTCAGAAAATAAATGATTTAGTGTTTTAGGTTTGTCCTCTCCAGTTTTATTACTTTTTTATGAGTACACAGCATAGAACATGATTTTTAAGATTATGAGGGTTTCCCTAAATCATATTTGTTTTATTTTTTTAGAAAATGAATGAATAAATTAATGATATGCAGCAAGTTTTACCTGATAAATGATATAATCTTTAAGTCAAGACAGATGTCTGGATTTTGCTTCTTCTGTAAGGCTAATATGATCTTTCTAACAATGTGAGGAAGCCGTGGCCTAATGGTTATCAAAATGGGTGTTGGACTGAACGCTTCAAACTGTTGGTGGTGGTAATGAGACAGGGTTGGGGCGGGGTGTATGGAGGAATTTAGGAGGCGAGCAGCAACTCCCCTTCCCCCACCTTTATGGCTTATGTGCCCTTGTATCAATGGCATTTCAAACAGTTCTATACAAGACTGCAGTGCACGATCGTGGGCATTCGCCAGCAGCACAGAGTCACAAACCAAGAATTGCTGGACAGAGCTGGTTACTCAAGTGTCCAGTCAATGCTGCTGATGGCTGAGCTACACTGGACTGGTCATCTCATCAGTAATGAGCAGTAATTGTATCCCATGGCAGCTGATGTGTGGTGAGCTCAAGGAGGGTTCATGCAAACATGGAAGGCCCAAAGTGAGGTATAAAGACACCCTGAAGAGCAGCTTTTGATGGAGTGGCATCCTGCCATGTGTGCTTGGCGCCTCTGCTTCACACCCTACAAAGCAACAGCTGCCTTCGAAGAGTATTGATGACAACATCTGGCAGCTGCAAGAGACAGATGTCACAGAGCTGCATCCACTGTCCAAACCTTTAAAGGCAGAATACACCCTGAACAGCTCACCAGTCCATTGCAGGGCGGTACACAAACACAGCCTTTCACACTCACTCTGAGGATCAATTTGGAACAACCATTTAGCCTAATGTGCTCTGTTAGGGAAAACTGGAGTACCCAGTGGAAGCCTAGTCAAGCATGTGGAGAACATGTAAACTACACTCACAAATGCCTGAGCCCGGAAAATCAAACCCAAGGCCTTCTTGCTGTGAGTCAGATGTGCCGTCACTGTTTCAATTCAGGGCTTAAATTTCAACCGAGCAGTTCAACCGAGTGAGTGTGAATGATTGATTGTATCTGTGTTAGCCTTGCAGTGGCCAGTTGGTGACCTGTTCAGGGTGTATACCTCTTTATATACCCTGACTGATTGGCTATATTTCATGTATATTATCTTTTTTCCTCAATTATTTCTTTCAGGATGGAATAAAGCCTCATAATGTCAATTTCAGGAAACATGGCCAAAGATTGTTGCAGCTCCTTTAAAAAAAAAAAAAGCTAGAGCTTAATTAAAATGCAGTTATATCAATTCCAAAAGATTTTGTGTGTATTAAAACATGAACTTTTTATATAGGTTTGACGTTTTTTTTTCATTTAGATGCCGTTGATTCTTCTGCCGTGGCAGTGATGGCTTAGTGGTAAGGTGCTGGATTACTGATCCCAAGTTCGGCCTTCAAGCCCCACTATCACCAGGTTGTCACTGCTGTCCCCCCCAGTGCAGCTAACTGGGTTATCAAAGGCAGGCCTTGTCTCTCACTGTCTATGGTGAGAGGCTGTAAAAGAACCATTGCTGACTTTCCTCAAGAGTAGCTGCATAGACGTCAGCGTGTTTCTGCCCTGCGATGGCCTTGCGAGCTGTCCAAGTTATATTTTGCCTTCGCCCGGAGTTGGCTGAGATGAGCATCAGCTTCCCTACGACCCTAATTAATCAGTTCAGAAAATGAATGATTCCTCTGCCTGCAGGCTATCCCATCGATCGTTTGGATGAAAAGAAAGTACCGGTATTTGTTTTGTTCTTTTTTTTTCCCCTTCATTTCCAGTCTTAAAAGGGACTCAAGTTCTAAAGACGAAAGTTTTGTGCCTTTTTATGTTTGCTACAATTCTATTTAAACAAGTTTTCACCGTCTCAGGTTATTAATGTGCTGCAGAATGTTGCTCTTTAAAATAAAGCACCGTTTGCCTTTGTGGAGTGATTACTGTGACTATATTTCTGTTCATGTTTATTTACACCGCCCTCAATTATTGACACCCCTGGTTATGATGTGTTATTTAGCTTCTAACAAATTCAGGGGTTTTTTTTTCTAAATAATATAGAACCACAATAAAAAAAGAGGAAAATCTAACCTTTAATTTAAGTGCATTTATACAGTGGGGGGGGGGAACCACATTAGGAAATAATTCTTTTACATGAAATCATGTGTGCCACAATTATTAGCACCCCTGATATTAATACTTTGTACAACCTCCCTCTGCCAACAAAACAGCACCTAATCTGCTATAATGTTTCACTAGATGGGAGAATACAGGAAGAGTGATCTTGGCCCATTCTCTCTAAATCATCCAGCGACCTGGGTCCTCTCCTCTGCATTCTCCTCTTCAGCTCACTCCACAGCTTTTCAAATGGCTTGAGGTCTGGAGATGAGATGGCCATGGGAGGAGCTTGATTCTGTGTCTAGTGAACCATTTCTCTGTAGATTTGGCCACATGTTTAGGGCCATTATCTTGCAGAAAGACCCAGTGACGACCCGTCTTCAACTTTTGGGCAGAAGCCACCAGATTTTGATTTTAAAAAGTCCTGGTATTTCGAAGCATTCATAATGCCATGCACCTAACAAGGTTCCCAGGGATTCTGGAAGAGAAACAGGCCCACAGCATCACCGATCCTCCCTATAGTTCATAATGGACATGATGTGCTTTTGTGTTCCGTTAGACCCACCAAAAAGCTCTATCTTGGTTTCATCTGACCAAAGCACATTGTCCTAGTTGAAGCCCCAGTACAGCTTAGAGAACGCCACACGTTTGCGTTTATGATGTGTTCTTACGATTGCAAGTGAGAAAAGGTCTTTTCCGTGCATGTGTCCCAAAAAGCTTGTTGGAATGTAGATTATTTCTTTCTCTTGCCATCCCCCTCACTGTTTGGTGGCAAATTAACCTTGCGTCCTCGTCCAGGCTTGTCTACCACTGTTCCGGTTGTTTTTAACTTCTTAATGATTTCTCTGGTAGTAGATATGTGCAGGTGCCAGCAAGGGGCCATTTTCTTATAGTCATTGCCTGAATTGTGAAGGCCAACACACATCTGCCATACTTGAATGGTGTGTTCCTGTGTCATGTTGAAGAGTGAAAAACAGAAATGGTCTCTGTCACGTCATATTTATACCCCAGGGAAACTGACTAATTAGATGTTTCTAAATACTCTGAACAACTCTGTGGATTGCTGTAGAAATGACAGAAATACTTCAATGACATTTATTTCCTCGGAATTGTTTGGGGTGCCAATAATTGTGGAACAGGCGATTTTATGGAAAAATAATTTTCTTAGTCAGAGACACCCCCCCACCCTTAAAATTCACTTGAGTTGAAGGTTAAATTTTTCTACAATTTTCAGAGAGAGCTTCTGTAATAAAGATGTAATTTATTTTAAGGTTTTTTAACATCTTAACCAGGGGTGCCAATAATTATGAAAGGCATTGCAAAGATAACTCTTTGAAATGTAAAACTCTGGCAGCTCAGTTAGTTGCACTGTGGTTACTGTAATGAATAACAATGAAATGAAACACTGCTGTAATTGTACATTTGTATTGGTTATACCATATATAACAAAATAACAAAAGCGATAGAAAAGCAAGTTGAAGGACACTAAAAAACATAAAACCATGAAGAAACGAGTTTGAAAACGTGATGCTACCACGCAAACATCTGGCTTTGTTCAGCATTACTTCTAATGTAAACTCAACCCAACCACCTCCTGATCCCGCCCTCACGGTGGCATGGTGGGATAGTGGGTAACACGTCCGTCTCACAGCAAGTCACAGGGCATTTCCGTGTGGAATTTTCATGTTGTCTTTTATACCTGCATGGGTTTCCTCAGGGTAGTCCAGTTTTCTCCCACAATCTAAAGACATGAACATCAAGCTACCTGGCTGTTCCAGATTGTCCCTTGGTGAGAGTGTTAATCTTATATATTTGTTGTGTATCTGTTGGCCTTGCAATGGACTTGTGAGCTGTTTGGGGTGGGGTGTGCCCCGCTTTCAGTGTTGGCTGTGATAGGCTCCAGGATTAAGTGGTTAAAAAAAAAAAATTAGTGAATAAACAAAACTTCTGTCCTTACAAAAACTTGTTTGGAAATAATTTTATTCTGAAGCTGGTGTTCTGTTTGGTTTCTGGTGACTGCGCTACAGTGGTTCGCTCTAGCAGTAAAGCTATTTGACAGTACTGTATACGTGGTATTGGGGAAGCATGTTGCATTCACTTGAAATACAAATCATACTAAATGTTAGGTGGAACTGTGGCCTAGTGGTTAGCATGCCAGTCTCGCAGCAAGAAAGTTCTGGGCTCAGGTGTTTGTGTGTGGAGTTTGTATGTTCTCCCTGTCCTTTTCCTCTGGGAACCCCACCTTCCTCTGACAGTCCAAAGAGGTACTCATTAGGCTAACTAGCTGTTGCAAATTGCCCCAGGTGTGAATATTAGTCTGGGGGGGTTTGTGTGTGTGTGTGAGAGAGAGAGAGAGAGAGAGAGAGAGCGCGCGATCGTCTGGCAAGCTGTGCAGGATGTACCCCACCTTCGCCTAGTGTCAGCTGAGAGGCACCAATCTTCCAAGAACTATAGTAGGGTTTAGCAAATGACTGAGTGATGAGTATAAGGTATGGTACTGTTAAGAAAAAACGAACACATGATCATTACAGAAAAACGATAGCTACATAAAACTAGTCGTCCTCCTTGTGCTTAGGTAGCACATAAGGCCTCCACTAGAGCCCGCCATTGATGTCAGTCGGCAGAAACACGTTCCAGATAGCCCCATGTCCAACCCTTCTCCTTTATCTCTCTCTCTCTCATCTGTTCTCCTCCAAGTCTCCTTGGGGCGGCCTTGCTTTCTTCGGCCATTTGGAGTCCATCGTAAGGCGATTCTGGATAGGCCTGTTTTCTACTGGCGGAGCACATGTCCTATCCATCGCCAACGCCTTCGTTTAACTTGCGTGGAGATGGGCCGGTTTCTGTTCTTCGGTGGAGTTTTTCATTACTGATTGTATTTGGCCAACAGATGTGTAGAATGCGTCTAAGGCATCTGTTCTGGAAGACATCAAGTTGTTTTTTGATGGTTTTTGTCATTTTCTATGACTGTGATCCTTAAAGGAGGATGCTAATCACATTTGATTGAAAAATAAAACAGTGTAAGAAATATTATTACAATTCTCTCTCAATCACTCACTCTATCTTGCTCTAGAATTGGCTGGTCAAATTGCCCCCAGAATAAGCGGAAGAAGATGAGATGAGATGAGATGAGATGAGACAGTGTATTTCCAGTTTCACGAAGAAAACTAGGCTGCATTTGTCACCTCCGCGTCACTAGATGGCAGCACTCAATCCACCCGAGACAACAGCGGACCTTTTGGGATTGGAGTCGCTTTACTGCCGCTGTCCAGCACTTCAGCATTCAGCACCGAGGCCAGAGTGCCCTACGAGCAGCCTGAAGCTTCAACTGCGACTGAAACTACCCGAACACACAGAGAGAGAGAGAGAGAGAGAGAGAGAGAGTTCTGGTTTAAACACGAACCCGTTCCCCAGGGCTGAGCTTTGAGCAGGTAAGCACGAGCTGGGGATCTTTTTCAAAACTCGCGTGATCGTGCTGATGATTGCGGCGGTTATGAAAGGCTTTTACATTTTGAACTACACGACGATGAAATGCAGCCCTGCCGCCGGGGGAAGGGCTTTGTTTGTGCTGTGGATGCCCTTTGAGGCCGGTTTGGGGGGGTTCTGTGTGTCGCAGAGCAGCAGGACGGGGATTAATGTCTCTGCTCGCGCTGTTAAAAGGACAGTTCCGCCTGCAGCAGATGCTCCGGATTGGCTTTGCCTTGTGTTCATTTGTGCACGCGCAAGGCGTTGTGTGATAAATCCGCTTCTAATAAAGTGCTCACATCAACTTCACTTCATTAAAAATTGTGATAATAATAATAATAATAATAGTAATAATAATGATAATAATAACATAATAATGATAATAATAGTAATAATAACATTATTATTATTATTATTGTTATAAAATTAGCATTGAATAATATCAATCTTAATGCTCAGAAACAAAGGATTTGTATAATGTCTCTGGCTTAGTACCATCATGGGGATTATTTTGTGCATTAAAATAATTAAACAAATAAATCAATATTTTAGAAAGTGGTTATCACGCCCGTCTGACTGCAAGACGGGTTCGAGTGCTGTGCTCTGTGTGAAGTCTACATGTTCTTCCCATGCTTGTCTGGGTTTGCTCTGAGTACCTGGTTTCCTCTGACAGTCCACAGATATGCACATTAGGTTAGCTGGCTCTCTTAAATTGCCTATAGGTGTGTGTGTGTGTGTGTGTGTGTGTGTGTGTGTGTGTGTACGTTGGCACTGTAACAGATTGATAAACTGTTCAGAATGTACCTTGCTTTTGCCCAGTGATGGCGAAGATAGGCTAAAGCCTTCCTGCAACCATAATAGG
This sequence comes from Plotosus lineatus, assembly GCA_024760905.1. Taxonomy (NCBI): domain Eukaryota; kingdom Metazoa; phylum Chordata; class Actinopteri; order Siluriformes; family Plotosidae; genus Plotosus; species Plotosus lineatus. Next base: position 29,017,427 of record CM045740.1, on the reverse strand, counting down.
ATTAAACTGTTGGCAAATGGATGGATGGACGAATAGATGTACAGTATATAGTATTGTGGGGTGTGTGTGTGTGTATATATATATATATATACATATATACATATATATACACACTGGTGTGCTCGTTAGCATGTCTGCTTCACAGCAAAAAAAAAAAAAAGGTCCTGAGTTTGAGTCACATGCTGAGCGAGAGTGGTTTCTGTGTGGAGTTGAGATGTTTTTCCTGTGCCTGCAGGAGTTTTCTCCAGGTACACTGGTTCTCGCCGACATTCCAAAGATCTGCACATTAGGTTAATTGACAGCGCCAAAAAAAAAAAAAAAAAAAAAAAAAAAATATATATATATACACACACTAGTCCTTCTAAAAAAATTAGCATACTGTGATAAAGTTCATTATTTTCTGTAATGTACTGATAAAAATTAAACTTTCTTATATTTTAGATTCATTGTACACCAATTGAACCAGGCTGGGAGTTTTTAAAAGCCTCAGGAATCTTTTGCGGGTGTTTAGAGTTAATTGGTTGATTCAGATGATTAGGTTAATAGCTCGTTTAGACTACCTGAACATCATATGCTCATATTTTGAGATAGGAATTTTGGGTTTTCATGAGCTGTATGCCAAAATCATCAGCATTAAAACAATAAAAGACCTGAAATATTTCAGTTGGTGTGCAATGAATCTAAAATATATGAAAGTTAAATTTTTATCAGTACATTACAGAAAATAATGAACTTTATCACAATATGCTAATTTTTTAGAAGGACTAGTGTGTATGTATATATATATATATATATATATATATATATATATATATAATGTAGTATTTTTGGGTGTATTTGGTGTATTACTTTGACGAGTTTGCATCTTATACCTGTATTGGCACAGATTTCCTCTGGATATTCCAGTTTCCTCCTCTAGTCCAAAGACATGCCCATTAGGTGAAGTGGCTGTTTCCCTAGGTGTTATTGTGACTGTAAATGGTTGTGTGTGTTACCCTGTGATGGACTGTCAAACTGTTCAGGGTGTATCACATCTTCCATATTTGGAGGTACTATGTAGAACCACCCATAAATCTTCGAGACACTGTGACTGATGCCACTGCTTCTTATTTGTGCAGTAAAATGGAAAACAAAAACCGTATTCTGTAACAGTTACTGTTGTTTTGGATCACTCAATGCACTGATAGAAGTCATAAAACAAAAATCGATACGTCATTTCACTGAATTATGAGCATCACATACGTGAGTTCATTGCTTTAATAACCTCTGTTCTGTTGGGAAGGATTGTAGTGGACTATGTATTTGTGCATCTTCAGGCATAAGAGCATTAGTGATGTCAGGCACCTCAGGAGCCTGGAGTGCATCTGGAGTTCAAAGGTGTTCAGCGATGCTCAGGTTGGGCCTGTGACCAACCTCAAATCCTGGTAAATTTACTTGAACTTAACTAAACAAACTAACGTGATAATTTTGTGCACTGGAGCTTTTTCGTGCTAGAACAGGTTTGGGGCTTTTAGGTCCTGTGAAAGGAGTTCATACATTCATTTTCTAAACCACTTAGTCCTAAATAGGGTCCCATCTTACCTGACTCTGGGCAAGAACAGAGTACATCCTGGACAGCTCACCAGACCATTACAGAGCACAAAAATTTTGATGGCTATGACAGCCTATGCTTGCTATGACAGCAGCAACAACCCACTGATAGTGGGACTTGAATCCCTGACCTTGGGATTAGTAAGTCACCACCCTGTCACCAGGCCACCACTCTATGTGTGAAAGGAGTTAAACATTGAAAATGAAGATTTAAACTCTGTGCAAACAGCCCATGAAAGGTGCATGATACATATGAGTGTAATGCTCAGGTGTCCAAATATATTTGGTCATACAGTGTTTTAGTGCTTTTGATTTGGTATCTTTTTAGTTTGGGGTTATGAAGACAGACTAATGACAACATAAAGTCATGCAATTTATATATATATATATATATATATATATATATATATATATATAAAAATACAGTGGTACCTCAATTTACGAAATTAATCCATTCCGGAAGTGGTTTCGTAACCTGGACTTTTTGTAAGTTGAACCGCATTTTACATGTAAAACGCATGATTCGTTCCAAGGCCCCAATACTACCCTTTTTAAAAATTATAAAATCATACCTTTGAAGGTACTTACTTCATGTTGACCATGTCTTCTTAGAAGAGTTATAATCTTACAAATGTTTGTGCAAGGTTAAAAGCCTGAGCCAAAAAATAAAGTTGCAATGAACACACTCGAAAAACTCATGAAACAAGCTGCTGCTCAAGGGAGCTGTGTCATCCCTCCTAGCCAATGGGAGGCCAGCAGGGCGGGATGTTGGTAGATAGCCAATGGGAGGGAGCTGCGTCATCCCTCCTAGTCAATGGGAGGCCAGCGGGGCGGGATGTTGGGAGATAGCCAATGGGAGGCCAGTGGGGCGGGATGTTGGGAGATATTCAATGGGAGAGCAACTCTTACATTGTTTGAATTTTGGAATGGTGCTTTCATAAAGTGAACTTGTTTCGTATCCAGAGGCAAAAATTTTAGGAAAATGTCTTTTGTAACCTGGATTTTTCGGTTGTTGGGGCTTTTGTAAGTTGAGGTTCCACTGTGTGTGTGTGTGTGTGTGTGTGTGTGTATATATATATATATATATATATATATATATATATATAAAATTCCATGACTTTGTATTGTCATTATTGTTTCTTTCTGTCCCTGAAACCAAACACACACACACACACACATACATATATATATATATATATATATATATATATATATATATATATATATATATAGTGTGGGTTCAGGGAGGTTTGAGGCAATCTCAATCATTACGAGACACATACGAGTGTTACAGTCAAGTGTCCACAAAATTTTAAGTATTGGTGTAGTTTTAAGAACATGTCAGGAAAAAAATGTATAGTGTCATTAAATGAAAATGAATATTCAGGACTCAAAATGTAAATCTGAAAGTTCGAGTCATGTGTAGCACAAGTCATTTCAGCATCAGCTGTTGGTTTATAGAGCCACGTGCCATCGTAATAACTATCTCATGCTACACTGATGGAATGCTCTTGTTGGTGCTTGTACGAAGAGGATTTAAAACCTGTAATTCATGTATCTGCACTTTTATTTAAATAAAGAACTTTCCTTGATGACACAAGTTAATATAAATTAGTGTTTAAGGCTCAAGGTCAATCAGACAATCTGTTTTCCTATAGTGAGATACCCAGCTACACAGTATTTCAGTTGTAAGCAAGAGTGAGCGACTGTATTAAGAAGCTAATGTAGTGCTGATAATAAAATATTCCTCTTAATGTATTTATGTCACTAAGGAAAATAAATGTATGAATTATTAAAATATAATTGCTCGCTCTATGCCGATGCTTGCATACGTGGTCTAATTGTGTTGTTGAGCAGCGATAGGTGTAATTTTATCAACACTATATGCACAAAAGGGACCAATAAGTGAAGATTAAAGAAGGAAACAAATTGGATCAAAGAAAATGAATCAACAACAGGTGCTGTGATGGCATTAAAACATCGGTTGTTGTTTTTTTTTTTTTACCTCATCCTCCAGGCTAATATTCGCATATTTGTATTCATATTGATTAAAAAAGATATGGCGTTACATTCAATTATTCATTTTCTGAACTGCTTACTAATTAGGGTCACGTGGAGGCTGGCACCCATCTCAGCTGACATACACCCTGGACAGCTCGCCAGGCCTTCGCAGGGCAGAAGCACCCTGACGGCTATGCAGCTACTCTTGACATAAGTGTGCAGCTACTCTTGACCTAGTTGATTGCACTGTTGGGACAGCAGTGACAACCCAGGGATGGTGGAGTTTGAAGGCCTGACCTTGGGTTCAATAATCAGTAATCAATAATCCAGCACCCGACCAGTGGGCCACCACTGCCCTATGACATTACATATTTTCAGTTTAAAGGTGCATTTAATGTTGTGTAATCACTCCCTCACTCATTTGTTGAGTCGCATAGTCCTATTAGGGTTACGGGAAGGCTGGAGACCATCTCAGTCGGCACTGGGCAAAGGTGGCTACACCTTGAACAGCTCACCAGACCATCACAGGGCCAACACATGCACAATTATTCATACTCATATTCACACTTAGAAACATTTTGGAACAGCCAGTCAACCTTATGTGCATGTCCTTAAACTGTTGGACAAAACCAGAGTTTCTGGAGAAAATGCACACAAGCACGGTGAAAAGATACAAATTCCACACAGGAAGGCTCAAGCACGCGACTTGAAATAACCATGTTCTTGCTGTGAGGCAAACATGCCAATCACTAAACCACTAGTTCGTTTCATGTTGTGGAGAATCTGAATTATTTATGTCATTTTCTACCCGAATATTGCTTATACAGACAACTGATATTCAGATCATAACAATAACAGGAGTGTGAAGAGAGTGCAAACCTTTACCATACACAGCAATTCTACATATTAACCAAAATTGCAAAAAAAAAAAAAAATCTCACAATATACAAGAACTCCAGATCCAGAATTTACTCCAGATAATCTCCAAAATCTAATGGCGTAGTACACAGCACCCCCCCCTACTGGGCCAACTTTAACATGACACTTCCAAAAAAAACCCATCCTATCTTATAATAAAAAAATATTTTGAAAATTTTCTGGATTATAACTTTTATCCAGATCATCTCAAAATTGTATAAAGTCTTCCTTGTCCAAAGCCCCACCTCTGCTAGAAATTTCATTTTCAAAAATCCACAGATCTCGCTCACTGTCACTCCACTGTCACTGCTTCATCCTCGTAGGGTTGTGAAGTGGTTAACGCTTATCTTAGCCAACACTGGGCAAAGGCAGGGTACAGCCTGAACAGTTTTCCAAAACATCACAGGTCCAACCAACACATCCACAACCATTCACACTTATACATTCATTCATTCATTCATTCATTTTTCTGTAACCGAGTAATCCTAATTAGGGTTGCGGGGAGTCTGGTGCCCATCCCAGCTGACTCTGGATGAGAGCAGAGTACACCCTGGACAGCTCGCCAGGCCATCACAGAGCAGAAACATGCTGATGGCTGTGCTTCCTACTCTTGTCGAAAGTCAGCAATGGTTCTTTTACATCCCTGACACCATATACAGTGAGAGACATGGCCGGCCTTTGATAACCTAGTTAGCTGCTCTGGGGGGGGGGACCAGTGATAACCCGTTGAGAGTGGGGCTTGAACCCCCAACCTTAGGATCAGTGATCCAAACCACCACTGCTATCACACTTATACTTCGGGTCAATTTGGAACAGCCAGTTAACCTAATGTACATGTCTTTGGACTGTAGGAGGAAACTGGAGTAGCCAGAGTAAAGCATGCGGAGAACATGCAACTCCACACAGAAACGTTTGAGACTGGGGATCGAATGCAGAAACTTCTTGCTTCTTACCTGTAGAGTGGACATGCTAACCACTATGCCATCATACCACCCAAATCCATATATAACTTTTTACGAATAACAGAACGTACACAGCACCTCCTTCTGGACTTGCTATAATAGCACACTTCCAAAAAACTGTCCCATCTCATAGTGTTAAAGAATCCTTAAAAAAAATTCTGAATCTGGAATTTCATGTAGCTATGTCTTCCTTATCGAAAGCCCCACCTCTGGTAGGAAGGTCATGCATAATCCTGCGAACAAGCACAGAAACTCAAGGTAAAAATAATCTTCTTGGCAGAGATAATAACTCCCATTTCTACCGATTTTTATAATTATTAAATTAACTTATTACTAGAGAAATAACAGAACAGAACAGAAACCTGTGACTTGCCTTCCAGTCAGCATCACTGGTACTCGTTATATGGTCTTATTTGTATATCTGTCGATGAGGCGTTCTCTATCCTCATAGCCCACGTCAGAGAAGTTCACAGCTTGATGGGTAATTTCCTGGAGCTCTTGTTTGCCCAGGCGCCTGAAGCAGTCATTCGGTTGGTGATCACTGGCCAATGTAAACATGAGTTATTGTGTATGGCATATGCTGAGTCTCCATGTTTGTTCATTGAAAGCATTTGAGGAATAACTGCTGGGATTTCAGGAACAGGTTACATGTAGTCCACATGAACACACTCGTGCTTGTTGGCTTCAAGTGGCATTATTTATATTGTCGAAAGTGTCAAATTTTGATGTTGTCAGCTTAAATTTGCTCAGATAAAATTTCCCTGATGCTGAGGATGTTGTATGCATGGTGTTTCTCTGTAGTGTTGGTCCTGGTTGATAAATATTTCATCTCTTTGTACGTCCTGAAGATGTTTCCACCATTGGATTCCTGGCATTGTGGGGAAACTAGAATGGGGTAATTAGGCTTATACTGAATATATTTTGAAATTGTGAAAAACCGAATGAGTTGAATTGGACACACACACACACACACACACACACTTTTTCCCATTAGTGAATCTCTTGAGGTGCAGCACAAAAGAAATTGTGTGTATCTATGTGTACACATTCTGACATCAAGCCAGTGTGTATGTTCGAGGGCTTATAGTCAAGCCTGTGTGTGTGTGTGTGTGTGTGTGTGTGTGAAGTGTAGGTGGAGCTTGTTATTTCAGACTGCACCTTTCACAATAGAGAGCATAACCGAGAGGCTGTTATTTTTTGCTCAGTCTTCTCCTTGTTATTTTCCTCCCTTC
>CM045740.1:29000724-29005724 GCA_024760905.1 Plotosus lineatus | reverse complement strand
CTATGAAACACTGTGAGTAATTTAAATTTGTGATTTAAGGACATAAATATTTGGGATTAAAGGAAAATAAAACACATGGTATATCACATACTGAAGGAAAAATAATTGTATCAGCTTCCCAAATAAAAAGCCAACACATTATTCAGATATTATCTAACCCACTAATCCAGTACTTCTCAAAATCGTGGGGTCATGATGCGGGGGGGGGGGGGGGGGTGTTGGTTTGGGACGCGTATGGCCCTGGTGAACATGCTTTCCTGGAATAGTGCACGAGAATTAAGTGTAATTTCACCTCCACTCCACTAAACGTCAGTGGCGTTCTCATTGTCGTGCTATGGTGTAGCGGTTTTTTTGCACGAACAAACGATACGAAATGCAGTAAACAACCCAAGTCAAGCAATAACACGGAATTTTTTCTAACAGTAACGTAGAGAAAGGTGGAGAGAGACGGTGATATTAAAACAGAAATAAGTTGAATGAGTTTAAATAAGGATGTATTTTTTTAATTTCAGGCAGATTGGTGCACTTGAAATCTTTTATATTGCAGATTAAAAACAACGTTATTGAAGTTTTTCTTTATTGTAAGTTGAACTATATTTCTTTCTTTTTTGTTTTTAATGTCAATAAAGTTACAGTGTTATGCAGAGGTGTCCTCATTACAATTTTTTAGGCAAATAATACTATTTGTTGAGGGGTTTGACGTCACAGGGTCAGGTGACTTTTGTTTATCCGCCATATTGGACGGCATGATCCGGACGGCGCTCGCTCAGTCAACATTGCTGAACATTTTAAAATAAGTAATAGTGGTTCAAAATTACCCAACTGTATGTTGTTTGTCGGTTACTAACTCCCCCCCTGAGTGATAGAAAATAAGCAGTGAGCATTGTAGGGTTATATTGTGTTGTGCTGTTGGCTGTGCAGATAGACAGAGGAGGAAACCTGCAGTGTCATTCTATCGTTTTCCATCTGACCAAGAAAGAAAAGCCAAGTGGATCGCAGCGGGAAATAGAAAAGACTGGAATCCTACAGAATACAGTAGAATATGCAGCGAACATTTTGTATCAGGTAAATATACATTATACAGGGCCGAGGGTGGCTATTGTCATTGAGGTAACATCCGGTAAAAATAAAATTGATGCTATATTTAAAAAAAAAAAAAAAATATATATATATATATATATATATATATATATATATATATATATATATATATATATATGGGGGCAGTGGTGGTCTAGTGGTATAGGGTGCTGGATCGCTGATCCAAGGTTGGGGGTTGAGTCCCACTCTCCACAGGGTTGTCACTGTCCCCCAGTGCAGCTAACTGGGTTATCAAAGGCGGGCCATGTCTCTCACTGTCTATGGTGAGAGGCATGTAAAGGCTCATTGCTGACTTTCGTAAAGAGTAGCTGCAAAGCCGTCAGCGTGTTTCTGTCCCTTGCTAAAAGGGTTGTGACAGGAAGGGCATCCGACGTAAAAACCTCTGCCAAATCAAATGTGCGAATCAGATGATTCGCTGTGGCGACTCCCGAGTAAAAGGGAAAAAGCCGAAAGGAAGGATATATATGTCTGTCTTCCTTTCGGATTTTCCCCTTTTACTCGGGAGTCGCCACAGCGAATCATCTGATTCGCACGTTTGATTTGGCAGAGGTTTTTACGTCGGATGCCCTTCCTGTCACAACCCTTTTAGCAAGGGACAGAAACACGCTGACGGCTTTGCAGCTACTCTTTATGAAAGTCAGCAATGGTTCTTTTACATGCCTCTCACCATAGACAGTGAGAGACATGGCCCGCCTTTGATAATCCAGTTAGCCGCACTGGGGGGGGACAGTGACAGCCCTGTGGAGAGTGGGACACTAACCCCCAACCTTTGGATCAGCGATCCAGCGCCCTATACCACTAGACCACCACTGCCCCTGTGTGTGTATATATATATATATATATATATATATATATATATATAAAATATACTGTATCTGCTTATATCTCAATAAAACGTGAATTTATACAACCATTATAAGCAGTGATGATTGTAATGTATTGTTGCAGAAGCGCTTGTTTGTGTATATCTATGTGGGGATGGAACCCGCGCCTTATCCGTTCTGAGGTGGTACTGGACTGGATTGTACTGTACCGGACCGTAGTCTCTCTTCCCGGTTCCTGGCTCCCATTGTTGCATACAGCTTACAAATCCGCCAACAAAAATACTTGTAAGCTTCCATTGATTTGTAAGCTTTTAACTGTTTGCCAGTAAATGGAGACGGGCCGTGGTCAAGATATGTACAAAGATCCAAGTAGGCAAAATCAGGAAGGGAAGAATGGTCGTATTCGAACACATTCCTAAACATTGACTGCGGCATTAGATATGGATCGGCAAGCCCCGGCCGCTTTATTTTACTCAGATACCCCGCCCTCCGGTCACCTGTCAGATGATTGACAACGTCTGACAATATTATAGAGTCATCGCTTTTGCCTTCGACACTCAAGCATATTTTGCTTTTGTGGTCATTATTGGTTGTTGTTGAAGCCCTGCTTGAGTGAATCCTGTGTGTGTGTGTCTTCTGGATCATGATGGCGCATGAAGGTATTGGGGTCATGTGACTGCAAAACCTCATATTGGGGCGGTGGTGGTGTTGTGGAGGGGTTGAAATGTTTTTTTTTCCTTCCTCGAGGGGGCGCAACAGAAAATACTGTAATTGAGATTAATAATTAATAAGGTAGTGATATCTTACAAGACTGTTCAGCATTTTTAATCAGCTGTGTCACATCATCTTGGCAAAGTAGCTCTTTTTAAATATACTGTATATCTTCTTCTTTTCTTTTCTGCTATTCCCTTCAGGGGTATCGACAGCAAATCATCCGCCTCCATCTCACCCTATCCTCTGCATCTTCTTCTCTTACGCCAATGACCTTCATGTCTTCCTTCACCACATCCATAAATCTTCTCTTTGGTCTTCCTCTCGGCCTTCTGCCTGGTAGTTCCAACCTCAGCATCCTACTACCAATATACTCACTATCCCTCATGTCCAAACCATCTCAATCTAGCCTCTCTGACTTTGTCTCCAAAACATGTGCTGTCCCTCTGATGTGCTTACTCCTGATACTATCCATCCTCGTTACTCCCAAAGAGAACCTCAACATTTTCATCTCTGCTACCTCCAGCTCTGCCTCCTGTCTTTTCCTCAGCGCCACTGTTTCTAAACCGTACAACATCGCTGGCCTCACCACCGTCTTGTACACTTTTCCTTTCATTCTTGCCGATACCTTCCTATCACACATCACACCGGATACTTTTCTCCAACCATTCCAACCTGCCTGCATATGCTTCTTCACCTATATTCCACACTCTCCATCGCTCTGGATTGTTGAGCCTAAGTACTTAAAATCGTCCACCTTCTTTATCTCTGCTCCCTGTAACCTCACCGTTCCTCTTGGGTCCTTCTCATTCACACACATGTATTCTGTGTTATTGAGGCTAACCTTCATTCCTCTCCTTTCCAGGGCATACTGCACCTCCACCTGTCTAGATTTTTCTCCACTTGTTCTCTGCTCTCACTACAGATCACAATGTCATCTGCAAAAAAAAATCCGCAGTCGAGGCCCAAAGTTCTTTCTGCAGGGTGTTTTTATTGAGACACCATCTCTAGCTAGCTGGCTGTTGACTGAAAAGAGTTCATCCATTCTTGATAGGTCTTATTTTTATTCCTACTGGGTTGCTAGCCACCATATTCACCAAATTTGGAACCTGGTGGGGAGCCGGTTTGGTCGCCGACCACTCGACTATGCAATAGGTTGTATTGGCTTCCATGTTACCAGTCGCAGGGCTAAACCTGACCTGACAGACAATGTAAACAAGCCTGCAATAAATCGATTAGTATGATATCTCACTAGCATTCCAATCAGGAAGAGTTGTACTCCTAGTCGCTTCACGCTACGGAAACCAGGGATAAGCACTGGCCTGATGAGCCACTATGGCTCGGGTGTAAAAAGCTCAGAGGACTTTACCTTTTTACCTCTGGTATTTCAGGGCCTGATCATCGCCCCTAAAAGTTGCCTGGTCCTACCACAAATATATACACCTTTGATCGTAAGTCTGTGAGGAACAATATCAATATTTCCCATCATTTTTAATCAGCCACCACATTGCTGCACATTGATGATGCTGAAAACGTACAAATGGAACATTTCTGGAACATTTATATTCAGAAAGGATCAGCTGATATTAATGGGACATCAGAGCGAAGCCCACCCAGTTTTTCTTGGAATGTTTTGATTGACTAAAATTATAAAAAAACTGGATTACTGGTGGTTCGCTGTCAAATTCGCAGTTATCTTGATATTTTAGGTTTCATAACTCAAAAAATATGCAAAGTCCTGCTTTGGAACACTTTGATCTTTCGTCCCATGTGTGTTTTTTTTTGCTTTTAGATAGACACATATTTTTTCCTATAATGTCTTTGTCAATAGTCTGAGTATAGTGGGAATGAAGCTGTTATAAAAGCATGCCTATGTGTAACGGCACTATTTGGTTTGCAGTGTCTTCGGCTGTGTTTTGAATGTTTATGCCTGTGCAGAGACTGAGCCGAGTGGAGTCCTGGAGGATGTTGTGCTTTTTTTCTGACAGTGTTGTGTGTAGAGAGTTTACATGGATCCTACAGTCTTTAATACTCTTTAGAGAGCAATGGCTAGCTCTGGACTCATGAAATAAATCCGCTGCCGGGCCTTTTGCTTTGTAGCACTTTTTGCTTTGTAGCTTTTGCGTTTTACGTATTTTTCGATTTTACGTTGAAAAAAAAAAAAAAAAAAAAGTCAAAATTTGAGTTTAGCGTGCTCTCTGTATTACGGGACGTACCTACGTAGTACGCTGACATAATACGCTACTTCCACATGACGCTGCGTCCATTGTTTACAAACGACAGACTGAACGTGCCCCTCCTTCTTCCCTGTAACCCTTGTGTTAAGACGTCGTCTCTGTGGTCTTTGTGTTTACACTGTTTTGC
>CM045740.1:28888224-28995724 GCA_024760905.1 Plotosus lineatus | reverse complement strand
TCCCCTCCACTCTCTCTCTTTCTCTCTCTCCCCCCCTCTTGCTCCCCCCCTCTCAGCCATGGAATCTAATTGGTTTAACTCACAAGGAGGCATTCGACTGCTTCCCTGTCCAATGGTGGTTAGTGCCGTTCTCTTAATTGTATTAGTATGCATGTGCAGCATATTCATATCGCATCACTGGTCTCGGAGTAGGTATGGCCTTGCCCTACTCATGCCCTGGTTGACAGTGGTTGCATACCAGGGAGGCATATTTCATATTTATTAATAACTGGTTTCACAAATAAATGAGTGAATGAATGAAGAAATGCGTTAATCAACAAGAATCTAAAACCATGACAGTTTCCGAGTGTATATTTTTGTCCGTGTGGGTCATCAGTAGCAGGTTTCTAAGATGCGAGCTCCAACCAGCGGCAGGGCATTAAGAAGGATATTTGATGGGTGCCGAAGTGACGACAACTAAAATCAGCAAAGGAAAAAAAATCAGGTGGTGGGGTTCTTGAGTTGGGAATCGACGACGTTGCAGTGCATGCAGAATGTCACTTTCTCCTGAGCTCAGTGCCAGAACTGATGTGTTTTCATACGATGTTCCACTTAATTGTTTAGGGAGCTTCCCCTACTGCCTTCACCGGCTGTGTGTAATATTACAGTATGTGGAGACACGATATACGAGACTCCGGTAAGGCCATCACACTTCATTGCTCTTCACTCGTACTGCAGCTGTATCCAATTTTTTCAAATGGTAGAGGGCAGTTTTCGACACGCACCCACACACACCAGACAAGCTGGCAGCCTTTCCTCCTCGCTAGCTTCACTTCAGCTCGTTCAGATTTTTCATCAGCATCAGCAGTAGTACTGTATAGCAGTTGCTTGCACAATACCAAAGACTAATGGCACATATAGAGCTCTGGGAGTATGTGTGTGCTTGGATGCTGATTGTTCTACAGGCATGGATGAACACACCCAGTGAGCGTGAAAGCCCATGGACAGAAACGCATGAACGGTTCACCGCACGCTGTGGAGGAAACAGAGAAAATAGGAGATGGTGAAGGAAAATGCCAAACACAGCCCTTGAGACAGCCGGGGCCATACTTTACCCGACGAGGGGCCAGGATCTGTCCGAGGAACTCGTAAAGCGTCACAGAGACACGTGGGAGAGTGTCCGTTTCGCCTTTTATAATTCTTGACTTCCTGTTTGCCTCCAGGATACGCGAGTCTTGCCTGAGGTAAAGACATTACTCTCTATTGGGATTTCCAGCCACCCGTTTACGGATGGTGTGGCATTGTAAGTACGTCACGTTGATTGGAAATAAATGAAACACAGTAATTCTAAAACAATAATACCGGAATATATACAGTAGTATTGTATTCTACATCAATCATTGAGTCAAAAAAAAAGCAGGAACTTTTTTGCTCGCAGATATGTTGAATATCTCAATAAACCTTGCAGAAGGATTTGTAAGAAGAAAGGAAGAGTAAATATTGATCTCGAGCTCATCTGTATTCTCTGAGCTTGCATTTACTCGAGAAGTACAGCAGAGAGAGGGAGAGAGAGAGAGAGATTGTGCAGAGATGATGATGGAGAGAGATGATGGAGAAAGAGAGAGATGATGGAGAGAGAGTGAGAGAGAGATGATGGAGAGAGGGAGAGAGAGAGAGATGATGGAGAGAGAGAGAAATGATGAAGAAGAAGAGAGAGATGATGCAGAGAGAGAGAGAGAGAGAGAGATGATGGGGAGAGAGAGCTAGATGATGGGGAGAGAGAGCGAGATGATGGAGAGAGAGAGAGCAAGATGATAGATGATGGTGAGGGACAGAGATTATGGAGGGAGAGCGAGAGGGACCAATGATGGAGAGAGAGAGATGATGATGATGGATGGAGGGAGATGATGGCGAAAGTGAGAGCGATAGATGATGGTGAGAGAGAGAGAGAGAGAGATGATGGTGAGAGAGAGAGAGATGATGGAGAGAGAGATGATGGAGAGAGAGAGATGATGGAGAGAGAGAGATGATGGGGAGAGAGATGATGGGAGAGAGATGATGATGGAGAAAGATAATAGATGATGGTGAGAGAGAGAGAGAGAGAGAGAGATGATGGACAGAGAGAGAGGATGGAGAGAGAGAGAGAGAGAGGATGGAGAGAGAGAGAGAGATGATGGGGAAAGAGATGATGATGGATGGAGAGAGAGCGATGGTGGAGAAAGAGATGATGGAGAGAGAGATTATGGATAGAGAGATTATGGAGAGAGATGATAGGGAGAGAAATGATAGGGAGAGAGATGATGGGGAGAGAGATGATGATGGAGAATGATAGATGATGGTGAGAGATGGAGAGAGATGATGGAGAGAAAGAGATGATGAGAGAGAGAGAGAGAGAGAAATGATGGAGAGAGAGTGATGCGAGAGAGAGAGTGATGCGAGAGAGAGAGATGATGGAGAGAGAGATGATGGGGAGAGAGATGATGGAGAGAGAGATGATGGAGAGAGAGATGATGGAGAGAGATGATGAGGAGGGAGATGACGATGGAGAATGATAGATGATGGTGAGAGATGGAGAGAGATGATGGAGAGAAAGAGATGATGGAGAGAGAGAGAGAGAGAGAAATGATGGAGAGAGAGTGATGCGAGAGAGAGAGAGATGATGGAGAGAGGGTGATGACAGAGAGAAATGAGGCAAAGAGAGAGTGATGCGAGAGAGAAATGATGGAGAGAGAGAGAGAAATGATGGAGAGAGCAAGAGAGAGATGATGAGAGAGAGAAAGATGATGGGGAAAGAGATGATGATGGATGGAGAGAGAGCGATGGTGGAGAAAGAGATGATGGAGAGAGAGATTATGGAGAGAAAGAGATTATGGAGAGATAGATGATAGGGAGAGAGATGTTAGGGAGAGAGATGATGGGGAGAGAGATGATGGGGAGAGAGATGATGAGGAGCGAGATGACGATGGAGAATGATAGATGATGGTGAGAGATGGAGAGAGATGATGGAGAGAAAGAGATGATGGAGAGAGAGTGATGCGAGAGAGAGAGAGAGATGATGGAGAGAGGGTGAGTGAGAGAGAGAGAGAGAGAGATGATGGGGAGAGATGATGGGAGAGAGATGATGATGGGGAAAGATAATAGATGATGGTGAGAGAGAGAGAGAGAGAGAGATGATGGACAGAGAAAGATGATGGAGAGAGAGATGATGGGGAAAGAGATGATGATGGATGGAGAGAGAGAGCGATGGTGGAGAAAGAGATGATGGAGAGAGAGATGATGGGAGAGAGAGAGATGATGGGGAGAGAGATGATGAGGACAGAGATGATAATGGAAAATGATAGATGATGAGAGATGGAGAGAGATGATGGAGAGAGAGACAGATGATGGAGAGAGGGTGATGAGAGAAATGAGGAAGAGAGAGAGTGAAGAGAAATGATGGAGAGAGTGATGAGAGAGAGAGAGCGAGAGAGAGATGATGGAGAGAGAGAGAGAGAGAGTGATGAGAGAGAGAGAGAGAGAGAGTGATGAGGGAGAGAGAGAATGAGAGATATGATGGAGAGAGAGAGAGAGAGAGAGAGAGATGATGGAGAATTGTAATGTATGTATAAGAATTTCATACCTGCTGCTTTTTCAACTCCACCAAGAAATGAAAGAGTGCAGAGAGGGAACCCTTTCAATTCTCTCCGATGTAACACTGCAGTGCTCCCACCATCATTCATATCATTTCATTTCAGGGTAAACCACTGGCTATTTCAGACCACCGGCTATTTCAAGGCTACCTAACGCTTATAGTCTGGGGCTATAACACCTCATACTATTATTTATATTAATGCGCATCTATTATACCCAGTAATATGCTGGCTTGCTGTAAGTGCCATCCGCCCCTCCAAAGATAGAAAAGCTAAAGAAGAAAGTGTCCAATTGAAACCCAAAATGATAGTTTTAGAGCGAGCGCGGTTTCGGCGAGAGCATCAGCGCCGCAGGAGACTGCAAATTGAAATCCCTGTAAATTGAACTTTTCATAATGCAGCTGAGTTAACATGGAACCAAATAATAGACATCTCCATTAAGATCCCCATCATACTAACACCTCCGGGCAATGTCCGAACCATGTGTGCCTCTGTCCCCCCGCAGGCTAAACGGGTATAAAGGGTCCATTGAGAGCAGCCAGTTGGACTAATGTGCATATCTTTGGATTATAGGAAAAAACCAGAAAATCACAGAAGCGCAAGAGAACATGCAAACTCCACACACTCGGGATTCAATCCCAGGATTCAATCCCAGGACCTTCTTGCTGTTAGATGGACGTGTCCACCATTATTCCACTGTTCCTCCTGATTTATAAATAAACTGGTCTGTTTAAAAGATGTGGATGACGAGTAGAGAAAGTGAAGGAAGGGATAAATAATTTGCACAAGAACAAAAAATGTCTCCAGTGTGACGAACGTGGGGCCGGTGGTGTAATGGTTAGGGTGCTGCGCTCATCATCGGGAGGTTGTGTGTTCAAATCCCAGTTAGACGCCCACTGTGCTCAGACCCCTGGGCAAGGTCTCAACCACAAGTGTGCCTCTGTTCACCCAGCAGTATAACTGGGTACCAGGAAAAATATACTGGGAAGGTAACCTGTGATGGACTAGCGTCCCATCCAGGAGGAGTTGAACTCCTGGTCACTTCATGCTACGGAAACCGGGGATAAGCACTGGCCTGATGAGCCACTAGGCTCGGGTGTTTTTTAAAAAAAAAAAAAAAAAAAAAAGGGACAAATAGGATATCAGAAAGAGTCGATATTTTTCGGGTTTAGACTCTCTCTCTCTCTTACACACACACAACACATTGCTCTTACTGCATGGATACAGTTACAACAGAGCTGACCTTTCACCAGAAAAACAAGCGGACACAAAGCCCACACAAACACATGGCTTAAAATGAAGCCTCTCGCAGCTGGATTCTGTAAACGCTCCCTGGTTCTCAATCGCAAGTTCTTATAACAACACATTTAGATTGTGAGCTTCCTGGCAGCAAATCATGAAACACAGAGACTCTCTCTCTCTCTCTCTCTCTCTCTCTCTGTGTGTCTGTGTGTTACTCAAGCCGTCCAATGTTTAACAGTAGTCTCTAAAATGTACTAAAAAAGACGATGTGGGTGTGCTGCTGGAAAATTTTTCGCCAGTGTATTTTTAAAATGGTTACAGTCATGCAATGCAACACTCAGTGTTCATGCTAAAGTGCATGCTATTAAAATAACGGCTAACAGGAAGACATGTACTGGTGTCATAGCATCAGTGTGCTCTAAACGGATATATAATAGAGTCTGTATAATAGAGTCTGTATAATAGAGCTGTATAATAGAGTCTGTATAATAGAGCTGTATAATAGAGTCTGTATAATAGAGCTGTATATAGAGTCTGTATAGTATATACAGTCTGTATAATAGAGTCTGTATAATAGAGCTGTATATAGAGTCTGTATAATAGAGCTGTATATAGTCTGTATAATAGAGTCTGTATAATAGCGCTGTATAATAGAGTCTGTATAATAGAGCTGTATATACAGTCTGTATAATAGAGTCTGTATAATAGAGTCTGTATAATAGCGCTGTATAATAGAGTCTGTATAATAGAGTCTGTATAATAGAGTCTGTATGATAGAGTCTGTATAATAGAGTCTGTATAATAGAGCTGTATATAGAGTCTGTATAATAGCGCTGTATAATAGAGTCTGTATAATAGAGCTGTATATACAGTCTGTATAATAGAGTCTGTATAATAGAGTCTGTATAATAGAGTCTGTATAATAGAGCTGTATATAGAGTCTGTATAGTATATACAGTCTGTATAATAGAGCTGTATATAGAGTCTGTATAATAGCGCTGTATAATAGAGTCTGTATAATAGAGTCTGTATATACAGTCTGTATAATAGAGCTGTATATAGAGTCTGTATAATAGAGCTGTATATAGTCTGTATAATAGAGTCTGTATAATAGAGTCTGTATAATAGCGCTGTATAATAGAGTCTGTATAATAGAGTCTGTATAATAGCGCTGTATAATAGAGTCTGTATAATAGAGTCTGTATAATAGAGTCTGTATAATAGAGTCTGTATAATAGAGTCTGTATAATAGAGTCTGTATAATAGAGTCTGTATAATAGAGCTGTATATAGAGTCTGTATATAGTCTGTATAATAGAGTCTGTATAATAGAGTCTGTATAATAGCGCTGTATAATAGAGTCTGTATAATAGAGTCTGTATAATAGAGTCTGTATGATAGTCTGTATAATAGAGCTGTATATAGAGTCTGTATAATAGAGCTGTATATAGTCTGTATAATAGAGTCTGTATAATAGAGTCTGTATAATAGCGCTGTATAATAGTCTGTATAATAGAGTCTGTATAATAGAGCTGTATATAGAGTCTGTATAATAGCGCTGTATAATAGAGTCTGTATAATAGAGCTGTATATACAGTCTGTATAAGAGTCTGTATAATAGAGTCTGTATAATAGAGTCTGTATAATAGCGCTGTATAATAGAGTCTGTATAATAGAGTCTGTATAATAGAGCTGTATATAGAGTCTGTATAATAGAGTCTGTATAATAGAGTCTGTATATACAGTCTGTATATACAGTCTGTATAATAGAGCTGTATATAGAGTCTGTATAATAGAGTCTGTATAATAGAGTCTGTATAATAGAGCTGTATATAGAGTCTGTATAATAGAGCTGTATAACAGAGCTGTATACAGACGCCCCCCGACTTACGTTCATCAGTTTTACGGTTTTTTTTTTCGATTTTACGTTTTTTCCCCCCCAAAAAAACCCGTCAAATTTGGAGTTTAGACGTACCTACGTAGTACGCTGACGTGATGACGCTGCATTCATGGTTTACAAACTACAGACTGAGTGTATATATATCAGTTATATAGCGTGTTACCCTTGTGTTAAGACGTCGTCTCTGTGATCTGTGTTTACACTGTTTTGTGGACTTTTGTAACCCTAAGCACATATGGTTAGTCAGAAGCATAAGCCTACTAGCCTAGAATGGGTGCAAGTCTCACGGAGATGAATTAACGATCTGCTCGGTTTGGCGAGATCTACCATGCATACTCAGTTTAAGCAAAGAGAGTTGTAATATGAACGAAAATCCGAATCCAGGAAAGATCTCTCTGCTCTGCTGGCTCCACATTAGTGCAGGCTGTGTTCTAAACGAGTTCAACGGCACCCTTGCGCACTTGAAACACCGGAAGTCCATATAACCCACAGCAAGTACACTACTTTCGCAAGTACACTACTTTCGGTATTGAGCGCTTCACATATTGTAAGCGTGATTGGCTGTTTTAAGCTTCATGTAAAGTGATTCTGTATAAATAAGTGCAAATAATACTTATTTGCAATTAATGTTGATATTATTTGATATATTTGATAATATTTTACAATGTTATGTTTATAATAATTGATTTAGAGGTGTTTAATGAGATACGGTAATGGTATTTATGGATGTATTGTACAGTATGAGGGTCATACGTCATACATCTCTGTAACAACTTACGTTCATTTTCAACTTATGTTCGACCGTCTGGAATCAATTAAAAATGTAAGTCGGGGAGCGTCTTTATAATAGAGTCTGTAAAATTGCTTTATATATGGTCTGTATAATAGAGCTGTATAATAGAGCTGTATAATAGAGTCTGTAAGCTATACAGTATGTTGTAGTGAACACTGTGTCTGATCCAAGACTTGCAGTTGATAAGTGTTAGGTGTAGGAGTGTGTGTGAGTCCCAAAGGCCCACAGCCAGGGAGAAAACCGGAAACAGATGGTCCAGTCAAGTGGGCGTATATTACCCTCAGATTATACGTGTGTGTGTGTGTGTGTGTGTGTGTCCTCCTATAGTGAAGAATCTTCTTAGCACACCAATCTAATAAGTGAGTGAAGCAAATGAAATGACTGAGAGAGAGAGAGAGAGAGAGAGCGAGACAGAGATAGTGACAGAGTGGGAAGGCTGAGGTGATATCACTGTTCTTGGCTTTATTTTGAGAATGTATGTGTTTATCTTATCATGGGAAGATGAATGGAGCTTCAGGAAGCATCAGCAGCGAAAAAACAAACAAACAAAAAAACCACGCAAATGTATTTGCAATGATAACAGACGTGACGAGATAGTATCACTGGAACATTGTGAGATTGATGGATGAGACTCCAGCTATCCTCTACCCTCCCAACAGAACAACACGACAGACGGACACGGAGACTTGACGTTTATTTTTAGTTTCATATCCCTTTTTATTAGTAAAAATATAAGCAGCTTCACTAAATCTGGGTGTAATTAATACCAGAGCTGGTAGTATTGTGGTGGTCCTAATGGAGATGTTTATGATTTGGTTACATTTTAACTCAGCTGCTTTATGAAAAGTTCAATTTGAAGGAATTTCTTTTGCATTCTCCTGCAGCGCTGATGATCTTTCTGAAACTGCGCTCTCTCTAAAACTATCATTTAATTTAACCTCAGTAGGATAAAGTGGTTTGAAAAATGGTTGGAAGGATGGATGGTTAAATATTTTTGATATTTGGCACAACTGGTATCTTTTGTTAGAAAAGAAAATACTGGAAACTGAAGTACCTACCCGCCCCCCCCCCACCCCGCCCCCAAAAAAAAAAAAAAAAAAAAAAAAAAAAAAAAAAAACCATGCAAGAATGGAAAGAATATACTAACCCCACATAGAAATGTCCAAGCTCGGAACATGAACCCAGGATCTTGTTGTGATTGAGACGTGCAAACCACTACACCGTCATGCATTTCTAATAATAATAATAAAAATAATAAGAATAAGGGCAGTCGTGACCTGGTGGTAAAGAGTGCTGGATCACTGATCCTAAGGTTGGGGGCTTGAACCCCCACTCTCCACAGGTTGTCACTGTCCCCCAGTGCAGCTAACTGGGTTATCAAAGGCCGGCCATGCCTCTCACCGTCTATGGTGAGAGGTGTAAAAGAACTATTGCTGACTTTCGACAAGAGTAGCTGCAAAGCCGTCTGTGTGTTTCTGCCTTGCGATGGCCTGGCCAGGTGTCCAGGGTGTACCCCTCGCAAAGTTGGCTCCCCGTGACCCTAATTCGGATGAAGCGGTTCAGAAAATAAATGAATAATAATAATAATTATTATTTTCATAATCCCTTCTGGCATCATGTATCATGTATTTATTAGTATTACATTTCTTACATTGCTCATGCTGCATTTGGTCTTTCTCCTAACTATCACTGCACCAGTGTAGCGCATTAGGGAGATGCAGCCTCTAGTTACTGCCAACCATTAAAAAACTGCAGACCGACGCAAAAACAATGTTGTTGGTTTTTTTTTTTTTAAACCTCACATTGATTTATGTGTCCATGTTTGTGCATATAGGTGAGTTTGAACAAGAAGGGGAGAAAAGGAAAGAGAGAGAGCGAGAGAGAGAAGATTCTTTTTCATAAGCCTTCACATTTCTGTCAGTATTTTTTTAATTGATTTCTGGTAATGTTTATGGATCGGGGAACATTTTGAACCATAGTAAAGAAATAATGATTCTGATATTTATTTATTTTTTATTTATGCATAATAAATACATATCAAATAATTTATTATGTGTTCATTTATAATCAAAATTGGTTGAGATTCCACAGACATTACTAAGCATAAAAGCAGTGTCTCAAAAAAAATAGAATTTTTTTAAAGAAATAATTATTCCTCATCTTAAAAATGCAAATCCATGTACATCTAGAGGTTAGGTGTTCAGTCATGCTGCTGACCAGACATCTAGAGGAAGCCCATTCCTTGACCTAGAACAATATATATACAGTATAATAATATAATACACACACACACACACACACATATATATATAGGGAAAAAGCCAAAAGGAAGACAGATAGACATAGGAATCCCTCTCTTTCCGTGGTTAATTGGGACCGAGATCCCCACACGACCATCGAAATCTGCGAAGTAGGATCACCCCCCCAACCCCCCAACTGACGTATGTCTATATAATATCAATAAATACATATTCAATGCTACAAATGCTTATAGTAGCAATTAAACTTAAAAAAAAAACCATCAGATACATATACAAATAAACACGCATACATATAGTATTGCATGAGAAGAAGACGACACACATACATAACGCACGCGCACACAGATGCAACAATGTAACTAGTTTTGATGGGAGGTTTTGGGTTGTTTTTTGTTTGTTTGGGTTTTTTTGCATAATTGGCCTTGTTTTTGTGGCATTTTCCTTATTTATTTTTCCCCTATTCTTCCTTAATTTCCCTGTTTTTTTTAATTCGAATATTTATTTATTTCATCATCATCATCTTCTTCTTCTGCTTAGTCCGGGGTCGGGTCGTGGGGGCAGCAACCTCAGCAAAGAGGTTCAGACGTCCCTCTCCCGAGCCACTTCCTCTAACTCTCCCAGGGGGACACCGAGGCGGTCCCAGACAAGCCGAGAGACATACTAGTCCTTCTCAAAAAATGAGCATATTGTGATAAAGTTCATTATTTTCTGTAATGTACTAATAAAAATTTAATTTTCATATATTTTACATTCATTGCACACCAACTGAAATATTTCAGGTCTTTTATTGTTTTAATACTGATGATTTTGACAGCTCATGAAAACCCAAAATTCCTATCTCAAAAAATTAGCATATTTCATCCGACCAATAAAAAAAAGTGTTTTTAATACAAAAAAGTCAACCTTCAAATAATTATGTTCAGTGATGCACTCAATACTTGGTCGGGAATCCTTTTGCAGAAATGACTGCTTCAATGCGGCGTGGCATGGAGACAATCAGCCTGTGGCACTGCTGAGGTGTTACGGAGGCCCAGGATGCTTCGATAGCGGCCTTAAGCTCATCCACAGTGTTGGGTCTGGTGTCTCTCAACTTTCTCTTCACAATATCCCACAGATTCTCTATGGGGTTCAGCTCAGGAGAGTTGGCAGGCCAACTGAGCACAGTAATACCATGGTCAGTAAACCATTTAGCAGTGGTTTTGGCACTGTGAGCAGGTGCCAGGTCGTGCTGGAAAATGAAATCTTCATCTCCATAAAGCTTTTCAGCAGATGGAAGCATGAAGTGCTCCAAAATCTCCTGATAGCGAGCTGCATTGACCCTGCCCTTGATAAAACACAGTGGACCAACACCAGCAGCTGACATGGCACCCCAGACCATCACTGACTGTGGGTACTTGACACTGGACTTCAGGCATTTTGGCATTTCCTTCTCCCCAGTCTTCCTCCAGACTCTGACACCTTGATTTCCGAATGACATGCAAAATTTGCTTTCATCCGAAAAAAGTACTTTGGACCACTGAGCAACAGTCCAGTGCTGCTTCTCTGTAGCCCAGGTCAGGCGCTTCTGCCGCTGTTTCTGGTTCAAAAGTAGCTCGACCTGGGGAATGTGGCACCTGTAGCCCATTTCCTGCACATGCTTGTGCACGGTGGCTTTGGATGTTTCTACTCCAGACTCAGTCCACTGCTTCCACAGGTCCCCCAAGGTCTGGAATCGGCCCTTGTTTCACTTTTTCCTTCCCACAGACGTCCCACTGAGGTGGCTTGATACAGCACTCTGGGAACAGCCTATTCGCTCAGAGATTTCTTTCTGTGTCTTACCCTCTTGCTTGAGGGTGTCAATGATGGCCTTCTGGACAGCAGTCAGGTCGGCAGTCTTACCCATGATTGCGGTTTTGAGTAATGAACCAGGCTGGGAGTTTTTAAAAGCCTCAGGAATCTTTTGCAGGTGTTTAGAGTTAATTGGTTGATTCAGATGATTAGGTTAATAGCTCGTTTAGACTACCTAAACATGATATGCTCGTTTTTTGAGATAGAAATTTTGGGTTTTCATGAGCTGTATGCCAAAATCATCAGTATTAAAACAATAAAAGACCTGAAATATTTCAGTTGGTGTGCAATAAATGTAAAATATATGAAAGTTTAATTTTTATCAGTACATTACAGAAAATAATGAACTTTATCACAATATTCTAATTTTTTGAGAAGGACTAGTAGTCCCTCCAGCGTGTTCTAGGTCGACACCGGGGTCTCTTCCCGGTTGGACATGCCCGAGACACCACACCAGGGAGGCGTCCGGGGGGCATTCTGACCAGATTTATTTATTTATTTATTTTTTAAATTTGCGATGCACTGAAGCTGCATGAATTGAAGCGTGAAGTAGGGAGGGATCCCTGTATGTGTGTGTGTGTGTGTATATATATATATATATATATATATATATATATATATATATATATATATATATATATATATAAAAAATATGGCAGAGAAGTATGTTAGAATGGTGCAGGACATGTATGAGAGATGTAAGACAGTGGTGAGGTGTGCTGCCGGTGTGACAGCAGAGTTCAAGGTGGAGGTGGGACTGCATCAAGGGTCAGCTCTGAGCCCCTTATTGTGTGCTGTGGTGATGGACAGGCTGACAGACGAGGTTAGACAAGAATCTCCATGGACTATGATATTTGCAGATGACCTTATGATCTGTATTGAGAGCAGAGAACAAGTGCAGGAAAATCTAGAGAGATGGAGGTATGCCCTGGAAAGGAGGGGAATGAACGTTAGCCTCAGTAAAACAGAATACATGTGCGTGAACGACAAGGACCCAACAGGAATCATATGTGTGACATATGTGTGTGTGTGTGTCTAGATAGATAGATAGACACGGTACACCAGAATTCCATTGAGACTTTTGTATTTCCTGGCTTTTCTCTAGTGCTTGGGCAATCTGTGATCTTACGCTAGCACCTAGGTAGAAGAAAAAAAATTGGGTCATATGTTTTAGGATATGATCTAAACTCAGAGAATGTTGTACAGTATTTTGTGAAATGTGTCACCACTTCAGAGCGGCTGTGATCCAGAATGCCTCCTGTATAAAAGAAGGACTGGCTATCTCTTGCTATTATTCTATTATTGTGATTGTGGTTTGGGGCGAAGTGGACGCCAAACTTTGTTCTTAGATCTTGATCAGACACTATCTCTGCCTTAATCATAGCCCCTTATACTCGCTCTCTCTCTCTCTCTCTCTCTCTCTAGATTGAAATAGATTTTAGCTCATACAAAACGTGCCCATGATGACCCCTCTTCTGTATCAATGTTCCTCTCCTCATGCTTTATTGCTTCCTCAGATCTCCAGTGACACCCGCCGTAGTTCTGCCGTTACCCCAAGCAGCACCAAGAATGCTGACTAACATTTAAGATGGCACATAATTTCTCTCCAAGGAGCTGTGGAGCCAGTGTTATTTCATTGTTCCAAGACCAATATCTCCTACATCTCCCTACATCTAGGAGTTGCGGTAAATAGTAGTAACGTTTATTAGCGTGATTATGAAACTAGCCTGAGATCAGTGCAACCGAGTGCACTACACTAGATTATGGTGCAGACAGAGATTAAGATATGATTAAGAGGACACAACATCTCCAAAAATATCCACGTCCTTATTTATGGTATAATTAGAAAATTTATCTCTGTTTTCATGAGGCTCATTGGTGTTCTTCGAGGGTTTGCCACATATTAATCATGCTGGTCTATAGTTATTAAAAAATATTGGTATTATGAAGCTGCACATCATTATTATATGTATAAGTTCAAAATATTCTTTTGACTACGCTATAATTAATGTTATTGCTTGGGATAGCACAACTGGAAGCAGTTCATGAAGCTCTGTGGGTCGGACGCCATGGTGGAAGCACCACTCTGTGAAAGCATCTCAGCTTAAACAGTAGGTGATGATGTCGCAGCATGCGTATGTCATGTGACATACTGGCAGAACATCATGACAAAGAGACGGCCCCTGAGTGGAGCATGATTATATGTGACATTCCATGGTAATGGATGCGCTGCTGATGTGTTGAACCACTACTAGAACAGTTTATAGAGGATTTTAATACAGTATTTGTCAAGGATTTTAAACTGCAAATGTCTGATCATGGAGCTCAGGAGAGCTGAATGATACTCAGAAACGTGTAGGAATGTAATAAAGGATGTGGAGGCACAGTGGTTAGCATATGTCCACCTTACAGCAAGAAGACCTGGGTTCGATTAATGGTCTGGGGTGTTTTTGTGTGGCATGAGCACTTATCCCTGTGCTCGCATGGGTTTTCATGGGGTACTCCAGTTTCCCGCTGATAGTCCAAAAACATGCATAATAGGCTCATTGGCTACTTCCTAATCACCTGTAGGTGTGAGTGTGTGTGACTGCCTGTGTGTTTGTGTGTCTTGGTACTGCAATGACCTGGTGAGCTGCCCAGGGTGTACCATGCCCTCACCCAGAGTCAACTGAGATGGGCGCCACGACCCTAATTAGGATTAAACGGTAAAGTCAGTTGGGCTTTTTAAACCCAAGCCAAGTGGCTCATCAGGCCGGTGCTTATCCCCGGTTTCTGTAGCGTTCAGAGGAGTTCAACTCCTCCTGGATGGGACACTAGTCCAGCGCAGGTCACCTTCCCAGTACAGTATATTTTTACTGGTACCCATTTATACTGCTGGGTGAACAGAGGCACACTTGTGGTTGAGTCCTTGCCCAGGGGTCTTAGCACAGTGTGTGGGGGGGTCTAACTGGGATTCGAACACACAACCTCCTGATCATGAGCACAGCACTCTAACCACTACGCCACCAGCCCCACAAATTAGGATTAAGCGGCTGAGAGAATGAATGAATGTAATAAAGGACTATACCGTACTACAATCTCTTAAAATACCAACTGGTAGGGATTGCCAGAACTTTGCCAGTCCAACTCAGTCTAATCAGTGACTGACTGATCAGGGTGAACTTTTTTAATTTCTTCTTTGGTTCTTTTTCCTCTTCTTTCACTCCTTCTCCTCATTTTCCCTGAGCATGTCCCTATCTACCCTGCCTGAGCGAAGAGCGATATGGTTCGTTTTCCACATCAGGAAAGATGAGGGCCTGAGAGCATACCGGAGGGAATAAACTGTCACTCTTCCACTCTTCTGCCAACTGATCTCTTTATCAGTCATCCCCATCTCACTCTCTCTGTTTCTCGATCTCTCTCCCTATTCTGTCCGTCTCATTTTATACTCTTCATTACACGATGCTTCTTTTCCTTTCCTTTGGCTGTTTTCCATCTGGTTCTCTAAATCACACATTATAAAATCTTTCTCCCGTCATTAGTCAAACTTGATCAAAGTTGAATATCATCTATTCACAACATTCATCTTCATTTATCCTGGTCAAGGTTGTAGCGGATCCAGGGCTTATCCCAAGAACACTGGGCATGTGGAAAGACTATACCCAGCATAATGGATTCCTGTGAAGCAGAAATGCTAAACAATGTACCACCATCTACTTGATTTTTAGCCCATTTTCTCTCCCATTTGTGGTGATGTGGATGAAAACATATCTACACTTTGCAGGGGATACAATTACCCATCTGAAAATTGTTCTGCTTTTCTTCCTGTTTTGTCGTCCCCGCCCCAAGGTACCTCTTGTTTTGCTTCCATGTTGAACATGCAGACACAACATTTTGATGGGATCACCGCCAGCCACACTGTTCACCGAATTCTATTCCAAATGCATATCCATCTGTGTTGATCAGAATTCAGTCAATCCCCCGATTGAAGCTCAGCCACAATTAAAATAAAAGTAGGCCACAGGGAGCCAGACTGTCCTGCCAAAATAACCATTTCATATTATGTCAATGTAGAATAAACATAGCAAGTCTGAAAGCCCCAGCTTCAGCACATGGCACACAAATGTAATGAAACCTAATACAGGGATCCCACACTTTCTGTGGTTAATGGAGAACAAGACCCCCAGTGATCACCGATTTCCACAATGTAGGATCGGACCCCCCCCCCCCCCCCGACTGACGTATACGTACATGTGTATATAATATAAATAAATACATATTCAATGTTATAAATGCTTATAATAACAATTAAACATTCAAAAATAATGCATAAGATGTAAATAAAATATAAATGCACACATACAGATGCGCGCACGCACTCAGATGTGCACCTCACATAAAAATGTAAGTACAGTAGTTTTGTTGGGGGGTTTTAGGTTGTCTTTTGTTTTGTTTTTTGTTTGGAGTATTTTTTTTTTGCATTGGCCTTGTTTTGCAGCATTCTCCTTAACTTTCCCATATTTTTGCTTAATTTCCCTATTTTTTATTTTTCGATGACTATTTTTGAAAAACCCACGAACACACTGAAGCCGTAGAAACTGAAGCACGAAGTAGTGAGGGACCACTGTATACATTTTTGCCTCTGTGACCTTGAAAACTAGGTCAAGGTCACATCCTAACAATCATAGTAGTGAAAAAGCATACCAAGTTTGAAAACCCCGAGCTCCAGGGTGATGTAAGTTAGTTCTCGGAAACCAAAGTGTGACGGACAGACAGAACATATTCCTATAGCTCCCTGGAGCTAAAAAAAGAAACAGCTTGGTACTTCTATGTCTAGACGAAAGGGGGCCAGAGCTGTTAGTAAAATATGAGATGATTTTTTTATACCTAGAGAAATATAATGTGTTCTGACTCATGGTACATGGCCCAGGAAAGTGGCCAGGAAGCTCTTGTGGATTCACAAGGGAAAGTCGTCAAGCAAAGGACCAAAGCGAGGTTCTCTCGTGTTTCTCTCCGATATTAGCATTTAGTTTGCACACTGTTTTGTTTTGAAGTAGATCAGAGATCAGCAAGCTTGTTCGTAGAGAGCTACCTCCCAACCCTAATCCCGCTCACCTCGCCATCTAATCATGTATATTAAAAAATTCTATTGGTTAAAACAGGCATGTAAGACTTTAGTCTGAGATAAAAACAAACGTACACAGGTGACACAGTGTTGTAGTGGTTAGCACATCAGACTCCCAGCAAGATGGCCTTGGATTTGAGTCCCGGGCTTGGAGAAGGCATTTGTGCGTGGAGTTTGCATGTGTTCCCTGTGCTTATGTGGGTTGTCAGCTGGTACTCCAATTTCCTCCCACAGTCCAAAGACATGCACATTAGGCTAATTGGCTTTTCCAAAGTGCTGCTTGGTGTGTGTGTGTGTGTGTGTGTGTGTGTGTGTGTGTGTGTGTGTGTGTGTGTGTGTGTGTGTGTTCTTCAATGGACTGGCAACTGTTCGTGGTATACCTTGCCCTCTTCCAGAGTTCGCTGATATAGGCTCCAGCCTCCCAGTGACTCTAATAGGATTAAGAAGTTGATGAATGAAAGAATAAATGGAAAACTTTGAGGAAGGAAGGAAGCTTCAGGTTCAGTGACAGCTGAATTAGAATTATTGCTTATATTGTATTTACTGCTTGGCCAAAAAAGTCTAATATTCACACTAAAAACTCACACACTAATATTTTGTTGGAGAGTAAGTATTTAGTCTTGAATACAGTACGTTATCCCCATGGTATTGTTGCTCCAGTTGTTCCGGTCGAGGCTCAGCAACATTAATGTGGCAATAAAATGAAGCAGCTGATGAGCTGAATGTACTGAATGAGCAGGTTAGCACATCAATGGGCTTTTTCTGCCCTGATGGCATGGGTATAAAATGAGGATTCATATAATGAAAAGGTGGTTCAGGGAGCATGAGGAATCATTTTCACGAATGTATTGGCACCCCAGAGTCCTGACCTTAACTCTATTGACTGTTTTCAGGATGCTTTGGAGTGGCTCAGCTTTTCCCCCCTCATCAATTGAAGACTTTGTTGATGAACGAACATGACACTGGACAGAAATAAAGGTTACGCTTAAGTTTGTAGAAACAATGGCATGGAGGTTACATGCTAAGATCAAGATTAGAATCTCTCAAGAAAATATTAGATTATTGCAACTTTTTCTTTGACCTATCTGTCTATCTATTTGTCTGTTTGTCTGTCTATATCGATCTATCTCGATTTCTCGCTACTTCGTGCTTCAGTTTCTGCGGCTTCAGTGCATCGTGGGTTTTTCAAAAATATTCATTGAAAAATTTTTAAAAATAAGGAAATTCAGGAAAGATAGGGAAAAAGTTAAGGAAAATGCCACAAAACAATTATGCGACCCCCCCAAAAAAAAAAAATTATGTGAGGTGTGCATCTGTGTGTATTTGAGTGTGTGTGCGTGTCTGTATGTGTGTGTGTTTATATTTTCTTTACATCTTATGCATTATTTTTGAATGTTTAATTGTTATAAGCATTTATAGAGTTGAATATGTGTTTATTGATATTATATACACATGTATGTATACGTCAGACGGGGGGGGTCGATCCTACTTCACGGAAATCTGGGGGGTCTCGGTCACAACTGCGGAAAGTGAGGAATCCCTGTGTGTGTGTGTGTGTGTGTGTGTGTGTGTGTGTATATATATATATATATATATATATATATATATATATATATATACACACAAAAGGACAGGACAAAGACTTTCTATTGAAACTCCATTTATCACTACAGATCTGTTTCGAGGGGTGGTGAAACCATCCTCTCTCTTCAGGTGATTATATTCAGATTATATTCAGATTCTTCTATAATCACCTGAAGAGAGAGGATGGTTTCACCACCCCTCGAAACAGATCTGTAGTGATAAATGGAGTTTCAATAGAAAGTCTTTGTCCTGTCCTTTTGTTATTTGCTCTATCAAAAAGTATTGAGCACTCTCCTACGGAAGGATCTACTCAGAAAATCCTCTATATATATATATATATATATATATATATATATATAAATCCAACCTCAGCATCCTACTACCAGTATACTCACTATCCCTCCTCTGTACATGTCCAAACCATCTCAATCTGGCCTCTCTGACTTTGTCTCCAAAACCTGTAACATCTACTCTCCCTCTGATGTGCTCATTCCTGATCCTATCCATCCTCGTTACTCCCAAAGAGAACCTCATCATTTTCATCTCTTCTACCTCCAGCTCTGCCTCCTGTCTTTTCCCCAGGGCCACTGTTTCTAAACCATACAACATCGCTGGCCTCAACACAGTCTTGTACACTTTTGCTTTCATTCTTGCCGATACCCTCCTATCACACATCACACCGGACACTTTTCTACAACCATTCCAACCAGCCTGCACACGCTTCTTCACCTCTTTTCCACACTCTCCACTGCTCTGGATTGTTGAGCCAAAGTACTTAAAATCTTCCACCTTCTTTATCTCTGCTCCCTGTAACCTCAACGTTCCTCTTGGGTCCTTGTTGTTCACACACATGTATTCTGTTTTACTGTGGCTAACCTTCATTCCTCTCCTTTCCAGGGCATACCTCCACCTCTCTTGATTTTCCTGCACTTGTTCACTGCTCTCACTACAGATCACAATGTCATCTGCAAACATCATAGTCCATGGGGAATCTTGTCCATCACCATAGCAAACAAGAAGGGGCTCAGAGCTGACCCTTGATGCAGTCCCACCTCCACCTTGAACTCTTCTGTCACACCGACAGCACACCTCACCACTGTCTTACATCTTTTATACATGTCCTGCACCACTCTAACATACTTCTTTGCCACTCCAGACTCACTCATGTAATACCACAGTTCCTCTCTCGGCACCCTGTCATATGCTTTCTCCAGATTTACAAAGGCACAATGCAGCTCCATCTGACCACCTCTGTACTTCTCTATTAACATCCTCAAGGCAAACACTGCATCTGTGGTGCTCTTTCTTGGCATGAAACCAAACTGTTGTTCACAAATGCTGACCTCTGCCCTTACTCTAGCTTCCACTATTCTTTCCCATGACTTCATTGTATGGCTCATCAACTTTATCCCTCTGTAGTTGCCACAACTCTGCACGTCTCCCTTGTTCTTAAAAATGGGCACCATCACACTTCTCCATTCCTCTGGCATTCTCTCACTCTCTAAGACCTTGTTGAATGTTCTTGTCAGGAAATCTACTGCTACCTTTCCTAGACACTTCCATACCTCCACCGGTATGTCATCAGGACCAACTGCCTTTCCATTCTTCATCCTCTTCAATTACATTTCCCTCTCTGTCCTTTATCACTCTGACTTGCTGCACGTCCTTCCTATCTATACTTCTCTGCTGTGTTAACCTGTATAAATCATTTTCTCCCTCTTTACTTTCCAACCGAGCGTACAAGTCATCATACGTCCTCTGTTTGGCCTTTGACACCGCTACCTTTGCCCTATGCTGTGCCTCCCTGTACTCTCTTCGGTCCTCTCAATGTCCCATTTCTTCTTCACTGACCTCTTCCTTTGTACACACTCCTGCACTTCCTCATTCCACCACCAAGTCTCCTTATCTCCTCTCCTTCCAGATGACACACCAAGTATTCTCCTACCTGTCTCCCTGATCACATTAGCTGTGGTTGTCCAGTCATCTGGAAGCACTTCCTGACCACCCAAAGCCTGTTTCAACTCCTCCTTGAAGACATCCCGACACTCTTCCTTTTTCAGCTTCCCCCACTTTGTCATCTGCCCTGCCTTTGCCTTCTTCATCGTCCTCACCATCAGCATCGTCCTGCACACCACCATCCTATGCTGTTTGGCAACACTCTCACCCGCTACTACTTTGGAGTCACTGACTTCCTTCAAATTACATCGCCTACACAAGATGTGGTCTACTCGTGTGCTCCTATCTCTGCTTTTATAAGTCACCCTATGCTCCTGTCTCTTCTGGAAGAAAGTATTTACCACAGCCATTTCCATCCTTTTTGCAAAATCTACCAATATCTGTCCTTCTGCGTTCCTGTCCTGGATACCAAACCTGCCCATCATTTCCTTGTCCCCTCTGTTTGTCCAATGACCACTCTTTCACCTCTGGGGGTATTCTGCATGACTTCATCTAACTCACTCCAGAATCTCTTCTTCTCTTCTAACTCACATCCTGCCTGTGGGGCATAAGCACTAACAACATTGAACATCACACCTTCAATTTCTAACTTCATCACTCTGTCTGACACTCTTTTCACTTCTAGAACATTCCTGACAAACTCCTCCTTCAAGATGACTCCTACTCCATTTCTCTTCCCATCCACACCATTAAAAAAACAGCTTAAACCCTGCTCCTAAGCTTCTAGCCTTGCTACCTTTCCACCTGGTCTCCTGAACACACAGAATGTCCGCTTTCTTCCTCTACATATATATATATATATATATATATATATATATATATATTTTTTTTAGACTATGCAACACTCATTTTTTACTTTGCTGCATGAACTTTTTAATGACCTCATTACATCGTTTAAATATGAACAGTTTTTGGGAACGAAGAGGTTAGGGAGTGAAGTTGGTTGAAGTTAATTGCTGAATTGCAGGTACTGTATAATGTGTCATTAGATTTGGCTGTAAATGTGGTTTTTAAATTCACTTTAGTGCTGCATAGCTCTTGAAACATGATCATTGTCATACTCAGGGGATTTCTTTTCTTTTTTAGACACACATTTCATCTACCATAGCCTCTTTTTTCTAAAGCTCATTCTTCTGATTTTTGTCTTCATCTATTTTTTGAGTAATTGTCTCCTTTTTCAAGTCCCTATTATCTCACACTTTTTCTTTTTTGGGCTTTGATAAGAATTTGACCATGTTCTGTATTATCACATTTGGGTTGATAAACATTTCTGAATTCTATTTTCAGACAATGAAGCTAGCCATTTTATCACCGTCTCTCTCTCTCTCTCTCTCTCTCTCTCTCTCTCTCTCTCTTTTTTTTTTTAGCATGGCATGCTTTACATAAAAGAATGACAAGGTAGACTAAGTATATATCTTTTTTAATGGTTTCAGATGTATAGCAGTGTTAAAACAAAAACCTGTGGTGATGCACAGTCTAAGTTGCATTCTTTATTTTTGCGAGACTACAGTATAGCCATTTTCACTGCAGTGCAGAGAACATGGTTAATTTATTTAAATTTAAATCAATTAGATTTTCACTAATAAAAAACTCTAGGTGAAAAATTAACTTGACTGGTTCAAATACATTAAGAACTTTTTACATTAACTGCATTTGATTTAAACTTGAAATCTCCAGATGATCGGCTCAATGCTTTTCTGTTGCACTGCTCAAGGACCCTCATGTAGGCTGTTGAGTCCTGTGGTCTCTCCTGATGTGCTGATGCTGGCTGGAGTCCTCATCTTGGAAGACTTTCCCAGATGTGCACTAACAAACTGTGAACATGACTTTTCACTGTTGGTGATATAAACTCTTTCCCGCAATATTTAAGAATTACAGTTGTATAACCAACCGGAGTACTTTTTGGACTGTATTGAATTTCTCATGTATGTTCATGTAAAAGAACCAGCTCTGACTTTCGTCAAGAGTAGCTGCATAGCCGTCAGCGTGTTTCTGCCCTCTTCCCGAGTAAGCTGGGATGGGCACCAGTCTCCCTGTGACCCTAATTAGGATTAAGTGGCTACAGAAAATGAACGATGATGAACAACTGAGGAAGGGTTTCCCTTCTAGGCCTGGTTTCTCTCAAGGTTTCTTCCTCAGAACTACTGAGGGAGTTTTTCCTTGCCATTGTCTTGCTCGTTAGGGATATGAAGGGTAATAGGAAAATTTTTAATTCCTTTCTACTTTGTAAGCTCCTACTTTCCCTGTTTTACAGTGCAAAGCTGCTTTGCGCTATACAGTACAACTAAAACGGAACTGAACTGAACTGTGCAAACAAGATGATATGAAGGACAGAAAGGTTCAGTATAAATATTTCACCAACAAAAAAATTAACATATTTTTGTTCTTATGAGTTCATCAGGGTCTGTTTTTTTGTTTGCTTCTTTGTTTGCCTGCCAACAGGAAAACTACTGTACTGATATTCACCAAACTTGGTGAAGGGATGGGTTATGGGACTGGTAAAACCTGTAATATTTTGGAGATGATCAATGCATGGAATCATTTTGAAGAAAGAAAAAATCCTGAAAATCCTTAAAATGTGGTGATATTTTCATCCGGTGTCCACTTGGGGAGATATTGCATTGTAACGACTGCAAGTTATAATAATCCATTTGTGCCTGGTGGTAATATTTTGCAATCTAGTTGCATTCTGTGTAGTGCCTTGTCTCAACTCCCTATTGTACCACAATCATACATCCTCCTTCTTCATACTAAAGAAAAGGAAGGATCTCCAGTTCAAAAATCTTCATTGAAAACAATGCAGATTAATCGTATCCTATTGTGATCCAGAATTAGCATGCCCTTCCCCTAAATTTAAAATCACAGCCATGTTGTACAACCAGAGGCTGAATTGATCTAGCTGTTTATCACACCTGTCACCTATCACAGATGACTCAGCTAAAATGAAAGGCACCCATGACTGGTCACCAGGGACAAAAGATTTAAATCAGACATACAGGCTGTGAGGTGTGTATGGGGAGATTTAAATTCTGAGCAAATACAAGGATCCCTCACTTTCCGCAGTTAATTGGGACCGAGATCCTTACGCGACCATCAAAATCCGCGAAGTAGGATCACTCCTCCATCCCTGACTGACATATACGTACGTGTATATGTATATATAATATCAATAAATACATTTCCAACGCTATAATTGCTTATAATAACAATTAAACATTGAAAAAATAACATAAAATGTAAATAAAATATAAATACAGATGCTCTCCAACTTACCAACATTCGTTTTGCTAACATCCGGAGATACCAACATGTCCAAGGTCGAAAGTGAAAGTGAAATGAAATTGAAGAACATGTAGAAATAGAAATGGAATAAAATCTACAGAAAGATAGATCATAAATATAAGTATGAAATATGATTAAACATTATCCTGAGGTACATTTAATACTAGGCTCCAGCAGAGGGGGGTGTGGCTGCGCAGACACAACAATGTATCCAGTTTTGATGGGAGATTTTGGGTTGTTTTTTGTTTTGTGTTGGTTTAGGGTTTTTTTTTTTGTTGGTTTTTTTTTTTTTTTTTTTTTTTTTGCATAATTGGCCTTGTTTTTGTGACATTTTCCTTAACTTTTCCACCTGTTCTTCCTTAATTTCCTTATTTTTATTTCGATGAATAATTATTTATTATTTAAGAACCTGCGATGCACTGAAGCCGCATTAATTGAAGCGTGAAGTAACGAGGGCTCCCTGTTGTTTATAAGTGTGCTTTCCAGCCTGCATGGTTTTGGAAGATCATTAAACTTAAATTTGTGGGTTTTCCATTCATGGGATTGGATAGGCAATGATATAGAACGTTAGATCTCATCTTAGATCAGATAAAGTTCTGTGTCTTCACTTCTGTCTTTGCAGCAATGGATTTTAGCATAAAGTGAGCAGACGTCCAAGAATCCTACAGTGCTCATGTCAGCTTTATTATTGGGTTGAGGATCAAGAGTTTAATATACAGTTATACTCTCCCTTTGTGCCACCTGACAACTTGAAAGTGAATTTTGTACTACAATGCTTTATGAACCTCTTTAACTTTTAAATGCGAAAAGCAGTGCCATGTCCAGGTTTGGAGACGAGGACGAAACGGAGGGTGGAGTACAAGGAAAAATCCTTTTTAAAGGAAAACTGTGGGCGGGAACCACCTAGGTGTAGTAGGAAAAGGTTGAATTCATAGCATCGAAGATGTTTACACATTGCGATGATGTTACATTATCTTCATAACAACCCAGTTATGGTGAAAAAGGAGCTGAGCTGAAATGCAAAGCTCTCAAGTTTCCTGTCAATTTACGTTCCTACCATCACCTATGGTCACACGCTTTGGGTAGTGACCAAAAGAATAAGATCGTGGCTAAAAGTGGCTGGTATGAGCTTCCTTCATAGGGTTGTGGGGCTCTCACTCAGAAATAGGGTGAGAAGTTCGGTCATCCAGGGCTTAGAGTAGGACCACTGTTCCTCCATGTTCAGAGGAGCCAGTTTGGGTGGCTTGGGCATCTGGTTAGATAGAATGCCTCCCAAACACCTATCTGGTCAATCCAGAACACACTGGAGGGACAATGTCTCTCAGCTGGTCTGTGAACACAGAAGAGCTGGAGGAAGTGACTGAGGAGAGGGACGTCCAGACCTCACCGCTTATAGGCTGCTGCCTCCATGACCCCACCCTGGATCAAATATAAGATGACTGACACTTGTAAACAGCGCTATCTTTATGCCCTCTTTTCATGTCAGGGAGTTCTTTCCTGCCACTGTCACCTCTGACTTGCTCATGTAAATGTACATCTGGATTTTTCCTTGAAGCTGCTTTGTAGTGTTAGGATTTATCTGTGTCCCAGATTAAAGTTACAAGTCAGCTCAAGATACAGTACTGCTGCCTTTATTTAGCAGTCAGCATTCCTCATTCCCAGGAGCGACATCAATTAAAGAAATGCACATCGTTCTGCGATCTTCTTTATTTGAATGCATGCAAACAGACACCACACTCTGGTTTATTAAACTCTTCCCATTTTAACACTGTGATATTTAAAACTTTGCCGTTATTCTTGAGTATATCTGTGTTTATTCATTCATTTTCTGGACCCACTTAATCCTAATTACGGTCGCAGTGAGGCTAGCGCCCATCCCAGCCGACTCAGGGAAAGGGCAGAGTACACCCTGGATAGCTCGCCAGGCCATCGCAGGGCAGAAACACAATGACGTTGTGCAGCTAGTCTTGTCGAACGTCTGCAATGGTTCTTTTACAGCCTCACACCATAGACAGTGAGAGACGTGGCCGGCCTTTGAAAACCCAGTTAGCTGCACTAGGGGGGACAGTGACAATCCGTTGAGAGTGGGGCTCGAACCCCCAACCTTAAGATCAGTGATCCAGCACCTTTACCACCAGACCACCAATGCTGTATTTGTGTTTATGTGATTCAAAGTAGTATGCCATTGTAGCGCAGTGGTTAGCGTGTCAACCTTACAGCAAGAAGGTCTGGGGGTATCTGTGTGGAGTTTGCATGTTCTCCTCGAGCTTGTGTGGGTTTCCTCCGGGTACTCCTGTTTCCTCCCACAGTCCAAAAATGTGCACAGTAGGCAAACTGACTGTCACAAGTCTCCCCTATATGGAGTGTGTGTTTGACTTGTTGTATGTGTTGGCCCTACAATGGCCTGGTGAGCTGTACAGGGTGAATCCCACCATCCAACAGAGCCGACTGAGATGGGCCCCAGCCTCCCCGTGACCCTAATTACAAATAAATGGTTCGGAAAATGAATGAATGAATGAATGATTCCAAGTAATTTATGCTTCTACAGGGTGACCCATAAAAGCCTTCCACTTTTCAAAGGTACGTCAACGAAACCCTCGGTGTACTCTGGTTTCCTTCCATAATCCAAACACATGCACATTAGACTAAGTGGCTGTTCCAAATTGCCCTTAGGTGTGAAACTGAGTGTGAATGATTGTGTGAATATTGGTTCTGCGATGGCCTGGCAAACTGTCCAGGGTGTACCGGCTGAGATGGGTGCCAGCCTTCACGTAACCCTAATTAGCAATAAGTGGCTTAGAAAATGAATGAATGATTTGAAAGTGAGTATGTGTGGATGTGAGTGTTGCCTCGAGATGGTCTGATCAGGGTACATCCCACTTTCGCCTAGCTAGCCAGCCTCCCCGCAACCCTAGCAGGATTAAGCAGTTCCTCAAATGAGAAAGTAA
This sequence comes from Plotosus lineatus, assembly GCA_024760905.1. NCBI lineage: Eukaryota > Metazoa > Chordata > Actinopteri > Siluriformes > Plotosidae > Plotosus > Plotosus lineatus. The sequence continues at coordinate 28,969,220 of CM045740.1, read as the reverse complement.
CTGAGTGAGCGTGATCAAAGTATTATTTTACGTGTGCTAATAGCGATGAATAAAAACTGTATTGAATGAAGTTTTACGTGTGCAAATAATAATTTGATCATCTTTAACTTCTTTGTAGAATTAGCTTTGAAATGTGGGAGGGTTTTTTGGATCACCATGTCGAAGTCAGAATTCAGAGCCAGGAATAGGAACAGCTAGGCAGCAGTTGATTAGTGATCTGGATTGAATGATATGACTCGAAGGGATCAGTTTGAGTCTAAATCCGTCTGTGTCTAATGTAGCCATTGAGGCTTGTATCCCAGGGTTGGAACAGAAAGAACACACTTCAGAAAGTTAAAAAGAAAAAGCAGATGCCACAGGATGAACTCAGCTTAGAAAAAAAAAAATCCTACATATTAATAATACTTATGTAAATGTTTTCTCTTTAACCTCGGTGTCACTTTTATTTTATTTATTTCGTTTTAGAGGTCAGTGATGAACGAATTTGTCTCTGCATTTCTGCACCATCAAACAGATATTCAAATGTCCTTTTATACGGCCTACATGTGTGTATATGTGTGTGATTAATGTGTTAGGCCGTCGTTTTTTGCCCTGCTGACTGCAAAAAGTTGGCGCATGATAAATGAGAGTGTGGATGTGCTTGACGAACCGAACATGCTCTCTCCAACACTCGGAGTTTGTGCCTCAGCACATACACAATTAATCAGGCGCTCTGCAAGGGTTGGTGGTAAACATATAAAAATAATTGCTAATAATATATATTATTTGTATAAGATGGTATTTTTCTATAGAAAAATGATACATCTTTGAATGTTGTAACTGACCAATCAAATTCAGTTATTCAAATACTGTACATTGTGTGGTAATTTTTACAAATAATTTGCTCAGGGTTTTTTTGTAAATATATCTACAAGTGTGGTACATGAGTAAAGCAATTCATGTTAGAGGGGGTGAAAATGGGGAATATCTACACATGTCCGGGTTTCAAGGGTGTAACAAAATAGGCGTATTGGCAACATTTATAGCAGAAGTCGGCAACCCAAGGCTCCGGAGCCGCATGTGGCCCTTTCATGCTGTGGTTCCCGGCAGAGCTAAAAACACACAACACTATTATTTAAGTGGTTGTTATTAGCAATTGTTTTTTAAGTTGGTGTAGTGTTAGAGTGCTGGGCTCATGATCGAGAGGCTGTGAGTTCAAGTCCCTGTTATACCCTCATCATGCTAACATGCCTGGGCAACATCTTAACCACAAGATTGCCTCTGTTCACCCAGCAATATAAATGTGTACAACTACAAATACTGGGAATTATCAAATAATGGGATTATCAGCCCATTCAGTGCAACTTTTAGTTGCTTCACACTAAGGCAGTGCTTCTCAATTATTTTCTGTGACACCCCCTCTATGAAGAAAATACATTTCATGCCCCCACCAATGCCCCATGTGTGACTATAAATAGTGTTTACTGCACTTCATGTTGTTTGCTCTGTGCTTTTTCCCTACACCATAGCACGACAATGAGAGTGCCACTGCCAATTACTGTAGTGGATGCGCAATTACACTTAATTCTAGTACAGTATGGCAAAAAAGCATGTTCCTCAGCCCCGCATCACATCACGCCCCCATGGGGCGTGTCCCACTATTTGAGAAGCACTGCACTCAGGAAACCAGGGATAAGCCAGTCGGTTCGATTTTAAAACCCCAACAGACTTAACTTTATATTAATTAATCAATCTAATCACTGATCAAACATGTACAGACAGTAAATCACTCGCTTCTGTTAGTATAACACACCATTAAATTACAATTGAGATAATTAATGCATTCGGCCGAGCGCGTTACGGAGCACCCCACGAACGTTTAATAATGAATGTAAAAATGAATAAAAAAAATGTTTCAGAATGCTTTAATTAATAAATATGTTACTAAAATGGTTTAATATGTTAATAAAATGTTTAAATGGTTTAATAAATAAATTTCTTTTACTTTTAACTCATCTTTCATAGAAAATTGGTGTACTTTTATCATTTTTAAAGGGTTTATGGGGTAGTCTTGGGAGCCTTGGAACGAATCACGTGTTTTACATGTAAAATGCGCCTCTACTTACGAAAACTCCAGGCTACGAAAAATGCGCTGGAACGGATTAATTTCGTAATTAGGGGGCCGACTGTACATTGTTGCGCAGCCACGTCCCCCTCTGCCAGAGCCTAGTCTTAAGTGTACCTCAAAATAATGTTTCAACATATTTCAGACTTAAATTTATGATCTATCTTTCTGTAGATTTTATTCCATTTCTATTTGTACTTGTTTTTCAATTTCTTTTCACTTTCACTTTTGACCTTGGAAAGCTTTGTTGGTATCTCCAGGTGTTTGCAAAACGAATGTTGGTAAGTTGGAGAGCACTTCTGTATTTATATTTTATTTACATGTTATGTTATTTTTTCAAGGTTTAATTGTTATTATAAGCATTTATAGCATTGGATATGTATTTATTGATATTATATACACATATACATGTACGTATACATCAGTCGGGGGTGGGGGAGGCGATCCTACTTCACAGATTTCGATGGTTGCATGGGGATCTCGGTCCCAATTAACCGTGGAAAGTGAGGGATCCCTGTAATCTGTTGATTCGTTTGAAATACAACACCCACACTGTAAAAGAGGGGACAGAATTTTAAAGTCTGTTCTTGGGAGCAAAATACTGGATTGGCATTGCATCTGCTTTTAGACTCTTATCAGGGGATATAACAAGCACGATTCTAGACCAAAGTGATTTTTTTTTTTTTTTAACCAATCCTACTGTGCTGGCAAATATTGAATATTGTGCTGCCTACCGCATCCTTCCATTTCCAGTATGTCACTGCTGAAGTGTTTCATTTCTCACTTCTTAATAGCAAACAGTAGAAAATGAATTTATGCTCAGGCAAATTTGCACTGGGTATACCAGTGTCACCGCTCCACCATCTGATAACCCTGGCTTTACCCTAAGCTCACGATGTCCATGATCTCCACGAGTCAAAAAAGTGTGAAACTCCATGATTTATGACCACACCTGGAGCACAATTGAGATATAAAAATGAGGCAGGTCTGTTACGCTCTGTTAAGATTTTTTAAGGTCTCCTGTGTTTCCCATGTTTGATCACGATTGGCATCAAGTCATAATTAACCATGATAATTATGCCAAAATTTTTGTTTTTTCCCTTTCGACTGGTTCCTTAGGGTCGCCAAAGCGTGTTTGATTTGGCAGAGGTTTTTATATCGGATGCCCTTCCTGACACAACCCTTTAGCGAGGGGCAGAAATACGCTGACAACTTTGCAGCTACTCTTGACGAAAGTCAGCAATGGTTCTTTTACATACGTCACACCATAGACAGTGAGAGACATGGCCGGCCTTTGATAACCCAGTTAGCTGCACTGGGGGGACAGTGACAACCTTGTGGAGAGTGGAACTCGAACCCTCAACCCTAGGATCAGCAATCCAGCACCTTTTACCACCAGGCCACCACTGCCCTATTGTAATGATCATCACAATTATCACAATTCAATGAAGTTCCCTCACGATCATCATGATTTCACCAATTTCTCTTGAGATAATCACAATTCTCGCAAACTGTGGAGATCATGGGCTTTGTGGCCCCAGTGTCAACCCAGGATTACAAAGACTTTCCCTTATTTAGTACTGCAGCTGTGATTGACTGCAGGAGGCCAAGTATGTTCAGCTTCTAGGGAAAGATGCTTGTAGTCCATTTTATAGACTCTTGGTAAACAGAGTACTTGATGTGGTTTGAGTCTTGCTTTATGAGTTTATTTATCTGCTCATCTACAGTGAGGCTGTCTACGGAATAAAAAAGAAGGGGAAAGTATCTTCCTTCACCCCTTTATCTGTGAGATGAGGCAATTTCCAATTTCTGTTCCAGCTCTTGCCAGAGAAGTGCCTGCTTTAGGTCTCTGTCCGATTCCTAAGAAATGAAGCAGGCACCCGGGACGGAGGATTTAATCCTGCAAAATGGCCACTGCCTTCTCATTCAGGAGGCTCAGTAAAGCTTGAAATAGTTTTGGCTTCTCTCCCCAATCGTTTTGAGTGTGTGCGTTTTGAGTGTGTGTGTGTGGGGTTCTATAAATTGAACCAATCTGAACTTCAGCAAAGTCAGAAAGAAATGGCACTTGCGAACAATCAGACAGCTGGTGAAATGAAGGCACAAAAGCTGGATTTTAAAAAAAAGAAAGATCAATGGGCACTTAATCTACAGTACTAGTATTATACTATTAAAATCTTAAATCCATAATGATACTTTTGGCTCACTTTTCTGACATGGAGCAGATGGAGGTACTCAGGGTGGTGGTGTATTTCTTGATCACATCTTAATACACTGCGTTTGCCTGCAAAGCTGCTACCAATGAAAGCTTTTAATAATGCAATCGCCGTCAAATGGATGGTGTTTTGTCGAAATATAGCTCAGGGGAACTAAGGCAATTCCTGATAATTAAAGCAATGGTCGGGGTGGAAAGATTTTTTGTGGGTTTCCTGTTGGAATAAAAGAAAAGAATGAAAGATTTGTGCAGATGAAATACTTATCGAAGGATCTTCTCCTTTTTTTCCAGGGGTCACCACAGCGAATCATCTGATTCACATGTTTGATTTGGCATAGGTTTTTACGTTGGATGCCCTTCTTAACACAACCCTTTAGCAAGGGGTAGAAACATGCTGATGGCTAGGCAGCTACTCTTTACGAAAGTCAGCAATGGTTCTTTTACACGAACCTCTCACCACAGATAGTGAGAGACATGGCCGGCCTTTGATAATTCAGTTAGCTGCACTGGGGGCACAGTGACAACCTTGTTGAGAGTGGGACTCGAACCCCCAACCCTAGGATCGGTGATCTTGTGTCCTTTACCGCCAGGTCACTACTGCCCTCTGTACACTTAATGCACTAAAACCACAAGAGGATCCAGTGCTTTTGATTTAAAAAATGCCACATGATTTACTGGCTAATGACGATGATGATGATGACTGTGGCTGAACTATGGATTATTCGCTGTTGCTGTGCCAATATCTCGCAATATATACTAAGAGAGCTTTATGGGGGTTTTTGTTCAATTTTGCATTTTTGGGAATGCTTCTACTGACCTATCCAGGGAACATGGCTTATAATTTTCAAACATTGACAGAATAATTAATTAATTATGAACATAAAGGAAACACAGCCTACAGAAATCTCATGGGGAGTTCTACTGTTAAACGTTGTCTGAATCTGAACGTTAAATTAATTTTCAGGGGAATATGTGAAAGCCCATTGCAGTACAGTAAGTGTAGTCTCCAGAGATGTACAATGGGACAATGCTGTACAATATCTCTATAACACCACTCCTCTCGGACATACAAAGAATTCATTATCCATTCCTCTGTCTCAGTTCCTCCTCTTTCATTCATCTCGCTTTCCTTCCATTAGCTCTTTTTTATGAGTACTGTTGCAGAGAATTTCTCCAAGACACCAGTATTCCATTTTAAAGTTTATTCCCTTAATACAGCCTGTCTTTTTGGGTCAAGACAAGTGGGGACTTGGACTATAAGACATTATTATAGTTAAATGTGTCAAGAATTTCACAAAATTAGCATTCTTTTAAGTTAAAATGGGTCTAAATGATCCATCCTTGACAGCTTATGTTGTGCCTGGAAGACATTCTGTCAGGATTTTTTTGACAGATTTATAACCATCTTTATGCTTTCAGTGCCACGAGAACATTTGAAGGGAAGTTCTTAACTTATAGACACCCAGCTCTGGTTCTGTTCAAATCACAATGCGTACGATGGTGAGTACACAAACCAATGCTGGAAAGAGCCGGAGCTCTTATTCGATATACGTATTCGATATAAGCCACGTAATACGTAACCTTATCAGGCTTTACCGCAGCGCCTCACGTTTTCATACATCTTGAGCTTTACTCTTTCCAGCTAGCCTTTTATCTAGAGTAGCAACTACAGCCAAGCAGTCTAATCCAACCTCACAAGCATTTCTCACAGAACCTAAATGCTTTCAAGCACCCGTGTCTCTCCTGGAATCACATGCTGGGCTGGTAGCACAAGCACAAATTGAGTGAACAGAGAAAATGGTTCCCGTTGTTATTTGGTATGAAGGTGAAGAAAACACTTTGAGGGGTTCGAGTCAGTCCAGAAAAACAAGGTTCCTGTTGTTGAAATGGAGCCGTACTAGTTTGTAAAACTGAAGTTTCATGAAGCTCAGAATGGTTTTTGGATTGTAACTTATGATTCAATCAGAAACAGTGTATAAATAAAGTTTGCTTTTTAAAAAAATAACGAATGACTTATGTAACAGCCATGAAGGTCACAACATGAATAAATAATTCAAGATGTGCAGGGAGGTAGTCGCAGGGAGGCCAGTCTATTGCAGGGCTAATACACACAGCCTTTCACACTCACACTTAGGAGCAAATACAGCCAAATGTAGCCCTATGTGCATGTCTTTGGATTGTGGGAGGAAACTGAAGTACCTGGAGTAAACACACACAAGCACAGGGAGAACACGCAAACTTAAAATAGAAAGTCCGGGACTTGTACTTGACTGTAGATATGCTAACCACTTTAAAAAAATGCTAATTAGAGATAGAACCCATGTCCTACTGCAGCCATAGATTCCTGTTCTTGGTGGACCAGATTGGAACACTTTGTGGGTTTCTGCTTGTATAGACCATCCACATCACACTTTGATTTGTGGTGCTGTTGAAAAATGTGAGTTATTGTACATTTCCTGTCAGCTCAAAGCAGTTTGTTCATTATCTTCTTACCCCCATCATCAACAAAGTCATTCCAGCTGCAGAAATGAAACCCAGTTAATGTTTTCATAGCATTCTATGAACTTTAAAAGCTTTTTTGTCTCATTACATCAATATCAAGAGATCAACGTCTTCTTCTTCTTTTCCTTTCAGCTGTTCCCTTCAGGGGTCGCCACAGCGAATCATCTGCCTCCATCTCACCCTATCCTCTGCATCTTCTTCTCTTACACCAACTGCCTTCATGTCCTTCTTCACCACGTCCATGAATCTTCTCTTTGGTCTTCCTCTAGGCCTTCTGCCTGGCAGTACCAACCTCAGCATCCTACTACCAATGTACTCACTATCCCTCCTCTGTACATGTCCAAACCATCTCGATCTAGCCTCTCTGACTTTGTCTCCAAAACCTGTAACATTTTCTGTCCCTCTGATGTGCTCATTCCTGATTCTATCCATCCTCGTTACATTTTCATCTCTGCCACCTCCAGCTCTGCGTCCTGTCTTTTCACCAGGGCCACTGTTTCTAAACCATACAACATTGCTGGCCTCAACACCGTCTTGTACACGTCTCCTTTCATTCTTGCCGATACCTTCCTATCACACATCACACCGGACACTTTTCTCCAACCAGCCTGCACACGCTTCTTCACCTCTTTTCCACACTCTCCATTGCTCTGGATTGTTGAGCCTAAGTATTTAAAATCCTCCACCTTCTTTATCTCTGCTCCCTGTAACCTCACCATTCCTGTTGGGTCCTTGTCATTCACACACATGTATTCTGTCTTACTGAGGCTAACCTTCATTCCCCTCCTTTCCAGGGCATACCTCCACCTCTCTAGATTTTCCTGCACTTGTTCTCTGCTCTCACTGCAGATCACAATGTCATCTGCAAACATCATAGTCCATGGGGAATCTTGTCTAACCTCATCTGTCAGCCTGTCCATCACCATAGCAAACAAGAAGGGGCTCAGAGCCCTTGATGCAGTCCCACCTTCTCTATTAACATCCTCAAGGCAAACACTGCGTCTGTGGTACTCTTTCTTGGCATGAAACCAAACTGTTGCTCACAAATGCTGACTTCTGCCATTAGTCTAGCTTCCACTATTTTTTCCCATAACTTCATCGTGTAGCTCATCAACTTCATCCCTCTGTTGTGGCAACTCTGTACATCTCCCTTGTTCTTAAAAATGGGCACCATCACACTTCTTCTCCATTCCTCCGGCATCCTCTCACTCTCTAAGACCTTGTTGAATGTTCTTGTCAGGAAATCTACTGCTACCTCTCCTAGACACTTCCATACCTTCACCGGTATGTCATCAGGACCAACTGCCTTTCCATTCTTCATCCTCTTCAATGTCCTCAACAGTCACCTCTTTTACTCTTTTTATCTCTCTCATTTTCCTCATCATTCATCAGCTTTTTTCAAAGTAATCTTTCCATCTTCCCAGCTCACTTCTGTCATCAGTCAATACATTTCCCTCTCTGTCCTTAATCACTCTAACTTTTTGCACGTCCTTCCCATCTCTATTTCTCTGCTGTGCCAACCTGTATAAATCATTGTCTCCCTCTTTACTTTCCAACCGAGCATACAAGTCATCATACGCCCTCTGTTTGGCCTTTGACACCGCTACCTTCGCCTTACGCTGTGTCTCCCTGTACTCCTGTTTACTCTCTTCAGTCCTCTCTATGTCCCACTTCTTCTTAGCTAACCTCTTCCTTTGTACACACTCCTGCACTTCCTCATTCCACCACCAAGTCTCCTTATCTCCTCTCCTTCGAGATGACACACCAAGTATTCTCCTACCTGTCTCCCTAAGCACATTAGCTGTAGTTGTCCAGTCATCTGGAAGCAATTCCTGACCCCCCAAAGCCTGTTTCAACTCCTCCTTGAAGACAACCCGACACTCTTCCTTTTTCAGCTTCCACCACTTTGTCTTCTGCTCTGCCTTTTCCTTCTTCAACTTCCTCACCATCAGCGTCATCCTGCACACCACCATCCTATGCTGTTTGGCAACACTCTCACCCGCTACTATTTTGCAGTCACTGACTTCCTTCAAATTACATCGCCTACACAAGATATAGTCTACCTGTGTGATCCTACCTCCGCTTTTATAAGTCACCCTATGCTCCTGTCTCTTCTGGAAGAAAGTATTTACCACAGCCATTTCCATCCTTTTTGCAAAATCTACCAACATCTGTCCTTCTGCATTCCTGTCCTGGATAACAAACCTGCCCATCACTTCCTCGTCCCCTCTGTTTCCTGCACCAACATGTCCATTGACGTCTGTTCCAATGACCACTCTTTCACCTCTGGGGGTATCCTGCATCACTTCATCTAACTCACTCCAGAATCTCTCCTTCTCTTCTAGCTCACATCCTGCCTGTGGGGCATAAGCACTAACAACATTGAACATCACGCCTTCAATTTCTGACTTGAGACTCATCACTCTGTCTGACACTCTTTTCACTTCTAGAACATTCCTGACAAACTCCTCCTTCAAGATGACTCCGACTCCATTTCTCTTCCCATCCACACCATGGAAAAAACAGCTTAAACCCTGCTCCTAAGCTTCTAGCCTTGCTACCTTTCCACCTGGTCTCCTGAACACACAGTATATCCACCTTCCTCCTCTGCATCATGTCAGCCAGCTCTCTACCTTTTCCTGTCATAGTTCCAACATTCCAAGTCCTCACTTTCAGTCCTAGACTCATGCCTTTCCTCTTCTCTCTCTGTCTACGGACACACCTCCCGCCTCTCCTTCTTCGACGTCTTCGACCAACAGTAGTCCAATTTCCACCAGCACCCTGTTGGTTAACAGCACTGATGGCGGTCGTTGTTAACCCGGGCCTCGACCGATCCAGTATGAATTTTTTTGTTGTGACTCGCATATTTTATTTGGAATTTGTTTTATGCCGGATGCCCTTCCTGACACAACCCTCTTCATTTATCCGGGTTTGGGACCGGCGTGAGGGAGAGGCACTGGTTTGTGCCCCTCCCTCACGGCTGCATTAATATCAAGAGATCAACAGGTCCTGTAATTAGCTTGGTTGGTATCAACAATCATACCACAGTCAAGTTATGCTTGAGATCTGTAGTTATCACGGAGACCAGAAACCACATTTCTCCCCCCAATTAATGTGTACATTACTTGCTGCCAGTATATGATGGCTGGTTTGATCAATGCATTATTGAGAAAGAGTACAGGTTTTCTAATACAGGCTGATTTGTCTGTACTTTGACATTCACTAGTATATAGGCAGTAGGCAGTAAGTGTAATTCTAAATCCCATGCACACAGACTTTGATAATATTATCATGCACCAGATACTTTTCTGAACTGTTGAACTGGTCATTCCATCAACTTCTTAATACTGCTTTTTACATTCAAATTGTTGAAAAGAAAGAAGTACAATTTTTTTTTTTCTTGTAAAGCAGGTCAAAAATGCAGTTTGGGGTTATACACAGATAAAACCCTTACACACATGCATACACACTCAAAAAAATAAGCACTACCTGTCTCCCACGCATTAATCACCTCACTTGCCTTCTTTGGCCAAGGACAAACCTCCGGTTATTTTTAACACTCCTTTCAGCTCCTACGGAGAGAGAGAAAGAGGGAATTACAGAGATGGGAAATGGCTGTGTTCAGCTTTCAGCTTTTTAGCTAAAATGTCACAAGAAGCATATATGAGATGAAATGGAAAGTTAATTCAATTATTAATTTATTTGCAGAACTGTTTAATCATATGGTTAATTCCAGGGCTGTTGGGAGGCTGGAGCCTATTTCAACCAGCTCTGGGAAAAGGCAGGGTACACCATGAGTTCCCCATTCAATTGCAGGGCCTACACACACACACACACACACACACACACACACACACACACACACACACAAAACCATTCACTCTCACATTCACAGAGCAACTCACACAGGGGTAATTGTGCATGTCATTGGGGTGTATGAGGAAATCCGCCAAAACAAAACCAATGAAAGCATTGCCGAGGCTGGGACTGGGTTTTAGTAGCTCGCCAGGCTTTTTAATGAGCAAGTATTTTAATTATATAGAGGTAGTGACATTAAGATTCAATTCGATTTAATTCCCAAAATATTTTTAACAAACTTTGAATGGTGACAATTCATGACAGATACGACTCCTAAACAGCATAACTTTTCTTCAGTGTAAAACTAACTCGATCGAACAATGCTGTAAGTTATATAACAGAAGCGTGTTCTGCGCTTCATCAGTATTTATGCAACGGGCCATATCGTACCCTAGACAACCGAAAGCACTACTGAAACTCCACACACTCTGAGCCACCGCTGACCTTCGTCCACTCCACCAGGCTTCCCGTCTGCTCTTATAAACTGTTGTGCCAGCTAAGTCTGCCTGATTTGGACGATTCTAGATTAGATATTTTGAAGCATGCATGAGCTACATGCAGGGGTTTAATACTCGAAACAAAATACACTACCATATCTTAAAAATAATCAGTTGAAACATAACGAGTCTGTACCAGCACCTGAGGCATAATTTTAAATTCTAAATAAAGTGTAAATAGAGCTCCAAAGTCGGCTAAACTGGCTGTGGGGGTGTTGCTTGAAGCTTTTGTGCCAAATACATGCTATCAATATGTATTTTTTTTTTACTTACTGCATTGCACACAGTGGGACATCCGCTGCACAAAGACTGCAGTTTTATTAAATTTATAATTAATGGAATGCAAAGCCCTATTAAGCACGTCTTCAAATTTTTAAAATGTATATATTTTGAGTTAAATACTTGAACTGTGTACATCAAAGTACACAGGCTGTTCCTTATTCTTATATCATTATATTTAATCTTATTGACTTGCAACAATCCGAAATGGCTGATTATTCAATCAATATCGATTGCATTATTATTGTGCTTTGTCATAAATGTTATTAAACCATTTACCCTTAGGCACAGTGATGTTAACTGCATCCCACATAAACATGCATTCTTTTTTAGCCTTAATTGGCTGCTCTAACCTTTTCCATTAAGATTGTTTTGCCATTGCTTCTCTGAATGAGTCAACTACATCAGCATAATATAAGACAAATGGCTGGGGAATGAGAGGGAGTTTCTGACATAGCAGTCCATGTAATTACAGAGAGAGACGATTCTCCTGTGGGACATTACACTAAGCTGTCTGCACTTTACTAGTACTAATACACACACACACACACACACACACACACACACACACACACTCACTGCATTTATCTTCCTGAAGCACGCTGAATGTTGGCTTTGTTACCTATATTAGCCATCAATTAAATCCAGCATTGAATGCAGACCTGTAACTGACTTTCTGGTAGGACTCTACAACATGGCGGCAGAGTGGCGTAGTGGTTAGCGCGTCTACCTCACAACAAAAACGTCCTGGGTTCGATTCTCAGGCTGGGCCATTTCTGTGTGGAGTTTGCATATTGTCTTTGTGCTTGTATGGGTTTTCTCCGGGTGTTCTCATTTAACCTCAAAGTCCAAAAATATGCATATTGGGCTAACTGACTGCTCAGGATTGCCTCTAGGTGTGAGTAGCGAGATGTTCAAGGTGTACCCAACCTCTGCCCAGTGTTATCGGAGATAATCTCCAGTCTTCTTGCAACCCTAAAGGATTAAAGGGCGTGGCAAATAAGTGAATGAAACCTATAACACCCTACAACCACTGCAGATTTACTGTCATTTCAATCAGCTGGTTCTCTTTGCACCTCATGATGTGTACTAATCACAACTTATATCTTAGTATTACAGCAGGAAAAGACCAGATTTACTCCCATTATGTGCAGATCAGTAATAAATATAAATGTGTAAAAATATTAGAATAATTCAAGCGCCACAGTTTTTCTCATATTCCTCAAATGGTCTTTGTGTTGTAATGATTATATAAAAATTCACAATGTAAAGAAGGGATGAAAAATGTTTAGTTACAGAATTACTAAGATCTATGACCTTTTTATTAAATACTGTGTCCTTTCTTTTCAGCACCACTGGTGGCTGATGTGCTTTTTGGCAAATTAAAAAAAGATTTAAACTGGTATTAAATTGTAATGTGGTAAACACGGGAATCGATAGCATTACAGAAATGAGAGCTGAGAGATGTGAAAAATAAACAAACCATCTTATTAAATTAGAAGCATTACTAATATCGCAGAGAATGAGTTTATTATCCATAAAACATAATCTAATTTCTGTAGTGCAGCTTTAATTTGAAATATGGTTCATATATTGTGATTTTCAAATACAATATGTACAATCAATGCTATTACTATATACTACATGCGCCGTATCTGATGATTATGTACCAGATTATTCATTTATTCATTTTCTGAACTGCTTAGTCCTAATTAGGGTTGCAGGGAGGCTGGTACCCATCTTGGCCAATTCTGGTGGACAGTTCACCAAGCAGAAACATGCTGACGGCTATGCAGCTTGCTCTTCACGAAAGTCAGCAATGGTTCTTTTACAGCCACAGACAATGAGATACATGGCCAGCCTTTGGTAACCCAATTAGCTCCACTGGGGGGACAGCAGTGAAAACTGTTGATAGTGGGGCTGGAACCCCCAACCTTTGGATCAGTAATCCAGCACCTGACCATCGGGCCACCACAACCCTCTGTACCAGTATTATGAGAACCAAAAACAGGAGGTTGGTTTAAGCATGTCACAGGCTTGAAATGTCACACACTCGCTGGCCACTTTAATTGGAACACATATATGAAACGATCTAATCTTCCAAATTAAAGCAACACATTGCAATGGATGTCCCTCATGTAATGTTTACGTCAAATCTCAGAATGGGACAAATGGTGAAATAATATTCATTTTAATAGCAGTGTGTTTTAAAAAGGTAATAAAGCACATAATCCTTATAATTGCTTTTATTTAAATACACACAGATGCATTAGGGACACGACACATTCTTTTCCAAATCAAAACATGAAGAACAATATATCAAATTCTGTGTTATTCCTTTACAGAAATTGAAGAAAAGTGAATATCAGACTGTTTAAAAACCTGCAGTGTGTACATTTCTTCTTTACAAACTCAAACTCAAACGTTATAAACTGAAAAATGGTTTCAAGTTTTGTTTTCCTTTGAATCACTGAAATAATATTTAGTTATGAAACTATTGTTTCTGAGAACTGCTGCATGTCTGTGTTGTGGAGTCGACCAACTTCCGGCACCTGTGAGCAGGTTTTCCAGCCCAGGATGATTGGACTACATTCCACAGATCTTCTGTATTTCATGGTTTTGCTTCAGAAGATGCATTTATGATGTCACCCCACAAGTTTTCTATTGGATGAAAGTCCGGGTATCAGGCTGTTGCTCCATAACGTCAATCTTGTTGGTCTGGAACCAAGATGATGCCCGTTTACTGGTGTGTTTGGGGTCGTTGTCTTGTTGGAACCCATTTCCAGGGCATTTCTTCTTCAGCAGAAGGCAACACGACCTCTTCAAGTAGTCTGATAGATTCAAACTGATCCATGATCCCTGGGATGTGATAAATAGGCCCGACACTGTAGTATGAGAAACATCCCCATATCATGATGCTTGCACCACCAGGCTTCGCTGTCTTCATAGTGTACTGTGGCTTGAATTCCGTGTCTGGGGGTCGTCTAGTGGGCCACTAAACCCAAAAAGAACAATCTCACTTTTATCAGTCCACAATATGTTGCTCCGTTTCTCTTTAGTCCAGTCAATGTGCTCTTTGGAAAATTATAATCTCTCCAGTACGGTACGTCTTTTTTTCCACACTAGGACTTTGTGGGGCTTCATGCCGATAACTTGGCTTCACATAGGCATCTTCTGATTTTAACGGCACTCACAGGTCACTTTATATCTTCTTTTATCTTCCTATAGTTGATTGTTGGCTGAGTTCTCGCAATTGTGGCTCTTCTTGGATCCATTCGAATGATATTTTTTTGCTTTCTTCCACGTCTTTCAGGTTTTTGTTGCCATTTTAAAGTATTTGGGATCATTTTATCTGAGCTGCCTCTCATTTTCTGCACTTTGTTTTCCCCTCTCCAGTCAACTTTCTAATCCAGATACACTGTTCTTTTGAACAATGTCTGGAACGACCCATTTTCCTCAGAATTTCAGAGAGAAATATTCTATAACCAGCAGGTACAGAATTTGCTGCTTTCCTTCCTTCAATAAGAACAATAATTGGCAGCTGGTTTTCAAAGAATGAATGGCAGCAATAATTGAACTCCACCTGTGTTTAATTTGAACACGCCCCCTTCAATTAGGCATTCAATTAAAAGGTGCTGGATCACTGATCCCAAGGTTTGGGGTTCAAGCCCCACTCTCAACGGGTTGTTACTGTCCCCCCAGTGCAGTTAACTGTATTATTAAAGGCCGGCCATGTCTTTTGCTGTCTATGATGAGAAGTTCATGTAAAAGAACCATTGCTGACTTTCGTCAAAAGTAGCTGCATAGCCATCAGCGTGTTTCTGCCCTGCAATGGCCTGGCATGCTGTCCAGTGTGTACTCTGCCCTTGCCCAGAGTCAGCTGAGGTAGGCACCAGCCTATCCATGACCCTAATTAGGATTAAGCAGTTCAGAAAATGAATGGATAATAATAATAATAATAATAATAATAATAATAATAATAATAAATGGGCATACAGAATTTGTTTTGCAATGTCGATTGATTATTCAGCCCTCCATGTTCTCAAAATTTAGGGATGTAGCCATCAGTGAATTTGAGTTTCATACCCCTGTGTTACAAGCTTCGGGTATATAAAGGGAATTAAACAAGTTTAATGGGTCAACCCGCCTCATGAATCGTTTCTATACAGTAAATATAAGAAATCCAACTGTGAACTCTGCAATATTTGTTACAGAGATTACGTAAAAGTTCAGTAAGTGCACAGATGTGGATATATGGCGTTGGTGAAGAAATTCTTATTACCTCCTCCATGGAGATTATGTTTTCGGTGTTTGTATGTTCGTTAGCAGGATTACACAAAAAGTAATAATGGCTTTATTAAATTCAGGGGATGCTCCTGTTCAAATTCTGGAATTTAAAAAATATTTCTTGACATTGGGTGATTTTATAAAAATGTGGTATTGCAGCAGGCCCTGCAGAGAGCACTGGATACTTTCTGTTATTTTGAAAAAAGTCAATATTGGATTTTCATGACTTTTTACCAAATGTGGGGCTTTGGAAAAGAAAGTCTGTTTTGGGGATGATTTTGGATCAAATTCTGGGTCTGAATAATAAATAAATAAATAAATAAAAAAAAAAGAAGTTATTATTATTTTTTTTACATTGGCTCAATTTTTTTACCATTTTGTTTTCTAAGGATTGCGGGACTTGGCAGGGGTTTGCACTCACAGAGTAGTTTTGTTACAATGAGGCAAGAGCGCTTGTGGAATAGATAGCAAGATTACAGATGTAATTCTGAGAGTTTCTGAAGCTGATGATTTAGTGGATAATGAATTCTGAGACGATGCTTCCTGCTGCCGCGCCACCTGTTAGGGTATGTGTCATTTCGGGATTTTTACCCATAAAGCATGGTTTGCACACTAAATGCTTCCCTTCTGCCTCTCACATTTTAAACACCCGGATGAAAGGAGGTTTGAAGAAACACTGACTAAATGAACTGCTGGTTATTTTCTAGATAAATACAGTACTGTATAGACATATTGACATCTTTACTTATCTAAGCATCTAAAACTGGAACATTTATTGGGCTTTCAGTCTTAAACTTTATTGACTTAATGGGACACTGTATGAGTGGGAGGTTCATTGCTTCATGCAAAATGCATCATAAGACCACATGCTATCTGGCAGTGACAGTGATTAAATGTTTGCGCCGTTATGAAAAATGAGTCCATTAATGGAGCAAGTTCTGGATTTTATCCCAGAGTGGAGCAGGCAGTGGATCCATCCATCTCTCAATCTCTCTTTCATCCCATCATCATTCTGCTTTTGTGTCTTTGGTATGTGTCAGGTAGATAGTTAAACATGTACTTTTTTTTTTTTTTTTTTATAGATATGAGTACTGTGATTCAGAATATTACACAGCATGAGGTGAATTACAAAAAAAAAAAAAAGTTGTAGGCTGGGGAAATAATGTCAGGAAAGAAAGGTCATCGTGTGAGTGTAAACTGTTCATGGTTGTGAATATGAGTGTGAATAGATGTCTAGCACCATGATAGAAAACCACTGTCAGCTGGGATTGGTTATAACTCTCCTTCAACTCACAATACCTAACTGATATGGAAAATGAATGAATGAGTATAATAAATAAAGGATATATAATAAACTAGCTGCACACACAAACACAAATTCATCTAGGAATGCCATATTTCTGAGAATTTACAATAACAAGGGACGTCATTTCCTCATCAATTAAAATATCTCTCTCCATTAACTATGAAGTACTTTATAATGTCATTTTGTTCACATCGATAAGTAAAATGCAACCAGGCGAAGAGGCCATGGGCAATTAATTAATTGGAGGTTAATGGTCCGCTGAATTTATGGTGCATTTAATGAGCTCAAATGTATACCGAAATGAACATTCGAATAAATTTTAAACGCTCATTGCAGTGATTAAATTCAGTTAAAGTCATTTCCTGTACAATTTCCATCCCATCTACAGCTCAGAAACAGGATATAGAAAAAAAAAATTATCTACAAAGATCTAACACTGTCAATGGAAATAAAGCTCTGCGGGAATCCTTACATGGGAAGTACAGTAAATTGATTCATGGTACACATTCCATATGCTTGCAATATCATTTCCACGTTACTAATAACAATCAATTAAAAAACAGGAAAAAATTGTGATAACACTCACTCACTCATTTATTTTACAAAACACTTAATCCTAATAGGGCCGCAGAGACATTGGAGCCTGTCTCTACCAATACTGGGCAAAGGTACAGCTTTCCAAGCCATTGCAAGGTCAACACACACACCACCACCCACACTGACACTCACATCTCCATGCAATTAAAACAACCAAATAGCCTAATGTGTATGTCTTTGGACTGTGGGAGAAAACCAGTATACTTAGAGAAAACCAATGCAAATATGAGGAAAGCATGCAAACTCCACATAGAAAAGATCTTAAGATGTTCGGTGAACCTGCGAACCGTGGCATAACACTGCCACCCTTCATACTTAATGTGCATGTAGATGCATAACTGAACACCCCAACCTCTAATGAACACCTTCCACCATCTCCCACCCTGTTAATCAAGAATATAAGAGATTAATCTGAAATAAAAATACATTTTTGCTATCAAAAGAATTTTGAAGCAAACATAATATTACATAACTGATGTTTTCCTTCTAATTATTCAGATTATGATATGGTTAAACACTTTATACATAAGTAAAGGACATCACTGTATTATTAATGGTGTTGTTTCCTCACTCTTTTTCTCTTTCAGAGTGCCGTGGCTATGTATGACGAGGCAAGGGTGCCCTCTCCTGAGGCCAGTGCTAATGGTGCCTCAGGTGCCGTCACACGTCCCAATGGTGATGAAGAGCCAAAAGAAGAAGAAGCTGCACCGCCAAAGCCTGTGCTTGTGAAGAAGGCCCGCCGTGAAATCCTGGACCATGAGAGAAAGAGACGAGTGGAGCTGAAGTGTATGGAGCTACAGGAGATGATGGAAGAACAAGGGTGAGTCACTGTATGGCTGCATATTGGAGGTTGTATGAACGTGAATGGTAGGCACGTGGTGAGCATAAGTAAACATTAACTCTGAATACAATTGTTTATTAAATTGGATATGATGTCGATGGGGCATTGTTTTCTGTGTTTACAAGGATTATTATGCATTCTGAAACATAATAGGTAGGGGAAAAGTAACGCTCTGTTTCAGGCAGCCAGAAACACAGATACCAGCAGCGTACACTAGCTGTCTCTAGGGCTTTTATACAAAGTTATTCATCAAAGAAACTACTAATAATCCAAGTGGGATGAGACCTTGTGCAATTTGTGTGTTTTGTGGAGGATGTTGATCTGGCAGCTCTCGGTATGTAAAACCTTGCAAGAGGAGTTTTTTCTCTACTGAAGAAAATGTAATATAAGTAAATAAGACATGAATTTATTGTTGGGCAAAAATCATACAACTTTTTAAAGGCAGTAAAATTGCAAGTTATTTTTAAGTTCAATTTCTGCAATTGTTTATTCATTTTCTAACCTGCTTAATCCTGATGCTGGTGCCCATCTTAGCTGACTCTGGGTGAGGGAAGAGTACACCCTGGACAGCTCACAAGGCCATCACAGGGCAGAAACATGCTGAAGGCTATGCAGCCTACTCTTGGCAAAAGTCAGCAATGGTTCTTTTACAGCCTCCCACTATAGACAGTGAGAGACATGGCCAGCCTTTGCTAACCCAGTTAGCTGCACTGGGATACAGAGACAACCCATTGAGAGTGGGGCATGAACTCCCAACCTTGGGATCAGTGATCCAGCACCTTACCACCAGGCCACCACTGCCTGAGAGAATGCAAATCTCACAATTCTTATTATGCAAGTTAATGGCAATAATAAAAGTATACCAATATTAAACTATATATAAGATATTAACAAATTAGATATGTACTTGTAAACTCATTCATTAATATTATGACTGGCTTAATCATAATTAGGGTTGCAGTGATGCTGCAGCCCATGTCAGCCAACTGTGGGTGAGGGCAGAGAACACCCTAAACAGCTCGCGAGGCCATTGTAGGGCATAAACTAGTGAAGTTCTGAATAAAATAAAATTGATACTTCCACAATTCATACCTCATTTCTTTTATATACACTGAAACAAGCATGCGTTCATACGCAAAAGAAACAATACCACACCAAGAATTCAAATGCAAATAAGTTCTGTATTGCTTGCAGACATGAAATGATCAAGTGACCTATCGCTGTTTTATTTTTTTTAACTGCTACACACACACACACACACACACACATACTATATGAAACAGACATAAACTGCATGCAAGTTTTTATTACATTTGAGTTTAATTTCCTTTTTTTTTGCTTCTTATTATAAATTCCTCTACAAAATGGAACTACTTAATATACTTAATCCATTGAGTCTATCCCAGCCCCCATTTTTCGAACAGCAGATGGTATGTTCCTTATTAATGAATTCTGGCTATCAGATTGATGAGTGTGACAGGAAGCTGGATGTCAGGGAGCATGACCATCTGCCAAGGGGCCAGCACATGTCCAGACAGACACCCTATAAAGCAGATTTCGGTATTCAATATTGTCCTGTATTCAGTGGCTAAAATAAAATTCATGGGTGGATGGATGGTTTAAACAATTTGAGTGGACATAAAAACCAATATGAATCAAGTACTTTGCTAACTATTAGGTTGTTTATTCTAAAATAATATTAATAATATCGCACACTTTTTTAAAACTATATTAACCACAAAAATATGCATTTCTCCATTTGTATTATAGACAACTCCTAGAAACATGGGTGTAATCCCATCAACCAATATGCCAGGTCCAATTACAGTGGATGCAATTAACACAAGGTTAGGGTTAGGGGTATACCCTGAACAACTCACCACACCATCACAGGGCCAATACATACACGTAACCATTCACACCGAGGGGCAATTTTGAATGGCCCATTAGCCCAATGTGCATATCTTTAGATTGTTGGATGGAGCTGGTGTACCTAGTAAAAACAGGGAGAAAATGCAAATTTAAATAAAGTTTCAGCACTTTGAATGGGGTAAGCAAGAAAGATACATAGTGTAAGGTATGGTATAATATTTAGTATGCTACTTAATTTAGAGTGACATACTAGACCATAGAAATCTATTGGAAACTATTTCAAAACACACACGCACACACACACACACACACACACACACACACACACACACACACACACACACACACACACACACACACATGTACCGTGACTGCAGCCAGACAGCGTTCGTCGCATTCAACATTAGATGTGTTTTATGGCATCTCCACCCTGGGAGCCAATTAAAAGTCTGCAACTCCCCTCCTCTCAGCAGTCTGTCTACTTAGTTCCAGCACACACACACACACACACACACACACACACACACACACACACACACACACACACACACACACAAACAATGACAGACACTGTAGCTTCAACAATTATCTCAGGGCACGAAGCCATTCACTTCTACTCCTTACCTAAATGGGGCAGTGAAGACTAAATTATCCTTCACCCGCAGAAGGGTTGCTATACTGTAGACTCTCTTCTGTCACATCCATCTTAAATTGGTCTGGGATGCATTGGCTATCTTCCCAGTGGATTTCTTCAGTTGTTTGGGATGTAAACTCATTTTCTATTAAAAAAAAATAATGCATTGATGTTGCTGGGAACCAGTGGCAGCCAACTTCAGTTGGGAATATGACTGCAAAAGTTTCATCTTATTAAATCTTTGTACTTGGCTTTCTTAAGTTGCTGAGAGGTTTCTAGCCTATCTTCTAATGTGCACTGCGTTTTGGACAAATAAATCATCATCATCGTCATCATCATCATCTTCTTCTGCTTAGTCCAGGGTCGGGTCGCGGGGGCAGCAACCTTAGCAAAAAGGTCCAGACATCCCTCTCCCGAGCTACTTCCTCCAACTCTCCCGGAGGGACACCGAGGCGGTCCCAGATAAGCCGAGAGACATAGTCCCTCTAGCGTGTTCTAGGTCGACCCCGGGGTCTCTTCCCGGTTGGACATGTCCGAAACACCACACCAGGGAGGCGTCCGGGGGGCATTCTGACCAGATGCCCGAGCCACTTCAACTGGCCCCTCTCAATGCGGAGGAGCAGCGGATCTACTCCGAGCTCTCCCCGGATGGCGGAGCTTCTCACCCTATCTCTAAGGGAGAACCCCGCCACCCGGCGAAGGAAGCTCATTTCAGCCGCTTGTATCCGTGATCTTGTTCTTTCGGTCATTACCCAAAGCTCGTGACCATAGGTGAGGGTTGGAACGTAGATCGACTGGTAAATTGAGAGCTTCGCCTTGCGGCTCAGCTCCTTTTTCACCACAACGGACCGGTACAGGCACCGCTTAACAGCAGAGGCTGCAGCGATCCGTCTGTCGATCTCTCGCTCCATCCTTCCCTCACTCGTAAACAAGACCCCAAGATACTTAAACTCCTCCACTTGGGGCAGGACCTCATTCCCGACCCGGAGGGTGCATTCCACCATTGTCCGACTGAGAACCATGGCCTCGGACTTGGAGGTACCGATCTTCATCCCGGCTGCTTCGCACTCAGCCGCGAATCGCTCCAATGAGAGCTGGAGGGCCCGACTTGATGAAGCCAAAAGGACAACATCATCCGCAGAAAGCAGAGACGATATCCGATGGCCACCAAACCAGAACCCCTCATCGCCTCGACTGTGCCTAGAAATTCTGTCCATAAAAATTACGAACAGAATCGGTGACAAAGGACAGCCTTGGCGGACTCCAACTCCCACTGGAAACGAATCCGACCTGCTGTTACCAATATGGACCAAACTCTGGCTTCGGTGATACAGCGACCGAATAGCTCGTAGCAACGGATCCGGAACGCCGTATTCTCGGAGCACGCCCCACAAGATCTTTCGAGGGACACGGTCGAAAGCCTTCTCCAAATCCACAAAGCACATGTGGACAGATTGGGCAAACTCCCATGCCCCCTCCAGAATCCTGTGGAGCGTATAGAGTTGGTCAAGAGTGCTGCGGCCAGGACGAAAACCACATTGTTCCTCCTGAATCCGAGGTTCGACTATCGGTCGGATCCTCCTTTCTAGTACCCCTGCATAGACTTTCCCAGGTAGGCTGAGGAGTGTAATTCCCCGATAATTGGAACACACCCTCCGGTCCCCCTTCTTAAAGGGGGTACCTCTCGACTGTACCTCTGGATTGGCAAACTGGGGTGGTGGTTCCAATTTTTAAGAAGGGGGTGGACAAATAAAATATAAGTATTTGAGCTGGATGATAAAAATAATTAATTTATCAATTATAAGAGGCAAGATTTTCAGCCCATTTTCTTTTTCTGAGATATGAATATAAACAAGAGCCCCAAGGGAGTGTAAACCTCCACCAAGACAAGCAATCCCCCATTTGGTCTGGAATATTGGATTCCCAAGAACCAGCATTATCACACACTTATTTTACTTTATACTGTTTATACCCGATGTAAACTATTTTTTTAAATGGTGTCCACTGGGTACCTCTGGGAATCTGCCTGTCAGGAAGCAGTGCCCCTGCTTGCACCCCTGCCCTCTTAAAAACGCCAGAAAAACACACAACTATACGCTGGAGTCCGACGCCTGCCTCATGCGGCGTCGTATGAGGTGGGTGGGGCAAAGCCTCTGGGACCCTCACTCCATGATGGGGGTGAAATCCTGGAGCAACCAGGTCAGGCGTTATAGGGTGAGTGACGCGGGCGGTGCAAAGGTGTCAGACACCAGCTGCTTTTGGTCGCCTCGGTTGAATCTGAGGCGGTCGGTGGATGCAGCGAAGTGCCGTCCGGCGCATGCCCTCATACCTGATCTGACCTGACTGGGTCTGAGCAGGAAAAATGTTGTCATCTAGCAATGTTATTTCGTGTCTGAACAACCGATGGATTTATCGTCCAGTGGTCTGGAGAGTGATATTACCTGTCTCTAAACCTACCTTTGTGAAGTATGTGGGTCTCAGACATACAACTTGGATAATCACATATCAATAAATAGAAGAGCTAATATGAAAACTTTATAAAGTTATCCAGGCTGTGCATAAGGCATAATAAATGCTCGATATATATATATATATATATATATATATATATATATATATATATATATATATATATATTGGTGTGTTTTGCCGAATGCAGGCTCCACCCACACGCAACGCGCAGATGACGGAACAATTGTATTTAAATGTTTAAATGGACGGGATGTTGTATTTAAAGCGGAATTACAGTACCTGTTTGAAAGATCAGAGGTCCTGATTCAATATTAACTTGCTTCCTTGCGAAATCAGAGGTCTTGTCCCATGGAGCACTCTGCTCATGCTCCTTCTGCTTCAATATCGTGCCGAAATAATCGCCTCCGTCAATGTATTTCCGCTTTAAGGTCTCTTCCTGCTTCAATATTGTCCCGATTGTAGAGGGGTTTTGACGATAACGAAATACTGTATATCTAGTGGTTAGGGTGCAGGATCGCTGATCCGAAGGTTGGGGGTTCGAGTCCCCACAGGGTTGTCACTGTCCCCCCAGTATGGCTAACTGGGTTATCAAAGGCAGGCCATGTCTCTCACTGTCTATGGTGAGAGGCATGGAAAAGAACCATTGCTGACTTTCGTAAAAGAGTAGGCTGCAAAGCCATCAGCATGTTTCTACAACCTGGAGAGGGATGGACTCTGCCAGGCCAAATCAGCCCAAGTCTCGCCATGAAGGCACCCCAACGACATCCTCAGATGTTAAGGGATAAGTGAAAAATATATATATAAAATGTTGTGATATAGATATATCAGTAAAGCAGAGTTAAATAAATTATTACTGTCTTTTCGCAGCAAAAATAGGTTGCGGGTTTGAATCTCATAGCTAATGCGAGCCTCTCTGTGAGGAATTTGTCCCCTTGGTCCTCTGGTTTCCCCACACAGTCTCTAAACAGGCACATTAGGTCACCTGGTTAATCTACATTTCCCATGTGCAAATGAAAGTGTGAATGAATATTTGTATCTGGGTAAGCCCAGTGTCCCCTGATAGAGAAGTTGCAGCTAATGGCTGGATCTCTATGAAGTTCTCTTCTTTGCCAAATATAAACAGCCTGAATCTACAGTCTGGGATAAAAAGAAATCAGCCTCCGTTTCTACTTCTTGCCATTTTTGTTGACATTTGTTTGTCGTTTCCTGTGGAAATAAAATTGGAAATGTCACAGTACCTTCCGTGTAGCTCACACGAAAGATAAAATTATGTAGTATCCTGAAATTAAATTATTTTCCCAAGGTGTTATTTGTTCTATTTATATACAGGTGCTGGTACTTGATACTGATGAGTACTTGTACCAGCCCACTTGAAGCTTTGAAATCACATTATACTGAGGGCAAAGATTGTGACAAGAGGTCTTGGCAGCTTTACACCACAGTCAGGACATGCTGC
Organism: Plotosus lineatus; assembly: GCA_024760905.1. Taxonomy (NCBI): domain Eukaryota; kingdom Metazoa; phylum Chordata; class Actinopteri; order Siluriformes; family Plotosidae; genus Plotosus; species Plotosus lineatus. The sequence continues at coordinate 28,944,303 of CM045740.1, read as the reverse complement.
TCAGTTTTCATTTTCCTTTAGAGGCACGCAAAACTAAATTGGAAATGCTGCTGTTTGACACGCTGAGTCTGCCAGTTGTCAGAATGAGGCTGTTTATGATTATTGTTTGAGGACAACTTGCACTGCAGGAATGCCAGATTGGAAAATCAGTTTCTCCTATTCGGTACACTTGTGAGAAACAAATGGGGGCTGGAAAGGGTGTTTTACCTATTGCATTTATGTAAGGGATACTGAAGACTTCATTAAACATGTTTGATCCTTAAAGTTTACTTAGTAAATAATATATATATTTTTATTTTTTCCCACCATTTCTCCATAATTGTAGTCGTATCCAATTCCCACACAACAGGTATTGCCTGCCCTATCACACCACCATGACTAACCAGGGAGTGGCAAAAGTATGCACACGTCCCCTCCATGACATGCAATGCTAGCGACCCGCCTCTTTTCAAACTGACCACCAACTGCTTAGTAAATAATTTATTTTTAAATAATAATGGGAAACATAAGGCTTCATTCATTTTAAACTTCTCAGGGCTTAATGATGTCAATTAACCACCTAATCATTCTCTCATTCATTTTCCAAACCGCTTAATCCTATATGGGTTGTGGGGAGGCTTTGGACAGTTTCTCAGATTATTGCAGGGTCAACACATACATCCACACTTGTGGGCAATTTTGAAATAGCCAATGAGCCTAATGTGTATGTTTTTGGATTATGGAGGTAACCGGAGTACCCGGAGGACACCCACACAAGTTTAAGGAGAATACGCAAACTTCACACAGAAACCCCTGAGCCAGGACTCAAATCAGCACCTCTTACTGTGAGGCAGAAATGTTAACCACTACATCATCACCCAACTATCAACTAGCACAAAAAAACCACTAAAACGCCCAGGATGGATTACAATCCATACTATTACGGTCATATAAAAATTATCATATTAATATTCGTTCATTCATTTATTAATTTGCCAAACTGCGGAATCTTTCTAGTGCCACGGGGAGACTGGAACCTATCCCAGCTGACTCTTACAACCTAAACAGCGCGCCAGTTCATTGCAAAGGCCAACATCCACACAATCATTCACACTCACACCTAGGAGCAATTTGGAATACCCTATTAGCCTATTATTGCACATGGATTTAGGCTGTGGGAGAAAACCAGAGTAAGCAGAGAAAACCTACACAAGCACATGGCCCAATGCACCCAATTCAAACCCCACACAGAAATTCCCTTGCCAGGGATGGATCTGAAATCAGAGCCTTCTTGTTATAAGGTGGGACATGCTAACACTATGCCACCATGCCATGTTTGGAGAACGATATTTTGATGCATTATTGTGAAAGCTAGGACTCACATACTAAAATAGATTGGCTTCATCTTGTTTTTTTTTTAATCATTGTAACATAAAACACTAAAGATGACTTTGGTCATTTTTGCTGTGCTGAGAATCTGAAAGGGAATCATTAATTTTGGCAGTTTCCTGCAGTTGGTGTGTGCCAGAACCACTGAATCTGCATTGCCTTCTCAGTTAACGTCAACATGTACCATACGAGACTGCTGTGTATTTAAAATGCATTATTCAGAAGAGAAGATCGATATCTAATCTAATAATATCAGGCAGTGAACAGGCCTGTGCATCAGTATGGGTTTTCTTGACTGAGAGAACATCTTTGACTCTTTTCTGCTGAGGACTGCTTAATTTGAGTCACTCACACACACACACACACACACACACACACACACACACACACACACACATTTCTGTCAGCATCATTTTCTACTGCAGTGACTTGCTCTTAATTGAACTGCTCTTCCTTTGCTGGTGGAGGAAAGTGCTTGTTTCTTTCCGCAGACAATGGTCATAATCAAATAATGATGCATATCAATCCCTGTACCTCTACATCTTTCGTACGCTCCCTATATCCCCGCTATCGCTACTCATGTAGACGGCATAGGAAAAAATGTATAATTCTTGAATAGGTAGTCAGGAGTTAAAAAAATGTTAATTTTTATTATATGCACATACAGTGATCCCTCGCTACTTCACGCTTCAATTCATGCGGCTTCAGTGCATCACAGGGTTTTTTTTTTAAATATTCATCGAATTAAAAAAATAAGGAAATTAAGGAAGAATTGGGGAAAAAGTTAAGGAAAATGCCACAAAACAAGGCCAATTATGCAAAAAAACACAAAACAAAAAAAACCAACCCAAAACCCCCCATCAAAACGACTTATATTTTTATGTGAGGTCGCATCTGCGTGCACACGCGCGTCTGTATGTGTGTGTACAGTATTTATATTTTATTTACATCTTATGCATTATTTTTGAATGTTTAATTGTTATTATAAACATTTATAGCATTGAATATGTATTTATTCATATTATATACACATATACATATACGACAGTCAGGAGGAGTTAATCCTACTTTGCGGATAATCTATATATTTTTTTATGGGCTAACGGCCTTCAGGGGTGCTCTGGCAGGAAGCGCAAGATCGAGACAGACACCTTATAAAGAGGTGCGGCCTATATGTGTACAAATTCTTTTCTTTTTTTCCCCCTTCTTTCTTTATTTTTAAATTTAGTTGGTGCGGCTTATATTCGGGTGTGCTCAATCGTCCAGAAATGACGGTACTTCGTAGTCATTATCTATAAAAAATAATTATTTTAATGGTCAACAAGACAGACGGAGACAATGTCTCTTCGTGTCTGAATTTAGACTGGTTGTCACAAAACTGTATCACTAATTGCATCATCTCACTCACTCACTCACTCACTCACGCACTCATGCATTCACTCACTCATGCGCTTACTCATGCACTCACTCAAGCACGTATTCATGCACTCACTCACTTGCACACTCACTCATTCGCGCATTCACTCACTCACTCACTCACTCAAGTACTCATTCACTCATTCCCTGAACTGCCTAATACTACAGTAGTTACAGAGAGTCTGGTGCCTATCTCACCTGATACGAGGCGAAAGCATGGTACACTCTTGCATGGCCAACACACACAACCATGCACAGGCTCACTCACACCTAGGAGCAATTTGGAACAGCCAGTTAGCCTAATGTCCAGTATTGGATTATGGGAGGAAACAGGAGTACCCGGAGAAAACCTACACAATCACTCCGAGAACATGCAAACGCTACACCGAAACACTTTCACTGAGCACCGAGAGGAATTCAACCACAGAATCTGAGGCAGACGTGTTAATCACTACGCTACTGTTCCACCTCGATTGCATCATAATGAAACCAATTTCTCTTCACCGTGTATTACACATACACATACATTCTTAAAGCACTGTAACACGCAGCAAACTTTCTGCCCAGACAGCCAGCGTTGACTAATCTGAAGTTTTGGAAGCAGTATAATTTTTTTTGTGTGTGAATTTTTCTGCCTCGTGATTCAGTATCGTCGTTGCGACCTAATTGTATCTTGGCTTTACCAAAAAAAGCAAACCTCAGAATGATATGAGACAATCAGCTTGAAGGGCAAATGCATGACAAAAGGACAAAGCATGTCAAAAAAAAGAGAAAAAAATATGTTTTTTTAATTCACGGCAATCTAGTCTGTAAGGGCTCTTGTTCTTCAGGATATTCTTTGGTTATTTTATGAAATTGAGATTTCCATTCATGCCTTCCAGCAGTCTGTAGAAACGCTCTGAGAGTGGTCATTTTGATTTGGTGGACATCAAAGGGCCCGTGAATTTGAAAGGAAGCAAGTCTTGTTCGTGGTTAAACCTGAGTTTACACTGAGCTCATAATTTTTTTTTTTAATTGTGGGTTCGTGCATATTGAGTATACTTGGAACATAACTGGGGTATAAATGGAGGTAGGATGTATCCAATAGATGAAACTTGAAGAAAACATGTTTCCAAATTCAGCAAGATCCTCTATGATGGCATATCAAGGTCTGGTAAGCTCTACTACACTATACTCCACTACTATTCTCACGTTCTATCACCATTGGTGTCAAATAGGAATAAATCTTAATAATCATCTCGATACCACAAAGTTCCATCAAGATAAACACAATTCCACCAAGTTCTCTCAAGATCATCACAATTCATCATGTTGAGATCCCATGACACCACCACCACACACACACACACACACACACACACACACACACGCTCATTGAGCCTAGCATGCATATCTTTGTATGATGGGAATAAACTGGAGTATCTGGAGGAACCCATTTAAGCATGAGAAGAACAAGCAAACACCACATAGAGTGATCACAGGACTCGAACCTAGGATGGTTTTGCTGTGAGACGACAGTGCTGACCACTGTGACACTCATGTGGTTAGAAAATACACCAAGTAGCTGTTAAGAAACGCATTATAGTCCATGCTGTGAATTTCCAGCCAGTGCTGGCTCAGTGGATTACGATTTGAGAAAAGGCTGAGAGTTGAGGTCAGGTCTTCTAACCGCAAGGATTTCACTCGTGACCCTGTTTTAATTATAATTCAGATTGTGTAAAAGCAATAGCAAAAGACTGAAAAATTGCCAAACCATGTTGTCTGTGAATAATCGACTGTGTTCACTAGATCAGTGTTCTACATACTGCTGCCACGCATTAGAAAAAAAAAAACCATTATTTATATTTGAGAAGCGTGCAGTAGATCTTGAAGTGCCTTCCATATTGCGAGGTCATGATCTGATCTCAGATCAGACAAATTTGACCTGTTCTGCTCTCTCCTGTCATGGCTGACAGCTGATTCCAGGCACATGAGCACAAGGGGCGCGTGAGCTGCATGTTTACATGTATGACTTTGACTTTGTCCTTCCAGATGGCTTCTTAGTTAGAGATTAAACTCCACCATTGTCCCTCTCTCAAGGGATTTATTTTGGACTGGCATCCATATTTTATTGGAGAAATGCCCAGATTAATCCTCTATGTGCCGACAGGATAAGTATTTACGATGGAGTCAGTAGACCTTGTGCACATGTGTGTAATGTTTATCATTTGAAAAGCCAGAGTAAATATTTTTGATAAACATTTTTTAAGCTCGATCATGGAAATAGTCAGTGATGTATTTCAATTAGCCTTGTGGTGGTCTTGTGAGCTATTCAGGTGTACCTTGCTATCGCTTAGAGTTGGTTGAGATAGGCTCCAGCATCCCTACGACTCTGATAGTAGTATGCAGTTTGGCAAATGAGTAAGTGAGTGTGTTTGAATTGGGATACCATTATGTACAGTATGTACAAATGTTATTTGGATTAAATGAAAAATAAGACTGGTCTTGGATATAAGAGAATCCAATCTGCTTTAGAAAACACCCAATATCCAAAAATTACACAAATTAACGACATTCATTAATTAATTTTTTTTCCAGGCCGCTTATTCCAAATTAGGGTTTCAGGAAGGCTGGCATCGAGTTCAGTCAACTCTGGATGAGGGCAAGGTACACCCCGGGCAGCTAGCCAGACCATCACAGGACCAACACTCACACAGCCTTTCACACCTACACATAGGATAGATTTGGAAATGCTAATTAGGCTACTGTGCATGTTTCTGGACCGTGGGAGGAATCCACACCCAGAGGTGACCCACACAGGCATGGGGAGAACATACAAACTCCACACAGATACGGTCGAGCCTGTGAATCGAGCCCAGGCCTTCTTGCTGTGCGGTGGACATGCTAAAAACTGCAATACCATTCATTATTTGCATATCCACATTCAGTGAGTGTTATTGAATAAAACACTGATGTTTTACCTATTTTTACCAGCTCTGGATTTTATTACAGCAACTGCCAGCCACCTCGTCAAAGAACCCAGAATAACTTGGACATTCGTCAGACATGCCTTTTTTTTAGTTTTTTTTTCTAATGAGTCGATGTCGTGTAAGCCTTGTCATGTAAGACGTTTGTTCTGCTTAATTTGAAAGCAAGCGCAATGACTTTGGCCTTTGTGGATGATTAGCGATTACAAAAATAGACACATTGAAAACACACTGGGTTTTTACACCAAGGTTTAACACATCCGCTACATGGAATCTGTTCCAACATATTGGAAGGAGGCAAGTTACCCTTTATTCACCTTTTACATATGGCCTTTTTGGCACAACGGTGAGTGAATGTGAGTTGGAACGCCAACCATCCCATTACCATCTGTGATGAAGAGTTCAAGAGGAGTGCACCGCTATCTTTGAGCTTTGGATGGACATGCTTTCGTCTCTTCGTGTCACTTATTGTAATGATTGTAATGATTCACAAGATAAGCTCATAAGTATATTTATTTTTCAATCATAGTGCTGATGTATTATGTGCGATGGTCTGTGAAACCCATGAGAAAACTATGGAATAGGCTAAAATTTTCCCCATTGTTTGGCGATCATGAGTCCAAATCACGGTGATCCCAGGGATCCACGGAAGTGAAATTGGCTATGCTTGAGTAGGGCACATGGCAGACTCTGTCTGTCAGTCAGAGAGTCACAATACACAGGGTTTACGCGGTTAATTGGGACCGAGACCCTCCCGTGACTGCCGAATTCCGCGAAATAAAGTTGACCCCCCTTGACTGATATATACGTACATGTATATGTGTATATAATATCTATAAATACATATTCAACGCTATAAATGCTTATAATAAGAATTAAATGTTCAAAAATAATGCATAAGATGGAAATAAAATATAAATACACACACACACACACAGATGCACGCGTACACTCAGATGCGGACCTCGCATAAGTAGTTTTGTTGGGTTGTTTTTGTTTGTTTGTTTTTTTGCATAATTAGCCTTGTTTTGCAGCATTTTCCTTAACTTTTCCCCTATTTTCCCTATTTTTCTTATTTTTTGATGAATATTTTTGAAAAACCCGCAATGCACTGAAGCACGAAGTAGCGAGGGATCACTGTATTAAGTACTTTAATAATCTAACAAGGAAAAATTATGATACCATTCAAAGCACACACCCAGAGCTGTACTAGCCTAATCGTTGCCCTTGTGGAGAGGTTGGAGGATAGGTGCCTTTCTAAAGTCCACTTCAGTTGTAATTGAAGATACAGTAGAAGGTGCTGTTTACTCGCCAAGCTCACCTACTTATATTTCCGGCTTGTCCAGGGCATTGACTCTAAATCTTCGAAACATCCAATGCTTCAAACATACAGCTGCCCCTGTATGTGGAAAAGGGTGGATATTGATTTCCTCCTTATTTATTTTGTATTTTGCTCGAGATGGCATAGCATTTAGCCTGCATGCCTCACAGCAGTACGGTCCATGGGTGGGATTCCTCCAGATACCTCAGTTTTCCATTGCAAAAACATGCAGATTAATCGAACTTACCCACTCATTTGCTGAACCTAATCCTAGAGTGTCACCCGAAACAGGTAGTTCTCTCACTCCAGCATTTAGGTTATAATTTATGCATATTGGATACATTGTAGAGTTACTGCTCCTCTTCTTAATAAATATATCTATTGTTTATGAAGAAATTAGGTATTTGCTTCTGTGGTAACAGATGCCCCTCCCCCGAATTCGAATTTCAAATGTGGTTGCTTTGCAGTTTGAAATGAAGGCATACAAAAATTTTTCCAGCTGTATTTACTCACTGAGTAAATCGGGTGAAACTAATCACATTCTCCATTACACAGCAAGTTAATTGGCTTCCAACTGTGATCAGTTATAAACATTCTGATTAGTTTAGCAGAAAAAAAGTTATTCCTAAAGCATTCTGTTGTTTGGAAGTATAACTGGAAGCAAACAATCAATTATAGGTGGCAAGGCAGTGGCAGAACATCTCAGGAACTGGCATATTGTTTTCTGTTTATATCCACCATAAAACAGAAACTTTTTGCATAGTTTAGCTTAATTCCTAGTTATTTCTCAACTAAGCCAAATATAATAAACTATAATGTAAGAAATGTCCAAGTACAATGGTACCTCACTTTACGAAAGTCTCACCAAATTAAAAATTTAGGTTACGAAGCGCATTTTCCTAAAATTTTTGTCTCTGGATACGAAACAAGTTCACGTTACGAAAGCGCCAGCTTAAAAATTCAAACGCTCCATTCAAACGCTCCATTCAAACATTCAAACACACCATTTAAACATTCAAACGCGCCATTCAAACATTCAAGCAATGCACGAGCTGCTCTCCCATCAATGACGTTCAAACACCCCACCCCACTAGCCTCCCATTGGCTAGGCAGGATGATGCAGCTACCTCCCATTGCCTATCTCCCAACATCCCGTCCCGCTGGCCTCCCATTGGCTAGGAGGGATGACACAGCTCCCTCTTATTGGCTATCTCCCAACATCCCGCCCCACTGGCCTCCCATTGGCTAGGAGGGATGACGCAGCTCCCTCCCATTGGCTATTATGGAGCTGCATCTACCATGATGCTTTTCGTGTAAAGGACAGAGTTACTGTTGTTTCATGCTTTATTTCTTGACTCAGGCTTTTAACCTGTCACAAACATTTGTAAGATTATAACTCTGCTAAGAAGACATGGTCAACACACATGCGCGCACACACACACACGCGCGTGCATACACTCACAGGCACGTGTGATTTCCGGTGCGAGTGAGAAGAAGAAATGGGCTCGAGTGATATCGCAAAGGAATATGGCCAAACCCGTCCACCATTGGTACGATATTGAAGCAGAAGGAGGTCTTAAAAGGTATACTTTTATAATTTTAAAAGGGTTTAGGGGTAGTATTCAGAGCCTTGGAACGAATCACGCGTTTTACATGTGAAATGCGGTTCAATTTACGAAAAATGCAGGTTATGAAAAAGGCGCTGGAACGGATTAATTTCGTAAAGTGAGGTACCACTGTATATGATTTTATGATGTTTTGGGTGACAGTGTTTTTTTCCACAACAACACAATATACTGTACATCATTACATGTGTATCGAAAGTTCTTGACTCATGTGGTTTCTACCCAGGAACTGTTACTCCGTACCTGGAGAGACAATAATATCCTTCACCATTCTAGGCTGGTATCTGTGTAGAGAGTTTCACAGACAATTTTGAAAGTAAACAAACTTCAAAAATCATAAATATATAGTTACCAGTCACGAAACAAAAATGGCAAACTATAATCAACAGTGGAAAGCAGGTGTTAGTAATTAGCTACAGATGACTCAAGCTTCATGAATATAATCATATTTCTTCTAAAGTGTTCATAGCCAGCTCTGGTTGCCTGGGTAACCCTCCAAGATCGTGGTAAATTATCAGAATCAGAATACTTTATTGATCCTGAATGAAATTGTGTGCACACAGTTACTCCATACAAGTGAGATAAAGATAAAGTCTCTAAAAAGAAAAATATGAACAAATATATTATATGCAAATATATACAGTGTGTATATATATATATATATATATATATATATATATATATATATATATATACATATATATATATATATATATAAAACTTATAAAAATTTCTTATCGCAAATATACAACAGAGACTCTTGTGCAAAATGAGCTGAGAAGAGTTAAACATACAGTATAGACAGTATATACAGTAGGCCTTCGACCATTCATGGTTCAGTGCTCGCGCCCCCACAGATTCGTGGATTGGCAACAAATCCGGAAGTAACTGGCATGTGATTCAAATTTAGCCAGTGGCTGACAGATTTTGTTTCTCCTTTCTGCTGATTGGATGCAGATGATGTGTACACCTCTTTTTTCTTCTTCGTGCACAAGTTATCAGTGTGATTGCTTGAATTGCAAAGTAAAAATTTTTTGTGTGTTTTTAATGATTATTTAAGCCCTATGATGTCACTCAAACACCCTGCATCTTCTCTAGCTTCTGGTAAGGAGCCCAAGTGCTTTATTTATTAATAAGTATTATCACAGAACAAAATTTTTTAAAAATTACTTAATCATTACTACATTTTACTGCATTATTACTGTATTAATGAGTAAGACTAGCTATAGAATATGCATTTTAAAACCGCGTCAATAATTCACGGATTTTCTTGATCCGCGGGAAGGGCCGGAACCGAACCATCACGAAAAACGGGGGCCTACTGTATCATTCATTCATCTTCTAAACCGCTTAATTCTAATTAGGGTTGCAGAGAGTCAGGCATCCATCTCAGCCAACTCTGGGTGAGGGAAAAGTGGACTCTAGACAGTTCACCAGGCAATTGCAGGGCAGAAACACGCTTATGGCAATGCAGCTCTTGACGAAAGTCAGCAACGCTTATTTTACAGCATCTCACCACAGACAGTGAGAGACATGGTGAGCCTTTGACAACTCAGTAAGCTGCAATGTGGGGGACAGCAGTAACAACTGTTGACACACACACACATTTGTATACACGTGTATATATATATGTATATATATATATATATATATATATATATATATTTATATATATATGTGTGTGTGTGTGTGTATATATATGTATATATGTATATGTATGAGATTTCCTTTCGGCTTTATCAGGAGTCGCCACAGCGAATGATTGGCACGTTTGATTTGGCGTAGGTTTTTTACGTCGGCTACCCTTTTCTGACACAACTCTTTAGCAAGGGACAGAAACACGCGGCTTTACCGCTACTCTTTACGAAAGTCAGCAATGGTTCTTTTACACGAACCTCTCACCATAGCCAGTGAGAGACATGGCCAGCCAGCCTTTGATAACCTAGTTAGCTGCACTTGGGGGACAGTGACAACCTTATGGAGAGTGGGACTCGAACCCCAACCTTAGGATCAGCGATCCAGTGCCCTATACCACTAGACCACCACTGCCCCATATAATATATAATATATATATATATATATATATATATATATATATATATATATATATATATATATATATATAATATATAATATATATATATATATATATATATATAATATGAATGGTGCCTTTAAGCTCTGAGTGATCACAGCTCAAGTCGCATCACAGAGAAGTTTAACTCGGTTGAAGTCCATACCTGCATACTCTGTACTGCTAGAAAAAATGTACCTATCATTCTTTATTATGCTGACTTTGATTGACTTTGCATGGTCGCTCATCTCTCCTTACTTCTGTTTGGATGCCTCTTAACACAGAACTAAGGAAACACATGTTCTTAGAAACCTATGTGTACATTATGCATGGTTTTGCATCAAGACGAAGGAACAGGGGGATATTAAAAAAAAAAAAACATATCGGTGTCTGAACTATGAACAGATACCCACATAAGGGAACAGATGGATACCAGCACAATGATAATACCATGGCACTGTAAGTTATTATATCTCTTCTGAGAGAGTTATTATACAGTAAATCTTTTACACCCACATATAAATTAAACCATTCCAGCATCAGCAGAAACAAAGACATTCTTAAGTGGTAAACAGATGCTGTGTTACTTTTAACTGCTAAGCTGAACTTATTGAAGTGAAAGGCTCCTGACAAAGAAACATATCTGTGTCCTGATTTGTGACTGACATACCGTGATCCAGTGACCTCATTCTGTTGTCTGTATGACATCTCTATTTCAGCGCTCGACACACGACATGTATATCATGACCTTGTCTTGGTATTTGATTCCGCTCACTAGTTCTGACACACACCAAGTCATTTATCATTCTGCAGTAGAAGGAAGGTGACATGACAGCAAGCATGAAGTATGTGGTGAATGGACAAGGGTGTGTGTGTGTGTGTGTTTATATTTTCTTTGTCATGTTTCACTCACTGGTTGTGTTCTGCATGCAGATACTCCGAAGAAGAAATCCGGCAGAAGGTTGGGACATTTCGGCAGATGCTGATGGAGAAAGAAGGTGTCATAACCAGGGAGGGGTCTAATCCCAGACCTCCGTAAGTCACACACTCTCTCACAGAGAGACACATGGACACACACACACACACACACACACACACACACACACACACACACACAATCTTGTACTTCGTTGGGACCTTCCGTCACATTATCCCATAATGCATTCCAGATCTCCTTACCCTGATCATAACAATCATAGGTAAATGCCTAACCCCAACAATAACATTTACATTAAGCAAAAATAATTAATCCTATTAGGGTCACGGGGAGGCTGGTGATCTAATCTATCGCAGACTATCGCTGGGTCAACACAGACATACAACCATTCACACTCGCATACACATCTAGAGGCTATTTGGAACAGCCAGTTAACTACTGTGCAAGTCTTTGTACTGTCAGAGGAAACCTGGAAGAGTATCTGGAGAAAACCTATGTGAGAATGGGGAGAGCATGCACACTCAACACAGAAACGCCCGATGCCAGGAAAATTCTTGCTGTGAGGTAGATGTGTTACCCACAATGCTATAGTGCTGGCCCCCACCCTCCCACCCCCAAGTAATCAGAGTGGGAATAATTTACCTGTTTGTTTAAAGACGATGAATGTAATATGACCTCATAAAAAAAATTCTGTCATTAATATGAAGTACACTTTAATCATTGGACAAGTTGGGTGCCATCCGTGCAGCTTCCTCAAAGATGAAATGAAACACACACACACACACACACACACACACACACACACACACACACACACAACTCTGAGCACTTTCGGACCTTATTGAATTGTGGTTCCTGTAGATCTTTTGCTTGGTGCTGTGGTTAGCACTGTAGTGCTACTCTCACAGTATCATATAACCACAGGGCAACACACACCTACACACACCTACGCACACACACACACACACACACACACACACACACACACACACACACACACACACAGACGAACACATACACTCACATTTTTCAGACCCTCAGTATAATGAATGAGGGCATTAACTAGTACTGAGAAGGCTCAGACACTTGCCATTTATTATATTCCTATAATTTTATCAGTATTGATTGAGACTATAATACTTTTTTATTATTGGATCACAGTGCCACTCAATTCTGATTGTTCAGATGGTGCTGGTTATTCTAGAACAGCTAACAATAGCGCCAGGTGCAACAATTATTATTATTTTAACAATGTGTAATTCTGTATTGTGTTGTATGCAACATGTCAAGCAATCTAATGTGCACACACTGAGAGAGAGAGAGAGAGAGAGAGAGAGAGAGAGATTAGTCATAAATCCTCCTCCTCTTCTTCAAGTCATTTGCTGTCGTGGACCCCGAGCTCCGAAGACTGTTGACTTTTCTGTTTTTATAGTGAAAAATGTCCCTTCATTAATGCTGAACTGTGGCCTCGCTGACACAGTGGCAACCATATATCACATAAGTGACCATGGGACAGAAACCTAATAAAATCACATCACTCACCCACCCAGATGAGTCCACTCCTGCTCTTATCCATGCTCTCTTTATTTAAGGCTGTAGCCTTCGTGTGGCATGGAGTGAGCTTCAAAACATATTGGCACCTTTTATAATACCGTAACTGTGAGTAGGACAGACACAGATGGTGGAGAATTTAATGTTTCATGACCATTTTTCTGAAATAATACTACCTTTCTACAAAACATTATTTCAAACGTATTGTTAATCTCTTAAATACTACTTTGCTCAGTCTTTCCTGAGCCGGAATGATATTTCGATCCCACTTCCATGAAGAAAAATACTCCAAGTTCTTTTATCTTCTTAGTTCTACTCATATTAAAGATGACAGGGTGGTGTAATGGTTAGTAGGTTCACATCACAAAGGCTCCAGGTTTGAGTTCCAGGCAATTCTGGCGTTTCTGTGTGAAGTGTGTGTGTTCTCCCTCTGCCTTTTTTTTTTTTTTTTTTTTTGGGAAGGGGGAGGGGGGTGTTAACTTTCGCCCCCAATCCAAAGAAATGCACATTAGCCTAACTAGCCATTTTAAATTGTCCCTTGGTGTGAGTGTAAGTGTGAATGGTTGGTTAGTGTGTGTTGCCCTGCGATGTTCTGGTAAGCTGTTCAATGTATCCCCCACTAGTTTCGGCTGACATAGACTCTAGCCTCCCCATGACCCTAATAGTAGGATTAAGCAGTTCAGCAAATGAGTGAGTGAGAGAGTGAAATCCACAGAAAGATGAAGAGACACATGCTGACACTCTTTCTCTGTGTTCCTGTAAATCATAAGGCTTCATGCTTACTGAAGTGGCCCTATTATTCATTGTTTTGAATGCTCCGGGCATCCAAGGCAGATAGAGATGAATATGAAGTCATTCAGCCAGAGGGCGACCTGCTGCAAAATGAACTCTTCGTGCTCTAGTGTGACTGGACAGTTTGTCTCATAACCATGGGGTGTTGTTTTTAAGATGCAAAAGGTAACTGCAAATGAAACGCAAAGACAAGAAGACCTTGACATCTCTCAAAACTGTATAACTGACTAAAATACAGCGCTGTGGAAAAAGTCTGCCTATTTTTGTTTATTTTTATTCATAGCCTGTACAGGGATAGGGATCCCTCGCTACTTCGCGCTTCAATTCACGTGGCTTCCGTGCATCGTGTTTTTTTTTTTTTTTTTAAATATTCATCGAATTAAAAAATATTTTATATTTTTAATAATATAATCAAGAAAGAATAGGGTTTTTTGTGCATTGTGTATAGTACAGTGATGTCTCGCTACTTCACGCTTCAGTTCCTGCGGCTTGAGTGCATCATGGATTTTTCAAAAATATTAATTGTCTTCCTTTCGGCTTTTTCCCTTTTACTCGGGAGTCGCCACAGAGAATCATCTGATTCGCACGTTTTGATTTGGCAGAGGTTTTTACGTCGGATGCCCTTCCTGTCACAACCCTTTTAGCAAGGGACAGAAAAAAATTAAGGAAATTAAGTTAAAATAGGGAAAAACTTAAGGAAAAAGCCACAAAACAAGGCCAATCATGCAAAAAAAAAAAAACCAAACAAAAAAACAACCCCCCCCATCAAAACTACTCACATTTTTATGTGAGGTGCTCATCTGAGCGTGCATCTGAGTGTGAGTGCGCATTTCTGTATGTGTGTGTATTTATATTTTATTTACATCTAATGCATTATTTTTGAATGTTTAATTGTTATTCTAAGCATTTATAGCATTGAATATGTATTCCACCTCCCTATTCCGTCCTATCGGGACTACATGAGATGCACATGCGCAGAAATATCAGTTCGCGTGAGTAGAATATCAGGGTTCAACATACCTTTTATCTCTGCTACGGTTTTTGAAATTTCGCCCGTTAGAAGTGGAAGTTCGAAGAACTTTTTGAGGACCGAGTGTGATTCATTGGTTTAAAAATTATTTTCGGAGACTTATAGCTGGTTCGCTTGAACAACAGCTGTGATTTTGACCAAAACGGCCACTGGTCACAGTCAGCCCACAGGGCTAGAACAATGGCAACACGTGGTGTGCCGGCTACTACGCCTCTCTTGCAATTCTCTCGTTGGAAGTGGAAGATCGAAGAATTTTTGGAGAACTGAGAGTGATTCTTTGTTTGAAATCATTTTGGAGATTTCTAGCTGGCTCGCTTGAACAACAGCTGTGAATTTGAAATTTTATTGATATTATATCACATATACATGTCCGTATATGTCAGTCGAGGGGGGTGGGGGTGTTGTTGATCCTACTTCGCGGAATTCGGCGGTCGTGAGGGGATCTCTTTCCCAGTTAACCGCGGAAAGTGATGGATCCCTGTGATTGTTATTTCTGAGGTCTACATTCCGAATGCTGTGGCAGGACATGAAATAGGCAGAACATATTCGAAAAGCCAGAATTAAAACAATTTTATAGGAAAGAGTGGATTAGAGATCGAAGAGTATAAGGTAGGAGTTGTTAGTACTGAATGTGACAACACCTAAAATTTGTGTTTTGGGGCAATCACTTTTTCACATGGATGATAATATCAGTGTCGGTGAGTTTTTCTCCATCAATAATTCAATAATTTTGCATTTTGTTTACGCAGATTCTTTTTGTACTTTAGAGATCAGAAACAATTTAGTGTTCTGAATAAACAAAAAGTAGAAGAAATGAGCAAAAGGGCAAATCTCTTGCTCACTGCTAGTTAATTGTTATTAGTTTATAAAATTACCTCATTCCAGATTGGTGATAAGTCATAGAATAATTCTTGGTATTGCATCATTGTCATGGAATAACTAAATTATTACATTGTTGCCATTGGATAATTTGAACAATTATTCTATGGTAATAGATACTGGCATGTGCACCATAATAAGATGATTTTCAGTATTGTATAATGAACAATATGTTATCACATTTGTACGTGTGTGTGTGTATATATAGACTTCAAACAAAAGTACCCAAACTGAGGTACTACTTGCTAAGAGCAAATGTGATAACTATTATGCCAGTGTGTGTGTGTGTATGTATGTATGTATGTATATATATATATATATATATATATATATATATATATATATATATATATACACACACAGTTGTGTTCAAAATAACAGCAATGTGTTTGAAAAAGTGAATAAATCTCAAAATTTTGAGAATAGCTTTCATTCCCATACACACAAATGCATTGGGTGGGAACATGACACATTCTATTAAAAATCAAAACATGAAGAAAAATATAAATTTTGTGTTATTCCTTTACAGAAACTGAAGAAAAGTGAATATTAGACTTTTCCAAAAAAAAAGTCTTTCCTTCCTTAAATAAGAACAATAATTGGCACCTGTTTTTCAAAGAATGAATGTCATCACTAATTGAACTCCACCTGCTATTATTTTGAACACGACCCTTTTAATTAGTGATTCAATTACATAGAATCATCAGCATCATCAGCAGTGCGTCATGACATTGGGTCTGGAGGATTCTTTTACTCTACTACAGCTGATATTACATTATTTCCCATGTAGGAATATCATATCTACCAAAAACCCGGGTCAGGTTAGTTATGTCTGACTTATTTTGAACACAAATGTGTCTATAGTGTGTGTGTGTGTGTGTGTATGTGTGTGTGTGCGTGTGTGTGTATATATATATATATATATATATATATATATATATATATATACACACACACACACACACAAAAAAAAAATTTGACATCAAGAATACCCAATTTATTTTTCTCAGAGTGACAGTTTTACCGCATGGCGTTGATGAGGATGCACAGGGCAGTGGGTTTGCTGATGGCTATGAGGATGACTATGGCTGGCATGGAGACTACTACGATCAGGATTCTGTCACCCGCGATGACTACAGGTAATACAAAATGGACACAGAAAGTACATATTCTTAAGGTTCTGAGTTATTGGGGGGATTATATATGAACAGTATTTTCTATTCACAACTTTCTATTCCGTGAGAGTCAGGGAGCATTCGTATGAGTGTTGCTCTATTATCAAGACTCGATATGCTGGAAAATTATTGCTCATGGAATATTACATTTGCATAACAAAACCTTAATTGAAACTGCAGAAATAACAACAAAAAAATGCCTTAAAGGGTTTTATGATTTGCTGAAATGGAATAAAGTATACTGATTAAAAACTAGATAAGGTGAGATAGAAAAAGCATTACAAGGTGACCTATAATTATATTCAGAACAGCACTGTACAGTGAATGAGCATAACCTTCTGTCTGGTGTTGCCCTATGTGAGCATATAATACAGTGTTATATAGGGATACAACTAAATATGAATAGATGATGGATCGTATAGATAGTGTGTCCTTATGGCAACAGGATACAGAAGATTGAGGGGTTTTTTAGGCTTGCTCAAAAGCTTACCAATAAGTTTGAATCCCACTGGATGAACCTAAACAAGAAACACAAATGTACAGCTTGGTGAAGCCTGTGGGTAGGTAATCCAGGTATCTTTAAAATGCCCAGCACAACATCTCAAACAAACAAACGCCACACAAACAGACTTGAACCTCGCCAGAAATGTTCCGGCACCGAAAAATGAAGATTTTTGTGTGAATTAAGATAACATTTTTTAATTTGCACTATGTGGAATTGTGCAACCCTACTGGCAGGATATTGCATGCTTTGAAGTGATGCCAGGTCTGTCTTCATTAGATATTCAATACAGGAAGTACTGGTCAATTAAACTCAGTTTAAAAAGCTTTTTGTGTTGCAACGGGGAAAAAATGAATTTAAAGGTGCCCTTTTACTAGTGAGTAGTCTATGTTTTATTTTCCATTACAGACTGAATGCAAAGGTTCACTGACAAAACCACCCCAGCTCATCTGTTCTACATCTCATCCCAGAAGCAACACTAGGTCGTATGTGACATGGTGAAATAAAAATGAAATAGTGAGTGTTGTTATTTCATGCACATTCATTTTACTGCAAACATTATGAAAAACAGAGTAAAAAAATTTGCATGTTATTTTTCAGGCAATTTCAAACGCTTTCTTCTAAAACAATACCAAACAATACCAATCTCACTTACGACCTTGTGTTGCTCATCGGATAATTTTAGTGTCTATTTGGAATAAAAATAACATGACTATGAGACGGGTGGAATAATCAGTGCACAGTGACTTGATTCCATGTCTGTGCTGATGGCCACCAGTCGTTTACTTAATATGTCTGGAAGATGTTTAGTTGTTTAAGAAGGCAAAGGCAGAGCAGAAGACAAAGTGGTGGAAGCTGAAAAAGGAAGAGTGTCGTGTTGTCTTCAAGGAGGAGTTGAAACAGACTTTGGGTGGCCAGGAAGTGCTTCCAGATGACTGGACAACTACAGCAAATGTGATCAGGGAGACAGGTAAGAGAGTACTTGGTGTGTCATCTGGAAGGAGAGTAGATAAGGATACTTGGTGGTGGAATGAGGAAGTTCAGGAGTGTGTACAAAGGAAGAGGTTAGCTAAGAAGAAGTGGGACATTGAGAGGACCGAAGAGAGTAAACAGGAGTACAGGGAGACACAGCATAAGGCGAAGGTAGCGGTGTCAAAGGCCAAACAGAGGGCGTATGATGACTTGTATGCTCGGTTGGAAAGTAAAAAGGGAGAAAATTATTTATACAGGTTGTCACGCAGAGAAATAGAGACGGGAAGGACATGCAGCAAGTTAGAGTGATTAAGGAAAGAGAGGGAAATGTATTGACTGATGACAGAAGTGTGCTGGGAAGATGGAAAGATTACTTTGAAGAGCTGATGAATGAGGAAAATGAGAGAGAAAAAAGAGTAAAAGAGGTGACTGTTGAGGACCAGGAAGTAGCAAAGATTAGTAAGGGTGAAGTGAGGAGGGCATTGAAGAGGATGAAGAATGGAAATGCAGTTGGCTATGATGACATACCGATGGAGGTATGGAAGTGTCGAGGAGAGGTAGCAGTAGATTTCCTGACAAGAACATTCAACAAGGTCTTAGAGAGTAAGAGGATGCCAGAGTAATGGAGAAGAAGTGTGATGGTGCCCATTTTTAAGAACAAGGGAGACGTGCAGAGTTGTGGCAACTACTGAGGGATAAAGTTGATGAGCCATACGATGAAGTTATGGGAAAGAATAGTGGAAGCTCGACTAAGGGCAGAGGTCAGCATTTGTGAACAACAATTTGGTTTCATGCCAAGAAAGAGCACCACAGATGCAGTGTTTGCCTTGAGGATGTTAATAGAGAAGTACAGAGAAGGTCAGAAGGAGCTGCATTGTGCCTTTTTGGATCTGGAGAAAGCATATGACAGGGTGCCGAGAGAGGAACTGTGGTATTGCATGAGGAAGTCTGGAGTGGCAGAGAAGTATGTTAGAGTGGTGCAGGACATGTATGAGAGATGTAAGACAGTGGTGAGGTGTGCTGTCGGTGTGACAGAAGAGTTCAAGGTGGAGGTAGAACTGCATCAAGGGTCAGCTCTGAGCCCCTTCTTATTTGCTATGGTGATGGACAGGCTGACAGACGAGGTTAGACAAGATTCCCCATGGACTATGATGTTTGCAGATGACATTGTGATCTGCAGTGAGAGCAGAGAACAAGTGCAGGAAAATCTGGAGAGGTGGAGGTATGCCCTGGAAAGGAGGTGAATGAAGATTAGCCTCAGTAAGACAGAATACATGTGCATGAATGACAAGGACCCAAGAGGAACGGTGAGATTACAGGGAGCAGAGATAAGAAAGGTGGAGGATTTTAAGTACTTAGGCTCAACCATCCAGAGCAATGGAGAGTGTGGAAAAGAGGTCAAGAAGCGTGTGCAGGCTGGTTGGAATGGTTGGAGAAAAGTTTCCAGTGTGATGTGTGATAGGAAGGTCTCGGCACAAATGATTGGGAAAAATTGGTAGTAACGAGGATGGATACGATCAGGAATGAGCACATCAGCGGGACAGCACATGTCAGACGTTTTGGAGACAAAGTCAGAGAAGCTAGATTGAGATGGTTTTGACATGTACAGAGCAGGGATAGTGAGTGTATTGGTAGTAGGATGCTGAGGTTGGACCTACCAGGCAGAAGGCCTAGAGGAAGACCAAAGAGACGATTCATGGACATGGTGAAGGAGGACATGAAGGCACTTGATGTAAGAGAAGAAGATGCAGAGGATAGGGTGAGATGGAGGCAGACGATTGGCTGTGGCGACCACTGAAGGGAACAGCCGAAAGGAAAAGAAGAAGAATAAAAAGATATGTGTGTCTGTTTGTGTGTGTATGTATATGTGTGTGTGTGTGTGTGTGTGTGTGTGTGTGTGTGTGTGTGTGTGTGTGTGTGTGTGTGTGTGTATATATCTTCTTCTTTTCCTTTCGGCTTTTCCTTCAGGGAGTCGCCACAGCGAATCATCTGCCTCCATCTCACTCGATCCTTTGCATCTTCTACTCTTACACCAACGACCTTCATGTCCTCCTTCACCACATCCATGAATCGTCTCTTTGGTCTTCCTCTGGGCCTTTTGCCTGGTAGTTCCAGCCTCAGCATCCTATTACCAATATACTCACGATCCCTCCTTTGTACATGTCCAAACCATCTCAATCTAGCCTCTCTGACTTTGTCTCCAAAACGTCTTACATGTGCTGTCCCTTTGATGTGCTCATTCCTAATCCTATCCATCCTCGTTACTCCCAAAGAGAACCTCAACATTTTCATCTCTGCTACCTCCATCTCTGCCTCCTGTCTTTTCCCCAGGGCCACTGTTTCTAACCCATACAACATCGTTGGCCTCAACACCGTCTTGTACACTTTTCCTTTCATTCTTGCCGATACCCTCCTATCACACATCACACCGGACACTTTTCTCCAACCATTCCAACCTGCCTGCACACGCTTCTTGACCTCTTTTCCACACTCTCCATTGCTCTGGATGGTTGAGCCTAAGTACTTAAAATCCTCCACCTTTCTTATCTCTGCTCCCTGTAATCTCACCGTTCCTCTTGGGTCCTTGTCATTCATGCACATGTATTCTGTCTTACTGAGGCTAATCTTCATTCACCTCCTTTCCAGGGCATACCTCCACCTCTCCAGATTTTCCTGCACTTGTTCTCTGCCCTCACTACAGATCACAATGTCATCTGCAAACATCATAGTCCATGGGGAATCTTGTCTAACCTCGTCTGTCAGCCTGTCCATCACCATAGCAAACAAGAAGGGGCTGAGAGCTGACCCTTGGTGCAGTCCGACCTCCACCTTGAACTCTTCTGTCACACCGACAGCACACCTCACCACTGTCTTACATCTCTCATACATGTCCTGCACCACTCTAACATACTTCTCTGCCACTCCAGACTTCCTCATGCAATACCACAGTTCTTCTCTCGGCACCCTGTCATATGCTTTCTCCAGATCCACAAAGGCACAATGCAGCTCCCTCTGACCTTCTCTGTACTTCTCCATTAACATCCTCAAGGCAAACACTGCATCTGTGGTGCTCTTTCTTGGCATGAAACCAAACTGTTGTTCACAAATGCTGACTTCTGCCCTTAGTCTAGCTTCCACTATTCTTTCCCATAACTTCATCGTATGGCTCATCAACTTTAAATTCTCCTGCTCACTAACTTCATAAATTTAAAGACGTTCCTGGCCACTTTTGTTTATGTTCATGTTGATTGGTTCAACGTGGCATGTGTTAAAGTTGACATTCGTGTTGATTGGCTGGATTTTACTTCCAGGAAAATGTTTAAAGGAATAGTACCGTTAGGGAAAAGTAAGGGGACTTCTTTTAATTCTGCTGTGTTCTGTTTATTTTCAGCTTTCATGTAAGTAGTTTGGTTGATACCACAAAATGAACAACACAAATACCAGTAAAACTCTTTTATTATTCTGTTATTATGCATGTTTTCCACCTCGATGGGAATAAGCACTTACCATTCCACTCCGCTGGTAACATTTTAATAAGTGCTCACCCACTCCAATTTTTAAAGTGCCCTGGGCACTTATCACGTCAACTACAGTGTGTGTGTGTGTGTGTGTGTGTGTGTGTGTGTGGCTAATAATATGGGCTGGTAGTGTAGTGGTTAGGGTGCTGTGCTCATGATCGGGAGGTTGTGTGTGCAAATCCTAATTAGAACCCCACTGTGCAAAGACCGCTGGGCAAGGTCTTAACTACAAGTGTGCCTCTGTTCACCCAGCAGTATAAATGGGTACCAGTAAAAATATAGTGGGAAGGTAACCTGTGATGGACGAACGTCCCATCCAGGAGGAGTTGAACTTCTGGTCACTTCACGCTATGGAAACCAGAAATAAACACTGACCTAATGAGCCACTTGGCTCCGGTGAAAAAAATCCCCTATATATATATAGGGGGTATATATATATATATATATATATATATATATATATATATATATATATATATAGAGGGAGTATAATATATATATTATACTATATACTAGTCCTTCTCAAAAAATTAGCATATTGTGATAAAGTTCATTATTTTCTGTAATGTACTGATTAAAATTAAACTTTCATATATTTTAGATTGGTGGACACCAACTGAAATATTTCAGGTATTTTATTGTTTTAATACTGATAATTTTGCCATACAGCTCATGAAAACCCAAAATTCCTATCTCAAAAAATTAGCATATTTTATCTGACCATTTAAAAAAAAAAGTGTTTTTAATACCAAAAAAGTCAACCTTTAAATAATTATGTTCAGTTATGCACTCAATACTTGGTCAGGAATCCTTTTGCAGAAATGACTGCTTCAATGCGGCGTGGCATGGAAGCAATCAACCTGTGGCACTGCTGAGGTGTTATGGAGGCCCAGGATGCTTCGATAGCGGCCTTAAGCTCATCCACAGTGTCGGGTCTGGTGTCTCTCAACTTTCTCTTCACAATATCCCACAGATTCTCTATGGGCTTCAGGTCAGGAAAGTTGGCAGGCCGATTGAGCACAGTAATACCATGGTCAGTAAACCATTTAGCAGTGGTTTTGGCACTGTGAGCAGGTGCCAGGTCGTGCTGAAAAATGAAATCTTCATCTCCATAAAGCTTTTCAGCAGATGGAAGCATGAAGTGCTCCAAAATCTCCTGATAGCGAGCTGCATTGACCCTGCCCTTAATAAAACACAGTGGACCAACACCAGCAGCTGACATGGCACCCCAGACCATCACTGACTGTGGGTACTTGAAACTGGACTTCAGGCATTTTGGCATTTCCTTCTCCCCAGTCTTCCTCCAGACTCTGGCACCTTGATTTCCGAATGACATGCAAAATTTGCTTTCATCCTAAAAAAGTACTTTGGACCACTGAGCAACAGTCCAGTGCTGCTTCTCTGTAGCCCAGGTCAGGCGCTTCTGCCGCTGTTTCTGATTCAAAAGTGGCTTGACCTGGGGAATGCGGCACCTGTAATCCCGTCCACTGCTTCCACAGGTCCTCCAAGGTCTGGAATCGGCCCTTCTCCACAATCTTCCTCAGGGTCCGGTCACCTCTTCTGGTTGAGCAGCATTTTCTGCCACACTTTTTCCTTCCCACAGACGTCCCACTGAGGTGGTTTGATACAGCACTCTGGGAACAGCCTATTCACTCAGAGATTTCTTTCTGTGTCTTACCCTCTTGCTTGAGGGTGTCAATGATGGCCTTCTGGACAGCGGACAGCAGTCAGGTCAGCAGTCTTACCCATGATTGTGGTTTTGAGTAATGAACCAGGCTGGGAGTTTTTAAAAGCCTCAGGAATCTTTTGCAGGTGTTTAGAGTTAATTGGTTGATTCAAATGATTACATTAATAGCTCGTTTGGAGTACCTTTTCATGATATGCTAATTTTTTGAGATAGGAATTTTGGGTTTTCATGAGCTGTATGCCAAAATCATCAGTATGAAAACAATAAAACACCTGAAATATTTCAGTTGGGGTGCAATGAATCTAAAATATATGAAAGTTTCATTTTTATCAGTACATTACAGAAAATAATGAACTTTATCACAATATGCTAATTTTTTGAGTAGGACTAGTATATATATATATACACACACACATACATACACACCTCCAAATATGCAGGACACCTGGATGAAAAGAAATACTAAATGAAACGAAACAAACAAATATGCTCAACATCACTAAGACTGTACAGTATAAAAAGCAGAAATATAAATGTAAGAGGGCTGCTGAATGGTATAAGTTGGCGCGGTCTTGTTTACTCATGTACATCAACATCGGATCCAAGACAGTGAAGAACGTTTCTCTAGACCCCATGAGAGTGTATTTTATCTTCTCCAAGTGTGTTCAGTCACTAAAATATAGAGGTACTTTGGTGGATTTTTAGATTTCCAGTGCAATAATATTCTCCTACATGCAAGCAGCATTGTAAAACCAATAATATTTTTATATTTTTTCCTCGTTGTGCAGTGTGTCCTGTTTGGAGTCCCGAATATACCTGTTGCTGCATTGGCTTGGAGATCAATACTAATTGCCTCAGAAAATGTTTTCAAGACCATAGACCAGTATTTTTTTAGGGCTGGATATGACCAAAACATATGGGCTAAATTGGCAGGAAGTACTTCGACACCTGTCTGCATCAATGTTGGAATATATTTTAGCCAGTTTTACTTTGGAATTGTGAATATACCCCCATGTACGCATATGGTACACATTAGCGATAGTGGCTGTATAATATAGCATTGTATAATGGCTGTACTGTATAGTTAGACTGGATCTAATTTAATGTTCAAATATGGTATGAATTAGCGATAGTAGCTGCAGCATACGTGCGCATCAATTTAATAGAATGTGCTGCGTCTTTCAAAACAGATGAATAAACCCGTTATGTCCTTATTCTTTCTTGGTGGGGTGGATGACAGCCAACTATCCAGAGATGCACATTTGCATATTGATTTATTATTTACCTCTAGGATATTTTTCTGGATAGATTCATAATCCGATTATTCACGGATTATTATAATCCGAGGCTCTTGTGCCTCCGAATGGGCAACTCCCTTACTTTTATTTGAGTAACATTTAAGATAGGCTTTAATGAACTCTTGTTTTCTGACTGGAGCCATTGCTAATTAATGACTTGCACAACTAGACAATTGACCTTGACTGGGAAAAACAATGTCAATTATCAGTGATGGTTTCGATGACGGTCATGACTGAAATAACTAAGACAGCTAAATTTTGGATGTGTATAATGGGTACGTATGCATTTGCCGATGACTCCCCTCCTGTTCATATGCATGATGTATGCCAATCATTCACACACACACACACACACACACACCCCACTTGGGCCATGTGTGCATACTTTATAGACGATCCTGTTTCAGCCCTTACATGAATAAATGCAAGCACATGTTGCAAAAATGTGATGGTGTCCCTTTCCCTAACCCTGAACACAAACAAATGTGTCTATGATAAATATTGAAAGTAGGCAACAAAAGTGGTTTGTATGGTGAAATGATTTTAGACAAATAATTATATACAGCACAACATTGATAAACCCGGAAGTAATATCACTATAATGTTCATACCTTGGGTCCAAGGACTGCTGATTGACATATTAAATTGAATAGGTAAAAATGCACGTCCTAGAGTTCAGGAGATTTAAGCATTGCCAAGATACACAGTCCGAACCGTGACATACAGTCCTGGTCCTTACTGAACCACCGATCGAAAAACTTTTGAGCTTCATCAGACAAGTCAAAAGTGAACACGTCATCTCCACACAATACTCGTAGCCGAGCCAGGTAGAGCAGGTGAAACCTGATGTTTTTCCGATACAAGGCTTGTTTTACACTGTTAAACATGGCTCTCATTTTGGCAAGTGCTGCGCTGGCATCCTGATAGACCCTTGTAGTCGCACCTTGATATTTGAGCTCATTATTCCGTGCCCAGCGCAGCTTCTATCTGTTGAAACCTGTAGAAACAAACCAGGAACATGCAGGGAGGTGATCTTTGGCGGAGTATGGAAGTCGGGGTCTGGTGGGCTCTCTCCAGTTCATTGTTGAAAAAAGATCAGGGCCCATCATTTGTATCAATACCTCCGTCATTGAATCTTTGCCATCCTTGTTGCCTTCGGAGACTGGATCTTCATGAGTGATTCTCAAGGTTGTCACACCGATCGAGAAGCAGTTGTTCTTGGCTGTGGAGTGTTCTAACGGTGGATTCCGCTACCGTTCAAAGTTATCACCAGCTACTGACTCAACAGAGGTAAGACGGTTCTGAAATGAGTTCATTGCTGCCTGTAGTAAGTCCAATGAGCCTTGTATTGGTCAAAGAGTGTCTAACGGCGTCTTGGATCAGAAAAGAAACATCCTCCTTGAGTGAGGTTCTCTGTTTTATGACTTCAACAAACAGTTGGTCCATATCTACCCTATTCATCAAAAAATTTAAAAATAAGGAAATTCAGGAAAAATAAAGAAAAAGTTAAGAAAAATGCCACAAAACAAGGCCAATTATGCAAAAAAAAAAAAAAACCCAAACAAACAAAAACAACCCAAAACCCCCCAACAAAACTACAGTCAGCCTCCAACTTACGAAGACCCCTGTGTACGAAATCCCCGGGTTATGAAAACATTCTCCCAAGTTTCCGTCCCCAAGATACGAAACAACGCCCTCTTACGAAAATTCAAAATTCAAACGCGCCAATCAAAATTTCATACGACGCGACGCGTGAGTTGCTCTCTCATTGGCTGTTTCTCAACATCCCGCCCCGCTGGCCTCCCAGATAGAGAGAGAAGGAAGCTTCACTCTTTAGTTTAGTTTTTTAAGTTGTTTTAATTCAGTAAATGTTGAATAAATGTGGGCGCATTTGAGCTCATCTGGAATTTCGATCCCTCAAGGAATCAAGTTAAACTTGAGTTTGTCAAGCAGGGAATGCGCTTTGAATTCACGTCTTGTGGGTGTGGCCCGCAGCGCGCGCGCGCGAGAGAGAGAGAGAGAGAGAGAGAGAGAGAGAGAGAAGGAATAACGCTGTAGTTTTTAGTTTAGTTTTTAAGTTGTTTTAATAAGTAAATGTTTAATAAATGTGGGTGCATTTGAGCTCATCTGGAATTCCGATCCCTCAAGGAATAAAATTAAAGTTTACTTTGTCAAGCAGGGAATGTGCTTTGAATTCCACATCTTGTGGGCGTGGCCCGCAGTTTGCACGTGTGTGTGTGTGTGTGTGTGTGTGTGTGTGTTAATAAAAATGTTTAATAATGGTTTAATTAATAAATATGTTAATAAAATGGTTTAATATGTTAATAAAATATTTAAATTGTTTAATAAATAATTTTCTTTTACTTTGAACACATATTTCATACAAAATTGGAGTACTTTTATAATTTTTAAAGGGTTTATGGGGTTTATTCCAAAGACTGGAGCCTTGGAACAAATTAGGCGTTTAACATGTAAAGTGCGACCCCTACTTACGAAATCCCCGCAATACGAAAAGGGCTCTGGAACGGATTAATTTCGTAAGTTGGGGGCCGACTGTACTGATATTTTTATGTGAGGTGCACATCTGTGTCTGCGAGCGCGTCTGTATGTGTGTGTATTTGTATTTTGTTTACATCTTATACATTATTTTTGAATGTTTAATTGTTATAAGCATTTATAGCGTTGAATATGTATTTAATGATATTATTTACACATATACATGTATGTATACATCAGTCGGGGAGGTCGATCCTAGTTCATGGAAATCGGGGGGAGGGGGGTGTCGCGGTTCCCATTAACTGTGGAAAGTGAGGGATCCCTGTATAGCTAGCAAACTATTTAATATTGCTTATATGCACTACATACATAGCTGTATGAACAACACATGTTTGTATTTTAACAAATACCTGAATTCCATTAGCCTCTAGTCCTGATTAAGGACTCAGGTATTACATCAATGACAAGAAATAAGTACAAATATTCAACTAGAATATGTTTTTATTCATAGGTACCTCATTTGGTACCTTGAAATAGCTGAAAAAAAACTGAAGGTAGTTGCTCCAAAGCAGGTGGGGGGGGGAAAAAGCAAACAAACATGATAAAGAGAAAAAAAGGAGAAACATTACAAATGCTACTACAGCTGGGAGAAACTTGTGCCATATACAGTACTTCATGACTAACCTTATAAGGAGTTTACTAATGAACTGGAAATTAGGCCGTTAATATCATGGAAAACACAAACATGTGACGGGCCATATCTCCTGTAACTCAACCATGTCTGAAAATTACGTATATTGACATGTGTACACATTGAAAAAAAATCACCAGTTTCAAGAAATTATCAGCCTGAAGTTGAAGTGTTCACTTCCTGAAAAGTAGGGGCTTTATCCAGCTGCGTTTATGCAAATTTTGAATTTGCCATTTGTCAACGTTTGACAACACCAGCAGAGATGACTACAGGCTCATAGAAACACTAAGGGTTGTTATTATTATTAACAAAAACGGCACAAGATAAACAGTAGAAAAATGTCCGCTGAAACGAAAGGCAGAAATGAAGAGGCAAAAAAAAATCATAAAGTATATGTTTGAGTTCAAAATACCGGTAACAGCAGTGTGTTTAAAAAACTGAATAAAGCTCAAAATCCTTCCAATCGCTTTTATTTCCATACGCACAAATGCATTGGGAGCAGAACACATTCTATTACAAATCAAAACATGAACAAAAATATAAGAAATTTGTGTTATTCCTTTCAAGAAACTGAAGAATATTAGACTGTTCGAAAATATTGCAGTGTCTGCAGTTCTTTAAAAACTCAAACATTCACTGTATAAACTGAAAAAAAGGTTTAAGGTTTTGTTTTGCTTTCAATCACTGAAATAATATTTATTTGTATAAACACTTTCCGAGAGCTGCTGCACATCTGTGTTGCACAGAGTCGACCAACTTCTGGCACCGATGAGCAGGTTTTCCAGCCCAGGATGATTGGACTACATTCCACAGATCTTCTGTATTTCTTGGTTTTGCCTCAGAAACTGCATTCTTGATGTTGTGTTACATGTTTTCTATTAGATGAAGGTCTGAAGATTGGGCCGCTGCTCCATAACGTCAATTTTCTTGGTTTGGAACTAAGATGTTGCCCGTTTATTCAAACTGAGCCATGATCCCTGGGATGTGATAAATAGGCCTGACACCGTAGTATGAGAAACATCCCCAGATCATGATGCTTGCGCCACCAGGCTTCACTGTCTTCACAGTGTACTGTGGCTTGAATTCCATGTCTGGGGGTCATTTAGGGGCCACTCGACCCAAAAAGAACAATCTCACTTTTATCAGTCCACAAAATGTTGTGCTGTATCTCTTTAGTCCAGTCAATGTGCTCTTTGGAAAATTATAATCTCTTCAGCACATCTTTTTTCAACACTGGGACTTTGTGGGGCTTCATGCCGATAGCTCGGCTTCACATAGGCGTCTTCTGATTGTAACAGAACTCACAGGTCACTTTAGACCTTCTTTGATCTTCCTGAAGTTGACTGTCAGCTGAATCCTTGTCATTGTGGCTCTTCTTGGATCCACTCGAATGGTAGTTGTTCCACTTTCTTCCACGTCTTTCAGGGTTTTGTTGCCATTTTAAAGCTTTTGGGATCATTTTATCTGAGCAGCCTCTCATTTTCTGCACTTTAAGTGTTTTCCCCTCTCCAATCAACTTTCTAATCCAGATACACTGTTCTTTTGAACAATGTCTGGAACGACCCATTTCCCTCAGAATTTCAGAGAGAAATGTTCTATAACCAGCAGGTACAACACTTGCTACTTTCCTTCCTTAAATAAGAACAATAATTGGCATCTGTTTTTCAAAGAATGAATGATGTCACTAATTAAACTCCACACTGGTATTATTTTGAACACGCCCCTTTTAATTAGGGATTTATTTACACAGAATCAGGAGCATGCAGGTCATGACTGTTGGGTCTGGAGGATTCTGTTACTCTACTACACCTGATAGTACATTATTTGCTATGTAGGAATATCATCTCTACCACAAACAATCATTGATCAAAACACTACACACACACACACACTATATGTGTGTGTGTGTATATATATATATATATTATTATATATATATTATTATATATTATATATTATATATATTACATATTATATATATATATATATATATAATATATATTATATATATAATATATATAATATATTATTATATATATATTATTATATATTATATATATTACATATTATATATATATATAATATATATTATATATATATATATTATATATATATTATATATATAATATATATATTATATATCATATATATATAATATATATATATATATAATATATATAATATATAATATATATAATATATAATATATTATATATATATAATATATAATATATATAATATATAATATATATATAATATATAATATATATATATATATATATATATATATATACATATACTCTGCTAGTAGGATTAAACGGTTTGGACTGTTGTCAGATAAAAGTGAGGTCATGGTTATGCAACACTAGATAATAAAAAGTGAAATCTTTAGTATTCAGTAATCAGTAGGCAGATTAAAATTGATGGGAATGTGAGCCATGTAGGCGGCGTGGGTCCCAGTCTCTCCTTGATTGTGTCTCCATTCAGCTGTGGCTCCTTTTGATTAAATCGTCTTGTAGTGCCTAATCAGAAAAGTTAAGTTGCTGATTGACAGAAAGTAATTTTGACTTTAAATCATGACTGAAATTTTTAAACAACATGGCTTCCTGCCGTGTGTCAATTATTTCTTATTCTTTCATGTATTTTTACTCTCAGGTCCAAAAGGAAGTCCAGCAGCTCACCTTCTCCTCCACCAAAGAAAAGAAAGAAAAAGAAAAGCAGAAGACACAGTCGGTCAGTCTCCTTACATCAACTGATGTTTACTTTACATGGATCCCTGTTTGCAGAGAAATCCATATTTCAAAAGACAAAAATTATTGTATTGATAGAAGAATTACTCAAATATTACTTTCAAGCATAGGAGAGAATCCTAGTAGGTCAAACTCAAGGTCAGTGTATTTTGAGCACTAATAACTCAAATAATGTTAAGAAAATAAGATTTTATGTAAATTCCTGTCATTTTATTTATTTATTTTTTGAAGGGTGCCAGTTGACTGCACATTAGATCCTTCAAAGTTCGGTTACAACTCAGATAGTACTGTTATTCTCAGGTCTCAAGCTTCTGCTGTGTTAGATGGACACATATAAGTGATGTTTTGTAAAAGGCAGTCAGTCTTGTGAGTGACAGAATGATGTGCTGTTTGCCTGATGTTAAAAAAAATTACAGCAAGACATGAGGGTGAGAGAGAATGAAAGAGAATTGCATATTGCCAATCAAAAGCATTGCAATAGGGATAAGAGACAAGCAGAAGTGCCACCAAAGGTATAAGTGACAAGAGAGAAAGTCAAAACATTTTATATGATTACACAGTGCAAAAGCAACAGCTCCAGGCAATTTAAAAAGATTTACAGAGACGCTTCACTGCAGCTGTAGGAGAAGACAAAGTATATCTATGCAAATGTGCTGTAGAAGTGGTGTTGCATCTGATCTGTCTGTGTCTCATGCCTTTTTTTTTCTGTCCTGATGTCATGAAAAGGGTTGACAGCTCATCACCTGTACGGCGCGGGAAAAGGAAGAAGAGTAGCAAGAAGCACAAGAGAGACAGGTGCACGTCTGCATGTTGTCATATCATTATAGTACTAAAACTATCTATGAACTGACAATATTTACTATGTACTGTATACTTTACATTCTCTCACATGAACACACATTCTGGCGGCTGACATCATAAATATTATAATTTATGTAATGCTGTCTTGATTAATTAATAACCGTGCGTGGAAGTCACGATGGATGCCACTGAAACTATTGAATTCTGTGATATCCAGCATGCCTGAGGTGCCTAATTGTAAATTAATCAACATTATATAAATAAAGCAAAAACAAATATTCAGTCTTGGTATATACTACATGAGAACATAAAGAAAAATGAGATATTTATGAATTTTAACTAGAACAGAGGCTGGTTTGAACCAAACTAAGCGTTAAGAGTGTCTGTTTAGCCCAGGGGTGTCCAATCATATCTGCAAAGAGCTGGTGTGGGTGCAGGTTTTCACTTCAACCAAGCAGTAGCCACACCTTCACCTGTTCCAGTCAGTGTTCTCCAAAAAGAAAGAAGGAAAGAAAAGGGGAAAAGTCACTAGATTGACCGTTTTAATTTGACGCCAGATGGCAGATATCTTCATGATACCACTTTACAACAGTAAAGTCAAACTCAAATAGCATAAAAAATATCATAAAGGAAGTAATTACTTCCATAATGTATTTCTTTTTAAAACATTTTTTGTTGAACTTCAGCAGCAGAGCTCTTTTTTAATTCAATTCAATACAATTATCAGTGTAATTCTTGGTAAAGTTGAACAAACTGAAGGCATTCTAAACATCAGCGGTAAAAATTCTCCTGGCTTACAAGCTGTGACGTTTTTGAGCTTTCACCAGCTCCATTTCGAGATCTTAAAGCAAGGTGATCTCACCAAGATGGCCCCACTTCAGAATTGAAACACGTGACTAGTGTACAATCTAATTTTTTATGTTATGTTTATGATAGGTAATTGAAAAAGGTGGAAGGTGTGGCTACTGCTTGGTTGATGTGAAATCCTGAACCCACACCAGCTCTTTGTGGATACGATTGGACACCCCTAGTTTAGCCTAATCAGACAGTACAGAGTGCAGAAACTCTAAAATTATTTTCGTATATACTATTCAGAAATACAATAAAAACAAACACAAATGATGTGTTCATAGTATAATTTTAAAGAGTGATAATGATGGCACCACGTATTTCCAGTAACCATGACATACTGTGTATTGTCTGCCATTTAGATTCAAATATTATCCACTCAGTTAATGTTTTTTAATCCCGAGATGGCGGACCACTCAGACTGTGCCAGTCCCATGTAACATATATCAGTATAGTATAATTACAGTGATACCTCTCCTTACGATAATCCCAGAAAACGAAAAATTCAGTTTACGAAAAACATTTTCCTAAATTTTTGTGTCTGTATACGAAACAAGTTCTCCGTACGAAACGCGCCAAACGCACCATTCAAACGCACCAT
Source organism: Plotosus lineatus (assembly GCA_024760905.1). Classification (NCBI taxonomy): domain Eukaryota; kingdom Metazoa; phylum Chordata; class Actinopteri; order Siluriformes; family Plotosidae; genus Plotosus; species Plotosus lineatus. The sequence continues at coordinate 28,911,004 of CM045740.1, read as the reverse complement.
TCAAACAATGCGTGAGTTGCTCCCATTGACTGTCTCCCAAGATCCCACCCCGCTGGCCTCCCATTGGCTAGGAGGGATGACGCAGCTCCCCCCCATTGGCTATCTCCCAACATCCCGCCTCGGTGATCTCCCATTGGCTATGAGGGATGACGCAGCTCCCTTGAGCAGCAGCTTGTTTCATGAGTTTTTCGAGTGTGCTCATTGCAACTTTATTTTTTGGCTCAGGCTTTTAACCTTGCATAACTATATGTAAGATTATAACTCTGCTAAAATGACATGGTCAATTTAAAAAAAAAAAAATTCAAACAATGCTCGAGTTGCTCTCTCATTGACTATCTCCCAACATCCCGCCCCGCTGGTCTCCCATTGGCTATCTCCTAACATCCCACCCCGCTGGCCTCCCATTTGGCTAGGAGGGATGACGCAGCTCCCTTGAGCAGCAGCTTGTTTCATGAGTTTTTCGAGTGTGCTCATTGCAACTTTATTTTTTGGCTCAGGCTTTTAACCTTGCATAAACAGTTGTAAGATTATAACTGCTAAGAAGACATGGTCAACACGAAGTAAGTACCTTCAATGGTATGCTTTTATAATTTTTAAAGGGTAGTATTAGGGCCTTTGAACGAATCATGCATTTTACATGTAAAATGCGGTTCTACTTACGAAAAATCCAGGTTACAATAAAGGCTCTAGAATGGATTAATTTCATAAGATGAGGTACCACTGTAGTTCTGACAATGATAGGTTTATAATATTAATGCACTCATTCTAGTATGATATTGTTCTTTAGTATACATTGAACAGGTCATCAGTCTGTTGCAGGACAAATCCCTTCACACTCATGGATACTTTATAGTAGCCAACTGACTAATGTACATGTCCATTCTGGCTGTGAGGTGGCAGTGTTAACCCATAATCTGCAGTGCCCATTGTCAATGTCCTCATATTTAAATTAATTATTATTTAGCAAATAATTTACTTTTTTAATGCTGAAAGACACAGCAAAATGACACGATCCAAGCAACATTGAACAGATTAGAATACTAAGAAAACGTTTAAATTGAAGTAGATTCGTAGGGGGTAATATTTTTGTTTACATGTGCACTTGGGGGCGGTGGCTTAGTTAGGGTGCTGCACTCATGATCAGGAGGTTGTGTGTTCAAATCCCAGTTGGACCCCCACCGTGCTAAGACCCCTGGGCAAGGTCTTAACCACAAGTGTGCCTCTGTGTCCCACCCAGCAGTATAAATGGTTACAAGTAAAATATACTGGGAAGGTAACCTGCGATGGACTAGCATCCCATCCAAGAGGAGTTGTACTCCTGGTCGCTTCACGCTATGGAAACCGGAGATAAGCACGGATCCGATGCGGCATTTTGGCTCGGGTGTAAAAAACCTGCGTATTTGGAATTTTTGTATACATACAGTATATATTAATGGAATTATCCAGTCAATCATCAGTACAATGCACATTAAATATCAGAATGGCGGGGAATATGATCTCAGTCACTCTGACTGTGGTGGCTGGTATCAGACAGTCCTGATCTACTGAGATTTTCACACTTAAAAGTATTTACCCACATAACATATAGCATATACAAAGTATGGCCAAAATCCCCCACAAAATCCTGAAATACCAGATTTGCTTGACATGACAAGGAAGCTATGCTCAATAACTCAACTAACCACTTTTTACAACCATACTGAGCAGAAAAGCACGTCAAGATGGACATGTCAAACCTTGAGGTAGGAGAAACATGGCATCATCAGACTTTGCTTCTACCAGCCAGGAATAGGCTATAATGTGCATTTAATTTGTAGTTTTAGTGTTTTTAGTTCCACCATGCTAATAAAACATCTTTTGCAAATAATTTTCCCCGTTATTTCACGGTTAATGGGGACCAGTCGTCGTCACCCCGCGAAATGAGAAAAACCGTGAAATGACTTCTGCCACTTCTTAAGGACACACACCCACCCACCTATATATTATAAAATTTATATAGAAGTTAATTTTAAAGTGTTCTATGCATGTTAATGTCATACAGGCAACGTGTATTAATATATAAATAAACTATACACCTTATAATGACAATAAATATATAAATACTATATAACAAACCTTATGAATAACAAATCCACGGCCACGTTGAGAAGGAGAATCACTGGCGGCACTGGTGCTTGGTTGGGGCTCGTCAGTGCATCCAGAGCCTTTGCTTTAATACGTTTCATGTTAGTGTCCAAATTCACAGGCATTTAACTCTCTTTCTCTCTGCATGCATTGCATACACTGCATGTGCTGGAGAGGGGCGTGGCTGTTACACGCAGGCGAAATCCAGAGAGCGCACCTGAATTCACTCAGCCGTCAGTGCGCTATAAATAGCTCCGTGCTTGACCAGTTTCCATGTTGATACTCTCCCAGTGATTTTGTTTTTTCCTTATTACTACGGTGAACACGATTTTTCCCCTACCCCAGCGCTTCCCCTGAGCTCAATAAGTCATTGTTTCATGAGGGAGGAAAGGTTTGTTGGATGCTGGGAAATATAATCTTGACCAATCAGCTTGCTAGATTCACAGCTATTCAGAGAACACTCAAGTCGAGCAGGAGAAGAGAGCATGTTGGGTAGCGTAGTTGAATGTACGTGTAGTAATGTACTGCTCTAGAATTTTGAATAATCTTTAATTTTTTAATATCCCCATGGGAAATCCCGCGATATTACGGGAACATGAAGTAGGAAACACAAAGTGGCAGGGGATTACTGTAGACTGATTTTTGAGGAAAAAACAAAACTGCAGATAATAGCAGTTGCTAGGCAGAAGTGATTTTCCCTCCTTTTACACTTGCACCATTTGGCTGACACCCTTATCCAGGGAGACTTACATTTATTATTATGATACAGTTGATGGTTGTGGGTTATGGGTTATTGCTTAAAAGCCCAACAGTGGCATCTTGGTGGTACAGAGGCTTGAACCCCCAACCTTCAGATCAGTAAGCCAGAGCCTTAACCACTGAGCCTCCACTGCCATTTTTTAAAATATTAATAAGGTTAGAAATCCACTTGGATCACAAGTTCTTCCCTTGCATTTACTTTCATGGGATTTCTTTTTTCATAATAATTGTAAATATGATTTTTTTATACTTGAAAATGAGCAGAAATCTTTATGTTCCTCCTACACCACCTACTCCTCCTCTCCCTCTCTGAACTGGTGCATGACATATTCCAACATTTGTCCTTCAAAGCATCAAAGAAAAATGAGCTTTTCAGCAAATTACCTATAGTCCTTGGTATCTCCAGCCTTTCTTTCGCTATTCCTCCTTTTGCCGTCACTATCCTCCCCCGCTACTAGTCTGTCTCTGCCTCTCATGTTGCACTGAATTTACTCTGGCCTAATGGTTTCATCTTGCTCAATCCCCCAATCAATTATGGATTGAGAAGGAAAAAAGGAAAAAAAGAGGAGAGAGATGGGCCCCTAAGGTCAGATAGTTTCTTTGAGTGGAGAAAATAGAAGGGGGGTATCTGGGTAAAAATGTCAACCTTTTAAATTCACAACCTCCTGCAGTTAAGTTCAAGATTCCATTCCAAGCACTGTTTTTCCCCCCAAATGTTTCAATTTATAGTAATTATAAAAAATTATATTCTGATGTTTTCTGTGATGTGTTCGTGATTTACAGTGAATTACTTTTCAATTGTTCTCCTGATTGGCTGTATTATGAGGAGCAAAGCATAAGCGTATGAGTTAGATTAGTGATGTTATAATATTGGATTATGTTTGTAACTGAAGAAGTTTACATAGACTCACATTAACCAATCAACTAGTTATTTGTATTGTAAAATGAGAGAAAATGCAAAGTAAAGAACAAAAGACTAATTTTCAAGGATACAGCCCTGTATTCCAACAGCCCATTGGCTCGATAATTACAACCTGTTGGTCCATTAGCCCGAACGCTAACCCAAGTGAACTGAGTAGGGTGTCCAACTGATTTAAGCAAAGGTGCCCGTCTCACAGGAGTAGGGCTATCGGCCCAATAAGTCTGTCGGACCACCGCATTTAAATACTCACTATGTACCAATGTTTGTTTGGTACACAGCCTAGATAGGTTTACACGCAGAGTCCAAATACATGTACATATGTTCCAAATTGCCCTCAGGTGCCTGTGTCAGCCCAACGATGGTCTGGTGAGCGGTTCAGGGAGTATTCCACCTCGTATCAGAATCAGCTGAGAAAGCCTTTAGCCTCCTCATGACTCTATTAGGTCAAAGTGGCTTGAAAAATTAGACTTATAGCTCCGAAATAAAACCAAGCAAATTTCCTACACTAAACATCACTTTGAAGATTTGTTATTTGGTGTAAGAAATATGTTTTGTATATCTCGGCTTTATCACATCGAAGATTCCACAAAGCAAAACAACATTTTTTTCCTGTAGCAATTGATGTGTATTTTAAGGCTAATAAATTTTTGTTTGCTGACACAACAGTGGAGTGGTTCTCTCTGGTATAGCAAAAGGTCGGAGAGAGAGAGAGAGGTGGGGGGGAGAGACAGAGATAACCTGGGTAGGAGCTAAATACAGACACTTCCTGCTTTACATTCATTCATTTTATGTATTTCTCGATTTTACGGGTTTTTTGTTTGTTTGTTTTTTTTTAATTATGTCAAATTTTGAGTTTATCGTGCTCTCTGTAGTACACTGACGTAATACGCTACTTCCACATGACGGTGCGTCCATTGTTTACAAACGACAGACTGAACGTGCCCTCCTTCTTCCCAGTTCACCACGTGTTACCCTTGTGTTAAGACATCTCTGTGATCTTTGTGTTTACACTGTTTTGCGGACTTTCGTAACCCTAAGCATATATGGTGGGTCAGAAGCGTAAGCCTACTAGTGATAGTGGTAATCAGAAAAAGCGGCAAGCCATCTCGTTAGAAACGAAGATGGCTATTTTCAAGAAAATTGATGCTGGTGAAAAACATGTGAATGTTGCACGTTTCTTCCAAATGGCTCCATCGACCATCGGAACAAGCAGAAAGATTGCATCACAGAGAATGTTAAAGGTTATATTTGACACTGTATTGGATATTTGATGAGTGAATTTGATTAAATTTATCTACTTGAAATTATTTTGCTTGAATTTATTTTATTTGAAATTAATGTTGATATTATTTTACAATGTTATGTTTATAATAATTGATTTAGGGGTGTTTTATGAGATACAGTAATGGTATTTATGGATGTATAGTACAGTATGAACGTCATACTTCACTGGAACATACAGTAACAACTTACTTTTTTTTTTTTTTTTTTTAACTTACATTCGTCCGTCTGGAACCGAACTAAAACGTAAGTCGGGGAGCGTCTGTACTGTTGTTTTCATCTCTCTCTCTCTCTCTCTCTCTCTCTCTCATGAACACTGCACACAGCAGGAGCTTTTTAACAATTCTTTCTCACACTCTGTGTTATTTTGACAGCTTTATCTAGGTTTCTCCTTTACTGGTGCCCATCACAACCTACATTGAGTACAGGGTACGCCCTTACAGTTCACCAGACCATCATACACTCAAAGTTAGGGGCAATTTGGATCAGTTAGCCTAATGTGCATCTGTTTGGATTGTGGGGTTAAACCTGAGTATCTGGTGAAAGCCTACTGAGCACTGGGGAGTACATGCAGACTTCTCACAGAAATGACAAAGCCTTGAACTCGAACCCAGGAGCTCCTTACCGTAAGGCAGACATGTTAACCACTACACCTCCACGTCACACCACTTCAAATTGAGTGCTAAACTTAATTTGATTGTGAGCTTGTACTTTCAATGATAGTAAAGTTGAATGTAATCCAATCTAATTTAATCTACACAAGTTTCCTACAGCCCTGTCTCTTTTCTCTTTCTTTGTCTCAGGTCCACATCTGGGTACAGGAGGAAGAGGAGACATAGGTACATATATCCAACATGTGCCCATCTGTCAAAGCATCACTAATGTGGTTTATTTTAATTTTAGATTTACCGTCTTTAAGATCAGTACTCAAAGTTCAAGCTGTGGTCATTTCTGTTTTGTCTTTTAGATCTGGGACTCCAAAGAACAAACACAAAGACAAGAGCAAACTGAGAAAGAAGTGAGTCTGGGTCTGTCCCCTGAATTGAATGTTTGCTGCAAGTTTTGGAGGTGTCTTCTAAAGCCCTTTTCACAAACAACCTGCGATTTGTTTGTTTTTTTTTCTGGTTTTTTTTCTTCTTTGGACAAAGTTAGCGGAGCTACAACAAAAGGGGCTGGTGAAGGTTTTGGGTGAGGTGGGTTTAAAAGCTGCGTGGTCACATTCATATAATAAATGTGTTGTTTATTTCTAATGGGGAAAGAGCTTTATGGATGTGGTAAAGGAGGACATGAAGGTAGTTAGAGTAAGAGTAGAAGATGCAGAGGATAGGGTGAGATGGAGGCAGATGATTCGCTGTGGTGGCCCCTGAAGGGAACAGCTGAAAGGAAAAGAAGTTTATTTCTAATGGGGAAAATAGGTCAGGATCGATGGCCAAATAACCACTAAACGTCTATTCTAAAAGAGTTTAACATAAATATGCTAGCATACAATCTTTCTTGAGTCATGAATGACTAGCTGTTTATTTGAAATGAGTTGCTCCCACCTAACGGAAAGATGATGAATTATGTTTCATGGTAATGGCTGATGTAAAGAATGTATGATAATCATATTCATTGAAAGCTCTTGCAGGTAACATAAAAGGAGAACAGCCAGATTTGGCCCACAATCCGGAGTTTGTTGCCTGTGCACTCAACCATTCAACAATGGAGTCATCAAATGATGATGAGCTGGTGCTTAATTTTTTTTTTTTTGCATAATAAATTGAAAGAAGATCAAATGTTGGGTACAGTCTGTTCTGAGGAGGCAAGAACATAGGAAAATTTACTTCCGAGTTCAGAGTCAAAGCTATATCATCAACACCTTTAGACCTACTTCTTAAAATCTGTCTTTTTAATATAATACGTTACCATCTTCTGTCAGGTGTTAATCATATGCAAGTGTGAGGTTTTCAAGAAACAATGTTCTGAAGGATTAAATGCTTTCCTTTTGTGGGTGAAACCTTGAAAAAATTGCATGCAATATTTCACAATCTTTCTCTGATGAATAGTGTATGTGCATGTTTTACACTTGTATCTGTATGCATGTGTGTTTGTGTTCATGCATATGCACACTTTTGGTTTTTTTTGTACGTGTGCTGTGTGTGTGTGTGTGTGTGTGTGTGTGTGTGTGTGTGTGTTTGTTACAGATCTCCAGCAGAAAGAACCAGCAGGAGGCCCCAGCGAAGAGGAAGCTGCTGCAGCTCACGCAGTGCCTCTGTCTCATCCACAGCCACCATCTCCAGATCCCCCAGCAGGTGATGCCAAGCACACATATTCCTAACCAGTCCACACACCTTCAACATAATCCACCTCCTTCTAATCTCACCTTCACGGCACAGGTCCAAAGCAGGGGAATATTTATCCTTCACTATACCAGGGTCATGAATACAGCAAATAAGTGTAAAAGCTTATTTCTCTACAAGAAAAAAAGGAAATGTGATGTAAAAAAGTAGCAAAAAATCATGTTATCATGTCTTTTCTCCACTGACTATACAGACCACATTTTCATATCACATGACATGCTATTCTTTCTTTATTTTATGTAGAAGTTCACTATATCTGATTTGTAAGTTTAATATTTGTATACTGTTATTATTGCCATTAACTTGCCTTATATGAGCTGGGGTCTTCACTTCCTGTTCTCATGCTCTTGTGAGAATGAAACATTAATCTTTACAAACTGGCTGATGCAAACTATCAAGAAGATTTTAGCACTTTGCAACCTTAAAAATGTAAGTAAAAACAACTTGCTAATAAAAATCTGCACATGTCCACGTATAACAGAAGTGTTTGGGATGCTTGCCTTTCCTTTCACACACCGTTAAAAAGCACATTACTCATTGCAACATATTTTGAACTTTTTATATTGTTCAGTCCATAAATTTGCCATTGTATTTTTGATAGTATTCAGGTCAGGGCATTTATCTTTGCTGAAAGCTAGTTGTGACCATTTCACTTTCTGTCTGGTATCTTAAGGTGTTGCAAATTAAACTCGTCACTTTTTACAGAAAGCACACCAGTTATAGCCGCCATCCTGCTATTACATAGGGGCGATCCAGGACCATCTTAATGCTGCCCGAGCTTTGTAACCTATTTGATTTTATGTCAGTGTGCTATAACCCAGCCTATTCTATGTCTCTGATCATGTTGAACAGGGACAGACAGGATTTCATCAATGCACAGTGTGGTTTAACCAAAAACTACAAATGCAATGATTTGCATGTAAAGTCCATATATAACACAAATGCTAGTCTATACTAATCACAACATTTACCACAGCAAATTAAAATCATACTTTGATTATTGTGTATGGTATTTTGGTATTTTCTCCAAAGTGTATCAAGTTAATGACAGGATTTCATGCTGTTTACATAGGTCCAACCTGAAGTACAGGACAGAGAGACAGAAGAGGTCAAGTCCCAGTCCGTCTTCATCTCCTGGTCTGGAGAACGGTCATCACAGCGAGCAAGTTCGCAATGGCAAGCACTCTGGACTCAGTCAGCTAGAGGGCGAGAAAAGCAGCGATGTATGTAGTCTCCTCTATTTTACCTCTGTGCTCTCTACCTACACCATTCACTCGAATTCCCTCACCCAAAATGGTTTCTCTTGCTCTGTCTCTCACTGCCGTCATTACTGACCTGACTATTCTCACTCTCATTTTTTTCTTTTAATTCTTTTGATCAGTTGTTTATTTTTGTTCTCGCACTTGCCTCTTTGGCTTCGTTTTGTGACTGTTTGCATTCTCAGCTGGATTTTAAGCTCGTTGGGTAAGGATTTCTCGAACAGCATTTATTCAGTTTCTGTTGATAACAAAGTTAATTTTTATATATAATCAAGCATCACAGGCTGCAAATGAACCAAAGATGAAAAATTATCACAAGTGACATGGTTAGTATTTAGATTTTCTGAGAAAAAGTAATAATTTTAGTGAAGTACTCTTAAAATTAAAAGAAAAAAAATGAATAATTAAAAATATGCTACCTAGTCAAAAGTATGTGGACAGCTGGCCATCACACCACAATTATTCCCTTTATTCCCTGTTATTGTTCCCTAAACTGTTGCTATGCAGTTGTAATCAAATTATAGTACAGGATGTCTTTGCATGCTGGAGCATTGCAATTTCCCTTCGCTGTAACTGTAAAGCCCAAACATGTACCACCAGCATGACAATGTCCCTGTACACAATCTGAGGTCCATAAAGATATGGTTTTACGAGGATGGTGTGGAAGATCTTTAGTGGCCTAGACGGAGCCCATACTTCAACCCCAGCGGACACTTTTGGATGAAATAGAATACTGACTGCATCCCAGGCCCCCAGATCTCATTAGTGCTCTTGTGGCTGAGTGTATAGTCCACACAACCATGCAGACAAAAGCTTGTGAAAAATCCTTCACATCACACTGAAGACTATTAAAGTAATAGTGAACTAAATTTGGAAAGTCCTGTACAAGAAGTGCATTATGGGTGGTATTGGTCAGATGTCCACATACTTTTGGCCATAGAGTGAATAAATATTATAGTATTATATCCTGCCGGGCCAAAAAGAATTCCTGGACTCTAATATTTTATTGGAACATGTTTAGCCTTTTTTTACAGCGCATAATTTCCATGACATTGTTGATTCAGTTGCTCAGGTAGATGCCCAGCAACATTGTATGGGAATAAAATCAAGTCAGCTGATGACATTAAATGTAATGAACGAACAGGTTATTCCATTAATGGACTTTTTCTTCCCTGATAGCTCTGATATATAGTGTGGTTCACAGAGCATGAGCAATCACGAAGTATTAACTTTAGTGTTATTGAAAGTCTTTGGCACATACTGGTGAAGACTTTATGGAGTGGTTTGATTTTCCCATCATCAATTTAAGGTCGCTATGAAAAGGAACCAAACTCTGGATGGGAAAAAACTTGTGATGTTGCAACCCCCACCACTCCCCACCCCCAAAAAAGTCATGCCAATTATAGGCTGTAATCAAGGTTAGTGGTGTTTCAATAACACATTAGTGGGAGTTTTTGTTCTTTTTGTTTTTTTGTTTTGGCCAGGCAGTGTACATGGATTATTATGGGATATAATATAATTTACTCCAGGATATTACACTTATAATCAGTGATGCAGTGCTGTTCAGTGTTAATGGAAACGGTACCACGTGTCTTTGGAGTGTGTAGCATGTGTTATTGATCGCAATCAAATTTGCCCAGCATGCCGTGTTGTACAGTAGATCAAATCTGCAAACATTAACATTTCAAACACAATCAGGTGATTGAAGTTAGATTTTAAAACATTAAAAAAAAAAAAAAAAACCTTGGGTAGTGATTTCTAAACTTTTTTTTTAAATGTTTCCCAGGCATTTACTATTTCAATAATAGATATTTAGTTGAGGCTTGTAGCAATAATCATCATCTTTATTTCTTGGATATATCAACTTGAAATCAAATAAAAGCAAATATCTTAGAGGTACAAGTTTGAAAATGGATGATGTATCAAAACTCTAACAGTTTTACCACCAAAAAAAAAAAAAAATAAACCTTTTGTTGTTTTTTAATTATTATTTGTTTATTGTAATGCTAATGATACCAAAGTGACTAGTTATATTTCCTCATAGTGATCTGCATGCTTTCTTTTAAGGAGGTCTTATGTGCTGTTTCTTTCTCTTCTCACTTGCCTGCTTCATTCCTCTTTTCATTTCTGCCTTAATTTAGGTGGCATTTCCCGCAGAAAAACAAAATAAATACCCATACTTTTCTGTCTTGTTTGTGTAAAAAGCACTCATACACTTTGGAACGGGACCAAGTAGGTTAAAATGGTATGTGTATTAGTTTCTTCTTGTCAACACAGTTTGAACGCTCATGTTCTGAATAAAACAGTTGACCCCTTTTCCTCCAGACTGATCACAAACTTGACAGCTGGTGTTTCAAAATGAGCTTTTTTTACTTGCTTCTTGTGGACTATCACTCCGACCTGCATGTTACCTTCTGGGTGGCAGCGTCACCTCTGTGAATCTTTCTTCTCTGCTTTAGATGACAGAATATACCTGTTATAGGGGAATGTTTTAAGCTTGTGATGATTTAATTAATCCTTTATAAACTTTCAGCTAACTGGCTGTACATCCTAACATGTGGGGTCTAGTCAGTTGGTTGAGAGTGATGTAAAAGTTTAAGAAATATTCCAGCATTTTTTCAACCTAAACTCTAACTGCCTCAGCTGTAGTTTACTACTTAGTAACATGGACCAAAAAATTTGATGTGTTTTCCTGTTCTGAGAATAGACTAGAGGATTTATTTGCTGGCTCTCAAGTGGCATATCGACAAGGTACGCTACCATCAACCTGAAGATCACATCGAGGTTGGTGCCACAGCCAGCCAGAAGTCCACGAGAGTTTATTGACCGGGCACTCATTGGAGGGAGGAGTGGCATATGTTCACCACCCTGTTAGTTAAATCAGCCAATCATGGGCATTTGTGAGCTCTTTTCCTTCAAGTGTGTTAGGCCATCCCGAAATATGCACGCGCAGCAGTTCGTAAAAGATGCAGGTGGCAGCATCAAGTGTCAGAGAGTTGTATGGTGGTCGTATAGGAAGGGGAGGTAACACTAGATGGGTGGGAACTGGATATTGGGATTAAAAAAAAAAAAAAAAATCATTCTGCAGACTCTTTTATAATGGAATAATTAATGAATTGTGTTGAAAATGATTTACTAGCACAAGACCACAATTTTGGACTTAAACCGAGGAGCCAAACATGAGAGAATGTCTCAAGAAACCAGAAACTGGCTACAGTATCTGCACCAAGGCTGCTGCTATGGAATCGTCACAATTTAATCTTGACGCATCCCAATCAGATTCCTCACACCCAACATAATAAATGGAAGGACATTTTTTTTTTTTTTGCACATGTATTTTAAACTCTCCGATAATAAGCACCTGGAAGCTGTCAGGCTCCGTGGGATTGCATTCGATCGCAGTAAATTAAGAATATTTTGAGTTAATTTATGTGAAACACACCAATCAGCCATAACATTAGAACCATGGACAGGTGAAGTGAGCCAAGTGGTCATGTCTGCCATTACCAACAAGCAGAGCTGGAAATATTGCACCCTTTTATATAATGCTTAATCCTGAAGTAGTTTTGGACAATCAGGTAATTATCAATTATGTGCTGACGGCTCAGTGAAAACTGTCAAATACAGTAAACCCTCACTTTTCACGGTTAATTGGGACCAAGACCCTTCACGAAGTAGGATCAACCTCTGACATATATGTACCTGTATATGTGTATATAATATCAATAAATACATATTCAATGCTATAAATGCTTATAATAACAATTAAACATTCTAAAATAATGCATAAGATGTAAATAAAATATAAACACACACACAAATGCGCAACTAGATGCGCACACACATCCAGACGCGCTCGCATGTAAATGTAAGCAGTTTTGTTGGAGGGTTTTGGGTTGTTTTTTGTTTTTGTTTGTTTGGGTTTTTTTTGCATAATTGGTCTTGTTTTGCAGCATTTTCTTTAACTTTTCCCCTATTTTGTGCCGAATATTTTTGAAAAACCCACAATGCACTGAAGCTGCAGGAACTGAAGCATGAAGTAGCGAGGGATCACTGTAGTCCACAAGACAACATCAAGGGGACAATTCGATTCATTGACATCCACCGAGTCTGATGTAAATTTATGTTTTATGTATATACTGCAACAGAAGGAAAATTCAAAGTAAAACAAGATTTTTATGAATTTTTTTAACTCGTGATGGTGCATGTGAAAAGAAAACAAAGGGGTTTTTTATAGTTTATTTTTACATACTTTAACCATTACCGATGCTGCTCTGTGAGGTGAGCTCTGCATACTCCGAGCCGAAGTAAACACTATGTCAAAAGGCTTCCGTTTAGCGTAAACGTTCGGGGGGGGGTTTCGTACATACTTCACAAAAACAAAAGTCAATTGTGCTCTGTAAAGCAGGTTTCACACAGTGGAGCTCTGATGATGGCTCCAAATCGTGTTGGACCGCAGCGGTGATGTCCTGATGCCGTTTTTGGTGTTCACCGTCAACCAGCAGTGACCACCATATACCGCCAGAGTTTCAAAACATTTGAAATTTCACAACAGATCACAAAACCATGTCTCACCATTAAGCAGCCGTGCTGTCACCTTTCACAGTCTTTTTGAACCATGTTCAGTACATCCTCAATACAATCTATTCACACCGTTTTCACCTACTGCTCACTACTATTGTTCTGCCAAATCGTCGTCATTTTACACGCCGCTGAATCAGCTTCAAACCCTGCGTGTGGTTGTTTCACCATCACCATCCGAATCACCCCTGAGTGAGGTCTGCTTAAAGCTGTTTTAGGTTTACAGAAACACAAGACAATCTTATTTTAAAGGGGGATAACAATGACGCCACCTGTTCCAAGTGACCGTGACAAACTGCGAGGTTCAGTCGTTTTGATTCAAACATTATCCCATCAGAATAATGTTTTTAAACTCCACATGATTAACCAATCATATCGCCCCATTCATGTGTAGTATATTAATTTAGCTTATTTTTTTAATGACACCAGCAGTAAAAGTAAATACAATTTGATTGTGTACATAACTTTCCCAGTAAAAGTTTTTCAAGTTCACCTCCCTGTGCTTTTGCGTAGGTTTCATCCGAGTATGCCGGTTTCCTCCCACAGTCTAAAAACATGTATATTAGGCTAACTGGCTGTTCCGAATTCCCCCCCCCGTAGATATGAGTGTAAACGATTGCATTGCGTGCTGATCCTGCGATGGTCTGGTGAGCTATTCAGGGTGTACCCCCGTGACCCTAATTATTACTATTACACAACATAGAAAACGAACGAATGAATAATTTGGAAGCAAATTTAATTATTTATTTACTGATGGAAATATCTCCTTTGACGCTGCTTTAGAAGAGAACGAAGGTTACTTTCAACAGGTCGCGTGTTGTTTTCTCAGTACAGGGAAATGTCAGAAATTCATCTCTGGTGGTTCCATGTACAGTACGGATGCAGTAGATGACTATTAGGTTGAAAAACTCTGGGGTTTTCTTTATGCTGCAGCATAATCAACAGTTATTGTTATGAGAGCTTTCGTATTACAAGCTGGAAAAAAAAATAATAATAATCACTGTTTGTGATTCATTACAGAGATGCTTCATACTGAATTTCTTGCTCCAGTACTTTATTTTCCATTTCAGTAACTTTAGAAATAAATGTAGTGAGGATTGTTCTTTCTGGTGTTTTCTATCTCAATCTCAGTCTGTCAAGGAGTAAACTGGAACTAAATAGGACAGCATTTAAAGTGAAGGTGTTTCACTAAAGGGACCCAAGCCATTTACAGTCTCTCTCTCTCTCTCTCTCTGTGTCTCACACACACACACACACACACACACACACACACACTCACACACACCATACACAGATGTACAGTTTTTGTGGTACAGGATCAACTTCCCTGTTGTATTAATATACAGCTTTTCAAATAAATCCCATAAATGTGACTGGGGTCCCTTTTCAGTGTGCTGACTTTAGTTCTTCATCCTGGCACTTGACACCCCTCCACCTTCACCTCCTCCTCTCCATCCGTGGTGTGTGTGTGTGTGTGTGTGTGTGTGTGTGTGTGTGTGGCTCACTTTTCTGTGGTCCTGACATGCCTTCTGCCCCATTCACCACAGTGTGCATGTTCATTCCCTTCTCCATTCCTTCTCGCAGGATCAATTTGTATGATGGGTTTGATTTCTGTCTCTTATTTTTCAGTGTAATATTAGATTGCCCTAAATTTTTGTTTCTCAGTCCTTTGTTAAATTTTATTTGGGCTGATATTTTTGGTTGGGTTGGTCTCCTTTTGAGTATGTGGACCAAGTAATTAGCTGGGATACTAAAAAGAACTCATTGTCTTTTTCCCATTTCGCTGCGGAGAATTTTCCTTTCTACCCCCCCCCCTCCTTTTTTTCTTTCTTTCTCGTTCTGTCAATATTGCATACGTGTCTCTGATTGAAATGGAAGGTAGGTAATGCTCTGCCTACGCACGTGGTCTCTATGCAGATGAGAATGTGACAAGCACCCTAGCTTGACTGTTTCTCTCTCTTTCTTCTCATTTTATTTATGATGAAAAAAATTTGGCGGATTAATTTTTATTTATTTATTTGTTTGTTTGTTTGTTTATTTATTTGTTCTTTCCTGATTTCCCAGTAATATGTTCTCTATTATTTCTACAGTATTTTTTCAACCTTATTTTCCACCATTAAATTTTAGCTTTGCTCTATTGCTGAAGTCGTCAGTACACTGCCCTCCCCTCAAGTCCATTTCTCGTCTCTCTGTTCTTCTTCCGTTTGACTAGAATGCATTCATGTTTGTGCAGCATCCCTTTTGTCTATTGGTGATATGGGACATTCGTCTTATGATTGTTTTGACATTTATGTTGGTTTTATTTAAAAAAATTTTCATTTTAGATTATTTCCCAGCTGCAAAACTGAAACGTTTGCTTCAACAAACGAACGTGGGTTGTACGGATGCCGATTGTTCTGCTAATTAGTCTTTATATATTGCAAGATCCTCAAAATATGTGAATTATAGATACGTCAATGGATGCAGAGTTGAATTTTTTTGTCATTCCCCCCACAACCACCAAGTAAAGGACCCTACTGCACTCACACCAGCCACGATAATTGCTAACGACATTCCTACCTTCACTGCTGTTGTTTTTATTTGCACAGGCTAGCTACAGGATGTAAACAAAAGGTCCCGGGTTTGAGGCTCCGGTTCAGGGCGTTTCTGTGTGTAGTTTGCATAGTCTCCCTGTGCTTGCATGGGTTTCCTCTGGTTACGCTGGTTTCCTTCCACAGTCCAAAGACATGCACAATAGACTACTTGGAGGGTAACTGGCTGCTTCAAATTGCCCCCAGGTTTGAATGGGAATATTGTGTTGGCCTGTGATGGTCTGGTGAGCTGTTCAGAGTGCACTCCGCCTTCACCCTGT
Organism: Plotosus lineatus; assembly: GCA_024760905.1. Lineage (NCBI taxonomy): Eukaryota > Metazoa > Chordata > Actinopteri > Siluriformes > Plotosidae > Plotosus > Plotosus lineatus. The sequence continues at coordinate 28,894,888 of CM045740.1, read as the reverse complement.
GTTGGTTGAAAAACAGTAGGCGCCAGCCTAACCGTAATAGGATTAACTAGCTAGTTGAGTGAGTGAGGGAGTGAGTGAGGTTCCCTTATTGGTTCAGCACCGTCATTAAAACTGGATTAAAAGTAATAAGCCATATGAATAAAAATATTCCTCTACGTGTAGCACCATCTTGTAATAGAGAAAGATGCAACATTATGTGGTTGCTTGGCTTCGAAGTCCTACATTATTTCAACAATAAAACCGACCACAAAATGAGCACAACAATAGGGTTAAATTAAGGAATTCTAGCTAATCCAGCCGCAAGTATATTGTGAATTTCCTTGTAACGTTTTATTCATCGTAATATATGACCCTATCTGTCTACTACCGATGATTAGAAAACTGGTGATATTGCTAATTAACTAGCAGGCCTAGTAGCTTTTAAATTGATCAACTGCGTTCATCAACCAGACAGGCGTTATAGACATGCTGACACAATAGAGAATATTTTCGGTATATCGTTGTTGGATGACAGAGACTTTCATAATATTATCCAAGAACTGAAGCTGAGAAAAAGGATACTGGGCATCAAGAAAGAATATAGCATGCATGGTGTTGTGTTCACAGGAGAAATATAGCCACTCGGCTCCTGAATGTGAGGGACATCGGCACATAGGAGAACGTCTCCGAGGTGAAACCGAACAAAACCCTTCTTTAACTTCAAATAAGATGAACTGGAATTCATTTCATACCAAATTATTTTTACGATTGTGCAAAGACTAATAAGAACTCGATCAGGTTTAATGTCCTGCCAACCAACATCATGACTTCGTCAGAGGTGCAATGACGGTGTATGGCAGTAAGCCATGTGTATGTAGTTCACCAGTTTTCAATGCGAAGAATGACGTCGGACCATTTTTTTTTTGCCATTGGTGTGAGTGCAGAGTAGTGGTGGTCAGAAATAACATTGTAGGTTTACATTTTATTAACGGAGCTGCATTCTTACAAATAAAATGTACTGAAATTGAGAAATTACATTGAGCAGTGGCTCCAGGGTGATAGGTTGGAGGTGTCAGGTTTAGTAGTACTGTACAGTATTGTATCTACTTATTGTCAACAAGTAAAAGACTATGAAGGTCGCAATTAAAGGAAAAGACAGCACTTATTAAAAGTTAATCTCATTCAAATATCAAGTTAAATTTCTGAGGCTGATGGCATCTGTTTTAACGAATTTATGGGTACTTATTTGAAAACAGTCTCAGCATGATGATGGCATCAAGGCCCAAGTTAACATGTTCAAGTACTGGATTTTGATACGTGCATGCCATTTATTGACAGATTTTTGTGGGAGGTGTGAAAAAGTTAAAACACTTTCCTGTGTAGTGAGAAACTATATATCAACAGGATTCATACATTTAAACACAAACCCCGGAAATACTGGAAGAAATTGTGTTTGAAGCCAAACTCCTCCAATGTTAACTTGGGCCTTGATGATGTCATCATTCTGAGGCTCGTTTTTAAACATCCACCCATAAAATCTTTAAAATTGCAGCTCTATCCGTCTACGATTTTGAACACGGATGGATTTTATGACGGAGATTTTTAGATTAACGTTCAACAAGTACAGTGGTACCTCACCTTACGAAAGTCCCAACAAATGAAAAATCCAGGTTACGAAACGCATTTTCCTAAAATTTTTGCCTCTGGATACGAAACAAGTTCACATTACAAAAGCACCATCTCAAAAATTCAAACAATGCACGAGTTGCTCTCCCAGTTACTATCTCCCAACATCCCGCCCCGCTGGCCTCCCATTGGCTATCTCCCAACATTCCGCCCCCGCTGGCCTCCCATTGGCTATCTCCCAACATTCCGCCCCCGCTGGCCTCCCATTGGCTATCTCCCAACATTCCGCCCCCGCTGGCCTCCCATTGGCTATCTCCCAACATTCCGCCCCCGCTGGCCTCCCATTGGCTATCTCCCAACATTCCGCCCCCGCTGGCCTCCCATTGGCTATCTCCCAACATTCCGCCCCCGCTGGCCTCCCATTGGCTATCTCCCAACATTCCGCCCCGCTGGCCTCCCATTGGCTATCTCCCAACATTCCGCCCCGCTGGCCTCCCATTGGCTATCTCCCAACATTCCGCCCCGCTGGCCTCCCATTGGCTATCTCCCAACATTCCGCCCCGCTGGCCTCCCATTGGCTATCTCCCAACATTCCGCCCCGCTGGCCTCCCATTGGCTATCTCCCAACAGCCTGCCCCGCTGGCCTCCTATTGGCTAGGAGGGATGACGCAGCTCCCTCCCATTGGCTATTATGGAGCTGTATCTCCATAATACCCATGATGCTTTTCGTGTAAAAGACAGTTACTGTTGGTGTTTTGTGAGTTTTTCAAGTGTACTCATTGCAACTTTATTTTTTGGCTCAGGCTTTTAACCTTGCATAAACATTTGTAAGATTATAATTCTGCTAAGAAGATATGGTGAACACGCACGCGCACGCGCATACACGCGTGTGATTCCGGGTGTGAGTGAAAAGAAGTGAGCTCATGGCATGCAGTTGAGTGATATCGCAAAGGAATATGACCAAACTCGTCTACCATTGGTAGGCTATTGAAGCAGAAGGAGGCTTTAAAGGGTATGCTTTTATAATTTTTAAAGGGTTTATGGGGTAGTATTGGGAGCCTTGGAACGAATCACGTGTTTTACATGTAAAATGCAGTTCAAATTATGAAAAATCCAGGTTACAAAACCACTTCTGGAATGGATTAATTTCATAAGGGGAGGTACCACTGTACTGAATTCTCATTTAATGATGATATCGGCAAAAATTAATGTCAAATGTCAGGTGTTGGGTTTTTTTGTTTTGTTGTTGTTGTAAATGTTTTCAGTTGAAAATCAATTGAATATCAGCCGATTGATTCCTCTTTCCTTTTTAAAAGCTTCATTTTGGTGCCTGTGTGTGTATCAGACCTTCAGAATCATTTTCAAATCTGAAAGCGAATATTCCTGAAAGTATCCAAACCCATGTTGTCATGTCTTTTCTTTAACTCTAAGTGATTGTTTATTTATTTATTTTCTTACGTATTTACTTACTTTGATTTCATTTGGTGTGCCTTTTTGAGTTTGATTTCATGTATTGTCTCATGCTCACTACCAGGGAAGGGTGTTATGTCTTTTTCTCTTGCATTTTGTGAATCTAATGATGCACTTATGTTGCCCCACTTTTCCCTTCTCTTCATACCTTACCTACTAAAGGAGGGAATACCACTTTATTGGTAAGTGGATGTTAACCAAAAGGGAGTTAAAACAGAGTAGCCATTTAAAGAAAAAAAAAAAAAAATGGGTCGCTGTTCACATCTCAGCAATTGTCTGCAGGAAAAGCAATCCACAAGCAGAAATTTACTATTGAATAGAAGACCAATTGTTTTCTAATTCGAGTGACTCTATAATTGTGAATCTTTAATTTTGTTCCTTCCATTTCTGTGATGTTCTGTCAAGTTGTCTGATTTTTTGTTTGGTTTAATTTTGTTCTAGTTTTTATTTTCCACTTTTTTCCGTTTGTAGCCATTTCAGAGAAATTGACAAAGTCCTCCTTTTCCACTCAGCTCTTTGGTCTCTTTCGCTCTCTCTTTTCACTTTCTGTTCTCCCGATCTTTATTTGTTTCACAGTTTTCACATATTTTCCCTTCTTTCCTCTTCTTTTCTTTCGGGATTATAATTTCCAGCTCATTATGGTTTTGCATGCCAAGTATTGCATGCGCTGCACCATAGAGGACTGTCTATAAGCCATATCAGGAAAACTAGTTCTTTTCTATTAGATATTTGCCCTTTTTATGGCAAGTACACCATCACACTCACATCATTGAAAAAGATTGTAATTTCTGTGTTTTTGTGTCATTTTTTTTTTGGGTTATTATACATCTACAGAAGCTTCGGGCCCTTGTTTCAACCTCACCAAATGAAGTGCAGAGGCAGACGTCACCAAATGTAAGGGAAGCAAAGAGCCACAGCGCCTTCTGTAGGAGCCCCGGACAACAACATGCCCATATGGGAGATGCAAGATTGGGAGAAGAGAGGCAGCAGCGGGGTGGCAAGCTGTTCTCTGAACCATCAGGAAAACGGGCAAGCCGGACCTGCCATTCTCCTGCTCATAGCAGTGACTCGCAGCTTGAGGTCCGGTCTAAAGCTAAGAGCACACATGGGAAGAAGTGAGATTTGGTTATTAATGCTTTAACCCTCACCTATCCATTTCTAAAAACATGTGTAATCAAGCCCAACATCTATTTCTATTCTATTTCTCTGCAGAGCAAAAGGGTCTCATTCATCCAAGAAGCATCGACAGAGTAGGGCTGTGAACCGACAGCGCAGTGCATCAGCGTCACCAATGCCACACCGCCGCACATCAGGTCGCAAAAAGAGCAAATCGAGTTTACAACAACGGAGCAGCTCATGGAGCAGTGTACACTCTTCTTCACGCTCCAAGTCAAGAGAGCGCACGCAAAGCAAGACCAAGTCCCCACACACTCGCCAGAACAACTCTCGGTACATGCCTCCTCACACACAGTCATTCTTGAACAGTGCATCTGTGGGCCTTTAAATCTGTACCTACATTACGTCCTACAAACTTGCAAATTATACAGCCAGTCTGTAAGTGGAGGAAATTGGTTTCCTTTAGAGAATGTCTGGGATCAGCCTTAGGGATGGGGTGAGGAGCTCAGACATCTGTAAGCTCGTGATAAAGATGCTGCTTCTCCAGTTCGAGAGGAGTCAGCTGAGGTGGCTTGGGCATCTGATTGGACGCTTCCTGGCTGTCTCCCTTTAGACGTTTTCCAACTGAGAGGAAGTCTCCTGTCCAGCTTGGGAACATTCAGAATCCTTCAGGAGAAGCTGTAGAGTGTTGATGTGAAGAGGGATGCCTAGGTTTCTCTCCTAGACCTGACCCCCATCCCCATGATCTGACCTTACCTTATATATGTGTGTGTGTGTGTGTGTGTGTGTGTGTGTGTGTTTGTGTGTGTGTGTGAGAGTGAAAGAGAGAGAGAGAAATTAACCCTCATCTCTAAGCATCCTGTATAACAGGAGAAAGTGGACACATTGTAGTCATCACCTCTTATGTGTGCTTATACAGAGACAGGGAGACACCGCACTACTCTGACGCTGAGAGAACTCGCCGACGATCTCGCAGTTATTCTCCCATTCGTAAGAGAAGGAGAGATTCGCCCAGCTTTATGGAGGCTCGCAGAATCACCAGGTATGTCTTGTTTCTGCGCACTCTATAGCAGTTGTGTGTTTCAGGAACTTCCAGGGCTCACAACACTTTCCTGTTTCTGAGGCGGCTACTTTCATGTAACTAAAGAGGTTGTCCTTCGGGATGAAATTTTTGATTTACCTTACTCAATTCTTTGATTCCTGCACTTAGTGTTTCTGTGTGGAGTTTGCAGGTTCTTGTGCTAAGGTGAGTTTCCTCCTGGTACTCCGGTTTCCTCCCACAGTCCAAAGACATGGACATTAAGCTAATTGGCTATTCTAAATTGCCTCTAGGCATAAGTATGAATGGTTGCCCTGCAAATGATTGGTGAGCTGTGCAAGGTGTACCTTCTCTTCGCCAAATGTTGGCTGAGATAGGCTCCGGCCTCACTGCAGCACCGATAATCGGAAGCCTAGTGAGAAAGGTATGCAAGGGTTACTATCGTGTGTTCATGCAGTGGCATCTAGTGGCCACTTTCTGTACTGCCAAGTTTCCAGATACACATATGTTTGTTTTTTTGTTTTTGTTTTGTTTTTTTTGGGGGGGGGGGTGTCCTTGCTCTGTCGTAGTGTTCATCGTGGGCTTTGAAAATAATGTACAAAAATGCAGCTAGTTCAAATGATTTTTGTTTCAACTTTTATCAAGCTGTACAAACTGCTTCAGGTAAAACTGCAATGTTCACACCAGCGATAGGTCCATGCGAGATTTGTTTCCTGTATTCCTTGAATCAACACGGCTGAATCAGGCAAGCTCATTTTTTACTCCTGCACAAAGGTGTTCCAGAAGACCTCAGGCATCAGAATGTGGAGGCAGAGTTACCGTGGAAACTGTTGCCGAGCAGCAGGACTCTCCTAGGCGTCGTCTCCATGTGAACCAGTTTGGTGAAACGGCGGAACACAGATAATGGCTTTACAATATTAAAACCAACTTCCTAACCCCTGTCTTCTTCTTTAATATCTAAGCTACTACAGTACTGCGACTGCCATCCGATCAGCACTAATGGTACAACATGCTTAACTAATAAAGGTGAAGTCAAGAGGTTTTGAAATTGAAATCCACAAGTAAAACTTACCAAATTATAAAGAAACAAAATCAACAGCAATCTGTAAATATGTGTACATTTTATTTTTTAAACTTACACCTCACCCAATTGTTATAGAGCAGTCAGCCATATTGACTGGTCTGACTAGAGAGTGAAGGCGAGCATGTCTGATGTGATCCCTCAGAAGAGCTACTGTAGCACAAACTATTAAGGCTGGCCATGATGGAAAGGTATCAGAACACAGCTCTTTGTGACAGACCTGCCCATTACAGACCAGTCAGATAGTGCTGATGTAATGACCGAAAGGTGTGTATGTGTGTATGTATGAATCTTTAAGGGTTACAATTCTGTTGAAACCTCTTGATAAACCATGAGTCTGTTTCTCACGCACT
>CM045740.1:28653224-28883224 GCA_024760905.1 Plotosus lineatus | reverse complement strand
TGAGTGATGGCCTGGCAAGCTCTCCAGGGCTCCCCATCCTCATGCAGAGTTGGCTGAGATGGACACCAGCCTTCGCATGACCCTAATTAGGATTAAGCGGCTTAGCAGATGAATGCATTATTTCATTTACAAGCCCGTCATAATAAAAGATGAGCATTAAAAATATTTAAAAATATAATTATATTCCAATCTTTTTAAAATATAATCTTTAAATTTGTGCTACATTAAACTGGATAAAGAAATAATAGTTTTGTTCTGTTTTCTGGTCCTGTCTCTTTGCTCATCACTATTTCAGATATACCCTGTAACGTACTTCTTTTTTCCTTTCAGCTGTTCCCTTTTTCTAAGGGGTCGCCACAGCGAATCATCACGTTTGATTTGGCATAGGTTTTTACGTCAGATGCCCTTCCTGACACAACCCTTTAGCAAGGGACAGAAACACGTTGACGGCTATGCAGCTACGCTTTACGAAAGTCAGCAATGGTTCTTTTACATGAACCTCACACTATAGACCGTGAGAGACATGGCTGGCCTTTGATAACCCAGTTAGCTGCACGGGAAGGGGGGGGGGGGGGGGTCGGACAACCTTGTGGAGAATGGGACTCAAACCCCCAACCCTAGGATAAGCGATCCTGCACCCTTTACCAACAGGCCACTACTGCCCCTATACCCTGTACTGTACAATAACATTCATTTTACGTGACATTTTTGATAGAGCTGAGGTCATAAAATTTGCAGTTGGCCCTAGGATTGTAAAACTGCCTGTATTGGAATGCTGAAGTACAGTGGCTGGCAAAAGTGTTCCCTTCCCTTGACTTTTTTCCTATTTTGTTGCCATACAATCTGTAATGTGCATGGATTTTTCTGCTTGAATTTTATGTAAAGGACCTACAGAAAGTAGTCCAAATTGGAAGGTACTTTTATTATTATAATTAATCTAAAAAGTTCCAAAAAAAAAAAAAAACTAAATTAAAAACCCTCCCATGTACTTAGATGCAATCAATAAACTATTAGAAGAAATAACTATAATAAAAAGGTTAATAAAAATGCTGTGAAAGAAGTATCTGAAAAGTTACTGAAGCCTCAGGTACACCATGAGAATATCAGCACCAAGAAGCATGATGGGTTTTTTTGGGGGTTTTTTTTGGCAAGCCATTAGGTTATAGTTCAACCATTAACAAAATGTTATGGCTAATTATTAAGACAATTGTGGGAAGCTAGATGTAATTGGATAACCACTTATATTCACAGCACTTGGCAGATGCACTTATCCAGAGCAGTTACGTTTCTTTAAAACCGAATTTATCCAACTGACCAGTTGAGGGTTAAAGGTCTTGCTCAAGGATTATCAATGGCAGATTGGCAGTATTGGGATTTGAACCCCCGCCTTTTCAGTCAATAATAGCCTAAAGCCATTACCACCACTGCCCTTCTACACCCACTTATTGATGCTGTAACACTTTCTTCCCTTCTATCACAAAATGTTCCATCAGCATATTATCACCATCTTCACACATCTACAGTCACCTCCAATACCACCCGGATCATCCTGCCTGGTAGCACCCCTCTCAATGATGGCATCTCCTACTGATTGGCTTACACACTCTGTGTCTGTTCTCAGTAGCACGTTCACCAGGTTCGTACTCCTATGCTTGGATGAGCGGCGGCTTTAAGGTTACAGTATTTTGCAATTCAAACTGCAGCATAATGCCCTAACCGATTGTTTGCCTTTAATTAAAATCACAGTAAAGTGTACTTACAATAAAATTATATTTGAAATAAAACAAGCAATGCTGTGTTTAATGGTAAGATATTACCACTAAGTGTCGTACATCGAAAAATATATTCAGTGGCAGGAAAAAGGTTGTGGAGAATCGTTGTTATGAATAACACAGTTCATATCATTTGCAGTTTGAATTGCAAAATACTGTAACCTTAAAGCCGCCTCTCATCCAAGTCTGGGAGTACGAACCTGGTGAACTTGGTACTGAAAACAGGCACAGAGTGTGTAGGCCATGAATGAAAAACAAAATTGGACATAAACACAATTACACTGGTTGGCATAAATGCAGTCTGGGATACGAGGCGTTCCTAAGATCGCCACACAGTGCATCCGCTGGAAAATGGGAGGAGCAAGAACATATGCTAGTATTTGAACTGGAACACTACTACTACTTGGTCTGTGAGTGGTTTCTGCAAGGACTAAAGTAGTACCGTTCAGACGAGAACATAAATTGAGACAGCGTATGATATCACAGGTTAATTGACCTAAATACTCTGTGACGATGTCACAGAGAAGAATGCTTATTGTGGGATGCCGCATGTACCGGGAAAGACCACTCAGCAAATGCTCTTCAAGGGGCTGGACACCGTGCTCCCTCCGGCACTCATAATGTTGGATGTTAAGGGATAGATAGGACCAATGTCAGCAACTCTCCTCCTACAGCGGCTGGACTCTGCATCCCGCTGTTTCTTTGTCTCTGTGACTCTTTGTCTCTCTGTCACAATGATGATCTACTACTCATGAGGATCATCACCTGTTGATTGATCTGCATGCCTTCAGACCACTGATCAAGGTAATGGGCAGACAGGGATAGGAGATGGTGCTGAGAATGTTAGGAGATTGTGCAGTATTTAGCCCCACCTCTGTGCATCAGATTTTAGTCTCATATTCCACATTAGGTACAGAAATAAAGTCCGATGGTGGATTTTATGAAGCAAAATGGTCGTCCATAAATTGCATCTACCTGTGTGGTCTTCCTTTCTTAAATTATATGTGAAGTGCAGCTTGATAGCGACTACTAACAATCTGTGCTACCACCATGACTAAAAAAAAAAAACGCTAGCTTAGCATTAAAGTATTAGCTTGGTTTTAAGCATTTTTTGTCAAACTTTCAAGCAAATTAAAGTAGTTTTTTTATGAAGCTTATCACGAATGTGTTTTGTCGAAATTTGAAAGTTACTGCGACACTTCACTTAAGACTTCTTGAAGAGCTTAAAAAAAAAAATACGCACAGTACCCGCCCACCTTGTCCACCCATTCCACCCATGTGTATAAGCAGGGCACACTGAATACAGAGCGGACCAGGGCGAGGTGGACGGGCTGACATCATAAGCAAAGCAGGCATCCATGGGTTTTGGGGAGAGGTACGAGAAGGAGTCTGTGACATCAAAATTAATCTATTTAAAAAGAAACGTTACAGCACCAGAGCAGACACGCGCAATCGCTGTTAAAAATCAATAAACAATCAGAGCAGATATTCAGTTAATATTAACACAATGGCAGAAGAAGCAGAGGAGCTACAGACTGGCGATGCAGATAAGAAAACCTTTGAAGAATTGGAGGCAGAGTCCAACCAAATGCTGGACGAACTCGTTGGACAGAAAAAAATTGAGAAGTTCAGTGAGGAATACGTAAAACTTGTCAATGCATTGAAGAAGTCGCAAAAGAATGAGAGGACGCTGTTAAAAAAATGTAATAACTTGAGAGATGAGATAAGTGCCAACACTGACAAAGTGGAAGAAGCCCTGCACCAGTCACATAGAGACCATATTACCATTTTGTCACAACAGAAGGAAATTAAGGATAATTTGAAAAAACTGACTGTGGTGAGTGAACAGCTGAAAACGACTCAAGAGACAAATGAGACTCTACAGAAGGAGATAGAGAGTCTTAACGTCAGGCTAAAAGAGCTTTTATCTATGCTGGATGAAGTGCAGAGCAACAAGAGAGAGATACAGATCGAAAGAGACAAGCTGCAATCAAAGGCGCTCGCTCTCCAAGAGAAATTGGATTTGGTCACAACTCAGCGAAATGAGACTACAAAAGAGAAAAACAAGGCCCAGGACGCCGTCTCTCACCTGCAGGACGACTTACACAAGTTTGAGCAAATGTGTTTCAAAGTGACCAAGGAGAAAGAGAAGCTGGAGAAAGAAGTCAAGCACCTTCATACGACCAATCAGAACCAGAAATCAGAAATCGAAAGGTTGAACGCAGAATGCCATCAATTCAGTGACACGAATAAGATTCTGACTCATCACCACAGTGACCAGAAAATTCTGAACGAGAAGTTGTCTAAAGATTTGGAGAGGCAGCACACGAACATCGTTTCACTCCAAGAAGAGAACGATCAGATGTCACTCACCATAGAGCAGCTCCACAACGAAAGTCACCAACGAAATGTTGAGCTGAAGATGGAGAAAGACCAGGTGTCCAGGTTACAGCAGGAGATTGATAAGCGCAATAAGATTATGGAAAAGAAGATTGGTGGACTGGAGGACCAGAAACTGCATTTGGAAGACCAGAGAGATAACTTGAAGGCACAGCTCACAGACCTGGAGGCCAAGCAGGAGATCGCACAAAAACAGAGTGTGTATGACAAGAAGAGAATAAGCAAGTTGATCCTGGAGAAGGAACTTCTCTCTAGGACTATGATCAAAACAGACACCTCACTTCGGGAACACATAGACCTGGTCAAGCACCATGAGAAGAAGCAAAAAGAGGTGGATGAGCAAATGCTCTCCTACAGAAATGAGGTCCGGAATCAGGCCTCAAAAATATCAAAGCTGGAAAGGACGCAGGACCAGAACATCAAGAAAAACAATGACCTCACAAATCAGGTCTCGTTAAATCTGATGGCCCTTAAAACGCGAGAGGGTGAGATCGATCGATGCAACAAGAATCTCGTTGAACTGAACACAAAGCTCAAGCAGCAGCAAAGCTACCACAAGAGCACCTTGATTGAATGCAGCAATTACAAAAAGAATCTGCTCGATGCCCAGCATGACATCGAGCTTAACAAAAACATGATCAAGTCAATGAGCGAGCATAACAGTGAGCTCACAGACGAGATCAAGAACAAAGAGGCAGCACTGGTCCGAGATCAGAAAGAATTCCAGCGCATCAAGAAAGAAAACTGGATTCTTACGACTGAGGTCCACAGGATGATGCAACAGGCTCAAGAAAGCAAAGAATACATAAGCAGTCTGGAGGAAGCAAATCAGAATTTTAAGAAAAACATTGCTGATAACGAGGCTGAGAAAATGCAGCTGAAGAAGGAACTGAATCAGGTGATTCACGAGCGGGCCGCACTCAAGACTCAGATGCTGCAGCAGGACGATGAGCTGGAACTGCTTCATGATGAACTCAAGGTGCAGCAGTGTGTCCTGAACAAGGGCAACAAGGTGTACGATCTGGAAGTGGAGGATAACCGCCTGCTCAAGCTGGAGATCAAGAATCTGAGGAGGGAGAACGGGCTCCTCATGAAGAATACATCCGAGCTTGAAAGTGTCAAGCAGCAACTGAACGACTTGAAGAGGGAGTGGCTTCGGGAGAGAGCAAAATGCAAGCGTTTAAAACATGAACTTGAAAATCCTACAAACGTTCATAACTGGAGACAAATCGAGGCGAGTGACCCGTGCACCTTTGATTTGATCCAGGCGAATCACGCTCTCCTAAAGAAGATCATAGCCATGCGCAAGGAGGCAGAGGAGGCAGAAAGAAATGCCATATACAGACAAACAGCTACAAAAGTGTCAACTAATGCTGAAGGAAAAGACCAAACAGCTAAAGACAAGAGCACTGTAGAAAGGATAAAAACATAATGCTGGATAAATATGCTGTATGATCAAAGGTTCATTCATTTTATAAGCCTCTTAAACCTAATTAGGGTCACGATGAGGTTGGCACCCATCTCAGCTGACTCTGAGTACACCCTGGACAGTTCGCCAGTATATTAATTACATTGCCAACACACACATACAACCATTCACACTCGCACCTAGGCAGTGCTTGGGAAAGGCCAATTAGCCTACTGTGCATGTTTTTGGACTGTGGGGGGGAAACCCACGCAAGTACAGGGAGAACATAGAAACCTCTACACAGAAACAACAGAACTAGGAATTGAACCCATCCTTCTTGCTGTGAGGTGGACGTGGGAACAACTGCACCATCATGCCACCCACAACAAAGAGTTACATTCAGTAATATTTTTGTTGTGGGAAAGTTGAGTGCTCATAAATCAAAGTTAAAATAGATGGGACAGAAATTGAACAAGTCTGCAGCTTGACTACCTTCGGCCATGAAATCACAGAAAACCGCAGATACCCGATGAGGAACGAGACCAAGAACAATGTGGGCAAATTATCAACATCAGCTGATGGAACCAACCTTCGCTTCAAAGAGGCATTAAGAAGGACAGATCACTGATGAGTGGAATAGTGATGCTACCACGATAGCAGATCCTGTCCGCAAAGTTTTCACAACAGAGCTTTTATCTTTTGTGTTTGTAAAAAAAAAATAATGGCTTCTGAAAACTAATAAACACTTTATTATCACTAACAGCGATGTCCTAATTGCAGTTATTGAGATCACATTTTTACCCAATTCTGATGTTTGATTTGAATATTTTATTGAAGCTCTTGACCTACATGATTGTATGCATTGTGCCACTGCCTACTGATTGGCTGATTAGATAACTGCATAAAAATAAGAAGTTTTACATTAAAAGATGTAAATGTGTTCCTGATAAAGTAATGAGATGAGATGAGTATACTATTTTTAAAAAATACCCATATTCACAATGATGGTTTATATGTACTGTAAATCTCATCCAACATATAGCTTGGGGCAATGACTAAATGCAGAGAGAGCTTCTGATAACTATCAATAGATGTCCGACATTGGTGCTATAAGAGTAACTAACACAGCTCCTTTAAAGCCAAACTTCAGCCACAGATAAAATAAATAAAAGTCTGCCTTAAATCTTCTTTTCCTTTCAGCTGTTCCCTTCAGGGCTCGCCACAGCAAATGCTCTGCCTCCATCTCACCCTATCCCCTGCATCCTCTACTCCTACTCCAACGACCTTCATGTCCGCCTTCACCACATCCATGTTAATAAAATGTTTAAATGGATTTATAAATAATTTTATTTTACTTTTAACACATATTTCATACAAAATTGGTGTACTTTTATCATTTTTAAAGGATTTATGGGGTAGTCTTGGGAGCCTTGGAACGAATCAGGCATTTAACATGTAAAATGTGACCCCAAAAGGTTCGTAAGTAGGAGGCTGATTGTATATAATTATATATATATATATTTTATTATATTTCTTCTATAATCACCTGAAGAGAGAGGATGGTTTCACCAACCCTCGAAACAGATCTGTAGTGATAAATGGAGTTTCAATATATATATATATATATATATTTCTTTTACTTTCGGCTGCTCCCTTCAGGGGTCGCCACAGCAAATCATCCACCTCCACCTCACCCTGTCCTCCGCATCTTCTTTTCTGACTCCAACGACCTTCATGTCTTCCTTCACCACATCCATAAATCTCTTCTTTGGTCTTCCTCGAGGCCTTCTGCCTGGTAATTCCAACCTCAGCATCCTACTGCCAATATACTCACTATCCCTCCTCTGTACATGTCCAAACCATCTCAATCTAGCCTCTCTGACTTTGTCTCCAAAACATCTTACGTGGGCTGTCCCTCTGATAGATTGTATATTTATGTGTATATATATATATATATATATATATATATATATATATATATATATATATATATATATATATAAATAATGTTTTCTTCAATCCTAATTAGAATTAACTGCTTTAGAAAATGAATGAATAATCAATTAATTAATTAATTATATCCAGTACACACACCTCTTTACATACTACTTATTCAGTTGAGTCTGAATCCAAATCCTAACATTACAGGGTGGTAATGCCCTCTGTGTAGGTCAATCAGATGGTGATGATACCACAGGAAAGGAGGGTCAATCAGCAAGTGATGATGTGACAGAGTGCGTAGGTCATAGGACACACTGGCAATCCTTTGTGTCAGTGAGAGAGATGGTAGGCTCAGTACAGCACTGCTAAGAGGTCTGGACGTCCCACAATGAGTCAATTCAAAGTCATCAAGAAAACTATTTTACCACACAAATGCAGTTCAGTTACAAGTCAAAGGGTTTATGTATCACTGAGTACATTTTGGCACACTGAGAGTAACAAAAGTGACTAGAAGAAATCAAAGTCACTCCTCCCCATCTCTCCATCACTTCTCTCCTGACATCTAGTGGTGTAGTTCAAATATAATAAACCACTTGGCTGATGGAACTTGCATCCTTCCATTATTTTATAATGCTTTGCCTTCAAGGTTGTGGAAGAAACGACTTCGGATGAGAGGTGGTGCACGCTATGAACCAGGAATCCATCACAGGGCCGAATCACAGACCGTTCACATTCACACACACCTGTTTGGGCAATTTACAGGAGCCAGCTGACTTAATCTACTGTATATGGTTGAATAGATTGTGTGAGGAAACGATATCAGCAGAAGGAATCCAACACACATAGGGGCAGTGGTGGTCTAGTGGTATAAGGTGCCGGATCGCTGATCCAAAAGGTTGGGGGTTCGAGTCCCACTCTTCACAAGGTTGTCACTGTCCCGTCCGTCCGTCCCCCCCGTGCGGCTAACTGGGTTATCAAAGGCCGGCCATGTCTCTCACTGTCTATGGGGTGAGGCAGGTAAAAGAACCATTGCTGACTTTCGACAAGATTAGCTGCAAAGCCGTCAGCGTGTTTCCGCCCTGTGATGGCCTGGCGAACTGTCCAGGGTGTACTCTGCCCTCGCCCTGAGTTGGCTGGGATGGGCACCAGCCTCCCCGCGACCCTAATTAGGATGAAGCGGTTACAGAAAATGAACTGAACTGAATCCAACACAAAACATGGAGAGAACATACAAACACCTGAGATTCAAACCCTGAATTTCTTTAGTGTAAGGCAGTGCTTCTCAACTATTTTCTGTGGCGCCCCCCCTCGGAACAAAAAAACATTTCACCCCCCCCCCAGCGACTATAACTAGTACGTATTATTTTTCTATAAAATTGTTATTAGTACGCCTCTGCATAACATTGTATCTTATTAATATTAAAAACAAAAAGAGAGCAATATAGTTCAACTTACAACAGAGAAGAACTTCATTAACATTGTTTTTAAATATGTAATAGAAAAGATTTAAAGTGCACCAATGTACCTGAAATGAAAAAAATACATCCTTATTTAAACCAATTCAACTTACTTATGTCTTACTATCTCCGTCTCTCTCGCCACCTTTCACTTCGTTCCTGTTTGAAATGTTTCCGTGTTGTTTCTTGAGTTGTTTACTGCACTTCATGTGGTTTGTTCGTGCGAAAAACAGTTACACCATCCGGCGACAATGACAGCGCCACTGTCAATTAGTGGAGCGGAGGTGCAATTACACTTAATTCTCGGACACAATTCCAGAAAAGCAAGTTCCTCTGGGTCCCCCCCCCAGCATTATTCCACGCCACTACAGTATGTGGGAAGCACTGGTGTAAGGTGACAGTGCAGTGCGAAGCAAAAATGTCACAAAAATCTTAAAATGTTGAGAAATTTATGAACTACAATACTGTAGGAAACGACATGGCTAAAGAAATGGCAGACGTGTAATTAAAGAGTTATTTTATTAATGCACTATTATACATGGCAGTGGTGGTCTAGTGGTATAAGGTGCCGGATCGCTGATCCAAAGGTTGGGGGTTCGAGTCCCACTCTCCACAAGGTTGTCACTGTCCTCCTCCCAGTGCAGCTAACTGGGTTATCAAAGGCCGTCCATGTCTCTCACTGTCTATGGTGTGAGGCATGTAAAAGAACCATTGCTGACTTTCGACAAGAGTAGCTGCAAAGTTGTAAGCGTGTTTCTGCCCTGCGATGGCCTGGCGAGCTGTCCAGGGTGTACTCTGCCCTCGCCCTGAGTTGGCTGGGATGGGCACCAGCCTCCCCGTGACCCTAATTAGGATGAAGTGGTTACAGAAAATGAACTGAATGATGAACTATTATACATAGTTTTTAAAATCCGAATCTTCTCCTTTCAGCTTTTCCCTTCAGGGGTCGCCACAGCAAATCATCTTTCTCCATCACACCCTATCCTCTGCATCTTCTTCTCTCTTACACCAACTGCCTTCATGTCCTCCTTCACCACATCCATGAATCTTCTCTTTGGTCTTCCTCTAGGCCTTCTGCCTGGTAGTTCTATGCTCCTGTCTCTTCTGGAAGAAAGTATTCACCACAGCTATTTCCAACCTTTTTGCAAAATCTACCAACATCTGTCCTTCTGCGTTCCTGTCCTGGATACCAAACCTGCCCATCACTTCCTCGTCCCCTCTGTTTCCTGCACCAACATGTCCATTGAAGTCTGCACCAATGACCACTCTTTCACCTCTGTGGGTATTCTGCATCACTTCATCTAACTCACTCCAGAATCTCTCCTTCTCTTCTAGCTCACATCCTGCCTGTGGGGCAGAAGCACTAACAACATTGAACATCACACCTTCAATTTCTAACTTGAGACTCATCACACTGGTTTGTGCCCCCACCTCCGGTGCATTGTTTTTTTTTTGTTTTTGTTTTTTTTTATCTGAATGTAGTTCATAATTTTTTTAAATAATTAAAAAAACTAATAAGTTTAATGATTTAGATTTGTAGAACAACTAGCCAATCTTAGCACAGGAAATACGAGTACACAAGCGTCGCGTTAAGTCCCGCCCATGTCATGACGTGTCCTCAGGAACGCCCACAGGGACGCAGACCGGAAACATGCGGAATCGTGCAACAATGAAGCGTCATAAAAACACTTCAAATAGAGGATAAAAAAGCCTACTGTAGCAGAACTGATTTGTTCCGTTTCATGACTTTGCGTGTGTACAAATAATGAAAACTAATTGGTGACTCACGGTGTGTTTTAGGACTTGATGCAGCACGCTTTACTGGACTTGACCTGCCAAACCAGTGGGTGGTGATTCTCACAAAGCCAGGAGAACAATAAACAAAAACAGACGACCAGTGAGTTTCAGCTTTCGTGGAAACCTCGGAGGTAGGTTTACATCGTGTTGTGTAGTCGGGTTTGCTGGGTTGCCGGTGGTCAAATTCTTATGGGGGGGGCAGTCACAACCCGCCGATAGTGGGAGGGGCTTGAACCCCCTACCTTGGGGTCTGGGCCACTGCAGATCAACTATGACAAAAATAAATACAGTAATATCTAAAATAGTCTACTGGTGAATGATGCATAACAGGAAACACATTTACCTACATTTCCGGTTTTTATCGGATTGAAAACCTGTGATCACGTGATCACAAATCACCTCCTTAAGGTGATGCAGGTAAATATTTGCTAATATGGAACATTATGGACACAAATGCCCATTGTTTTGTACATGCTTTGAGGATAAAGAGCAGAGTGTTGTGAAGTTAACAAAACATTGCATTTTGAAGGTGATCAGTGCATTGGATCATGTTTAACAAAAAATGTAATGAGTGAATTAATGAAGATTTAAAAATGCACAAAATGTATGAAAGAATGTTCAATCATCTAGTTATGAATGGTGGAGATAACTTGCATATTATGAGTGCCACTCTAATTTGCTACATAGCCTGCTTACCTAATATTGTTTACTACTGTATATTGTTTACTTCCTGGTGCACTGTTAACTTCAGTCTGTCCCCTAATGATATCTTGCTGTCCCTATAAATTGACAATAGAGATATCTTAGCTTACCATAGAGTTCAGTACATTCACTCATCACGCTCACTCATTTCATGAACCACTTAATAATACTGATTGGGTCGCAGGGTGCCTTCTCAGCCAACCCTGACTGAAGGTGGGGTACACTTGAACACAGCATGCCATATCATTCCAGAGTGACACGTTCAACCATTTGCACTCACATCCACACCTCCAGACAATGTGGAATAGCCAGTTAGTATGATGTGCATGTCTTTGAACTTTGGGAGGAAACCGGCGTAACCGGAAGAAAACCCACACAATCATGCGGTACAAGCAAACCCAGCGTAGAAATTGCAAGGGAATCAAACCCAGGACCTTACTGCTGTGAGTCAGACATGCTACCCACTACTACACTTCCGTGCTACCCTTTGCACCTTTCACTGATACCAACAATCTTAGCAATCATTTTTTTTGTTTTTTACACCCAAGCCTATTGGCTCATCAGCCCGGTTTCCATAGCGTGAAGCGACCAGGAGTTCAACACCTCCTGGATGGGACGCTAGTCCATCACAGGTTACCTTCCCAGTATATTTTTACTGGTACCCATTTATACTGCTGGGTGAACAGAGGCACACTTGTGGTTAAGACCTTGCCCAGGGACCTGAGCAAGTGGAGGGTCTAACTGGGATTTGAACACACAACCTCTCGATCATGAGCACAGCACCCTAACCACTACGCCACAATAATACTAACAGATTAAATATTTTTTTCCTGTTTCTGTTCAATGCAGTGTGTCATATAATGACTTCTTTCTCCTAGGTCATGGAAGAAACGGAGACAAAAGTTGCCTTCATGACCGGCCTCAACGGCACGACGCTGACAGAGGTATCTCTCGGATCCTTCCTCGCACCTCTCTGTCTTCTCAGCCGAGGCTTGTTCATACTTGGGTTCCACCTAAATAAACATGTCCTCCCACTACGCAGCAGCACTCACCTGCTTTTAGATTTCACCCTGCTCATAACACCACTGGTCCTCTCATGCACCATCCTGAGTGATGTCCTTCATTGGGTTGTAATAGCTTTGGCTGTCATTAATGTTTGTGCAATTTTTATATTGTACTCAAACAGCAATAACAAACTTGCCGGTCATCAGAATTTGATTGACAGCTTTGCACACAGCCACATCGAGTCCAAACTGGTGCCTTTTTTGACAGCATTCAGGGTGTTGGTCAACATCAAGACGGCAATCAGCATCCTAGCAGTGGATTTTAATGTCTTTCCGAGACGATATGCCAAAACTGAGACGTATGGGACAGGGGTTATGGACTTTGGAGTGGGTGCTTTTGTTATGGCCAATGCAATGGTGTGTCCTCAGGTGAGGGGGAAGAAAGTTTTTTTGAGGGAGCAGCTTTTTTCTGTCTGGCCGTTGGTGTTGCTCGGTTTAGCGAGGCTGCTGAGCGTGAAATCCACAGGCTATCACGAACACATCACCGAATACGGGCTGCACTGGAACTTCTTTTTCACCCTAGCCATCGTGAAAGTGGTGGCATCGGCTATACTCGCTGTGTTTCCCATCAACGTCTCCTGGCTCTTGGCTTTGCTGATCAGTGGAGTGTTCCAAGTCATCTTAGAGACCACAGATCTGAAATCGTTTCTCATTCAGAACACCATACGTGATGACTTTGTGAAAGCCAATAAGGAAGGACTGTTCTCTGTAGTGGGTTACGTTGCTGTCTACATGGCTGGAGTTCAGGTTGGTGTCTATTTAATGCAGAATAGAACTCTTGTTAAAGACTGGATACGGGTTATCCGGAACCTTCTCCTGGGAAGCTTTGGGCTCTGGCTTGCTTTACATGCCTGTCAAACATACATCGAGCCAGTTTCACGTCGCATGGCCAATCTGCCGTTCTGTATATGGACCGTTGCACAGTCACTGTTTTTTCTTTCTTGTTTGGGCCTCGCTGATCTTGCCTTGCTTTTTGCCAAAATATTATGCAATTTCTCTGCCGTGTCAGCCTCCTGGAATCTCCATCGGCTTTCAGATACAGAACAAAAAATAGTGAACAAACTGGACGCTTTGTGTTTGATTCGGTCCGTAAGTAGGAATCAGTTGGTGTTTTTTCTGCTTGCGAATGTAATGACCGGGTTAACCAACATCCTCATTGATACTTTAAAAAGCAATGACTTATTTGCAGTTTGTGTTTTGCTGTTTTACATGTTCATAAACAGTTTATTTGTATTTGTTCTACATGTAAATCATATTACAGTTAAATTCTGGTAATGCTTTTTCTTTTGTTTATACGGAAGCCCCTAGTGGACATGCGTTCAGACAGTGTATTTTCTCATGATAATGAGTTCATTCATTGGTTTTGTCCTAATCTTGAGTGACGCAGGGTCCACCCAGGAAACTGTACGAAAAGTGAACTGCTACTTCACCACATAAATGTGGTCAGCTACTGCTGCCTAGGTAACCTTCTCGGGAAATTGAGCAGCATTGCACTACCTTACTGCAGTAGATCCAACCTCGTAATAAGCATCTTATCATCATTGTTATTGTTAATAGTATTTATTATTATTATTATTATTATTATTATTATTATTCTCATTATTCTCGCAATGCAAGTACAGAATGGAGACTCTTGTGCATCTTGAACTAGGAAAAGTTAAAACCTGTATGAATATACAGGGATCCCTCGCTACTTCACGTTTCAATTCATGCGGCTTCAGTGCATCGCGTCTTTTTTTAAATAAATAAATATTAATTTAATTAAAAAATAAGGAAATTAAGGAAGAATAGGGGGAAAAGTTAAGGAAAACACCACAAAAACAAGGCCAGTTATGCAAAAAAACCTAAACCAACAAAAAAAAAAAATCTCCCATTAAAACTACTTACATCGTTGCATATGTGTGCGTGCGCGTGCATCTGTATGTGTGTGTATTTATATTAATTTATTTACATCTTATGCATTATTTTTTAATGTTTAATTGTTATTATAATCATTTACAGCATTGGATATGTATTTGTTGATATTATGTACAAAGATACATGAATGGATATGTCAGTCAAGGGGGGGGGGGTGATCCAACTTCTCGGATTTCGATGGTCGCGTGTGGATCTCAGTCCCAATTAACCGCGGAGAGTGAGGGATCCCTGTTTATACTTGCGGGATATTCAGAAACTTGAAATCTAGTAATATTGAAGTAGAGTGGTACCTTACTTTACGAAAGTCTCACCAAACAAAAAAAATGCAGGTTACTAAACGCATTTTCCTAAAATTTTTGTCTCTGGATACTAAACAAGTTCACATTACGGAAAGCGCCATCTTAAAAATTCAAACACGCCATTCAAACATTAAAACATGCACAAGCTGCTCTCCCATCAATGACGTTCAAACATCCCGCCCTGCTGGTCTCCCATTGGCTAGGAGGGATGACGCAGCTCCCTCCCGTTGAACCACATTTTACATGTAAAATGTGTGATTCGTTCCAAGGCCCTCAATACTACCCCCTAAACCCTTTAAAAATTATAAAAGCATACCTTTTAAGACCTGCTTCAATATCGGGCCGATGATAGACGGGTTTGGCCATATTTCTTTGCGATATCGCTCAAGCCCGTTTCTTCTTCTCACTCGCACTGGAATTCACACACACACACACACACACACACACACACAAACACACTCCCATAATGCTTTTCGTGTAAAGGACAGAGTTACTGTTGTTTGATGCTTTATTTCTTGACTCGGGCTTTTAGCCTTCCATAAACATTTGTAAGATTATAACTCTGCTGAGAAGACATGATCAAGACACGCACACACACACGCACACACACATGCACACACACACACACACACTCGCACACACACACACCCGCGTGTGATTTCCGGTGCGAGTGAGAAGAAGAAACGGGCTCGAGTGATATCGCAAAGGAATATGGCCAAAACCGTCTACCATCGGTACGATATTGAAGCAGAAAGAGGTCTTAAAAGGTATGCTTTTATAATTTTTAAAGGGTTTATAGGGTAGTATTGAGAGCCTTGAAATGAATCACGCATTTTACATGTAAAATTCTGTTCAATTTACGAAAAATACAGGTGACAAAAAAGGCTCTGGAACAGATTAATTTCGTAAAGTGTACCACTGTAGTATGGTGGTGCAGTGGTTACCATACTTGCCTCACAGCAAGAAGGTCCTGGGTGGGGCTTGATTAAGGCTTGATGATGGTGTTTCTCTGTGGAGTTTGCATGTTCTCTTTGTGCATGTGTGGGTTTCCTCCAGGTAATCTGGTTTTCTCTCACAGTCCCAATAAATGCACATCAGCTTAATTGGCTATTAGCGCCTAGGTGTGAGTGAATAGTCGTATGTATTGGCTTTGCAATGGTCTGCCGAGCTGTTCAGAGTGTACCCACTGTCAGCTGAGAGGCTCCAGCATCCCTACGACCCTAGTAGGCTTATCCGACTGCACATGAGTGATGAGAATATCGATCACCACTCTCTTCAATTACGGCCTGATGTGGGCTAAAATAGCTTCATGTCTTACTTTATAGACAATGTTCAGATTAGTGCGTGTCGTCTACGAAGATGATTAGCTAAGCTGAGATAATGAAGCAAACAAGTCGAGATCACAAGAAAACCAATTAAATTTATTTTCTTGTTTTTATAACTGTTATTATGGGAAAATGGAGGAAATGAAAGGTATGAACTCATGTCTGCTTTGGGCTTCCTTATGTTGGAATCAGTTTAGAATAATGATTGCTGTGAAGATATGACAACTCAACAAGTTAGTTGGTTGTAATTTATGCTGTTGTATTGTGTTTATCACTTTGTGATCTATAAAATAAAAATTGAAACAGAGTTCATATGATGCACCTGTTTTAATATCGATAAGGAGAATTTATATGTAAAAATATAAAAATGCTGTGTATATACACTACAATGGCATGCTTCTATGGTAGCATCACAAAATTATAATTGTGAAATAAGCACATAAAATATGATAAATGCTTTTGAAATATTTAAGCTTTGCAACTAAAAGAACTGAAACGCCTCAATATACTCTGGCTCGTCAACACACCTGCATCTTCAGAGTAATTCTGACCTGTCATCCCCATTCAGGGTAAAAATGAGGTTTTCATAAGTTTTCATTTTTAGCATGATAATACCACCTGTCCCAAGTTTCCCTGATAAACCATGAGTGTCCATCATTTTGATTCAAGCATTATCCACCCAGAATAAAGCTCTTCTTTTTTTTCTTTTTTTTAAATCACAAGAAGTGGATAGTGGATTGATCACGTCATGTTTTTCTTGTTTCGTAGAAATAGTATTCATAGATATTATCCACCCTGCAAACTTAGGATAATCCTTGGATCAACTAAAATGTTAGAAAGATGCCATTATAACCTTGTTTAAGTTTGCTTTTATGATGTTCCATGAAGTATATTATATTAAAACAACTTTGCCTGGAATGAAGAATTTACTTTATTGAGGAATCCAGGATATGGAGAGACACTGACTTGCCAGCTGTCACAGCCCACACAACAAACATCTTTTATCAGTAAGGTGTTCAGGCCGTCCTACCCACTGAATGAAAAAGTTGTTAAAACTGTAACAGCTTGTAATAAATAAAATATGTATTATTATTAATTATAATTAATTTCTGAAATGGGTGCCAGCCTCCCTACGACCCTAGCTACTAGCTGGTTTCCTCGGCATGAAGCAACAAGGAGTTCAATTGCTTCTGGATGGGACACTAGTCTATTACAGGAATAATAATAATAATAATAATAATAATAATGGTTTATTTACAGCATACCAACATACAGGAAGCTTTTCATCTGTAAATAGATCTTATATCCTTTTTTCAGAGCTGTCCAGGTTGTACTCTGCCCTCACCCAGAGTCGACTGAGATGGATGCCAGCCTTCCCATGACCCTAATTAGGATTAAGTGGTTCAGAAAATGAATGACTGGATGTTATTTTACATTTTTGTTTACATTTTTTTAATGCCAATTCACAATACAAATACATGCATATTAGGATAATTGGCTGTTCTAAATTTCCCCTACTTGTGTGGGTGTGAATGTTTGATTGTACGAGTTTTGGCCCTGTGATGGTCTGGTGCACTGATATGTCTGTTCACTGCCTGCCCACTGTGTCAGCTGAGATAGGCTCCAGCCTCCTTGGGACCCTGAGAGCGGCTTGACAAATGAGTGAGAGAGAATGAGTGATTCGTATTGTTGATTTTATTTAAAAAAAACTAAATAGAGCTGCAAGCAGAAATTCTGAGGTCGAAGTGTGAATGAGTTGATGAGAAACGAGTGGTAAATTGGGGTGATGGGGGGGCTAAAGTTGACTTTCAGAACAGTGATGAAGATAAAAAAAATGATGAATGGAGTTGATGAGGGAAAATGCTCAAAGATGAACAAGAGAAAATGAAGAGATTAAAAATCAGATGGAATAATAAAGTCTGGTGGTGGTGATGAATGATGACCTTAAATGTTGAAGTCGAGTGATGATGAAACATGAGAGTAAAGAAATCAGAAGAGAATATAGAGAGATGAAGAGATAAAGAGACTCCTCTTTCACACCACTTGTACTTCTTCACTTCGTCTCTATATTCATGAAAAAAATTACAAAAGGGAAAAGAAAATAAATGATAGATAACAGGGGTGATAAAGAGGATAGAGGTAGAGGAATTAACATAAATGTTGAAGGGGTGATGAGGGGGAAATGAGAAAAACAGAGAAAACGAGAAAAAAAACAGTACAAACTGAGATGGAATGATGAGGGATTCAAATTGATGAGAATGAGAGATTTGGTTGGATCTGTGAGGATTCCACACAAAATGGATTTTGGAAAAAGTTAATTATTATTATTATTATTATCATTAATATGATTATTATTATTATTATTATTATTACTGTATTATTATTATTAATAAATAATAATAATAAAAATAATAATGACCTAGCTTTTAAAAATCTTCAACAGTGTGATATTGTGACGTCATAATCTGGTGCAAGGGTCACTAGAAATATTGGTTGCCACAACATCTATGTCGCACTGTACAAAACGCCAACTTTTCTGATCGGTGAGTATTATTGGATGCCTTTCTTTGTTTTTATATTTATTTTTACATATGTCGCTCCTGCAGCATTGTGTTTCATGGAGCGAATGTTTCGCGCTTATGTAAAATCGGCTAAAAACTTCACTTCCGGTGAGCGCGAGCTCAGAGTTGTCAAACTGCTCAGTATCGCTTGGCTGCAGATCCTCGAGCTGTGTGAAGGTAGCCAGTAAGAAACGCTGTTCATGTTTATTTTATTATTAATATTAGTATTTAGTAAAATGTGTGTCTGGTTTAGGTTTGGCGGATTTATTGTGGAGAACATTGCTGTTTACAAATCCTCCGCGGTTACTTGTGGTTGAGGAGCTAACATCGGCTCCGCTAAGCTGTCAGCACTAGCCTAGCTTGTTAGCATGCTACATTAAGGAACATCGGTCTTGTTAGCCAGTTAGCATGGGAACAAAACAGCAAGATTACACACTGAGTGTTGGCTGAATGCATACTTACTCCAACTTCTAGACTCACTATTACACAGCTTGGAAAATTATCGTAGTAACCTTGGTACTAACAAGTCAGCAGAGCTCACCACTAATCAGACACTGACTGGTTAGCATGTTTTTGCTAGCATGCTAGCTGCCTGTCAAAGTCGCAGTCCAAGTGTAACCTACAAAGTGTTATTCATAACTTTGTGTTTTTAACTCTACAAGCTAATTTACTCTTTGTATTATGTGGCAAAAACAATCTCCATTGAAGTTTACAAATGCATTTAGTACATATTTAAGCGCTTAAGTTGTCTAAAAAAATTTTAATAGGACAGCTAGCCATGTAGTTAGCATGTTAAGTAACTGATTATCACCCTTGGAATTAGGTTTGAGTTGTAAAACGGTGTTTTGTATTTTTTAACTACTTTAACAGTAAATTTTTACTGATTTTATTGATGTAAATGGTAATTACTTGTAATAACTCCATGTCATCTGATTCATGGAGTTAGCAGCTGTTCCCCAGCCAGTTAGCCTTTGCTGTTCTGTTGTCTCCAGCGAGCTAAAATAATAAAGCTTTAGTACAGACCCATCACAGCCAGCCATCACTCTGGCTAAAGTAAGTTAAACGTGTGTTCCCAGATTAAATGTATTTCATAAATACCCTTTAAATGCGTGCAGTATTTTTTTCTTTTAGTGGTAGAGCTTTCTGTTCCTGAATTTTTAACCACCAGCACAGATCAGATCTATTTATTTTGATTTGTTTGGTATTAAATAAAACATATTGTAATGATTAGCTGTGGGTTCTGTTGGTAATGATAAATAGAGCAATTCTGTGGCTCCAATTAGCATAGAGTGAGAGAATCTCCAGCAAAAACAAAACAGCTGGGAATCTTGTGAAAGGTATGGTACTGTTTTTATTTTTCTATTTAACAAGGCAATTTTTGGGCTGTTCAAAACCCATCGAGCTCAATTATTATTTTTATCTTGGTACTAATACATATTTTAGGTGGACCACAGTTTGACAGTCCATATTTTATTAATTTTAATGTCTATAAATTACAAAACATTGAACTACTTCAGGGTTACTTTAATCCAGATGATTCCTAATCATCCTGGTTGTACTTGACTTGATGTCTGGAATAGTTCCTGATAATGTAAATGTCAGAATCTCAAGGACGAATATAGTAAGGGATAGTGATATCAGTGTAGATTAGGCTTTGATGGTTCTCAGCAACATTGCCATTGTAATACAATTTCTAGTTTAATACCGACAATATTAGCATCAATTTTAGAATCATTTATTTCATTGTCCACATAAATGTGGGTTGAGATCTCTCTCTCTCACACACACACACACACACCTCTCTCTTTCTCTCTCAAACACACCTCCCCCTCTCTCTCACTCACACACACACACTGCTGCCATATTATTTAATCAGTCATAAAAACACTGATAGAAAGAAACATTGTCATTCCTAGCAACTAAATCAACCTTGCTTAGGAAAAAAATTCACTTGCCTTATTAATGGCTGTGTCCATCAAATTGTTTTGAATTCTTTTTTTTTTTTTGCTCTGGTATGCAGTCAACACAAGGCCTTAATAGTTCCTCTTGGTAGTTTTATAATTTTTTTTAATAAATACATTTGTAGAAGCATTTCTTTTTAATATTTATTAAGATGGGGAAAAAATGTCCTCTGCTTGTCATTTTTGCAAACACAAAGGTGGCGCCACCTCTGAAAATGAAAACCTGTTGTTTTGCGTCCACAGGTAGCTCTTTATCAACAGTAGCTCAGAGAAGCCATGGCGCGCCTGGTAGCTGTATGCAGAGACGGAGAAGAGGAATACAATTTCCGTGCAAGACAGATTCCCCTGTACATTGATGACTCTCTCACGGTAAGAGTCTGCTTGGGTCTGATTCTGAATTAAATCATGGCACGTTTGTTTGCTTAGATGAGATGAACTGGTATGCCATGAGAGAGCGTGGGTCAGATGTCATGCTATTGTGAATAAAGGGCAAATCTATTAGCACCAGGTGGACATGTTGTTCTTTACGTGAACTAGTGGATCATAGGATGCTCCAGAATGGACCTGAATCAATCATTTTTCTGCCCCTCAAGTCAGAGAGGGCTTTTTAAGCATATTTGAACGTATCGTGCTCCTGAGTTCTGGATCATATGTATAATATATATATATCCTTCTAAAGTTTAACCACTTGCACCTTTTATTCAAATCTTTTTCCAATCAAACTGAAATCTGATTACTGTATCATCAGTAACATGTAAAACAGGTATCCGTACTCCATTAAAAGCTTACAGTGTCCTTTGTTTTCTTTTGTATGAAAAAGGTGGTTGCAAAATCAAGTGTTGTGAGTTTTGTAAGTTATTTAAAGGTGCTGAACACATGTTTTTATCCAAAATAAATGAATAGTATCAGCTGTTTCTATAGATTTTGACTGAAAACTTTTTTGTTTTTTTTTATTCAGATAAAATGAACCTCAGGTTAAAATCTTTGTAATTCAAATTAACAATAAAATCCTTGTTTTGGTTATTTTTATTTTTTTAAACCTGAAAAAGTCAAAAGGAAAAGAAGAAACCTGTGCGGAGGGAGTTATAATTCACGTCTCTCTTGTGTGATTACGCCAAAGATTTGTGGACAGATTTCCGTTCAATTTCTAATAAGGTGGCATTTTGAATTACAAGGACTTGGTTAGATGTTGGAAATTATCTGGATCAAATTCTGGGAATATTTTAAGGAATCTTTAACATTTTGAGACAGGCTGAGATTTTTTATTTTATTTATTGTTTTGGACGTGGGCAGTGGTGGCCTAGTGGTATAGGGCGCTGGATCGCTGATCCTAAGGTTGGGGGTTCGAGTCCCACTCTCCACAAGGTTGTCACTGTCCCCCCCCCCCCCAGTGCAGCTAACTGGGTTATCACAGGCCGGCCATGTCTCTCACTGTCTATGCTGAGAGGGTCATGTAAAAGAACCATTGCCGACTTTCGTAAAGAGTAGCTGCAAAGCCGTCAGCGTGTTTCTGTCTCTTGCTAAAGGGTTGTGTCAGGAAGGGCATCCAACATAAAAACCTATGCCAAATGAAACATGCAATGATTCGCTGTGGCGACCCTGAGAAAAAGGGAACAGCTGAAAGGAAAATGAAAGAAGAGATTTATTTATTTTGGACTTTTTTGGGGCTTGCAGTGTTGTTGTTTCTGTAATATTTGTGGGTGAGAACCCTCCTCGGTTTCCGTGTACGTTTAATTTCTTGAGTTTTTGCCCTGGGAAACAACTTGAAAATGGTCAAATTTTATTGTGTTAAAGGGGGAGAATAAAGAGAAATTCACATGTTCTCTGTCCTGTCGACGCTTGACTCCTAATAAATATTTTCTATATGAATCAAGAGGTTCTTCTCCCATAGAAGATAACCGTGAAATGGTTACCATGCCGGCAATGAATAAAGCAGTGTATTCACTTCACAGGTTAAATGATACGCATTCGTCATAATTATTTTAATTCCCTTTTCACAACTTGTGTCCTGTTTAGATGGTGATGGAGTTTCCTCACACAGTGTTGCACTTTGACAGTCATCAAACCAACACGTCCCAAATTAAATCGTTTATTGAGGTAAGGCTGTTGCATAAGAACGTTGCTGAGCCTGGCAGTGATCTTGATGGTGCTGACCTGGGTTATATAGTTCAGTAACATCATACGTTATGATTCAAACTGAATAGTTTATGCAGGAATGATAGAAAACATATATTTTCCCACCTCTTTAACAAACATGTGACTGACTGTATCCACTGTTGTTTGTTCTTGCAGCGTCACAGCATGCTGAAGCAGCAGGACCTGAACATGGCCCTAATGGTGATGTCAAGTGAGGTGTTCGGCGCACTCTCTCAGCTGGTGCCGTGTGTGGGCTGCAGACGGAGCGTCGAACGCCTCTTCGCTCAGCTCACGGACTCGGGCTACTTTGCCTTGGAGCCACTAACCGTGGGCTCGGCTGGAGTGTTGTCCATCGCGAGGGCCTGCTTGAACGACCCCCGTAAACTCTACACACTCTTCTATATTCATGGGTAAGGGAAGCAGAGCCAGTTATTGAAATTGTTGAAGTGAAATAAGGAATCTTTGATGCCTGTGAGATTTCACATCCTATAATAAGCAAGTTTTGTATGTCTTTGCCTCTGTCTCGGTTTCTTATATTGTTCTGTAATGACGCATCACAAGTGTTTAATTCCTCGCCGACTATAACAAACAGATAGTGTAGCCACACACAATGATGAATGTCCACCAAGCAAGTTGGCATGCAATATCGCTTGAGCTCTCGCGGTTGATGATGTGACAGTTATTGCATGAACAGCTTCTCCTTTTTTCTCTTCTGAATGAATAAAGTGCAAAAAAGCAACATTGCATGTTACCAACCAACAACCCCCAACGCGAAGTTTTTTCCATCACAGCACAGAACTTCCTGATTGTTCCAAACTCCTGACGCTGTAGTCTCCTTCCAAAAATGATGATCATCTCCTTAAATACAATTCATTTAATTTCTTTTATTTCCTTTAACATTTCTTAATTTTTATTAGAGAAGCTTCCGAATGGGTTGATGTGATTTAGTGGTGTCATGGCTGGGCATTCTGTGGAAAGTTGTATTTATGTAAAAAAAAAAAATGGTTCGTATTAGGTGAGGATAGTATTGATGGTTATAATAATAATAATGAGCTGTTTTTAATAATTAACAGAAAAAAGATTGATCACTTTTGAATTTAATTAACCTTTTTTCATTAGTGTCTTCCCACTCATTGATCTGTGCAGTTGAGACTTTTTCTTTTTTAATAGAGACCTATTTTAGAAAGTAGGTATGAGACTGTTGTATAAAACAGGGATGAGTAGTAATGAATCTTGTCTAATAAATAAAATAAAATAATAAATATAATATAAAATAAAATATAAATAATTACAAATAAAATATAATAATAATAAGCACTCCATGAATGAATGTTATTTTTCATCAACTGAAATAAAGTTGGTTGGGAAGTAGACCTTGAATTTTTCTAAAAGAAAAAAAAAAAACACAGGTGATGTTGCACCATGAAGGCTCAGGCTCAGTCTCACCCAAAATCCCCGCTAATGTTTGAAACATGTCCACCACCCCTCTGTTCATGTGCCCGTCCTGACATGTAACTGAGAGAATCCAGTCATTTTTCAAAATAAAAGACTTTTCAAAAACAAATATCGTTCAGACTCTGATAATTAATAAAACAGAAATAATTAATTATTTCTTCTTCGGACCGGTATCGGTCCGCGGACCAGTGGTTGGGGACCCCTGTTCTAAACTATTAAATGATTATTAAGTGGTCATTCACGGTCAGTGCGTTTTGGTTATTCTGCTTTATTTATTTTCTTTTCCCTTTTTAAATTTACAGTCCTACTATACAACAGGGAATTTTTACTTCTATAAAATAAACAAGAATCCTGTTCATTCATCTTTAGATTTGAGATGCAATCTCCCAAAGGATTCAAGAGCCAGCTGTCAGAGAGAGAGAGAGAGCGATTATAAAGTGTGTGGGGGTTTTTTTGTTTGTTTGTTTTATTTTTTTCTTTGGTTTAAGTATAAATAACTCCTTATGATCCACACGCCATACCGATACATGGCGGAAAGGCAATAAACAGCCACTTGGACTAAAAAAGTGCACAGTTACTAGATGTAGTTTTTAACTTGCGTATAACCCGGAAATTCTATATTAATCTGGGACTTCGAACCCATGATTATGGATTAATCTGAAATTTTATCACTCCTGAATAACAAAAGGTAAAGGTTACATAAGTGAAAGAGAGCATGAGAGTGTGTTTTATTTCTGAAGCCAGTGCTCATCACTCTTGAATCACATGAGCAGATTTCGGCGGGTCCTCTATCGTGTGGAATCAGCCATTTTGGTTGCGGTTGGAACGCCGATTTCTGTGCAATTTTAGTGTTGGCAGGTATTTCATATCATACATATTCATAGGTATTTTCTTTTTACATTATTTTTGGTTTTCAGCTCAAAGTTGAATGACGTCATTGATTCCATTCCCAAAAGCAAGAAGAACAAGCGCTGTCAGTTGCATTCATTAGACACACACAAGCCCAAACCTTTGGGGTAAGTCTTCTCATTCTTCATTATCATTTTCGGGTTTAGAGATGTCGGCGTGTGCGTGCTTTCCTGACTCTTTTTCATTTAGTAGCGCACACTGTGTGTTTTTACTTCTCTATGCTCTGTGCCTTGTCATGCACATAGGACTGACAGACAGAGCAGTGAGGAAAAGCTGTTACTTAGCAACGACAAGAGCGCAGTGTACAGTAAAGCGCCGTGTTGCATTTCTGTCAGGATTATGACCTTCGCCTTGGATGAATAAATTCTTTTTTCTGATGTCAGTCCCGAGGTCATGTCACCTGTCGGGTTTGACAGGTGTTTGATTTAGGGGCGGTAGAACGTGTTCAAGTGCTTTCGGTTTAAGCAGGAAGTGTTTGATGGTGATTGACACCGTTTCCATGTTGCTGACTGTGGAGACTGTGTTGCAGAGGAAGCTGGATGGATGTATGGGAGCTGATGTCTCAGGAGTGCCGTGAAGAGGTGGTGCTGATCGACAGTGCTTGTCTGCTGGAGACACTAGAGACATACTTGCGTAAACACAGGTAAACCTACTGTAGTCAAATATTGCATGCTCAGTGTGTCGGTGATATTTGTTGTGGTGATTGACTGCCCTCGAGTCCAGCTTTCTGACCTTAATAGACATTTTTTGTGCATTGTGTATAGTACCGTGATCCCACGCTACTTCGCGCTTCAGTTCCTGCGGCTTGAGTGCATCACGGATTTTTTAAAAATATTCATTGAAAAATAAAAATTAAGTGAAAATAGGGGAAAATTTACGGAAAATGCCACAAAACAAGGCCAATTGTGCAAAAAAAAAAAAGAAAACCCCAACAAAACTATTTACATTTTTATGTGAGGCGTACATCTGTATGTGTGCATGTATTTATATTTTATTTACATCTTGTGCATTATTTATGAATGTTTAATTGTTATTATAAGAATTTATGGTGTTGAATATGTATTTATTGATATTATATACACATATACATGTATGTACACGAAGGGGGCAGTGGTGGTCTAGTGGTATAGGGTGCTGGATCGCTGATCCAAAGGTTGGGGGTTCGAGTCCCACTCTCCACAAGGTTGTCACTGCCCCCCCAATGAGTAATATAGTTGATATAAAAGATATTTAGGGGCAGTGATGGTCGAGTGGACAGGGCGCAGGATCGCTGATCCTAAGGTTGGGGGTTCAATTCCCCACAGGTTTGTCACTGTCCCCCCCCAGTGCAGCTAACTGGGTTATCAAAGGTGGGCCATGTCCCTCACTGTCTATGGTGAGAGGTATGTAAATGAACCATTGCTGACTTTCGTAAAGAGTAGCTGCAAAGTCGTCGGCGTGTTTCTATCCCTTGCTAAAAAAAGGGTTATGACAGGAAGGGCATCCGACGTAAAAAAAAACCTCTGCCAAATCAAACGTGCGAATCAGATGATTCGCTGTGACGACTCACGAGTAAAAGGGAAAAAGCCGAAAGGAAGACAGACAGACAGACATACATGTATGTACACGCCAGTCAAGGGGGTCGATCCTACTTCACGGAAATTCGGCGTACGCAGAGGGTCTCGGTCCCCATTAACCGCGAAAAGTGAGGGTTCAGTGTATTCTCAATTAAAAGCTTATGTTAAGCAGAAGGCTTTTCGTCCGTTTCTCCCCTGCTTGAAACCCAGCGTCGTTACTCTTGGCTTACTGAAGATTTAATAGTGGAGAACCTACATACTGTAATCAGTCTGGTGGAGCATACGGTACACACGGAAAGCAGCTCATTCGTCAATGAAAGTTTGTCGTTGTCTACACAAGAGGTTCATTCGTCGTCCAGGTCTGAGATGCCGAGGTAACCCTTGTTACCACCCCCTAATATTTCCAAGCAAAAGTAGTAGTCGCTGGATAGTTCCCTATAAACAATAAATATCAAAACAGAGCTCCAGATTAAACAGCGATGATATTAAATTTTTTGCGGGCTGCCGAGTGAACCACTTACGATATCTAGTGATCACAATGACGAGTTAGATTGCGTAGCTGATTCTTCCTTTTAAATATTCCATAAGTCTTTGTAAAGAAAAGTGACAAGATAAACATTCCACCAATATAACAAATCTGATGTCTTGGGTCAATAAATATTTTCTGCTGGGAGATCGGTGCAAATTTTGGTCTTGTTGGAGGATCGTCTAGTCGTATACTGTGTTGTGATTATTATTCTCAGGAGCAGCCGCGATCACATCGCCTGAAAAGTTGAACTGTTTCACCCCAACTGGGTCTGAAGTCTAGCTGCATTTCTCCCTCTCTCTCTCGCTCTGTCTCGCTCTCGTGCTCTCACTCTGTCTCTCGTGTGCTCGCTCTCTCGCACTCTCTCTCTCTCTCTTTCTCTCTCTCTCTCAGGTTTTGCACAGACTGTAAAAACAAGGTTCTGAGGGCCTACAACATCCTAGTGGGTGAGTTGGACTGCAGTAAGGAGAAAGGCTACTCTGCTGCACTGTATGAGGGTCTGCGCTGCTGCCCACACGAACATCATATTCACGTCTGCTGCGAGACGGATTTCATCGCGCATCTGCTGGGTCGTGCTGAGCCTGAGTTTGCCGGAGGATACGAGTGAGTTGCTTCAGAAAATTTTGATTTATTAACTTCTTCTGGGTGTTTTTATTGGTTGGCCATATGAGAGCATAAGCTAATGAACATTAAATTACGATATATAACAAAGACAGAGCAAGAGAGAGAGAATTTTGCATATTTACACAAAAAGAGTAGTTACAGAAGTATTGCACACAAAGCTATAGCATTGCAATGAGTGTGATGTGAAAGGAGAGGGTGTGTAATGCTGGGTGGGAGGGGGTGTAGGCACACGGCGTACGTAGGCACACGGCGTACAGCCACATCACCTGTGAATAAAGCTTTTTTTATTCTACACCTCTGTGTGGTAGGGTTGATCTGGGAGTTATCATAAAGCCCAGCTGATATAATCCACCCGAGAGATGAAGTAAAGAGCCAGTGAGGCAGAAAAGAACATCAGCTATGTGATGTATTA
This sequence comes from Plotosus lineatus, assembly GCA_024760905.1. Classification (NCBI taxonomy): domain Eukaryota; kingdom Metazoa; phylum Chordata; class Actinopteri; order Siluriformes; family Plotosidae; genus Plotosus; species Plotosus lineatus. Next base: position 28,855,002 of record CM045740.1, on the reverse strand, counting down.
GGTTTTTTAGGATATAACAACTTTTTTACAACACGCACAGACATATATTTATTTATTTATATGTATGTGTGTATACAGTGTGTGTGTGTGTGTGTGTGTGTGTGTGTGTGTGTGTGTGTGTGTGTGTGTGTCCGTCTAGCGGCCGCTATGTTTTCACAGGCTGCTGCTGCCGCTGACGGTTGTTTTTAGCACTCAAGCAGTGCCAGTTCTTAACGGATATATTTTATTTATTTATTAATCAAAAACGCCATTAACACTCTCGTGGCTGCAGTTTATTCAGTTCAGTTTCCAATTCATTCCTGTTGTACTTGAGACTGAGTCACCTTAAAATCACAGGACCCAAATAAAAATATGCATGTGGTCATGGAAAAGTAAGTTACAGTGCCCCCCCACCACCACCACCACCACCACCACCACCACCACCACCCCACCCCCCACCCTTACTCGGGTTGTGTCCTGAAAATCCATGAATTATTGATGTGGTTTTAAAACCCTATGTGTGATTATTACATGCATTAAAATATGCTTATTAAACACATCCTATAGACAGTCTAACTCATTAATACAGTAATGATGTAGTGATGATTAAGTAAAAACTTTTTAATTATGTACTGTGATTAATATTTATGAATGAATAAAGCACTTAGGCTCCTTACCAGAAACTAGAGAAGATGCAGGGCGTTTGAGTGACATCATTGCGCTTAAATAATCATTAAAAACACATGGAAAAAACACGAGTTTACAATTCAACCAATCACATTGATGACATATACGCGAAGGAGGAAGAAAAAAAAAAAAGGTGTACACATCATCTGCAACCAATCAGCAGGAGTGAGAAACAAAGCTCTCAGCCATTGGCTAAATTTGAATCATGTGCTGGTAACTTCCGGGTTTGCTGATAATCCGCGAGTATGCGGGGCTGCTAGCGCTGAACCGCGAATGGGCGCGGGGTTACTGTATGTAAAATGTAGCACAGGTTTATTATTCATAGCAGATATGCTACTGGACATGCCTGTTAATCTTATAAAAATAAAAACATGAAACCAAGTGTGCTGTTGAACACACGGGAGTTACCCCAGCGTTCAGTGACAACACATTTCTAGTTTTTATTCGTGCTTTAAAGATTTTCTATTACAATCTCAGAAGCCTGTTTATTGGGGGACTATCAGGCTGTTTGTTACATGTTTTCTGGCTCAAGTACAGTTAAAGGAATTTTTTTCCCCTTGTGATTATGTGCAGGCGAAGAGAGAGGCACGCTAAGACAATTGACATTGCACAAGAGGAAGTCTTGACATGTCTCGGGATTCACCTCTATGAGCGGCTACATCGGATCTGGCAAAAACTACGGGCTGAGGAGCAGACGTGGCAGATACTCTTCTACCTCTGTATAGACGCTCTACGCAAAAGCTTTGAGGTATGAAGGGTCTCTGAGTTTTGTTAAGGTTTTCATGGTAGTGTATTATATATATTTTTGAGATGCGTTATAGTGCTTAGAACGGGCACATACCCATGTGGCTGGTAGGGGTGTCATTGAAAACCTATTATTGGTATCGATATATTGATAAATTTTCCGGTGTGTCAATACATTAGAATATTGCTGTACAGTTCCAGAAATGCATTGATAGCACAGACTACGATATATTACAGTAGTTTGAATAATGCGATGAATATTTTATAATAAAGTCACCAATTACTGAAGCTAAATCTGAAATAAAAGGCAGGAAATAGTTTTCCACTGACAAGATTTTAATTAACACCTTTTTGCATTTAACAAATCTATAACACTTGTTTACTAGTTAATTTCAAGCAAGTTGTTTCTATTCTACAAACACTTGTAAATTGAAAAGTTTGAGATATGCATTTTTACAATTCATAATTATGATGCAAGAAGATGCACATATCTGCATTATCCGATGAGAAGTGTCTCTTCTTGTTCAAAATGTTCCGTGCTGTTGAGAACACGCGCTCTGACGTCACACTAGAAGCAGGGACGTACCATTTACCATACAGAGAGGTGGGACGTACCATTTTCTAGGGGTGTCATTGAAAATGGCATTTACTACAGACGCTGTCATGAACACAGGAAGCTTGGACTAACACTCGGCATTACGCTAAGCTGGTTTTCGACTGAAACTATATAACGTGTTTTCGTACATTATTTTATTTATTAAAAGATACTGTTTGCTCTAGTGTTATTTAAATTAAAACAGCTTTGTATGAAATTTAATATAAGATGAATTTTATATAACGTTAGAAGTATCAATATCCCTTTTATAGGTATCGATTATAGATCGACATAATTATATCGGCGATATTCTGATTGTCAATGACATCCTAGTGGCTGGTACTGACTGTTGACAGCAATTCTGATGCACTCATCCTATCAGCGAGCATAGAACCATGCCAGGGTCACTGTGTTGTGTGCAAATGGCACGCCTCCCAAATTCTTTCCGTATGCTGGTTATCCTGTAGTGACTCCCCCCTCAATAATAAATAAAAAATATGTGTTTATCTGAACAAGAAGCACCTGTAGGTGGCAGAATGGGCAACAAATGGAGTAACTACAAAGTAGATGTATGTGAGAGGCTTTAAAAACTCATTCTGTTGCCCCACCTTATAGATGGCAGTTGAAAAGGTGCAGGGAATCAGCCGTCTGGAGCAACTCTGTGAAGAGCTGTCTGAGGAGGAACGAGCAAAAGAGCTGAAGCAGGAAAAGAAAAGGCAGAAACGCAAGAACAGGCGCAAGAACAAGTGCGGCTACGAAATGACCGAGCAGGAGGCCAAGGGGTACAAAGAAAAGAGCTTGGGGGAGGTACAAGGCACCCCAGTCCCTTCTAGAACTCTTCCTCTTTCTCTATCGTCTTTACATTTTTCACTTTAACGATTACTGCGTGCATGCAGAGACATGTCGCCCTGTGTGGAATATCGGCACAGTGTTGTGAAACTATTGCACAATCTCACAAAGTCTTTCTGCTTCTCTTCTCCAGAGCTTAGAAGATGTAGTGAACTCTGGCTGCAAGTCATGTGGCAGCAGGGAGGAGCCTGGAGGAGGAGTAGAGTCGGTCGTTCCTATGGAGAGCTCCTCTTGCAGCTGTGCCATTTTGAGTTCGCCCAAAAGTAAAAATGGTACGTCGTGTGCTTTCCTTGTGGCTGTACAAGTGACAGTGTGTTCATTGACGCTGGAGTTCATTAAAGATCACCAGAGAGCTAGGTTCAGCTCACTGTCATCAGCAGGAGTAGTTTAAATACATTTTCAGTCAACTGGACCCGCCGTTCTCATTCAGAGCACTAAAGTAACATTTATTTTATGGAGCATAACTGAGCAGCACTGAAAATATTACGGTAATGGAAGTGTGTGCGCCATTGCCAGATAGGTTGTCCAGCTTGAGGTCAGCTGGACCATGTTGACATTTAGGTGGTTATTTAAATGGAGCTCGGTTTATTTTTAAAATAGTTATAAAATGTGTGAAATGTCACTTAACACCCAAATCACAGGCAAACTATGTACTAAATCAGGATAAGAAAGTCATGTGTCCTTAAATATTTTGTAATAAATCAACGTTCATGTTTATATTTATGCACTTCCAATTATATCCAGTAGGTGGCGGGTAAAAGTGGTGGTGAAAAAAATCCACTTTACCTCAGCCATGGAAGTGAAAGGTATTTCTAGAACTATTTTTATATTTTTACCAGTTTATATTGTTGCACAGTAAATTATGTACAAATCTAAACAAACAAAAAGCTGTTTCCATAGCTGTGCAACAGTAAAATATTCAATAGTTAATGCTTAAAGTTCAAGTATGAAATTTCCAAGTCAGTACACATTTTGTTATAATTGTGTGTGTGTATATATATATTTGTGTATATATCTATATATATGTATATGGATATACATAATATATATGTGTGTGTGTGTGTGTGTATATATGTATGTGTGTGTATATATATATATATATATATATATATATATATATATATATATATATATATATATACACACATACACAAAACCACACACAAATATATACAGGGATCCCTCACTTCCTGGGATTATTTGGGACAGAGATCCACATACAACCATCGAAATCCTGCGAAGTAGGATCACACACACACACACACACACCCCCGACTGATGGATATTTACATATTCAATATTATAAAAGCTTATAATAACAATTAAATATTAAAAAAATAACATAAGATGTAAATAAAATATAAATACAGAGGTTCCCCAACTTGCCAACATTCATTTTGCAAACATCCGGAGATGACAACAATGTATCCAGTTTTGATGGGAGATTTTGGGTTGTTTTGTGTTTGTTGGAGGGAGAGGGTTCGCATATTTGGCCTTGTTTTTGTGATATTTGTCACAACTTTTCCAACTATTCTTCCTTAATTTCCTTATTTTTTAATTGGATGAATATTTATTTTTTTTTAAAACGCGATGCACTGAAGTCGCATTACTTGAAGCATGAAGTAGCAAGGGGTGTGTGTGTGTATGTGTGTATATATATATATATATATATATATATATATATATATATATATATATATATATATATGTATGTATATATATATATGTATATATATATACACACACACACACACACACACACTCATACTCATGCCTCAGTTTTACGGACTTCGCTTTAACCGATTTCGGATGCAACGGACAAAATCTGTAGCTTTCAACTAGTCCAGATCGTCTGGATGTGGGCCGTTATTTCCGAAAGTGATCGCCAGATGACCGGACTGGCTTGAAGAAATCTCACGCATTTAAATCTATTTATCTATTTTCAATGCCATGTCACTGTGGCGCGAAGCGGAGAGCCAATCCTTTCTGTGTGTGGGCAGGTCCGATACCTTGAAACTCTAATTTTATTGGACTCATACGCTGCAGTTATTTTGTGACAGGAAGCGCATCCCAAGTTTTGGCAATCAGCTGCTCTGCGGGTTGAAGTTTTTTCATGTCTGTCCATTTGTATTTGCTTGTCAGCTGTGCTTGGCTTCGTGGAAATGAGCCAATCAAAACGAGTGAAATTTACCTCTTTACTCAAAAACAACACGCGCAGTCTGTGGCTGTTATAATCCTATAAAATTAGAGTTTGAAGGTATCGGACTCGCCCGCATACTGTCGTACAGAATGGATTGGCTCTCTGCTGCGTGCCACAGTTGACGTGGCATTGAAAATAGATGTATAGATTTAAATGCATGAGATTCATCTGTTTTTATTTTACTTGATGACTTTTTTTATCTTTATACAAATATAACTTATGCTTATCTCAAGAATTACTTGATCTATCAGTCAAATTTTAGGGCAGCAACTCAGGACCAAAGGCTGAACCTGGTTTATGAGGAGGTTATTGTCAGTCAAGATCAGCAAAAGTTCCATCAGTTAAAGTGGCAGCTGGTGTGATTTCCCCATCGGGGGACTCTGAGGTTTATGTGTACATACAAACAGAGTCGTGTCAGATTTTTAACAGTAGTTATTATAAAGTAGCATGGAGTTTGGTGCACATCACAGACTTACCAGAAATTATGTAGTACACAGTATGGACCTACATGGTGCATTAGTCACAAGACACGATGAAATTGTGTGGATGTTTAAAATGTAATGTGTGTGTTTTAAATTTTTTATATATACAGTAAAACCTCCGCTGACGAACGCTTAAGCTCACGAACTTTTCGCCTCAAGAACATTAAATTTGCGAGCATATAGTCTCTGCTGACGAACTAGTTTTCGGCGGACGAATCAAACCACGCGGTCAAACAGCGCCACGGTGGCGGCCACGAGAAGCTGACGCACGCTCACGGCGTCACAGTTCGTCACCCCCTTTCTTTGAGTGCGGAAGTGGTTTGTGTTTGCTCGACATTTTGGACCATATTGAGTGTACTTTTGCTATTATGGGACCGAAAAAGACCCCACCACAGGCGGAGATCATTGAAAAACACGAACGAGGTGTGCGTTTGTGTGACTCAGCGTCCCAGTACCAGTACGCTAAGTCTACCATTGCTCCCATCCTTAAGAACAAGGAAGCTATTAAGGGTGTGTGTGTGGCTAAGGGTGTTTCCAAACAGTAGGCGTTTCCAAACACTCCTTCCAAACAGTAAGTCCCTCCCTCCCTCCTCCTCCCACTCCATTCCATCAAGCCATCAACTACCATCACAAAGGTAAATAAAACGACTTTATTATACAGTACAGTTTATTTCTTTAATTACAATACAATAGCACATTTATTATACATAAAATAAGGTATATTTTTGTGTAGTTTTAAGGCTTATTTAGTAGAAAATTATGTTTTATGGGGACCTGGGAACGGATTATTCTCATTTTAATGGTTTCTTATGGGAAATAAATGTTCGGAAGACGAACTTTTCGCCTTACACACACTTTCTGGGAACCAATTATGTTCGTGAGCTGAGGTATCACTGTATATAAAATTATAATATATATTCTGAAAATAAAAGCTCTCTAGTTGTTATTGATTATTGCACTCCTGAAATGTTAAAAATGAGGTTTGTTCAGAGTAAATTTTTATAGCTTACACATGAACCGTTTCTTGCATCCATGCGTATTAATAATTCTAGAAATTACTGACTCCTCCCTGGTTCTATATTTATTGGACCTGTTTTGTTTAGAAACAAGGGGAACTAGAGTAGTGTTGTCTAAATAAAGGGGACTTGATAACTCACCAACCAAATGTGTGTTAATAGGTTTGCTGTCTCACAGTCATGGCAGTGACTGTGGCTATTCTTCCATGGAAGGCAGTGAAACCAGTTCAAGGGAAGGTTCGGATGTGGCCTGCACAGAGGGAATATGTAACCACGATGAAACAGGTACCAGATATTGCACTGTTGCTGGATGGGAGAAATAAACAGTTCATAGAATCTCTAAATGTTGAATGAGTAAGGGTGTGATCACTTCAGTGTAGTATTGTGCGTCTAATTTCCACATCAGTATGAGAAGCCCTCCGGGCAGCATTTTTATACAAAAGCTAAATGTTACCATGACCAAAAGTATGTGATCGCTTAAAGTCCTGCTTCATTTCCAAACTGGGTGGTAGCACCCAGTGACATCATCAATGTAGGTCATGTTTCAGAGAGGCTGGGTAACGCAGTAGGCATGTAGGTCATGTGATACATGGGAACATGAAGTCCGGCCCCCTGGTAGAGCATCGCTAAATGGCCCATCGCATTACATGGGACACCTTGCAATGAACCTGGTTTGTGCTTATCTGTACTGTCTCTGCAGCTGAGTACTCATGCGGTCATCACTGCTTAGAGGACAAAGAGGAGGACACAGTGGACAGCTGTGTGGAGTGTTGGGAAAACTGTGAAGAGCACGCCAAAGGCAAGAACAAGAAGAAAAAAAGGAAGAACAGGGGTGTGCTTACTGCAAGCGATCATGTGAGTGACGCTGGGTGACGTCTCGTTCATCGGTCCCTTTGTTCTTACGCGTCGTACTTTATTCATATGAAAGATTTGTTTTACTGTGATTCCAATTTCCTGGTACGAGAAGTTTGTCCATGGGTGTGACATTTAAAAGGTAGTGCATGTGTTATGTGTTCAAACAAAGTGTTGTGTAGATAGAATTTCTACAGCAGAGAATCAGGTGGGTTTTTTTTTTTTTTTTTTTTTGCTACGTTACTTTGAGCTATATGTGTGTTTTACGTTCCTCTCCAGCTCGTCTCCCAGGTAGATGTACCGCCGTCTTGCAGCAGCCGGAGAGAAGATCCGAGTGATTTACCTGCCTCAGAAAACACCCACAATCCCTCCTCATTGTCTACGTACAACTGCCAGAGTAAACAGACAACTTGTGCAAAGCTGTGCTGTGGCTCATTCTTCAGTGCAGGCCTACAGCTGCCCTGGGCCAAGCACCATATATTGAGTGGCCTGAACCATCAAACTCCAGACACCTGCACACAGGGGCACTCGACAACTAAAAGTCTAATGGAGCTGCTGGTGAGTCACCTGCTTTAGAAATGATAATAAATTTGAATAATAACTCGAAGTTACTGATGGTTAGTACAGTCGGCGCCCTTCTTACGAAAACCCTGAATATGAAAAAAATCCAGATTACTAAAAACATTTTCCTAAACTTTTGTCCTCTGTATACGAAACGACTTCTTACGAAAAGCGTCAAACGCACCATTCAATCGCGCCATTCAAACAATGCGCGAGTTGCTCTCTCATTGGCTGTCTCCCAACATCCCGCCCCGCTGGCCTCTCATTGGCTAGGAGGGATGACAGCCCGCTGGCCCCTCATTGGCTAGGAGGGATGACGCGCTGTCTTTCCAACTTTGTTCATGTTTGTGTGTCATTCCAACTGTATTTTATGGTTCATGCTTTTAACCTTCCATAAACCTTTGTAAGATTATGACTCTGCTTAGAAGACATGGTCAACACACACGCGTGCACACGCATGCATCCACACACACATGTGCGCGTGCCTGCGTGTGATTCCCAGTGAAAGTGATTCCTGGTGCCATGGTCATTGTAAAATTATAACTGCTAAGAAGACCTGGTCAACGCATGCGCACACGCACGTGTGATTCCCGGTGAAAGTGATTCCCGGTGCCATGGTCATTGTAAGATTATAACTCTCTAAGAAGACATGGTCAACATGAAGTAAGTACATTATAATTTTTAAAGGGTAGTCTTGGGAGCCTTGGAACAAATCACGCGTTTTACATGTAAAATGCGCCTCTACTTACGAAAACTCCAGGTTCCGAAAAAGGCACCGGAACGGATTCATTTCATAAGAAGGGGGCCGACTGTATCTGTATTTCATCTCGAAGGTACATTTTACACATATTGGGTTGTAAGGAATACCAGATGGTGTTCTTATGTACTGTCATGGTGCTTGCTCAGGAGGGTTAATAAGAAATAAAACAGTAAAGTGTGCTGTTTAGGGAGGAGGAGCAGCCGATGATGGAGTAGTGTGATGCAGTTGGCACAAAGTGTGTTCGCCTAACACAAAAAAAATATATATTTTCAAATAACAGCACAGCACTGTGGTCCCAGATCGCAGTAATCTGCAAGGATTTATGTTTGTTAATCTCTTGAACTGCTTTTATTCTTGCGCTGAAGTCGTGAGCTTTTGTCCGCAATGTCTAAATCACACGGCCCAGTTGGTACTCTCGGCCAATGGTGACGGAGCTCCATACTGAAACTCATTTGTTTGCCGAACTGCTTAATCATTCTCCGGTAGCCAGGAGGTTGGAGCCTATCTCATCTGGCTATAAGCGGGGCTAAACTTTAACAGAACACCAGAACATTGCAAGGACATCACACACAACAATTCATACTCGCACACTCAACTCAAATAACTGTGTGTTATTTTCTTCTCTCCTTGATTGCATTGGTCTCCTCCAGGTTCTCAAGTTTCCTCCGACAGTCAAAGGACATACACGTTAGGCTAGCTGGGTGTGTGTGTGTGTGTGTGTGTTGACTACAAAGGGCTGATGAGCTGTTCAGGATGTACACTGCCTTTGCCTCGATTCGGCTGAGACGGGCTCCAGCCTCCCCGCAATCCTAGTGGGATAAAGAGGCTCAGCGAATGAATGAATGAAAAAGTATTTGTGTAAATGTCGCCTAACTTAAAAATATCAACTGATTTTTAGTTTGCTTGTTTCCCTCCCAATGTTTTGTCAAGCAGGACGAGGCAGAAATGTCATCGAACGACGTGAACTGCCTGACGCAAGACGAGATCCAGTCGTTCGTAGAGGAGAACAAGTCTTTCTACAGCAAGCGAGACCAGTACCGGCAGCACCTGAAGGACCGATTCACCAAATACTGCCACTCCAGTGTGTGCAGAGGAGATTTATTACCCACAACCAGTGTTAAATAAATCAGCAACACCAAACTCACATGATTTTTACTGATGGCAAAACGCTCACACATGGGGGGGGGGAGAAAATGAATATTGGGGTTAAAACCGGAATTAATTCTTTAGCTGCATCTTTTTTGTTCAAGTTTAATTTTGTTTGGGGGATACTGACATGGTTGCACCCTCTCTCTTTCTTTCTCATGTTTAACTTTTCAGTCTCTTCACACCTCCTTTTCTCGCTGGAATTACCTCTTTTATTCTTGCTGGTCTCCGTCAATCACTGACGTTCAGGTGTTGTTCATTTTTCTGATTCTCTGAATGGGTTCCTCAGGTCACAGTGCAAGGGATAAGATCGCAGGCTTTCGCTGTCGTGTTGCTGGTAGTCTTCTAGTCTTATTGTTTTAAATTTTCTTTATTTTTCCTGTTCATCTCACCGATTCAGACACTTGATTTTTAGTGGAAAAGTTGTACCAATAAGCGTGTACAGAAATTAAATTATCTGAATATAACGATTTTACAGAGAGAAACATCCATTTATAAAGGAGGCTTGAGTATAATGTTGAGCGCAATGTTTAAAATTGATCTAATAAAGAATATTTATTAATATGCATTAAGATGACTGTGTGGTGTGTTGGGTGTTTTTTAAATAATTCGACTCCTGGTTTGTGAGGCGCGACAGGACAGTTTTACTCTTATTTTGAATTGGGACATTCACACAATTTTACTCATGTTATGTAAGAATTCAAAGTTAAAAGTAGAGCAAGTCATGGTGTCGGGGTTAATACAAATTTTCAGGCTTAATGAGGGTGCTGTAAAAAGATATTGGTGCCGCATTGAATTAAAAAAAAAAAAAAAGTATTAATTTTGTAATACCTCGCAAACCACCACGGACAAGGTAAAAACACGTAGAATACAGCTGTGTGTGAGGCGCTGGGATTTTGACTGAAATTAGTTCGTTCTGTTTTCTCATTAATTTTTGAACTGCAAGTCTGTGGTTCCGGGCAGTGGTAGTCTAGTGGTATAGGGTGCTGGATCGCTGATCCAAAGGTTGGGGGTTCAAGTCCCACTCTCCACAAGGTTGTCACTGTCCCCCCCAGTGGAGCTAACTGGGTTATCAAAGGCGGGCCATGTCTCTCACTGTCTATGGTGTGAGGCATGTAAAAGAACCATTGCTGACTTTCGACAAGAGTAGCTGCAAAGCCGTCAGTGTGTTTCCGCCCTGCGATGGCCTGGCGAGCTGTCCAGGGTGTACTCTGCCCTCGCCCGAAGTTGGCTGGGATGGGCACCAGCCTCCCCACGACCCAAATTAGGATTAAGCAGGTACAGAAAATGATGATGATGATGATGATGAAGTCTGTGGTTCCAAAAACCTTTAGAATTTGGGTCATCTAGGGTCTATTGTGTACCTTCAGTCAATTTACCTACATTTAGATTGAAGTGCTTTTTTGTGCTTCAACAGTCACCTTATTTATTAAAAAGAAGAAAAAAATCCCGCATGTTGCATTTAGGATTTGAAAGGGTTTTGAGAAGACGCCAGAATTTTTTTTTTTCAGCATCATGGTAGCATTTCAGGGACTTGAAAATATGAAGAAAGGATTCCCATCAAACTAAAAAAAATCAGACCCCTGTTCATACTCCCTGAAACTGTAACCCCCTTAATTCAAAACCATAATCATTTATTCGTATTCTTAAATGACATCACAGCTTCAATTTATAGAAATATCTTTCATTTCTAAGTATTTTTTTGTGTGTGTGTGTTTTCTTGATCAAGCTCTGTATCCCATGTCGTGACTGTACTGGGTAGGGCAGTGGTGGCCTGGTGGTAAAGGTGCTGGATCACTGATCCCAAGTATGGGGGTTCAAGCCCCACTCTCCACAAGGTTGTCACTGTCGTCGTCTTTCCCCCCCCCCCCCCCCCCCAATGCAGCCAACTGTGTTACCAAAGGCCGGCCCTGTGAGGGCCTGGCAAGCTGTCCAGGGAGTACTCTCCCTTCGCCCGGAGTCACCTGGGATGGGCGCCAGCCACCATAATACAGCATAACTTGGCTAACCAAATCCAAAATATTGGATTTTGGCTGCCATGTTGGATTTTAAACCCTACTGAATTATCATTGCTCAATTTGGATAACATATTTAGATTCAGCACTGTCAAAATATAGGGACGGGGTTGTCATGTGCAGGCCCTAAGGGGGGAGGGATCTCATTTTGGAATTTGAATGTTCCCCATGCCACATCCTCAACTTGCCCCAAACTGCTGAATCCTACAAGGTTTGCAGAGAGACTGGTGCCCATTTCGGCCAACTCGAGCAGGCAAGGGGACTGTGCACCCTTGACAGCTCACGCAACCAGTTTGACACTGCACTAACCAGATCACCTGATAGTGTGCATATCTTCAGACTGTAGAAGAAAACTCCAGACAGAAACACCTTCTCCAATTCTTGCTCTTTCTTGCTGTAAGGTGTGTAAGGTGTAAGTGCTAACCACTATATAGAACAGTGGACGGTTATGGGGGACGAGGAGGGTGTTGTTCCTGCACCAGTCCTCCTGTCATGCTTTGTTTCTTTCCTCACACGGAAGTTAATCAGAAAAACATTTCATTGATCAGGTTCCAAAAAGCCGACAAGTACAATGAAAAGTTTGAACTTTGACCCACCCAATAGTTGATACTGGAATCTCCTGATAATACAAAACAAGACCTTGTGTTAGTGTTTGCAGTGATTATATCATTTCTGTCGCAGTGAAAGCATCAGCGTGAGGACATTAAATTAAGCCGTGTTGCTCATATGTTCAATTTCTGTAACTGTATAATACTAATTAGGGTCGCGGGGAGGCTGGCGCTCATCCCAGCTGACTCTGAGCGAGAGCAGAGTACACCCTGGACACTGCCAGGCCAGCACAGGGTGGGAACATGCTGACGGCGATGCAGCTACTCTTGACAAAAGTCAGCAATGGTTCTTTTACCTGAACCGACATGGCCGGCCTTTGATAACCTAGTTAGCTGCACTTGGGGGGGGGCAGTGCCAACCCATTGAGAGTGGGGCTGGAACCCACAACCTTGGGATCAGTGATCCAGCACCTTTTCCACTAGGCCACCACTACCCCACCCATGTTGCCATTGATAATCAATGAACACATTCTCACCAATCAGATTTGAATAACCCATTAGCACATAAAGTAATTTACAAATATAAATTATTTACTTCATATTGCTTAAGGATCATGGGGCAGTGATAAGGTGCCTTACTACCAATCCCAAGGCTGGGGGTTCAAGTCCCACTGTTGTTACCTCTGTTCCCCCCTCAGTGCAGTCAACTGTATTATCAAAGGCCGTTCTCTCACTGTGTGTGTGTGTGTGTGTGTGTGTGTGTGTGTGTGAACAGGACTGTGAAACTCTCCATGTTTCAAGTACAAAATAGTACACAGATTTTTTTTTTTTTATTGTATTCAACAAGTAATTTAAACTCAAAGCTAGTTAGCCTAACGTGCATGTCTCTGGACTGTGGGAGGAAACCAGTGTACCCAGAGAAAACCCATTTGAGTACACAGAGAACATGCAAACCACATGCAGAAGCACACAGGACACAAGCCTCATTATGTTCAAGGTAGACTTCCATGTCAGCAGCATAGTGGTGTAGTGGTCAGCACATCTGCCTCGCGGGAGGAAGGTGATGGCTTCGATTCCCGGGCTTGGCAGTGGCGCCTCTGTGTGAAATCTGCATGTCCTCTCTGTCCTTGCATGGATTTCCTCCAGGTAATCTGGTTCCATCTCACAGTCCAAAGACACACACATAACGCTAACTCACTGCTCCAAATAGTTATGGTGTGAGTGTGAATGGTTGTGTGTATGCGTTGGCCCTATGATAGGCTGGCGAGCTGTCCAGTGTAGGTTAAAATGGGATTCAACCTCCCTGTGACCGTGGTGAGATCAAGATTAGACAAAATGAGTGAGTGTGAAAAAAGTTATTGTACAAACTGTGTCACAATATCTCAACCCACCCCTAGGTGGCGATGTGTAACAATGCAAAATTATTGCTTAAATCTTAAAAAAAAAAGTATATTCTTCATCATAGGGTCAGTGGTGGTCTGGGGATAGGGTGTTGAATTACTGATCCCAAGGTCGGGGGTTCAAGTCCCACTATCACCAGGTTGGCATTACTGTCCCCCAGTGCAGCTAACTGGGTTATCAAAGGTCGGCCATGTCTCTCACTGTCTACAGTGAGCAGCTGTAAAGACCCTTTGCTGACTTTCATCAAGAGAAGCTGCATAGCCATCAGCATGTTTCTGCCCTGCGATGGCCTGGAGAGCTATTTCTGCCCTCGCCCAGAAGTCGGCTGAGATGGGCACTAGCTTCCCCATGACCCCAATTGGGATTGAGCGGAAAGAAAATGGACGGATGGATGAATATTCTGCATTATTTATTCATTCATTCATTCCTGTAACTGCTTAATCTTAATTAGGGTCGCAGGGAGGCTGGCACCCATCCCAGCCAACTCCAGGTGAGGGCAGAGTACACCCTGGACAGCTCACCAGGCCATCGCAGGGCAGAAAGATGCTGACGGCTATGCAGGTACTCTTGTCGAAAGTCAGCAATGGTTCTTTTACATGAACCTCACACCATAGACAGTGAGAGACATGGGGGCGGCCTTTAATAACCCAGTTGGCTGCACTGGGGGGGGGACAGTGACAACCTTGTGGAGAGTGGGACTTGAACCCCCAACCTTGGGATCAGCAATCCAGCCCCTTTACCTCCAGGCCACCACTGCCCACCATATTTATTTTATTATTATTTATTATTTATTAGCTGTTCCAATTTTCTGAATGTCATTATAAAACATAACATCAGGTATTGTCCTATTTGTTTGTTTATTTGTTTGTTTGTTTTTATCGCTACTATAGCAATTCAGACTCCACTCAGCATTCATAGTGTAGGCGAGGAGGAAAAAAAACCGTGCGGGCGGCGACACGAACCTAAATGTTGTCTTTGTGTTGCCTTGCCATCTAATGTATAAGCTCGAGCTCAGGGATTGGGGCGTTTTTATCAGCGCTTCTGACTGAGAGAGTGAGGGAGAGAATCACTCACGCGCTCTGGTACAAGTCCACACACACACACACACACACACACTTCCCCGTGCACGAGCTCTGCTCTCCTCACCGACTTTTACAGTAAAACTCCACACAGATCCGTCGCTAAACTGGAGAAACCTTCATCCTCCCGCCTCGGCTCTCCGATGGAGCGGTGGAAAGGCAGAGTGGCGCTCGTGACAGGAGCCTCGGTCGGGATCGGAGCGGCGGTCGCGCGCGCTCTCGTTCAGCACGGCATGAGGGTGGTCGGGTGCGCGCGCAGCGTCGACAAAATCGAGGTAAGGAGACTTGCTGCTCGGTTTATTCGCGACCGGGGGCGGGTTGTGTAAGAGGCCCCGGTGAGGGCATCGGCCCTGGTGCTGCTTGGGATAGTTAGCCGAATGCTAACACCTCAGGCAGGTGTCTGTTCAAACCGGTTACTTCAAAGGCGCGCGCGCGCCACTCACTGTTTTAACCGCCTCAGGCTGTGCTCCTGAATTTATTTATTTATTTTTGCTTAATTTTCTTTAACGACCACTTTTACTGACATTAGTTTCAGAGAATCGTCAGAATTTTTGTTATAATAATAATATAATGAATGAATTATTAACTATTTTCATTAATAATAATAACAAAACTCACACAGCAAAATGTTATGGGTTCGAGTCCCAGGAAGAGAATTTCTGTGAGGAGTTTGTATGTTTTTTCCTGCCTCGTAGGTTTCCACAGGGTACGTGGGTTTCCTCCCAGTCTAAAGGCATGCACATTAACTTAAGCACATTGGCTGCTCCCCTAGATGATGATGATGATGATGTATGTGTGTGTGTGTGTGTGTGTATGTGTGTGTGTGTGTGTGTGTGTGTGTGTGTGTGTGTTGGACCTGTGATGGTCTGGTGAGCTCTTCAGGATGTACCCCACCTTTACTGAGTCGGCTGAGATAGGCTCCCGCCTCCCCACAGTACGATTTGACGAATGTATGAATGAATAATATTATCAGCGTTTGCATTACCATTGTTAATCACATCCACCTGGGCATTATTTACTTCCTGTGTACTATAGTGTACATAGCATAAAGTGTACCATAGTGCAGGAGTGGCCAAACAGTCAGAGACCAAGAGCCACATTGTATACAGTGTTAGCACAAAGAGCCACAACATACACATGGGCACATGTGAACATCACCCATCCCTCACCCTCACACACACACACACACACACACACACACACACACACACACACACACATCACTGCTCAGCCAGATTTATTTTAAATTCACACACCAACATTCTTATAAAATTCTCAGATCTTTGAAGGTCAGAGTGCAACTGTGATTCAATAGCTGTAATGATGTTCGATTTTCTGTGTTCAACGGTGTGACGGGAGAATTGGACGTCCGAGACCAGGCGTTTTAGTTTGTCGTCGTTTTCAGGAGACAAGATTTCAACATCATCACTGAGGGATTTTTTTTTTAACGAACTCTCCTTCATTGTATGACTTTATGGCCTGTGCAATGTTCCAAGCCCGTTGATACGATGCAAGCGTTCCGGTCTCTGAGTGCTTTGTAAATTTTTGGAAAAACTGTATCTGTTTTTCTGCCACTCTTTTCAAAGTGAACAACTTGTGCTTGTGAGGTTCAGTCCCTTCAGGAAATTCCTGGTCGAAGTTAGCATGCAGTGAGCCGAAGAAGCGCTGAAGATTTGAAGTTTTGAAATGCGCCAATGACGCCTGACAAGGCAGAATGGCTTTCCATTACATTCAACAACAACAAAAATATAAACTTTCTCACCCTGTTAAAATGTCCTGTGTTTCTCTTCATATTTTTCTTTTTTTTGCTGTGCATTTTTTTCCTCTGCCATTAAGAGCCAAATTGATACAAATTGTTTACTGAAATGATTTCATCCATACTAAAAAGCTTTGTATTATTTTCACCTCAGGCACAAGCGCATTTAATAAAAATACCATATTGAACTCAAGCGACGCAAACACGCATATTAAAAAAACAAAAACTTCAATATGAACGTAAGAGCCGCATGAAACCAGGCAAAGAGCCACGTATGGCTCGGGAGCCGCGGGTTGGCCACCCTTGGCATAGTGGTTCATAGCGTTTTCTGTGTGTCAGACTTTGGCTCTTCTCCCTGTCTTTGTGTGGGTTTCCTCAGGGTACTCCGGTTTCCTCCTACAGTCCGAAGGCGATGCACATTAGGTTAATTGGCTGGGCTGTGATTGTGAATGGTTGGACCTGTGATGATCCGGTGACCTGTTCAGGGTGCACCCTTCCTTCATCCAGAGTCAGCTGAGATGGGCTTCAGCCTCCCCGTGACCATAATCAAGGATTAAACAGTTTGGAAAATAAAAAAATGGATGAAAACAGTGTAAGCGGATTAGTGTTTGGTTAATGGTTGAGTGCTTGATTTGTTTTTTATAACAGTATGTCCAGCTTCGGGCCCGTGTGTTGTAGCATGTAAACCTTAATGTTGTATCAGTAATGAATCCAGGGGCTTGAATAACGGACACTTCTGTACGTGTATATAAAAGATGAGGTGAGATTGTCTGTTTATTTATAATTTTAAACTGCTAGCTTTGTCACAGTCATAAGGTAACTTTTTAAGTTTTCCATCACAGGACAGACGACTTTGTACTGTACCAGAACATAACAAGCAAATTTTATTTTGACTTAATAACTTTAAGGCGGTGGTGGGGTGGCAATGAGTAATATAGTTGATATAAAAGATATTTAGGGGCAGTGATGGTCGAGTGGACAGGGCGCAGGATCGCTGATCCTAAGGTTGGGGGTTCAAGTCCCCACAGGGTTGTCACTGTCCCCCCCCAGTGCAGCTAACTGGGTTATCAAAGGCGGGCCATGTCCCTCACTGTCTATGGTGAGAGGCATGTTAAAGAACCATTGCTGACTTTGGTAAAGAGTAGATGCAAAGCCGTGAGCATGTTTCTGTCCCTTGCTAAAGGGTTGTGTTGTGACAGGAAGGGCATCCGACATAAAAACCTCTGCCAATTCAAATGTGCGAATCAGATGATTCGCTGTGGCGACTCCCGAGAAAAGGAAAAGCCGAAAGGAAAAGAAGAAGAAAAGAAGAAAAGTTTAGCTGCAGTCTAATGGATAGATACGTGGCTTTGGGACAGAAATGTTGCTGGTTCGATTCCCAAACCAGCATGAAAAATATGTGTTGGTGGGGGAGTGAGTTGCACATTTCCTTCCCATTCACCTTCATGGCTGAAGTGCCCTTCAGCAAGGCACCGTAACCTCTCAACTGCTCTTATAAAAAATAACTAATTCGAGACATATTAAATTAATTAAATGTATGACCTTCATAAATATATAAAAATCTAATCAATGGAAACAACTTGTGGTGTAATTGGAGCACTATGTGGGATCTGATTGGTCTGCAGTCTCATTTGTTAATTTTCGCTTAATCCTAATTAGGGTTGCCACAGTCATGTATTATCAGGATTATTATAATTTTTTAAAACAAAAAACAAATAAATCATAGAAATCTAATTTTTGCTGTGTTTTTCTGTGTAGTGTCCTAACAGGGCTCTTTATTGTTTTTGTTTTGGTGTTTTGGTATTCCTAAACTCAGTGATTACACTAAACAAACGTTGCTAGATACACACCGCTTTGCTCGTCTTGAAGCAAAGCTTTCACTTGACCGCCCCTGTCATGCCAAAATATGTAAATATCACCTATTAAAAAAATCTCATTTCAGTTTGCATTTCTTTATGCTTTAATGTTGTATATGCTAAAACTCTGAAAAGTGGTTGTGTTGCTACACAGTTCCCGCACCTGTCTGCACATGTACGTGGAGCTCACCTGCGTCCATCATCATTTAATTAAAAAAAATTAAATGTGAGTAATAAACCAGAAAACTCTTGTTTTAGTTTACTTTTTGCTTGTGTTTCTATGTAATATATTCTAAAACAATTGCAGAACTCAGTGCTATAACCTGCTAAGTCCATGCATGATGAAAAAAGAGGTTGTATCATATTCCGACAATTGCGGTCGCTTCGAATATGCTGAAAGTCACTTCGAGGTGGACAACTGCAGCTTCTTTACAGCTAAAATCCCAATATCGTGTGATAAATATGACTTAATTGGATTATTTGTATTTTTCATAAAATAACAAATTTCTTAAAATCACAAGTTATAGTACAGGGCCCTTCAATTAGGCGACTCAGTGGATTCCGCTGAATGATGTTGAATAGCCCCTTGATGTTTTGACGTTCACCATGCCTTCGGCGAATAATTTGGTAATAAAACACTTCAGGTGTGCTGTTATTGAAATGTCGTCTTCAAGGCAGCTTCACATCTCATTGCGCAGGTCACTTCTGCACAAGTTGGTTAAACTGTTAGCCTTCTGCTTGAACTCAGACTGTTTTAGTTTTTCTTCCAGAAGTGCATATTAAACCCACAATGGGATTTTTTATTTCAGGTTTATATCAGGTTATTAAATCCACAACAGGACCGTAATAGTTGGCTTAAATGTGAACTTTAGTCCACTTTCTGCTGTTTTCCACCCTCCTCACCTAAATTTATCAATTGTCACAAAGACATGCTTTGTGTATTGTATAACCATAAGACTTCAGTCATGGCCATTCACTCCCTTTCTTGCTAATCTTTCTGCCTTGTCAATAATTGACTGAACTCGTCACCGAGTCCTTCCCCGTGACTTCCCATAAGTCTATTACGTGGACCAAAGTGAGGACAAGAATAGAAATCATCTCACCAGTCGTGGTAGTAGTGATATTCGGTGCTCCTGCTGTGTCAAAGCAATCGTTGGCAACCTCAGTCCATTATAGGAATTACTAAGTAAGAAGGGTCCACTTCAGAGGCTGGATATGGTGGTAGTCATGAAACTCTCTAATATGTCACTCTTTCAATTTGTATGGTACTCATTTCAAAAAGCATATGATTGACATGATGAAATTTTTTTTCTGGAGACATTTATTTAATGTTTATGGAAGGCGTTTCCACTGGAAGTACTTTGTACGTAACTGTCAAAGTTCAAAGTGTACCTTAATATTCTCTGGCACATCAACAAGGTGCACGGCTATCAACCTCTCTCACACTTACGATTATCAACCGATCATGGGTGTGTGAACTCATTCAAACAAAACAAAGTGGAAGGTCATGTTTTCCCTCTGACCATATTAGGCCACTCTTGAATGCGCATGAGCAGCAGTTCATTAAGATGCTGGATCTTGGTGGTTTTTTGTTTGGTGGTGGATGTGTGTAATACTAGGGAGGAAATGATTGACTGTTTTTATCTTATAAGTCTAGGGGTGGGGGGGGAATGGGGGAAAATTCCCCAAAAACAAGCTTTTAAGCTTCTTGGTAACATAATCCAACTCGTTTCAAGGCTGCTTCGTGACAATAAATGCAGTTATAGTTGGGTTATTGTTGGATGTGCTATCCAACCATCCATTATCTATACCACTTATTTGAAGGAATCAGAGGGGAAGTTGGAGCTGGTCCCAGACTTTGGGCAAGAGGTGCAGTACATCCTGAACAGGATGCTAATGTATTGCAGGGTTAAGACACACAAACAATCATTTACACTTATATTTACACCTATGAGCAAGTTAGAGTAGCTAGGTGATCCATGATGTGGTGGCGAGAACATGCAAACTCTACACAGATAGACCCTTGGCTACGATTCAAACCTGTAAGATTCTCACTGTCAGGTGATGATGTTAACCACAGACACTGCTATCATGTGCCATTCATTTATTTTAATAAGTGGTTCACTTTGGTATAATACTTCTGATAAAGTTTGTGTGAGGCTGCATAGTGGCATAATCATTAGCGTGTCTTCCTCACAACATGAAGATTCGCAGCCTCCAGTATTTTGAAATGAATGAAGTCAGTTTTTAAATCACAGAATCTCAAACCAGGAAGAAGCTAATTCTAAAGATGAATGGATGAAGGTAATAAATACATACCACACCTATATTAATAAATGTGGCCTTGAGAGACTTAGTATGCTTCATATCTCATTGCCTGCTCACACACCCACATGAAAATAAAAGTCTCTTCATGTCATGGGTCCCACGAGATCCCAATCCTGAAGCTCACCTTACTTTGTAGTTTCCATCAGCAATATTTCATCATGATGGTAAAAACAGAGAATACTGTGAACTGTTGGACAGCAGTTAATATATTGATTTGGTAAAGCGATTAAAAAAAACTACAAATCCAGGTGTGTAATAAAAAAGTGAAAAAGCCTGCAGTCCTGGTATGAAGTCATCCAGCTGTTCAAAACTTTGATCTACCACCACGGTTTGGAAGACTTGATGCATGCCTTGCTTGAGGGCAGGACATGCTTGAGGACCAAAGAGGACATTAGGGTGCCTGAGGCTAGCATGGTCACTTTATCTGTCTGCAAAAACCACACACCTTTGAAATATCTTGTTCATCTTTGGCTGCCTTTACACCGACACTTGTGCCAGAACAATTTTGTGCCCGGGATGAGATGCTGCCGCAGAACTGCCTTCTGAAAATTATTTGTTACTGGTACACCTTGACACTAGTGGGGCACAACTTGTTAGGATGGTACAGAAAATCCCAGGACATCTTATTTCGGTCACAACTTGTTGTCTGTGCACACTTGGTGTCAAGTAGAAGGCTTTGTACGTGCTCAGTAGCATCCAGGCTATCATACAGCTGTTTTCGCAGCTGATGGGTGGCTCTTTCCATTTGTTTGCATTCCCTCCATGTTATCAAACCTTCTGAATCTGATTGTCTCACTTTGTTGGCAATGTTAAAAGTTTTTGAAAGGATGGCATGCATCTGTGCTTGTATTTATGATTCTTCATGACTGTCTTTTCTTGCTTTATGTGTTGTCTGACTAGCATCCAGCTTGCCACTGATTTGAGAGCAACCGTGTCAACACATTGGAAAGTAGACACAAATTGCCCTAGGTACAAGTTGTTCCAGGGGCAACTTGATCCTGTTGCCTGTGTAAAAGCAGTTATAGTATACACACCAGTCTGCCAAATGCAGGGTGTCTTACAGCAGGGAAAGCAGGAAAGGTTGCCATGAGATTGCAGGTTCAGTCATCCTGGAAAGTGACCTGCTGTGGTGAAGAGTCTGGTTCTTCTAAGGTATTACCACCTACTGTCAAACTTTTTTCATTTTTATGCTTCAAATCATCAGCCTGCAGCATTGTTTTTCCCTGCAGTGACATAATATCAGCTATACTATGTCAGTATCTCTGGTGTTTCTACTGGGATTCAGACAAATAACTTTCCATATTTAACCCTTTTCCTCTGGGCTACTAGATCTGCAGTGCGAATCATGCAGAATACACATGATGTAGTTGGATAGTTATAAACCTTGCAGGTCATGGTTCCTATGCGCGAGAATCTAGACATTACTTTCACCTACAAGTTAATTACCAGGATTAGTAGCTATTCTAGAGCCATAAAATTACGACACTGTATTGAACTTCCTACTTTCTAGAAGATGATTGATTGACAAGCCCTGATGTTAATGTACCACCATCCTTTACTGGCACCTAAACTGGCTACTGTGTATTCTGTCTCTCAGTTTCTGTACAGACGCTCAGCAGCTTAGGAACGAGTTAGGTTCCAGACGGCCATTCGTTAAATGAATTTCTTTGTAAGTCGTTACAGGGCATTCTTTAGAGGGGAACGTATGTTTAAACCTTGTATAAGTAACCTATACGAGTTTGTACTGTATACTGTACTGCTCTCTCTCTCTCTCTCTCTCTCTCTCTCACACACACACACACACACACACACTCAGGCGACACTACAACTGGACAATTGAGCTGACCAGCTTCCTTGTTTAAACTCCTGGTTCCTCTCAAGCACAGCACAGCAGATCTGATCAGAATTACAGAGAGTTTCACTCTTATCCAGTTTATTATAATCCTGGAGTCAATTTGTTTCTTCTTTGAAACGTTTGGCAGAAGTTCAGAAATGTATCGTTCTGCTTCTCTTCCTGGATCTTCTCAGCCACGCCCCACCTCTGCCTAGTATTAAGTGTACCTCAGGATAATGTTTAATCATATTTCATACTTATATTTATGATATATCTTTCTATAGATTTTATTTAATTTCTATTACTACTTGTTCTTCAATTTCATTTCACTTTCACTCTTGACCTCAGACAGGATGTTCATATCTCCGGATGTTCGTAAAATGAATGTATGTAAGTGGGGGAGCGTCTGTACCTCTTGATCCTCTTAAGGTCATGGGGAGACCGGCATCGATCTCACCCGACCCCTGGCCAAAGGTGGGGTTCACAGCTTTCCAGTCCATTTCAGGGCCAACACACATCACCAATCACACTTTCACTCATATCCAGGGGTAATTTTGGACAGCCAGTTAGCCTATTGTGCGTGTATGTGGACTGTGGGAGGAAATAGGAGGAAACCCATACAGGGAAAATATGTAAATTCCACACAGAAATGCCCTTATGGAGCCAGGGACTTGAACCCAGGACCTTCTTGCTGTGAGGCAGGTGCTAACCATTACGCGAACATGCTGGTCCAGCGTCTTCGTGATAAAATGAAAGTCAGTAGAATTGCACCATGCAACACACACCAGATGATTCTTCAAAAGTTTTATTCAGTTCTGAATCTTCTTACGTTGCACTGTGAGATGATACAGGCTTCCGATATTAAATGTGGTGTATCATTAGTGCATTCGTCTAAATCCAGCAAAGGCTTTTCCACTACTTGGAGATACTTAAAGCCAATCGATAGCAAAAGCACAAAACTCAATTTGAGATCAGAAACATTTTAGGAACAATCGATATCCAACAGAGTACTCATCCAACTTCCCTATAGCATGTTCTGAGAATGGTGTGGCCTGCATCGCTGTGTAACCCAGTACCATAGAACACTTTTGATCAGACTGATAAACTTCAATCACATTCTGCACAGATATGGCTCTTGGCCATCTAATCTTACTGTGGTGACGGAAATTTTGTATGCTGTTGTGGTCTTTGCTGTTTGGCGTCTGCTTTAAAGTGATTAATGATAATCTGACACCTTAGGTCACTTTATAATCTAAAAAGGAAATACACCAAAAATGTAAAAGAAATGAGTGATTGATGGCTCTCGAGTGGCACATTGACAAGGTGTGACTATTAACTCCGAGATCACGAGTTCGAGTCCGGGTTAATTCCACAGCCAGCCCTGGCCAGGAGTCCATGGGAACTAATTGGCTGAGCTCTAACAGGATGGAGCGATGGCATACGCTCACTTCCCTGTCACTCACAGTGAATGCCAGCAAATCATGGACGTCTGTGAACTCATTTGTAAAAGGGGCGGGTAGTGCTTTCCCTGTGAGTGTTTTCGACTGTCTTCAAATACACATGGCGCCGCAGTTTGAAAACATGTGAGTGGCAGCATTGCATGTAACGGAGGGGGTGTTTGCATGCTTCCGCCCCTCCCTGGTCAGTGGAGGTCGTGTGATAGGGAAGGCAATACTGATGGGGTCGGAAATGGATACGACTAAATAAAGGACAAAATGAGGAAAAAATACAAAAAAAAAAAAGAAATGATTGGTTAGAACGCATTGGTGCAGGGGTTAGCATGTCTGTCTGAAGTCATCAGTTCAGTTCATTTTATGTAACCACTTAATCCTAATTAGGGTCGCGGAGAGGCTGCCGCCCATCCCAGCTGACTCCGAGTGAGGGCAGAGTACACCCTGGACAGCTCGCGAGCCATCGCAGGGTGGAAACACGCTGACGACTTTGTAGCTACTCTTGTCGAAAGTCAGCAATGGTTCTATTATATGAACCTCTCACCGTAGACAGTGAGAGACATGGCTGGCCTTTGATAACCCAGTTAGCTGCACTGGGGGACAATGACAACCTTGTGGAGAATAGGACTCGGATCCCCAACCTTAGGATCAGCAATCTAGCACCCTATACCACTAGGCCACCACTGCCCATCTGCCTGAAATCAATATGGGCTATTTGAAAGGTACAGTGGCGGAGTGGTTGACCCACCTGCATCACAGCAACAAGGTCCTGGGTTCAAGTCTTGAGTTTTGCGAATGTGCATCCCAAATAGCCCATATTGACTTCAGGCAGACATGTTGGCAATGTGCTTGTGTGGGTTTCCTCTGGGAACCCAGGTCTCCTCCCATAGACCAGCGGCATTATAGCGGCATTATTTTATTACGCTAATTGGCTGTTCCAACTTGCCCATGGGTGTGGATGTGAGTTAGAATGGCCGTGTATGTGTGTTGGCCCTGCGTCTGGTGAGCTGTTCAGGGTGTATCCCGCCTTCACCCCGTGTCAGCTGAGATAGCCTCCAGTCTCCCTGTGACCCTGGCAGGATAAAACGGCGCTGCAAATAAGTGCGTGAGAGTGCTTACAGTTTCTCTCGGAAGCGGGACGCATACAAGAGGTATAACTAGGCAGCCAGAGCTACCTGTGTGTCTGCATTTTAAGCGAGTATTTCCTTGAATCCTCCAAATGTCTTTCTGCAATAAACCGGAACATTCTGCAAGCCTTAAGCAACACTAGTGAGGTGAGAAGAGAGCATGTGTCTTTATATGTAAATGATGTATCCATGTGTGTATAATTATGTGTATGTGAGAGAGAGAGAGAGAGAGTGTGTGTGTGTGTGTGTGTGTGTGTGTACACCTATGACCTTGGGTTGGAGCTCCGAATTGCCCCATTATTACTCCCTTAGTTAAGTTCTAACCAGACAGCTTCATAAACGCCTCCTTTTCACGCTGCCAGTTTCTGGTTAAACAAGAAATTCACAGTTCTCTTAACTTTATGGATTAAGGTGAAGAGATAAGTCTAAGAACAGGTTAACCTCAGAGTGCTGTTATTGTTACCATGAGGTCACAAGTTCATGAACAAGAGAAAATTAAAATTAATGATGTCATTTTAGATTCGGTTTAAGGCCCTGGTTAATATTATGAACACTGTGGGACTGGAAAGGCATCTGTTACATAACTGAGCACTAATACTTATACAACAGGCCATAGTCTAAGATAAAAGATACACACACACACACACACACACACACACACACACACACACACACACACACACAATGACTGATAAATAGCATTACTCCAACCTCTAGGCCACAACAGAATTGCTGACACAATACAGAATAATGGGCTGTGATAATAAAATGAAGATTACATATTATGATACACAAAAAACATTAGAAACTCACTCATTCATTTGCTGAACCACTTAATCATACAAATAGGGGCGTGGCAAGGCTGGTGCCTATCTTAGAATTCTGAAGCTCAAGTCTTATGGACGTATCATTAGTACTATTGTTATGATACCTGTCTGCAATTTGAGCATCTCTGATGACATCACGACACAGGATCCCCTCAAAAATTAGATGATATAGTAAATCAGTGCACTTCATACACGTTCATATAAAACTGTAGCAGTCCAGGTGTGTTTATGCATGGAGCTTACATTCCCCGAACCCCCCCCCCAATTTTCTCCCTAATTACCACAAACAGGACCAGAGTGGGGTGAAAGTATGCACACACCTCCCCCTCTGTGACATCTAATGCTAGCCACCTGCCTCTTTCCCAACAGTATTTTATTCTGGGGACGGTCTAACATACTCAGAGGGAAAGTGTATGATATCCGCCCCCTCATACGAAGGGCTCACAATGATTGGCTGTTGATCACTGTTAGAGACAGGGAAGTGAACGTACATGCCTTCGCTCCCTTCCGTGAGAGTTCAGGCAATTAGCTCCCATGGACTCCCGGTCACAAATGGCTGTGGCATTAGCCTGGATTCAAACTTGCGAGCTCAGGGTTAATAGTCAGACACCTTGTGGATGTGCCACTCAAGAGCCAGCTTGCATTTACTTATTGTGAAGGTTTCATCCGGGTACTCAGGCTTCCTCAGACATTCCAAAAACAGACACTTTAAGGCTGTTCCAGATGCCCCCTAGGTGTGACTGTCAGCGTGAATGGTTGTGTGTGTTGGACTTTGCCAAGAATCAGCTGAGATAGGCTCCAGCCTCCATAATAGGATAAAGCAGTTGGTGAAATGAATGAACATCGCAGCCAGAGATTGATGTTTTTCAGCTGTGATGTCTTTGGACGGCTTCTTGTGTGTTTGACTTTGTCACCATGGCGTCTCCACACACGCTTCTTTTTTGCACTCATTTCTTTCTCCTCCTGCCTGCACAATAAGCCAAGTGTAGTTTTTATTTTCTCATCATTCAAGCTTTGAAGTAGAGTGTAATAAAGCAGTGAAGTAACCAGTACACACACACACACACACACACACACACACACACACACACACACACACACACACACACATACAGAGAACCCATTCTCTTTAATGGTGTACTTCATTCATATTCCATCACCTCTATTTGAATTTCTTTGTCTGTCCCTGTCCTTTTCTCTCACTATAACCCATCACCAACCACCGATTAAAAAACAAAATGAATCGGTCACTGAGTTGCTAATGGAGCCTGGCAGTGATTGGAGAGGTCTGATAGAGCTCGGTGTTTAATGGAATGTGTATTCGATGGATGTATTGTATCAAATTTGCTTAAATTTTTATCCCCTTTTTCTCGCTCCCTTTTTTAAATTTGAAGTTTTTATAAGAATTTGCTCTCAGGCTAGATGGGTCTCCAAAAACAAAGAAACCTGTTCCTAGGCAGCCATTATTTACTAGTCATCAAGCCTGGTGGTCCCACCTGGCCCTGAGGATGTTCAGATTACGGAGGAAACAAGACCTGCCTGTAGATGATCGTTTTCATAAATCACGCTGACACATGCAAAATTACACACGTCTTCATGTTAATGCATTCACGCTTCTGTCAGTGGAAGTACATAGGCGGGAAACTACTGAATAGCGGCATATTTAAGCAAGAATCTGTGAGGTTTTTCCACACACACACACACACACACACACACACACATGAACATTAAAAACAGTGGTACCTCACCTTACGAAATTAATCCGTTCCAGAAGTGGTTTCGTAACCTGATTTTTTTCGTAAGTTTAGCAGCAATATACTGTATTTTATTTATATAAAATATGTGTGAAAAATGTCCATGAAGGAAAAGGAGCCACATAGTGGCTAATAAATCTTGTGCTACAACAGGGGGATGCTGGGTAATTGAGTTGTATCCCAGACACTGCGCTAGATAAATTCAGTGGGTTTATTGAGTTCACCCAAGCCCCCCCCGGGGCGGGGGGGGGGTTTCAGAAGAATTAAAGCACAGACTGAAATGCTCTGTTGTGGATCTGAAGTGTGTGTGTGTGTGTGTGTGTGTGCGTGTGTGTGTATATATATATATATATATATATATATATATATAGAGAGAGAGAGAGAGAGAGAGAGCGCAAGAGAGATTACAGATTATAGATTATAGACCTGTACACTGTTGTGCTATTGGATAAATGCATGACAGATGACAGCACAAGACACAGGGAGTGACAAAAATCAGACAATGATGGTCAGAAATAGAGGGGGAAGGGAGAGAGTGAGGGGGAGAGAGAGAGAGAGAGAGAGTAAGACAACCATAGCCTGCTGTGAATCCCGCAATGGGTTAGGATTTCAGGGATCCAGGGGCAGGAAGGGGGTCAAGGTACACGAACACACCACTACCACAGTATATACTCACATTGTGGTGTAGTGATTAGCACATCCACCTCACAAGATAAAGGTCTTGGGTTCGAGTCCTGCGGGCCTGGCAAGTTCTCCCATGCTTGTGTGGGTTTCCTCTAGGTATTCTGGTTTCCTTACACAGCTCAAAGACATGTACATCAGGCTAATTGGCTGTTCCAAATTGCCCCTAGGTATGAGTGTGATTTGAATGGTTGTGTGTGTTCCCTTGCAATGGTCATGCCACGGTGTATGCCATCTTCACCCAGTGTTGGCTGAGATAGGCACTATCCTGTCCATGACAATTGTAGGAGTAAGCTGTTCGGCATATGAGTGAGTGTATGTACATTTGCACACACACACACACACACACACGAACACACACACATATAAGATGTATTATGGAGGTTTTTCATCATAACCTGGGACTTTTATCATGTTCCAGCTCTGGATTTAACAGGAAAATTGGTTTGTTTATTTATTTGTTTATTTTAATAGAGTTTTTTTCCAGTAGTTCCTTTGCACTTTGACTCTTGAATTACTTTATCGGATCCATAACTTAACTTCATTGTTAGGTTCATCTAGATCTTGTGAGGTTCCTACAGAGAGTGGGTTGAGAAAGGGAACAACAGGGATATTCAGAGGAAGCCGAAGAAGTCGCCTCCTGACTGAGATACAATTAATCTCCTGTTTTGAAATAGAGAGAGTTGAGTCTCTCCATGTTGGAGCTTTAACGCAAAACAAGTAAATAGTTGGAAAGATGCTGGTTTTGATACCTGAGCATGAAGGAGATGGAATAATATGTTTCACATTTATACGCCTGAGATGATTTACACAGTCATTAGCCATAATATTAAAAACAGGACGATTGACAGGTGAAGGGAGTAACTCGTATTGTGATGTTACAGCGGCACCTACTATAGAGTGAGATGGTTCCCCCCATTTTCTCTCTAATTTATCGTTCGTCAATTCCTATCCATCAGGTATCGCCTTCCCTGTCACATGATCACCACCAACCATGGAGGGGCGAAAGCATGCACACACCCCCTCTATGACATGCAATGCTAGACACTCGTGTCTTTTCGAACAACGGTGCCATGCGTATTTCTGTGACGGTCTAACACACTGGGAAAGTGCTATCCGCCCCCTCATACGAATGCGTTCACAGACGTCCATGAATGGCTGGCGATCGATGTGAGTAACAGGGAAGTGAGTGTATGCCGTCTGTCCCTCCGCTGAGAGCTCAGCCAGTAAGCTCAGATGGACTCCTGAGCAGATATGGCTGTGGTATTAAAACAGATTCGAACTTGCGACCTCTGAGTTAATAGTCGTGCACCTAGAGTGAGATGTGTTTTGTGGAAAGTGAACATTCAGTTCTCAAAGTTGATGTGCTGGATGCAAGAAAAATGAGGAAGCTTAATCTCAGTGACTTTGACGAGTTCTATAGTGTAATGTTGGAGGAGACCAGAGTAGCCGGAGGAAACCCACACAAGCACAAGGAGAACATGCAAACTCTACAAAGTTTGAAACGCCTGAACAGAGCTCGGGACTCAAACCCAGGACCTTCTTGCTATGTGGTGGATATACTGATCTCTGTGCCATCATGCCCCCTTTATCCCCTGTAATTAATCTGGTGAAATCTTTTTATGATTAATGTTTTACACCATATTTCTCCTTTAATTTTTTGTTCGTATCCAACTTCCACCCATCAACTGGCTACCAACCAGACAGGGGAACCCTCTGCGACATGCAATGCTGCCAGCTGCCTCTTTATGAACTGCTGCGAATGTGCATACGGAAACGACCTGACACGCTCGGAGGGAAAGAGATATCAGCCACTTATGTGCAAATGAGCGCGCCCACGCCCAGGGATCGGGTGGTAACCTCTGTGAGTGACAGGGGAGCATATGCTGCTGTGAGTGGCTGGGGAGCATATGCCATCCCCCCTCTTATGAGAGTTCGGACAATTCGCTCAAATGGACTTCAGGGACTGTATGGTTGCAGCATTATCCTGGAAGCCTTTCATCTTTCGGGTGATCTTGATCATGATTTGTTGTAAAAGTGTTACCCCTCCGGGTAGAAAAAGATCCATGATATCTGTACGTACATAAATTATACCCTCGGTGTAATGTAATCCTGAAGAACGCGTACTGTTTTGTACGTTTCGGACAGTGTTAAATGTGAGGCAATGTGAAGTAAGCGGACCGCTGAATCCAGGATCATCCTGAGATAGACATTATGTCTGAAATTCTGCATTGATGTCGTGTGTGGACTCAAGAAGAGACACTGCCAGACAGAAGGAGACACAATGGGATGTTCGACATCACACTGACTCACTGGTGCCTCTGGCTAGCTGTGTTTTTACAGACGACGCTAAATGAGACTGGAGTGCGTACCATGAACAATTTCTTTGAAATGATTTCCACACGAACGGGCTCGCTCGCTCGCTGGTGTGTCCTGAATTGGCACCACGTCTCTCTAATGGTTAAATTATAGAGCCTGGCGTTTGGAGAAGGGATGCTATTGTTTCAGTAATTGCTGATTGCTAGAGGATCTGGCTAATGGCCTGCACTATTAGTGCAGTCTCCATTCATTCAGAACCCGCTCCATTTACTCTGGGTTTCGTCTAAGAAGCTGATGTTGGATATCATGTCGAGTGATAAAGTGACTTTTGAGAAGAGGTCTTTGCCTGTGTTCATGCGTAAATATGTGGACAAGATTATCCATCCATGCAATATATATGCAACTTTTTTGTCCTGGTCTTGAGGGAAGCTCAAGCCTGTCTCAGCCATGAACAGGTCACCAGCCATGATTTAAAAAAATACTGAGGGTCCTATTATATTAAAATATGTGATTTTTTTTTTTCCCGGGACGGTACAGTTACGTCGTGGTTAGCACTTATGCTATACCTCACAGCAAGAAGGTCCTGAGTTTGACCCCTGTATGTACCCATCAAAGGCTTTTCAGCATCATGTATTCTCCCCATTCTTACATGGGTTTCCTCCTGGTAGTCTGGTTTCCTCCCAAAATCCAGAGACGTACACATCAGGCTAATTAGTTCCTTCAAAGTGCCCCTCAGTGTGTCTGTTGGCTGCAGTGGTGTGGCGAGGAGTTCAGGGTGTATCCCACCTTTTGCCAGGAGTTGGATGGGATGAGTTCCAGCCCCCTGTGACCATAATAAAGAATAAAGCAGTTCATGAGATGACGAGATGAACATGTTTTGGGTTTTTTTGTTTGTTTTTTTTTTGTTAACTGGGGTAAAAGTTAAGGTTAGATTTAGGTGTGGCATAGTATTAATTAGCTGGATTATAAGTAATCAATTATTATCATTATTATTATTGTTATTATTATTATTAATAATAATAATAATAATAATAATAATAATTAAAATGTAAGGTCCTCATAAGCATACTAATACAAACCTTTTTGTGTGTGTGTGTGTGTGTGTGTGTGTGTGTGTGTGTGTGTGTGAGTGAGTGAGTATTCTTTAACCACAGTGTGTATTTTTCACATGCTGCTGAAACAGCATGAGGTGATGTTTCTTGATACAACACACACACACACACACACACACACACACACACACACACACATACACACACACACACACACTTATGCTATCCTTGTTCAACATATTCATCATACCTTCGTCAATGCCAACCCCCCTCCCCTTTGTGTGTGCCTTCCTCTATTACTTCTTCTTTTCCTTTCAGCTTTTCACTTCAGGGGTCGCCACAGCAAATTGTCTGCCTCCATCTCACCCCATCCTCTGCATCTTCTACTCTGACTCCAACCACCGTCATGTCCTCCTTCACCACATGTGCCTAAATAGCAGTCACATGAGTTGGTGTTAGCAGGCAAAACTTTCTCAAGCAATATGGAGGGTTGAACTTTCACACCACACAATTTAAGCGATAACCAATCAGAACCAAAAGATAATGCTGATTCACAGATGCCGCCAAACACTGAGTTCCCCAAAATATTTCTGTAGTAAACCATGAAACATAAGTTGAATGATTCCATCTACATTGTCATGGAAGAGCAGCTTATTATTGCCCTGTGGTCTTCAACTGCGTACAGAAATCTTACAAGGACAATAAGTGGAAATGTGATGCTTGGATCCATGTTTCTAAAATATCTTCCATTTACCATGAGTGTATATTTATGTAAGTCTTCTTGGTTCATGATGAACCGAAGGGCAGCGGCTCAAGCCCTACTATCACCAGGTTGTCACTTCTGTCCCCCCAGTGCAGCTAACTGGGTTATCAAAGGCCAGCCATGTCTCTCAGTGTCTGTGGTAAGAGGCACGTTAAAGACCCATTGGTGTCATTGAAGAAGAATGGGCTGTTGGGTTGCAGTCAGCATCTTTCTGCCTCGTGATGGCCTGTCCACTTCTTTCTAATGTGAACCTTAAAACAGTCTTAACTTGTAGACAGCACTTTGAAAAAGTGAGGACCAGTCAACAGTTTCAAACATTAAAACATGTTCCTGTCCTCAGTATGTGGCAAGTACACACAAACCCTGTCAGAACCCTGTCAGTCACACAAGAACTGCACCGCAGTACAGTGGGTCGTACATCTACCTCACACAAGAATGGTCCTGGGTTTGATTCTCAGGCTTGTGTGTTTCTCTATGTAGTTTGCATGATATGCAAAGTTCCAGACTGTCCCTGTGTGAGATAGGCTCTTGCTTCCACACGACCTGAGTAGGATTAAGGGGTTTGTCAGAACAGTGAGCGTGAGCAATAACAATTTGTTTACAGGTCTTGTAAAACATCTACTATGTTCATAATTTTCTGTAACCACCTAATCCTAATTAAGGTTCCAGGGAGGCTGGCGTCCATCCCAGCCAACTCCGGGCGAGAGCAGAGTACACCCTGGACAGCTTTCCAGGCCATCACAGGCTACGTTCATTCATTTTATAAAATACTTAATTTTAATTAGGGTCACGGGGATTCTGGCATCCATTTCAGCCAACTCTGGCGAGGGTGGGCTACACCCTGGACAATTTGCCAAGCCATCGCAGGTCTACAAGTGCTCCGTGGAATCTTTTAGTTAGACATTTATGAAGCTGTGGGCCACCAGGGCCTGCAAAGCCTTCTCTGTTGGTCTAATCACTATCAGAAGCACTGACCTACATTTACAACTTAAATTGTAGTATTATTTTTTTTTCGTTTAATCACATTAATTTATTACAACCAATCAATTCTCTTCATTTCATAGTGTGTCTCCTGGCTGCACGTGTATGTGGATGTTATATATTTTTTATGTCTAATCAGTTTTGAGCCTCTATGTGCTGCCATGTGACTCTAATCTGTTCAGGGCCATCAGAATCAACAGTATTGGCCAATGTCATTTTAAACTTTATTAGCAATGGTGTTGTTTCTTTAACCAATCAGATTTCAGATTTGTCTCACAGGGCCAGCTAGTGAGCTTACAATAACATCAGCAGTTTCTCGCCCTCTGACTGGTTGGTCAGAGCAAAACTAGTGGAATAGTCTGTAGTTCTCTGCACACGATACATTTATGCAAGAATTTTTTATGCCTACAATGGCTGATGGAGGAGAACAAATTGAGTTGGACATTCTTAAAACTCTATTTTTATGGCAGACCTTTCCGGAATGGCCAGATATGTTAAAGTGTGGTCGAGAAGGTAAGGTTTACCCTTGTTACATTTGGACAATCACTAAATTTACCTTGAATTTCCACTGGTAAACGCCGGTGAAAGTTATGTAATGCACAGAGTTACCTGCAGGAAATGCTTCTCTCTCTACAATGCCACACCTTGTTATATTGTGTTTTTGTATACAGACGCTCCCCGACTTACATTCATATGTTTTACGTTTTTTCGCTTTTACGTTTTTTTTTTCCAAAAAGAAGTCACATTTTGAGTTTAGACGTACCTACGTAGGAAGCTGACCTAATGACATAATGACGCTGCATCCATTGTTTACAAATGACAGACTGAACGTGCCCCTCCTTCTTCCCAGGTCAGCTATATATATATATATATATATATATATATATATATAACTTTTGCGGACTTTTGTAACCCAAAGCAAATATGGTTGGTCAGAGGCGTAAGCCTACTAGCATGGGTGCAATTCTCATACACAGAGATGAATTAACTGTCTGCTCTGATCGACGCAATCTCCCATGCATACTCATTTAAGCAAAGAGAGTTGTAAAAAGAATGAAAACCCGAATCCAGAAAAAAGAGAACTCTCTGCTCTGCTGGTGATTCACATCAGTGCAGGCTGAATACTAAATGAGTTCAACGAAGCCCTTGCTCACTTGAAAGACCGGACGTCCGCATAACCTGTGCTTTGTTTCAAGCAAGTAAACTACTTTCAGCAAGTGCACTACTTTCGGTATTGGACGCCTCACATATTGTCAGCGTTGATTGGCTGTTTTAAGCTTCATGTAAAGTGAGTCGGCTCAGCTTCATGTAAGTGATTCAGCTCAGCTTCATGTAAAGTCACCATCCGTCGACCATCGGAACCATTTACAAGCAGAAAGATCGCATCATAGAGAATGTTAAAGGTTATATTTGATACTGTATTTGATATTTGATGAGTGAATTTGATTAAAATTTATCAATTTGAAATTATTTTGCTTGAATGTAATTTATTTGAAATTATTGTTGACATTATTTGATATATTTGATATTAATTTACAATGTTATGTTCATAGGAATTGATTTAGGGGTGTTTTATGAGATACGGTAATGGTATTTATGGATGTATAGTACAGTATGAGCATCATACATCACACGTCATACGTCACTGTAACAACTTATGTTCACTTTCAACTTACGTTCGGCTGTCCGGAACCAATTAAAAACGTTAAGTCGGGTAGCGTCTGTATTATAGATGCTGATTGATAGTTGGGGGGGGGGGTTATAAGCGGTGGATCAAGTCCATTAAGTCTCACTGAAGGCCCAGGTACCAAATGCATGGACTGCTACTGCGTTTATGTAGCACGAATGAACAAAAACCTCATTGTTCTAAAATTGTGCAACTTTTGGCTGGGGCCAATTATTTAAGACAGAATTCATTAAAATGCTTCGGGGCAACTCAAAAAGTCACGGATTGCAATTCGTCTGTAAAGTTTATCACATGCTGCATTTTTTCATTTTATCTTCAAGGAATAGAATAAAGTGGAGTCCTTGTGAGGGGGCAAATATTTATACTGTAGATTTTATGATAATACAGGAGGTACATGTTCTAGGGCAGTGGTGGCCCAGTGGTAAGATGTTGGATTACTGATCTCAAGGTTGGGGGTTCAAGACCCACTGTAGTCGGTTGTCACTGCTGCCCCTTCAGTGGATCTAACTGGGTTATCAAAGGCCGACCATGTCTCTCACTGTCTATGGTGAGAGGCTGTAAATGAACCATTGTTGACTTTTGTCAAGAGAAGCATAGCCGTTAGCATGTTTCTTCCCTGTGATGGCCTGGCTATCTGTCCAGGGTGTACTCTGCCCTTGCCCAGAGTCGGCTGAGATGGACACCAGCCTTCCCGTGACCTGAATTAGGATTACGCGATTCAGAAAATGAATGAAAGTTGTGTGTTCTTTGAACTCATTTGTAGAATGGGACCTTTTTAAATTATTACCTTGTGTAGTTGTCATTCTTTGATTAATAATTAAAAAAAGGTTATTATTGGATGTTATGGATATGCTGCTCCTGAGTATCTGTACACTCAGTGTTCTTTGTCTCTTAGTGTTTACAATCAACTGTTGACATCGAGGGCAGCCAACACATAGCTATAACCAAGACGTTTTTAACCGTGTAACAGGTTTTGGATCCACATTATAATATAATGGCAAATAATGGAAATGATTGAATGATAACTGGTGAAACAATCATCATGCTTAAACTATGGATGTGTCATGAGTGCCCTGTCATTTTGGAAACAATGGTTCTATTCCACTTTTAGATTTTCAACTTTTATTTTTCTCTTTCATCATGTTAACTTTAAAACTGTAAGACTTTGCAGAAATGTTTAAAAATGTAGTAAAATGGAGTAAAAAATGTATTAAACATATTAAATACACATAACAAACATTAGAATCGTGTAAATCATTAATGCATGCATATTAAATTTGGAGTGACTACCCGTACGGCACCGTATTCCTGCGAGGTTTTGCTATTCGTACAGCATCTCGAAAACGAGATTTCCCTCATGCGCGAGTTGACGTCAGTCTCGTGGTCAAAATGGTGACGGAGGAACATGCGTTCCATGTCGGGGATAAATTTTCATCTTTAGAAGAGCTTGAAAAACACATTCAGTTGTTCCAACAGCATCACTACATTCAACTGTATAAAAGAAGGACATGTACAATTAAAAAGGCTATGAAACGATCAGCAAAGCTATGAATCTATATATGAAGCTATAAAGCTTCTTGAAATAGAATTGCACTGCATCCATGAGGCAAAAAGTTAAAATCCCTATCAACAGGAGCACGCCCACAGAAAAGTGGCTATTTCGAAGGCTTCTGTAAAGTTAAGTGTACGGCATATGCTTTGACGTATTGATATCCTGGTTAAACATACATTTACCAGTATTATTTCTAGTGTGCAAAATGGTGCCGTACGATTAGCAAACAATGATATCCGTATGGCGCCGTACGGGTATCGTCTGCTAAACATACGGCAGAGTGATTAACCTCATTTCCATTAGGTGGCGCGTCAACACACATGCGCAAAAGGATTGCCATATGAAAATAAATAGATAAAAATAAATCCTGTACGGTGCCATACGGGTAGCCACGGCCTATTAAATTTTTAAGGCGGGATTAAAAGCAGAGCATCATCCGCGCATGTGCAGAACTGTATCATGCACGACTAGACCTCATCAAGCCTGTGACCCTATGAGCAGTAGATTGATCTATTTATATATAACAATATTAACATTACATGTGTATGTATATATATATATATATATATATATATATATATATATATATATATATATATATATATATATATATATATATATTTATTAAGCCATCACAACAATGCGCATAGGCCTGCTGGGCACGTGCCGCACCTGTAACACTTACAGTGACACTGACAGCTCAGGAAAGTCCGTCAAACTTTAGAACTTTATAATAATAACATGCAATATTGTTGATCATATAAATGACATTAATATGATTATTATGCTGGAGAGAAGTGGAACGTGATTTACCGGAATCTGGGACCAATTTGGAGCATGTTGAGCCTGAGGCTGAGTCTGCAAATTGTGTGACGTCATTTTTTTCAGACCGACAGATATTATTGCCGCGTTAAGCAAAAAAACATGCATGGTTAATGTGCCTTGTTGGAGATCAGGTTTATGGGACCGCTTCCCTCTTTTGCTCATTTTAAAATACATGTTTAAGTGAAAATCTAGGTGCAGTAGGTCAGTAAATTTCTGAGCAATTAGCAACATGAACTGTTGTTTCGTTTTAGCGGGAAGTTCTGTATCCTGTATAAAAACAAATTCTATTGGCTGAAGGCCTTCGTGACAATCCGCACTGCCCCATCACGGCATGGCTCTTATTATACCGGGCTCTCCACACACCGAATAACTATAGATAAGAGGACGGAAACACGATCGTGTCAGGATTACATGCCGGGACCTCTGCAGTCGGCTTTTTTTTTTTTTTTTCAATGAAAGCATTACTTCCGGTTCAATTAGCGGGAATAGCCAAAGTTTTTTTTACTGTTTCGAAGTTTTCTGAATGCATGTCAAAAAAACGGTTTTGTTTCAGTGTCTCGCCATACGTACGTATTGTTTGCATGTGAGAACCGGTTTAAACTGATAAACTGCTTTTATTGCACAGCTCTAATCCAAACACACACACACACACACACACATATAGACCTATACATACATACATACATACACACACACATACAGACCTATACATACACACACACACACACACACACACACACACACACACATATACAGACCTATACATACACACACCTGACCACACATACACTCATACACGTTTGTAGACATACACACACACACACACACACACACACACACACACACACACACACACACACACACACGCACTCACACACACACACACACACACACACACACACACACACACACACACACACAGACTTTATCTAACACAGAAATAACTTCGACCATTTCCAAACCGAAACTGAACATTTCAGTACAACTCAAAAATAAACACGACGTGTAAAAGTATGAAGTTTAGAGGCCAAACGACATTCACAATAAAAATAGAAAGGCTTTCTGAGTGAAGCTTTTGGCTGGGGCCTGTCGGACTGAGTGTAAGACTACACTACAGGTGAATGGTAGGTAGGGTTACATCCAAGCCTACTGATTAATAGCAGGAGAAAGAGAAAAAAGAAATTCAGAAGATTAGATGCAGAACATTTACAGTAAATACATTCAGATTAAGATTGTGTTCTTAAGAATAGTGTGTTTTGATGCAGACGGATATATAGATAATGGCACAGTGTTGAGCACGTCCACCTCACAGCAAGAAGGTCCTGCGACAAAATGATGCTACAGTCACACAACACGAACAATTTTAGCTATCAGTTAGTCTGTAATACTGTTTTTTGTTTTTGTTTTTAAATTGTCATAATTGTTTTATTGTGAACGACTTGTTTTGTTTTCCTGGCTTAATGTAGCATCCAGTTCATCTGACAGATCAATATCACTTGCATGGAAACCGATCTAGAAGACTTCCTGTAAATGTATCTTGAAGTAAAGTTAAACTTTATTATAAACTTCATACAAGGTTAGCGAATCGATTTCTTTGGAAATGAGATTTATAAACTGAGCGTGATTCATAACTGGCAGCAGACAATGTATAGTGTAGGCTGTGCGTATGCAATCTTAAATAAAGATCTAAATCAAGATAGGAACAGATTCTGTGGACAGTTATGTGTCATTGGTGATGCTTTCGGTGTAAATCGGTTCACATGGATAATTTGAGATACAGTGATACCTCTGCTCACGACATAATTGGTTCCTAGAAAGTGTGTGTGAGGCGAAAAGTTCGTCTTCCGAACATTTATTTCCCATAAGAAACCATTAAAATGAGAATAATCCGTTCCCAGGTCCCCATAAAACATAATTTTCTACTAAATAAGCCTTAAAACTACACAAAAATATACCTTATTTTATGTATAATAAATGTCTATTGTATTGTAATTAAAGAAATAAACTGTACTGTATAATAAAGTCGTTTTATTTACCTTTGTGATGGTAGTTGATGGCTTGATGGAATGGAGTGGGAGGAGGAGGGCGGGAGGGACTTACTGTTTGGAAGGAGAGTTTGGAAACGCCTACTGTTTGGAAACACGCATAGCCACACACGCACCCTTAATAGCTTCCTTGTTCTTAAGGATGGTGGTAGACTTAGCGTACTGGTACTGGGACGCTGAGTCACACAAACGCACACCTCGTTCGTGTTTTTCAATGATCTCCGCCTGTGGTGGGGTCTTTTTCGGTCCCATAATAGCAAAAGTACACTCAATATGGTCCAAAATGTCTATCAAACACAAACCACGTCCGCACTCAAAGAAAGGGGGTGACGAACTGTGACGCCGTGAGCGTGCGTCAGCTTCTCGTGGCCGCCACCGTGGCGCTGTTCGACCGCGTGGTTTGGTTCGTCAGCCGAAAAGTAGTTCGTCAGCCGAGACTATATTTTCGCGAATTTAAAGTTCTTGAGGCGAAAAGTTCGTGAGCTTAAGCGTTCATCAACCGAGGTTTGACTGTAGTTTCTTCAATATGTACATTTTATGGCAGAAAGAAAATCATATTTACATCATTTAAAGCAAACTTTTTTCTTTGTTTACTTTTTTTGAATGTGAGGCTACATAACTGTTAGCACCACCCAAACCTGAGTGTTAACCAGAGGTGTTGTAATCACCAGCGTTTGTTCTGTACTTCAGCTTGTTTGTTGTCGTCTACTTTGTCTGTGATAAATATCCTGACCACACCCGTGCACAGAGCTCCACTAAAATTGGCTGGGATGCTCGTCTACCTGAGTACCAGAGATGATTTGTTTTTGGATCGTCAGGGTCCAAGGTGAATGTCAGAGCAAGGTCACAACATTTTTGGACATCAAGTCCTACTAACTTCAAAGCCAGTGTTCATAGATATGCATTATGACATTTCAGACCGGCAGGCCACAGGCCTCCTCAGTTCATGGATGAAAAAACACACATCCCCCACCCCCACCTCCATCCCCACCCCCACCCCCGTGCCTGATACCCCGATCTTCCTCCACTTCAAGTCCTTGCCATTGCTGACTTTCGTAAAGAGTAGGCTGCATAGCCGTCAGCGTGTTTCTGCCCTGCGATGGCCTGGCGAACTGTCCAGGGTGTACTCTACCCCCGGCCAGAGTCGGTTGAGATGGGTGCCAGCCTCCCCGCAACTCGAATTAGGATTAAGCAGTTCAATAAATGAATGAATGTCTTCGAAACATAAGTCAAGGGCACACACAGGAAATGTGTGCGAGTGAGTTGTGTATAGCATTGATCTGAAAGAGTGTGTCTTCAGTGAGGGTTGTGCCAGCAGGTTCTCTCTGTCTCTCTCACACACCAATTCATACACACACACACACACACACACACACACACACACACACACACACACACACACTCTCTGGACTAAAAGAGTTGTATTCTTGCAGTGTGTGTCTCCAGCGTGTCTCCTCTCGCCGTGTTGGCATGTGTGTACGAGACGTTGCCATGGTGTGCATGTACAATGTCTTTGTTT
Organism: Plotosus lineatus; assembly: GCA_024760905.1. NCBI lineage: Eukaryota > Metazoa > Chordata > Actinopteri > Siluriformes > Plotosidae > Plotosus > Plotosus lineatus. Next base: position 28,813,731 of record CM045740.1, on the reverse strand, counting down.
TACCCGGACACTGTGCACCATTTGTGCAGTGGGATGTTTTCTCGAAGATTTTTCTGATTGGTCTGTGTTTCTCTCCATTCTTTAATTTCTTTCACTTTTTTCCTTTCACTGCCTTACAAAGATTTGAATTTTTATTAAGTTTCAGCTTTTAGTTTTTTTGTTGGTCTCACTCTATTGCTTTGCTTTTCTCACTGTTTTCTTAATCGTGCATAGACATCTGTGAAGACAAATATGATTGAAGTATTTAGATTTGTGTAAACGTTAAAGGTGCATATACACTTGTGAATACCTTGCTTTATCTTCAGTTATGAGTTCAATCTGGTTGAATACAAAAGTTTCCAGTGAAACCACCCCAGCTCCATGTGCTCAGCATCTCATATTCACCTGTTTTACATCTTGTTTTGGTTCTGCATCTGTAATCTCTCACTGCATGTGTCGTCCGTGTCTGTTTTGACGGCTGATATTTTTGTTATGATGATAGTTCTGCACTGCACTCTCGCTTCAAGATGGCGATATTTATTCATATCATCACACCCAGGGCAGGGGTCATTGGCATTTGCATACAGGAATAAGCAAATTGTTTCAGGAAGACATTGTGACGGAGTCTATTTTATTCCCGAGAGATAACACTACCTCACCTGAAAAAAAACAGCCATTAGCATTAGCGCTACATTAGCTCTACATTGTACATTGTTTTGCACAAACCACAAATCAGGGTTTATTTCACTGGCAGTCAATGGATACTAGTTTCTGCTAATATGCATTTAATGCTCTTAATGCGTTAGAACTGGCATATATTGCTGAGTTCAGGTAACATAATAGCCCAATCGCAGCACTTTATTCACTCAGTCTTGACTTATTCTCACTTTCCGGTAGATGGTTCGCTTATGTCACGTGTAAACTCTGGAAAAATATTAGTGAGATCCTTGAGCATTATATGTCTTTTTGGAGCAGACTTATTAGTACCTGTTTTGTTAAATCATTTCTAATTTGTAGTTATTCTCCTGCATTTTGTATTTCATTTTATAATTATTGTCTTGAATGTAAATACTTTGACATTTTTTAAATGGTGTACACATATACCACACAGACTTTTTGAGCTCAAATATAAAGAGCTTTATTTATACAGAAAGCCCCCGATATTCGCGGGAGTTGTGTTCTGCTCCTACCTGTGAATCCTGATAATCCGCGAATTATTGATATGGTTTTAAAACCCTATGTATGATATTACATGCACTAAAATATGCTTCTTAAACATATTCTATAGCGAGTATTAATGACTAAGAAGGGCAGTGGTGGTCTAGTGGATAGGGCGCAGGATCGCTGATCCTAAAGTTGGGGGTTCGCGTCCCCACAAGGTTGTCACTGTCCCTCCCAGTGCGGCAAACTGGGTTATCAAAGGCGGGCCATGTCCCGCTGACTTTCGTAAAGAGTAGCTGCAAAGCCGTCAGCATGTTTCTGTCCCTTGCTAAAAGGGTTGTGACAGGAAGGGCATCCGACGTAAAAATCTATGCCAGATCAAGTGTGCGAATCAGATGATTCGCTGTGGCGACTCCCGAGAAAAGGGAAAAAGCCGAAAGAAAGAAAGAAATGTAAGAAAATGTAGTAATGATTAAATAAAAACTTTTTAATTTTGTACTGTGATAATATTTATTAATGAATAAAGCGTTTAGGCTCCTTACCAGAAGCTAGAGAAGATAGCGTTTGAGTGACATCATAGGGCTTAAATAATCATTAAAAACACGCGAAAAAAAATTACTTTGAAATTCAAGCAATCGCGTTGATAACTTGTGCACGAAGGAGAAAAAAGAGGTGTACACATCATCTGTAACCAATCAGCAGGAGGGAGAAACAAAAGCTCTCAGACATTGGCAAAATTTAAATCACTTGCCAGTAATTTCCGGAGCTGCCGCTAATCCGCGTGTTTGCGGAACCACGACCGGTCAACCACGAATGGGTGGAGGCCTGCTGTACGTCTTTGGATCTGGATCCTATTCCAAAATCCCTAAAGTGGGAATGGACCCTAGATGGGACCCCTGTTGATCACATGGCACAATGCATGCAAACACACACACACACACACACACACACACACACACACACACACACACACACACACACACACACACACACACACACACACACAAACACCTGAAGCCACTTGTGAGCAATTTTAACAAGCAAGTACAGCTACTTATGTAAATAGCTCGAGGAAATAGATCCAGACACAAACTCAAATTCAGAATTATAATCTCTTTACTCAAGACGGTACACAGTGATTTGTGCATTCTTGCAATTGCTACTTCAAAACATGTTTGTTGGCCACGCAGTTAGATCTCAAGGGCCTATTTTTTGTAATTTATTTGACTTATGAGGTGTGTCACCACAAAATGAGTTGAGTGTAGTCAAAGTTCACTCTGTGATCCAAATGTGCTGTCAGAATATTACGCTATAAAACCGCCTATAAAGATGACTTTGCACGCTAAATAAATGTTTGTTATACATTCATTAACATAATGCTTTACAGCTGATTTTCTTAGTTTCCTAAATTTTAAAGATTTTGTGTTAAGATGGGGACGTCATTCTCTCACAACTGCGATACAAATGTTCCTATTAAAGTGGCCAGTGAGTGTATACATACATCTTTCGTGTATGTATATATATATATATATATATATATATATATATATATATATATATATATATATATACATACATACATAACCCTGTTAAACAGACTGAGACCCGTTCAAATCCCTCAGCTAATATATGCAAGAGAAAGCAGGCAAATTATTGGACATATGAACAATTTAAACGGTACCTGACTCCCTAAACTGGGTGAAAATAAAGTATTGTATGCTTCTTATATTGAAGCTGTGTGGTCGTGAGTGGTTGAACAGGCTAAACCAGGTAATAGTAGCTTTGATCAGCACGTTGTGTTCATGCCGGTGGGAAACAGAAACATAACCCGCAGACCCTGATGTGCAGCACACACAGTTATTCACACACCGACACACTATGGACAACACAAGCTGCTAATTATAATGTGTGTATTTGAAACTGCTCTTGACGGCTCACCACCTATATACAGTGTGTGTGTGTGTGTGTGTGTGTGTGTGTGTGTGTTGTGTGTGTGTGTGTGTGTGTGTGTGTGTGTGTGTGTGTGTGTGTGTGTGTGTGAGACAAAGTGCTATCATCACAGCGTATTACACATAGTGAGAAATTTGGGAAATCGATATTTACAGTGTAAGATAATGGCATTGTGCATCTAGTTTAAGGTGCCATGTTTCGTTACATGGCCAGGATTATTCCTTAAACAGTAAAGCATGACTCATGTTAACCCTCTTAACCGGCCGATCCAATTCCTGCTTTTACAAATCAGATTATTTTCTATTAAAACTGTCTTTAGGTGTGTAATTTTAAATGTTTTGTTAGCCATGTGCAAGAGTACCAGCAGTGGCCATATGTGGCTGATTTCTTTCTAGCTCAGACTGTAGATTCATGCATCCTGTTTGTAACGCTAAGGTCTCACATAGCCTGCTGCTCAGGATCGGAGGTCGTGTCTTGCAAATAAGGAAGAAAGAAAAACACAGATGATAAAAGTAAGTACAGGGATCCTCACTTTCTGCGGTTAATGGGGACCGAGACCCTCCGCAACCGCTGAATTCCACGAAGTAGGATCAAACCCCCTGACTGACGTATACGTACATGTATATGATATCAATAAATACATATTCAATGCTATAAATGCTTAGAATAACAATTAAACATTCAAAAATAATGCATAAGATGTAAATAAAATATAAATACACACACATACAGACATGCACTCACACTCAGATGCGCACCTCACATAAAAATGTAAGTAGTTTTGTTGTTTGTTTTTTTTGGGTTTTTTTTTGGGTTTTTTTTTTTTTTTGCATAATTGGCCTGGTTTTGTGGCATATTCCTTAACTTTTCCCCTATTTTTCATTAATTTCCTTATTTTTTTATTTTTTGATGAATGTTTTTGAAAAAACCCCCGATACACTGAAGCCGCAGGAACTGAAGCACGGGGTAGCGAGGGATCACTGGAATGAAATTAAAGAATTAACACCGTTAAATTGATCCGATGTGTAACTTACGGCAAATTCCAACTTGCCCAAATAGAAACCACGCCCTACAAATGGATCTCCAGATCCTTCAAAATAATGCGATGGAAGTGCACGTGACAATTATGGGATACTGTACTGCTTGGTGGCCAACGCGAGGCAAAATAATCATCAATAGTGTCGACCACAAAATGCCCCAAGCTTATCACTATGTAAATTTAATACTGTGGAGCATGGTGGCGTAGTGGTTGGCACGTTCGCGTCAGAGCAAGAAGGTTCTGGGTTCGATTCTCAGCTCGGGTGTTGCTGTGTGGAGTTTGCATGTTCTTCTCATGCTTGTGTGGGTTTCCTCCGGGTACTCCGGTTTCCTCCCACAGTCCAAAAAATATGCACAGTAGGCTGACTGGCTGTTCCAAATCTAACCTGCCTGTGTGAATGGTTGTGTGAGTGTTGGCCCTAGGATGGCCTGATGAGCTGTCCAGGGTGTACCCCGCCCTCACTCAGAGTCGGCTGAGATGGGCGCCAACCTTCCAGCAACCCTAATTAGGATTAAGCAGTTCAGAAAATTAATTAATTAATTAATGTAATGTAATATTTACAACCTGTTGAAACATGTGAATGTTTGGCTCCCAAGTGGGACATCAACAAGGTGCGTGACTATTAACCCGGAGCTCACAAGTTTGAATCCAGGTTAATGTTACAGCCATCTGTAGCTGGGAGTCCTGGAATCTAATTGGCTGAGCTCTCACATGAGGTAAGGATGGCTTACGCTCACTTCCCTTTCACTCACAGCGATCAACAACCAATCATGGGGGTCTGTGAGCTCATTCGTACGAGAGGACGGATAAGTGCTTTCCCGCCAAGTGTGTTAGACCGTCCCCAAAATACACATGCGCTGCAGTTGGAAAAGAGGCGGGTGAATAGCACTGCATGGCACGGAGGGGGCTTGTGCATGCTTTCGCCCCTCCCTGGTCAGTGGTGGTCATGCGTTAGGGAAGGTAAAACCTGATGGGTGGGAATTGGATATGACTAAATTATTGGGAAAATTAAAAAAAAAAAAAGATGTGAATGCCTGCCACTATTTCTATGATAAAGTTTAAGACATAAACATACTGTACGTCCAGATGTCTCTCTTTTGCTCGCATTTCAGTTGCACTTACTGTTGTTGATGGCTAAATTACCACAGCTCTTGCTAATGCTAATAGTAAATGGAATGAGCGAGCAGGGGCTGGGGCAGCATGTTCTCCTCATAGCAAGAAGGTCGTGGGTTCGGGTCACAGACTCACGATGGCGGTTCTGTGTGCAGAAATGTTCTGTCATGTTTGAGTGCGTTTCCTCCAGGTGATCGAGGTTCTTCTCACAGTCCAAAGATGTGCAGATTAGGCTGAGTGGCTGTTTCGGATGGTGTGAGTGTGAATGGTTGCAGGTGTGTTGCACTGCGATGATCTGGTGAGCGTTTCAGGGAGTACCCTGCCTTTGCCCTGTATCGGCTGAGATAGGCTCCGGGCATCAGCGAGTGGATGAGTAAATGAATGGAGTAATGGGGGCTAATATGTACGTTTGAAACTAAATGGAAAAATTTAGTGAGGGACTGGGTCTGTTCGAGAGAGAGAGAGTTGGTGTTCGAGTTTCTAAACACTATTGAACTCAATCCAAACTTTAATTGGTCCACACTGTTCTCATCTTCTTGTGTTTTCCTTTCACTCAATTGCGGGTTTTTTCCGCTCCATTTCACTTTCAGATGGAATTTGTGTATTTGATCTGCTAAATGACCTGAATACTTTTCAAGATGTTCTGTGTGCTAAAGCTGCTTGGTGTTCTGCTTAATTGTGTGTGTGTGTGTGTGTGTGTGTGTGTGTGTGTGTGTGTGTGTGTGTGTGTGTGAGAGAGAGAGAGAGAGAGAGAGAGAGAGAGAGTTTGTGGCTGTGTGAGAGACTGTGTGTGTGTGTGTGTGTGTGTGTGTGTGTGTGTGAGAGAGAGAGAGAGAGAGAGAGAGAGAGTGTGGGGAGAGAGTTTGTGTGTGTGTGTGTGTGTGTGTGTGTGTGTGTGAGAGAGAGTTTGTGGCTGTGTGAGAGAGAGTGTGTGTGTGTGTGTGTGAGAGAGAGAAAGAGAGAGAGTTTGTGGCTGTGTGAGAGACTGTGTGTGTGTGTGTGTGTGTGTGTGTGTGTGTGTGTGTGTGTGTGTGTGTGTGTGTGTGTGTACAGACTTCTAAAGACTGCCATGGAGATAATTAATGAGGTCAGAAGTTGTTTTTTATTAATGTTAATAACGCTCTCATTCGATCCTAGTTCTGGAGCCACAGAGATTATTATGGGATTTATTGATCACTCAGTCTTGATCACGTGAGTGAAGTGAGCTGGTGAATCAGGATGAGACGGACTGCTCTGTGGACTATCCACTGGGTCTTGTGGTTCAGAGCTAAAACTTTCCCCAAATTGTGAAGCAGTAGGGCAGGGTCTTTTTTTATTTAATTGTTTTTTTGTTGTTGTTGATTTTTTTGTTTGTTTGTTTGTTTTTTAGTGTGTGTGTGTGTGTGTGGGGGGGGGGGGGGGTTGCTGTCATTTTGTCTTCAGGCTATTTTGTTAAACATACCTGAAATACAAATTCAAAGTGATACTGTTTTCTTTGTTCGTGATTATATATGTTTAGTTTGCTTTTAAGCCATGCTGATCTTTTTATTTTGAATCTGTTGTGTGTCCAGGAAGTGCTCGTGCAAAATCCTGAACTTTCAATAACACAATTTCTGTCATTATTTAAAAGAAACAGCTACCATGGGAGATTATGTAATGAAATATATGTAAGCATTCATTGATTCATTTATTTATCTACTGAGCTGTTTTATACAATTAGGGTCACGGGGAGACTGGAGTCCACCCCATCCAACACTGGGCGAAGGCGCGGTACACCCTGAACAGCTCACAAGTTTATCGCGGGAACACCACACAAACATTCACACACTCACACCTCTTGGACGGGCTGTATTTGTTTATATTTCTTTAATAACCCCCAGCTTCATTGATTAGCTGTTATTAGTTTCAGATTCCTGTTACTATTCATTTCAGGGAGAATCTTACCGAACGCTCTGTGTGTTTCTCTGTGCAGAAGCTGGCAGCTGAGTGTCAGAGTGCGGGTTACAGCGGCACCCTGATCCCTTATAAATGTGACCTGTGTAACGAGGAGGAGATCCTGTCGATGTTCTCCGCTATTAAGACCCTGCATCAGGGGGTGGATGTGTGTATCAACAACGCCGGCCTGGCTCACAGCGAATCTCTGCTTCGTGGCCGCACTGAGGGGTGGAAGAACATGATCGATGTACGTCACACACACCTTCTGTTCAGTTTAATGTGCAGTTAAAAACACTTTATACAATTTACTGTGAACTAGGGTTGGGCGGATGAACACGGGACAGCCGTCGTAGGCGTGTTCCACGCCTGTGGGGTCCAGAAAATTCATTCAATTGATTCATTTTACGAACCGCTTAATCCTAATTAGGGTCGCAGAGAGGCTGGCCCCTGTCTCAGTCGACTTTGGTCCAGGGCAGAGTACACCGTGGACAGCTCACCAGCCCATCCCAGGTTCAGAAAATGAATGAATGAATAATGTAGAATGAGGTTAGTATGATGTTATTGTAGAAAGCAGCATGGTGCAGCGGTTAGGGGACGTCTGCGTCATAGCAAGAAGATCCTGGTTTCGATTCCCAGCTCTGGCGTTTCTGTGTGGAGTTTGCATGCTCTTTCTGTGCTTGCGCTGGTACTCAGGTTTCATCACATGGTTTAAAAACACGTACAGTAGGCTATTTGGCTGTTTCAGGTGTTCCCTATGTTTGAGTGTGAATGGTTGAGATGGGCACCAGCCTCCCTATGACACTAATTAGGCCTAGAAAATGAATGAATATATATACTGTATATAGTATATATATATATATATATATATATATATATATATATGTATATATATATATATATATATATATATATATATATATATATGTATATATATATACTGGTCCTTCTCAAATAATTAGCATCTTGTGAAGTTCATTATTTTCTGTAATGTAGTGATAAAAATTAAATTTTCATATATTTTAGATTCATTGCACACCAACTGAAATATTTCAGGTCTTTTATTGTTTTAATGCTGATGATTTTGGCATACAGCTCATGAAAACCCAAAATTCCTATCTCAAAAAATTAGCATATCATGTTCAGGTAGTCTAAACGAGCTATTAACCTAATCATCTGAATCAACCAATTAACTCTAAACACCTGCAAAAGATTCCTGAGGCTTTTAAAAACTCCCAGCCTGGTTCATTACTCAAAACCGCAATCATGGGTAAGACTGCCGACCTGACTGCTGTCCAGAAGGCCATCATTGACACCCTCAAGCAAGAGGGTAAGACACAGAAAGAAATCTCTGAGCGAATAGGCTGTTCCCAGAGTGCTGTATCAAGCCACCTCAGTGGGACGTCTGTGGGAAGGAAAACGTGAAACAAGGGCCGATTCCAGACCTTGGGGGACCTGTGGAAGCAGTGGACCGAGTCTGGAGTAGAAACATCCAGAGCCACCGTGCACAGGCATGTGCAGGAAATGGGCTACAGGTGCCGCATTCCCCAGGTCAAACCTCTTTTGAACCAGAAACAGCGGCAGAAGAAAGTACTTTTTTCGGATGAAAGCAAATTTTGCATGTCATTCGGAAATCAAGGTGCCAGAGTCTGGAGGAAGACTGGGGAGAAGGAAATGCCAAAATGCCTGAAGTCCAGTGTCAAGTACCCACAGTCAGTGATGGTCTGGGGTGCCATGTCAGCTGCTGGTGTTGGTCCACTGTGTTTTATCAAGGGCGGGGTCAATGCAGCGAGCTATCAGGAGATAGCTCACCCCCACCCTCCTTCACGAGGTTCTTAAATGTGGTCGTTGCTTTTTCCAAAATAATCGCCCCCGTCACTGTAGCTCCGCTTTTAAGGTCTCTTTCTGCTTCAATATCGTCCCGATTGTAGAGGGGTTTCGGCCATACTCATTTGCGATTTCACTCAACTGAATCCCACTTTCATATTTTTTTATCATCTCCTGTTTTACTTTTATTGATAACGGAGCCCGCTTCTTTTCAGTCTCACCGGGAATCACTTTCTTGGGGCTCATGATTAAATAACGAAAAATAACTGCAATAAGCACACTCAAAAAACTCACGAAACTCACAAACCAACAGTACAACTGTCCTTCATGCGTGTGTCGAACAGTGGGTCGAAGGCACATGAAAAGCATTATGGGTACAGTACTGTATTATGGAGATTCAGCTACCTCCTAGCCAATGGGAGGCCAGTGGGGCGGGGTGTTGGGAGATAACCAATGGGAAAGCAACTCACGAGTTGTTTGAATGGCGCATTTGAATTTTTGAGATGGCGCTTTCATAACGTGAACTTGTTTCATATAGAGAGACAAATCTTTTAGGAAAATGTGTTTCATAACCTGAATTTTTTGTTTGGTGACATGTTCGTAAAGTGAGGTACTACTGTGTGTATGTGTATATGGTAGGCCTCTGTCAGTCCCGAAGGACTATGGCTGCGCTCTGGCTGGTACCCCAGCTGGTGATACCCCCCAGTGCGCAGAGCCTGGGTAGGGAGTAATGAGGGACAGGCTGTTACCCAAGCAGCAAGTCCCCCCCTGTCTTGGCGCCACCGGAAGGATCCAATGGAAGGGCAAATGCCAATACGACTGGGTTCCAGTGCCGCTGCAGGAGAGAATCTACGGTCAATTTAGAACGGCCAATTAACCTACAGTGCACGTCTTTGGATTGCGGGAGGAAACCGGAGGAAACCCGCACAAGCACGGGGAGAACATGCAAACTCCACACAGAAACGCCCAGGCCGGGAATCGAACCCAGGCCTTCTTGCTGTGAGGTGGACGTGCTAACCACTACGCCACCGTGCCGCCATGTATGTGTGTGTGTGTGTGTGTGTGTGTGTGTGTGTGTTTAGAAATCATTTTCTTCAGAAATGTATTTTTAGAACCTACAGTGAGGATAAAATCCAAAGATCAGTTCCTTGGAACACAGCCCGACATAACCACGTTAGTGTTAATGACTCCGAAAGCCTCCGTGTTTCCGCTTTATTGTCTGAGCGTTAATGCTTTCTGCGTACAGTCTGATTCATGGATCTCTCCACCATCCATTATTCACCAGAAACGTCTCCCATTCAGCAAATAAACATTTTCCATGCTTGTGCATTTGTTGCCATGGTTAGCCTTCTTACTGTGTGTGTGTGTGTGTGTGTGTGTGTGTGTGTGTGTGTGTGTGTGTGTGTGTGACTGTGTGTGTGTGTGTGTGTTTCAGGGCCAACCACACCTTTTAAATTTAAGCTTTTAAAATAAGTATGACAGTATGAGAGTAGATCTCACATTAGGTTCTCTGTTTACCGTTTCTATGGCTACATACATTACATACTGGGCTCTCCGGTTTCTATTCATTTTCCAAAAAATGGTGGTCACAGGATCTGTATGTAAATATGCATGTGAATATTTGTGTGTGCCCTGTGGTTTACTGGTTGATACCATTCAAGGTGTATTCCTGTCTACTTTTGATTTTACCTTTATATTTTACTTTTACAAACGTTACCTTGCCTTGTTTGTTTGTGTTTTTTTTGTGCAACCTCACCTGTGTGACCACAAGCCAAGTAGAAAAAAGGGTTGTTTTTGACTGGGAAGAACACAACCATGCTTAAAGAACTATTTTTATAATTTAGAATGCAAATATAAATTGGAAATGTAAAACATTCTGTACAAATTTAACAGTGACATTTTCAGTGTGTGTTACTTCTCCTGTTGTCCACATGATGGCAGCGTTTACCTCCAAACTGATTTGGGGTTGTTGTTGTTTTTTTTTTTTTGGTTTTTTTTTTTGTTTTTTGGGTTTTTTTTTGGGGGGGTTTGCTGATATCATACCATGTAAATTGCCACCGCAGGAAGTTTATAATTTAACCCTGTAGCACCTCACTTCTAATTAGAATTTTTCCCATGTTGCTTTCTATGATTGTATGAGTTCTACGGGGTTAATGATTTTAATTTAATCATAACTCTGATTTTACTTGGCCTATTAACGGCATTTTAAAATGTTATATATGAATATGTAGTTTGAAGTCTGCACTCAGGCTAGTAAAGAACACATTTTTCTAATATCACCTTAAATTGGAAATGTGATTCGGTGCGTCCAATGACTCGTGTTTGGGAGAACATGCTATGCATCCTGTTTGCCATATCATGATCTCATATATGGCCATGATTGGTTAGTGTCACTTTGACTGACAGAAGAGAGACATGGTATGTCATCCGTCCCACCCTGCGATCAACAATATAAACTTTGCAATGACGGTAAATCTTTATGGATGAAACCTGAAATCTAGTCTGTTGTTATTTCATTCCTGAATTTTTGATATCACCTTTTAGTTCAGGAAGAAAAGAAAGGCGTGCTTCTTTCTGATGTAGAGATGAGGTTTTCTTTTTTGTTTTCTTACCTGTCAGCTTGTTTGTGAACAACTTCCTGACCACACCAGTGCACGGATTGTCACCAAACTTGGTGGGGAAAACTACCCTACATGAGTCACTGTAGTGATTTGATTTTTTAATGTCAAAGTCGAAGGTCAGGGCTGGGTCACAAACTTTTGGAGAACACTTATAATTTTAAAACGTATCGATAGACATACCATTACTGTGAAACACTAATATGAATCCATGTATGGACTGCGGCGGCATGGTGGTATAGTGCTTAGCACGTCTGCCTCACAGCAAGAAGGTCCTGGGTTCGATTCCTAGCTCGGGTGTATCTGTGTGGAGTTTGCATGTTCTCCCCGTTCTTGCGTAGGTTTCTTCCGGGTACTCCAGTTTCCGCCCACAGTCTGAAAACTTGCACACGAGGTTAATTAGTTGTTCCAAATCTCCCGTAGATGTGAATGGTTGTCTGAGTGTTGGCCTGCGATGGCCTAGTGAGCTGTATAAGCCTAGAGTCGGCTGAGATGGGCACCAACCTCCCGTGACTCTAATTAGGAGCAAGTGGTTCAGAAAATGAATGCATGGACTTCCAGGTGAGGCAGTTACCTTTTGACATTAAATGGCCTTGAAAGGTGAAAATCAGGGTCACAAGAACTTAAGTGCTAATAACTTGGAAACGAATGCTGATGTTCGTTACTATGGAACTCATTATATTGAATAAAAAGGTCAAACCCTGGAAATCTTGAAAATCTTTCGAACGCGGTGGGTTTGTGGTCACTTCACTTTTACCGTTATCCAGAGCACCTTACAAGCACTTTCTAATACAACTGTGCAATTGCGGGATCGGGGCGTTGCTCAGGTCAACAACAGTGACATCTTTGTGATACCACAACCTTCGTAATACTGGGGCTTGTACCCCTGACCCCCAGAGCCATAACCCAGAGTCTTAACCACCGAGCCATCCCTGCCAGTACGTCCATGTACCGTCGAACTTATTGTACCATGTGCTCATGGGTAATGAAAACCAATTCCCTGATCAGGCTTTTGCAGCATCGCACTGCTGTATGTGTTGTTGGTGGTATCTTGCACTGTATGATTGCTTCTTTTGTTTTGTTTGTTTTTGTTGTTGGGTCTGCGCCATTCAGCTGCATCAAATTCTCCTTTTTAGGTGAACGTTCTCGCTCTGGCCATCTGCACACGTGAAGCCTACCAGTCCATGAAGGAGAGAAATGTGGATGATGGACACATCATCAACATCAACAGGTCTGATCCTGATATCAGGAATTAGCTTTAATTTGTTTTTTATCTAATATTAAAACCCGTAATGGATTAAAGCACAACACATGACAGCTTTTATTTGTTTATAGTTGGGGTTAATGCGGAACATCTACGAAATAAGTTCCTATTATTTCACGTGTTATAGGAGCTATAAAGAGTTTATAAACGGTTTTAATCATTAGCCTCTCTTTATTCTCTCTCTCTCTCGCTATCTATCTCTCTCTCTCTCCCCTCTTTCTCTCTGTCCTCCTTCCTGTCTTTGCTAGGAGAAGCTATGATGATAGATGACGAACTCTTCCTGACGAAACGGTCTTTATTAAAAAGAAAGATAGAATACAATGTGTGAGGTGAATATGTTGTTGTCTTGTGTGCAGTATGTCGGGACACAGGGTGACGCGGAACGCCGACATGCACTTCTACTCCGCCACTAAATACGCCGTGACAGCACTTACTCAGGGACTCAGAAACGAGCTGAGGGAGGCCAAGACGCACATCCGTGCCACGGTGACTCCTTACATGCACGCACATTTTCACACAGTGTATGTTTATCACTTAACGCAGGCCTGCCGCAACATTTTTCAGCAACAGTCGGATATCTTAACTCCGAGAGCAGTTCAGGTTCTCTGCACCTTTAACAAGATTTACTGAGAAAAAAAAAAGAATTAAAGTGTAATTTGTGCATCAATAAAACAGTCATAACGAGATCCAGAGTCTAATATGACTAATCAGGATAGAGATAATCAGGGTTAATAATTATGACCTCAGCAAGACTTTACTCAGTATTAAAAGGCACGTACACATGCAGCGTAAACTAGAAATGTGTTCTCTTCACAGAACACGAGATGTGTTTTCCATGTGATCAGCCACACCCTCAAGAGTTTCAATGCTTATTTTTGATGAATTGACCTCCGTGACCTTCAAAAAGAGGTCAAGGTGACCCTGTTTCTATAGGCTGGTAGGGCAGGCTGTAGGAACTATTCAACATTAATATGAAATACATCTATAAATAACCAGCGCTGCTGAAGGGTTATCAAGAAGTATGTGCTCTATTGACATCTCACTTTTTACATGACCATATTTAATGCGACACCAGTGACCTTGAAATTAGCTCAAGGTGACCTAGGTTAAATATTCTTAAAAGACTTTGCAACTAAATAAGTAAGGTAAGGTAGTCCATTGGGCTTTTTACAACCTAGCCCAGTGGCTCATCAGGTTTCATCCCCGATTTCCATAGCGAAAAGCGTCTAGGAGGTCAACTATTCCTGAATGGGATGCTAGTCCATCGCTGGTTACCTTCCCAGTATATTTTCACTGGTACCCATTTATATTGCTGGGTGAACAGAGGCACACTTGTGGTTGAGACCTTGCCCAGGGGTCTTAGCACAGTGGGGGTCTAACTGGGACTCGAACACACAACCTCCTGATCATGAGCGCAGCACCCTAACCACTACGCCATCGGCCCCACTTGCCACTAAATAAAACTGGTATGAATTAGGAAACAAGCCAAGAAAAGCAACACCCTAGAGAGTGTTACCAGGCATTTTTGATGACCTGACCTATGCGACTCTGAAAATTATTTCAAGGTGACTGCAATCTTCTCTTCCAAATTGTGGCTGGTTTCAAGCCATATGATAAAATTCATTCATTGATTTTTTTTTTTTTTTTTTTTTTTTTTTTGACCCACTTAATCTTAATCATGGTCGCTGGGAAACTGCTGCCCATCTTAGCCAACTCTAGGCAAAGGCAGAGCACACCCTGGACAGCGCGCCACGCCATTACAGGGCAGAAACACACTGACGGCTTTGCAGCTACAGAACATGGACAAAAGTCAGAAATGGTTCTTTTACATGAACCTCTCACCATAGACTGTGAGAGACACGGCCGGCCTTTGATAACCCAGTTAGCTGCCCCTTACCACCGGGCCACCAATAAACATTAGATAAAATATTTATTAAATCAGTTAAAATTCACTCGTTTAATAATATAATCAGAATTATATGCACCATATACAGTTGGTATCTTTATTTATTTACCTATCAATATAAATTAGCATTACTGCGTGATACATTACTCATTTGAATAGAAAAGCTTTTAACCCAATCACATTGTCCAAGCACGTGATGTTTCTGAAGCGTATAGCGTCCTAACGGAAGTGAACATATCCAGCGGAATGGCATCACCCGCCCCTTTGGTTCCAGTTAAAGAAATTTTATCACAATATTGCGTAACACCTTCAGATGATATCAAAACTTTGGAGAGGGGCGGTCGTGACGTGATGGTTACATGCCATTGTATCATTGATGGCGTCAACAACACAAATTCACATTGAAAGCTTTTATCTGAGCTCCACCTTTATGCAGGGCCTTAATCTTTATATTATCATTTTGTATTAACGTACCGTATAAGACTTGGGTGCAGCTTCAAATTCCATTAGCGACCAACGATACTAAGAAACGGTCACATGCTAATATTCTGTGCAAATGTTATTTAGGTCTCTGAATATACAGTATCGTACATAAGACAATACTATGCTCTCTGATTCTGGGCAGTGTATCTCTCCTGGCATAGTGGAGACAGAGTTTGCCTTCAGACACCACAACAATGATGCAGAGAAAGCGGCTTCTGTGTATGAAAGTATAAAGGTGAGCTTGTCCCAAAGGTATTTATAGTGTCAAGGAGGGTGTGTGGTTATTACAGCTGGAAAATTCCAGGAATTTTCAGAAGTGGGAAATTTCCATCAGAATTAATGCGACTATATCGGAATTATTGGGAATATATACAAATTAACAGGAATAATCTGGTAATTCAAAAAATTGTGGGTTAGTCTACATCTTAGAGCATCATCTTGGTTCAAACAAGCAGATGCAAATGCAAGTTTCCTCTCTGCACTGGGTGCTGTCTTCTTTCAGGGCTTTCCAGAGCTGATCATCCTCCTCTATGTCACTTGTCTTCTGCATCCCTGTCAGTCAACAATAAATAATTCACTTACTCACTGTCACTCATTTGTCGCCTACAGATAATTCAGAATTGTCTAAATTAGTATTACAGGGTACTTGCTGAGCCGCAAGGTGAAGCTCTGAATTTACCAGTCGATCTACCTTCCAACCCTCACCTATGGTCACGAGCTTTGGGTAGTGACCGAAAGAACAAGATCACGGATACAAGCGGCTGAAATGAGCTTCCTTTGCTGGGTGGCGGGGTTCTCCCTTAGAGATAAGGTGAGAAGCTCTACCATCCGGGCAGAGCTCGGAGTATATCCGCTGCTGCTCCGCATTAGAAGGGCCAGTTGAGGTGGCTCAGGCATCTGGTTAGAATGCCTCCCGGACGCCCCCCTGATGTGGTGTTTCAGGCATGTCCAACCGGGAAGAGAACCCGGGGTCGACCTAGTACACGCTGGAAGGACTGTCTCTCGGCATGTCTGGGACCACCTCAGTGTCCCCAAACCCCCCCCACCCACCCCCGGAAGAATTGGAGAAAGTGGCTGGGGAGAGGGACGTCTGGACCTTTTTTGCTTAGGTTGCTGCCCCTGCAACCCGACCCTGGACTTAGTGGAAGAAGATGAGATGAGATGAGATGAGAGTATTACAGGGATCCCTCACTTTCCGCAGTTAATGGGGACCGAGACCACCCCACAACCGCCGATTTTCTGCGAAGTAAGATCAACCCCCAGTAAATACACATTCAATGCTATAAATGCTTATAATAACAATTAAACATTCAAAAATAATGCATAAGCTGTAAATAAAATATAAATACACACACTTACAGATGTGCGAGTGCACGCACAGATGCGCGCCTCACATAAAAATGTAAGGTTTGTTGGGTTGTTTTTTTTGTTTTTGTTTGTTTGGGATTTTTCTTTTGTTGCATAATTGGCCACTTTTCCCCTACTTTTCCTTAACTTCCTTATTTTTTTATTTTTTGATGAATATTTTTGAAAAACCCACGATGCACTGAAGCCACAGAAACTGAAGCACGAAGTAGCGAGAGATCACTGTAGTAGTAAAATAGCATTAAAATGGCATGCACATCTGTTTATGAAAAAATAGACTGTATATATTTATATTAGTCTTCAATACAGTTTGCATAACTCACTCATTCGCCAAAGTGCTTCATACTATCGGAGCCACAGGGAGGCTGGAGCCTATCTAAGCCAACACCAGGTGAAAGCAGGATGCAACCTGAACAGCTCACCAGACAACATTGCAGCGGAACACACATACAACCATTCACCCTTACATTCACATTCCTTTCATTCATTTTCTGAACTGCTTAGTCCTGTTTAGGGTCACGGGGAGATTAGTGCTGACTCTGGGCGAGGACACAGTGCACCCTTGACGGCCCACGTGGCCATCGCAGTACATTCACACCTGGGGCAGTTTGAATCAGTCAGTCTAATGTGTCTAATGTGCATGGCTTTGGACTGTGAAAGGAAAAAGAAGTACCTACAGGAAGCCCACACAAACACCCAAGCCCAGGAATCGAACTCGGGACCTTCTTGCTGTGAGGTGGATGTGTCATCTCAGTTTGTATAAGTTATACCAAAAATTCCAGTTAATTTCTTTTTATTCCTATTGACTCGCATGGAAATTTCCCATTTCCGACTTGTAATACTGACATATATGCCATCAAAACTTTCTGGATATTTGCTGAAAATTTTCAGCCCTATGCAACCTGAGTGATCAGTTATTATACTGTGTCGTGTTGTATTACATCATATTATATCGTATATTTAAACCTTTTTTCACTTTATGACCTTCTGTAGTGTTTGCAAGCAGAAGACATAGCCAGCGCTATCATCTATGTTCTCAGCGCTCCACCCCATGTCCAGGTGTGTGTTTACACTCTCCACCTCCCATCACTACTTTGTACCTCTCTCTCTCTCTCTCTCTCTCTCTCTCTCCTTTACTTGCAATCACTGAGTTTCCCTCCTGTACATTTCTGTCTGTAGATTGGAGACGTGCAGATGCGGCCTGTGGAACAGGTGTCCTAGTGACAGGATCGAGGTGTGTCATGTCGAAGGAGAGCAGAGAAGACAGAACCAGCAGCAACACCTGTTTCTCTGGCAACCGCTGCTGGAGAAATAGTTTTAAAAGATGGAATCAAAAGGGAATTTTGGTTTGTGTGAGGTTTGATTTGGGGGGTGGGGGGTGCATAGCACTTCTGAAGCTGTGAGAGAGCGAACTGCTCTGTAAGGAAGGCTGAGATAAATAGAGAGGAAAAAGTAAGAGAAAAAGTTATGATTGGTTCTGTTCAAATTTATCCAAACACTGTTGACACGATGTCTTGGGTTGTTTTTTTAAAAAGACAGACACTGGAAAATGGAAACGGGGACCATGTAGAGCTGAAAACAGTCCCCATTTATGGCCACAGATCAGAATGATGTCAGTTGCACAGTTTTATTGTTGTTTATGTGTTTGTTTGGTTGTTTTGTTTGTTTGTTTCTTTTAGGTCATATGACATATCTGTTTGAAATGAAACAAACACTGTCGCTCAGTTTGCAGCGAAATAGGTGGAGAAACACTGTTGCAATTCGAATGTATTAATTAATGTTGTATAATGGCATCCGTATTGTTTGGGAACATTGCTTATATACACTACTTTCACTAATTAACACTCAAAGCATGACAGTAATCATATCTGTGCTATTACGTCATTTTTTTAACACAGAATTTGAAAAACACAACAGGCATACCGCGTCGGTTTCTTAATACCATTTGCAATACATTTTGTTGAATTTCTAGGATTTAAGAATTGGTGACTGTCACAAACAAAGTTTTTTTTCTTCAATTTTAATTCAAATGTTATTCTGAGTTTAGGAGGTGGATAATAAGCAATTATTGATGATGTCAAGAGGTTGTTATTTGCCAAAGTTATTCTCTATCATACGATCACCAATATATATTATCATAATCATTTTTACTCATTTATTCAAAATATTTTCAAAGTACACAGTCACGCAATAGTGTGTTGCATGTGCCAATCGTTTAAAAATCATCCAACTTATCCCATGGAAATAATACAATACCGATAATTATTTCGCACCTTTCCACCAATCAGAATTAAATTATCTAAATTAATGCTAATGTTGGCGTTCTACTTCATACCAAGGCCGTTCACATTGGGATAAGTTAGACAATTATATCAAGTGACAGTCCATCTTGCAGTTATCCTCCTCAACCAAGCAGCAGCAGCACACCTGACTTTGCTCATTTAATCAACTGAGTTGAGTGTTCAGGCAGTTGATTGGCCAGTCTCTGTACAGAGCACACAGATTGACCAATCAGCTGCCTGAACACTCAGATGAGTTGATTAAATGAGCAAAGTCAGGTGTGCTGCTGCTGCTGCTTGGTTGAAACAAAAACCTGCAGCCACATGGCCCTTTCTGGCACGAGTTTGACACCCCTGCCTTATATAGTTATTGTTGATTATCCACCTCCCAGACTTTGGATAATATTCGAATCAAAATGGCAGATAAAGATTCTTGGTCTTTCGTGTCTAATACAGCCAGACACCATTCCAAAGATACAAAAAAAAAACCTATGCAAGATACCTTTGTGTTTTTAAAGTAATTTTTATTCACTTTGAAATAGGATCAAACGATGACGTAATGAAGCATTCATGATCGTGGTCACGCTCTCTTCATTAGCGGATTAAACCCTCTCGACCAATTAATTCTCCATGTCAAATTGTCCTTGTTCTATAATTACTTATTTTCCCGAAACAATGAACCAATCAGATTGCATCATTTCCGTGTAATACTGTATATCCCGAAACTTCTTTAAGTTGTTTATAGTAGACTCCCCCGAGTGGCTCATCAACAAGATGCGTGAATATTAACCCGGAGATCGCAAGTTTGAATCTGGGTTAATGCCACAAGCCATCAGTGACCAGGGCTCCATGGGATGTAACTGGCTGGGCTCTTCTGAGAAACAGGGATGGTATACGCTCACCTCCCTATCACTCACAGTGATCGCCAGCCAATCATTGGCGTCTGTGAGCTCATTCATACGAGGAGGCGGACAGCGCTTTCCCTCTGTGCGTGTTAGACCGTCCCCAAAATACGCACGTGGGCCGTGCTTTCGCCCCCTCCTGGTCAGTGGTGGATGTGTGATTGGAAAGGTAATACCTGATGGGCAGGAATTGGATATATGACAAAATTATGGAGAAAATGGGGAGAATTTTTTTCAGCGTTTATAGTAGTTTTTTTAATTAGATAAAGAAATGTTTTCCACTAGTAGCTATAATTTGTTGATATTAAACATGAAAAAAAAAAAAAACACGTTCCACACCCCATGATAAAAACTATTTGCATGACCACTCTATATCTGCGTTTTCTCAGCTGAGAATTAACAGTCTGTCCGCATTTCATTCAAATGGAAAATCGACCTTGTTCATTCCTGGTAGATGATTTTTAAACATGGCGTTACCACGTGAACTATCCAGGTTAAAGTCGCCCCGTCCACCGCTTATGTATCAGACATTACGGATGTATTATACAACTCTATACAACTCCTCACACTGCATTGTAATTGCGCTCCACGTTAACGTTCTAACTTTAAATTGTACATCGTTGTGTTTCTCATAACGTTTAACGTTCTGTCAATTCTTTGATTTACAATCAGTCAGAAGTCCAGTGTACGTCTGAAGTGCAGAGCCTGAGTTTATAAATTGCGTACGAACAAATGATGAAGTGCTCGTGCTTTTTCCAGGCTGCATCCAGTGCATTATTTTCTTTTTTTTTTTTTTTTTTTTTTTTTTTTATCCAACCCGAGGAGGTGTCTGAATTCCTTGATGTCATGTAGAATTGTTTTTTGCACTTTGGCCTGGGAATGGATTCATAAAACACTGACACTGTTTATTAAAGACATGTGACTAACTTTCAAGTGTTCACATTTTTAGACAAGTTCCACCTTTGTTGAAGTCTACAGATATTCTTGTGAATATAAATCAAAAAACTATTAGTCCCTTGTATTGTGTGTTGTTTTGTTTTTATTCCGTCATATAAACCAGATTCAACAGAATGCGCATGTTTTAAAATCATATCTTCTATTCATTCATTCATTTTCTGTAACTGCTTAATCATAATTAGGGTAACAGGGAGGCCGGCACCCATCCCAACTAACTCAAATCCCAAACTAACTCAGAGTACACCCTGGATAGCTCACCAGGCCATCGCAGGGCAGAAACACACTAACAGCTTTGCATCTACTCTTGACGAAAGTCAGCAATGGTTCTTTTACATAAGATAAGATAAGATAAGATACAGCTTTATTAATCTCACAATGGAGAAATTCACTGTTACAGGCTCTTGAGGTACTATCAGTAGGGGGTGCAAAAATAGATACAAGTACAAACATACACACATACATATATATTATATAAGTAAATAAATAAATAGATACATAAATAGTATAAATTACTAAACAATAAAAGAAAAGAATGGAGAAAAGAATGGAGCAACTTTATAGACTGGCCTATATTAAAGTGTAATGTATCTGAGTGCAGAGTAGATGGGTTGATATGGTTCACAGTCAGTGGGGTAGATGTGGTTGATTAAAGTGCGCGGGGTTTTTATTGCACATAACCGGTATTTTCACAGACAGTTACAGTGTGGCGTTGTACAGTCTGACAGCGGTGGGAATGAACGACCTGCGGTAGCGCTCCTTCCTGCACTGAGGATGCCTCAGTCGTCCACTGAAGGAGCTGCTTAGCTCCTCAACAGTCTGGTGCAGTGGGTGAGAGCTGTTGAACAGGATGGATGTGAGCTTTGCTACCATCCTCCTCTCACTCACCTCCTCCACAGAGTCCAGTGGGCAGCCGAGGACAGAGCTGGCCCTCCTGACCAGCTTGTTCAGTCTCTTCCTGTCCCGCTCTGTGCTGCCCGGGGCCCAGCAGATGGCAGCGTGAGGATTGCAGAGGCTACCACAGAGTCATAAAATGTCCTGAGCAGAGGTCTGCATATGCCGAAGGACCTGAGTCTCCTCAGAAGGTGGAGGCGACTCTGGCCCTTCTTGTACAGGGCGTTGGTGTTGTGGGACCAGTCCAGTTTATTGTTAAGGTGAACACCCAGGTACTTGAAACTGTCCACTGTCTCAATGTCCTGTCCCTGGATGTTCACTAGTAAATGTGTGTGTGTGTGTGTGTTTGAGTGCTTCTCCTGAAGTCGACCACCATCTCCTTCGTCTTCCTAGTGTTTAAGCACAGGTGGTTGCGCTCACACCAGTCCACGAAGTCAACGATGACCGACCGGTACTCCAGCTCGTTCCCCTCTGACACACGGCCCACGATGGCGGAGTCGTCCGAGAACTTCTGGAGGTGGCAGCTGTTTGTGTTATATATGAAGTCCGAGGTATAGATGTTAAAAAGGAAGGGTGAGAGGACGGTGCCCTGCGGTGCCCCCGTGCTACAGACTACCACCTTGACTTACAGCCGCGCAGCCGCACGTACTGTGGACGGTTAGTAAGGTAGTCAATAATCCAGGCAGCAAGATGCCCGTCCACTCCCACGTCCTCCAGCTTCCCCCGCAGGCGCGCTGGCCTGATGGTGTTGAAGGCGCTGGAGAAGTCAAAGAACATGACCCTCACAGCGCTGCCGGCGATCTCCAGGTGGGTAAGGTTCATCTGGTACATGAACCTCTCACCATAGACACTGAGAGACATGGCCGGCCTTTGATAACCAAGTTAGCTGCACACGGGGGGGGGGGGGGGGGGGTGACAACCTGTTGAAAGTGGGGCTTGAACCCCCAACCTTAGGATCAGTGATCCAGCTCCTTTACCACCAGGCCACCACTGCCCCCATATCTTCTATAATAATGTCTAGAGATCTTTTATGTTTTCACTTCCTCATATACTGAGACCCATAATCCTACTAGGGTTGCAGCTGACTCTAGAGAAAGGCTGGTTACACCCTCAGCAGCTCCCCAGTCCAGCGCAGGGCCAACACATACAACCATTTACACTCACATTTGGAAACAGCTAATTAACATCATGTGGATGTTTTTGAACTGGAGGAGGAAAATGGAGTATGAAGAGGAAACCCAAGCAAGCACGAGGAGAACATGCAAACTCCATAAAGAAATACCCATACCAAGCCTGGGACTCGAACCCGTGGTACTTTTGCTGTGAGGCGGATGTCCCAGCCACGACGCTACCATGCGTACTATAATGATTATTTATCGTAAAATGCGAAATATATTAATAGATAAATTAAAACAAAAAAATTCACTTCTTCAAATCAAACCTTCCATTCATCCATTCATTATCAATACTATTCATCCATCAATTTTGGTAATGGCCAAGAGGTGGCGTACACCCTGAACATTACCAACCTATTACAGAGGTGATAAACTTCATGAAGGTTTTCTAATTTTATAAGAGGTTATCCGGTTATATATGACTTTGATTATCTTTCATCGTACACAGAGCTTATACAGGTTCCTGAAAAGGTTCTTTGGAACCATTCTACAGTACAATGCAGTGTGAAAACTTTTCAGTACACTGACCCAATCAAGAGAAAGGCAGGCCTGCTCTGAACCAGAATGGCACTGGAGTTTAAAGGTCAAAGGTGTTTGAAATGAACTCTGAGGATGTGTTATGAAGTGCACTAAGGACACGCCACATGATTTCTGGAGATGCATGGAAGCAGCCATCTTGGATATGAAGTGTAAATTAATAACAGCAGTTAAAATTCAATGTGGGCTTCGGAGTAGAGGCTGTAGGAGAGACGGCAGGCCTACATATAGACAAGACAACGACTAGTCTTAAGGTGCGCTCACACAATAACCATCATGATCAGTGTCAGCTGATTTTGTTCTATGTACAGTACTGACATCCATACACCAAATTTTTTTGACCACTCCCAAAATATTTCGCACTTTTTTTAGGTTTCCCTGAAAATTTCCTCCGATGTACTGTATATTCAATGTCTACAGATATTCCATGATTTTTTTTCCGACGGAATTGCGACACTCATCATCCAATCTGACTGGATATTTTGCAAAGATGAATGGGTGAAGATTTCAGTCTCCAGATGAGCAAACCTGTTAATGATGTTCTACAAAAGATTGAAGCTGTAATTCGATTCAGATAAATGTGCATTACAGAAGGTGTGAGGTTTGTATGCCAGGATTCTCCTGTTGTAGATCGAATCCCATACACTGTTTTGCATCACTTAGTGATGTCATGGTCATTGATGTCATCATGTTATAATATGGAAGATCTCATAGATTTTTTTTTGTCCTGTTTGTGGTCAATTTTATGATTGTGTGTGTGTGTGTGTGTGTGAAATAATTAGATAGGATCTTTACTGAAAAATAAAATTTTGCATACAGTACACTACAATTTTTGGTTTTCAAATATTAATCTGGTATACTACTACTACTGCTGCTGCTAATTAAAATAATAATAATAATAATAATAATAATAATAATAATAATAATATATTATAAGGCGGTCTAACACACTCGGAGGAAAAGCGCTATCCACCCCCCTCATACCAACGAGCTCACAGACGCCCATGATTGGCTGGCGATTGCTGTGACTGACAGGGAAGTGAGCGTAAGCTGTCCCTCCCTCCCATGAGAGCTTGGCCGGTAAACTCCCATGGATGGATATGGTATTAAAATGGGTTTCAACTTGCGATACCCGGGTTAACAGTTATGCAATTATCGTTGTTGCTGTTGTTGTTGTCAGCAGTAGTAGCAGTAGCAGTAGTAGTTTTAATAGTATAATTATTATTAAGATAATCCTTTACTGATCCCTAAAGGGAAAGTTCAAATGTTGCAGCAGAACAAGAGCATGAATAGCATACAGAAATTCAAGCAACAAGATAAATAGGTAATCTCAATGTACTTAAAAATAAAATAGAATAAAATGGAGGTAGATAAGAAAGTAGTGGCCTGGTGGTAAAGAGGCTGGATCACTGATTCTAAGGTTGGCGGTTCAAGCCCCTCTCTCAACAGGCTGTCACTGTCCCCCAGTGCAGTGCAGCTAACTGGGTTATCAAAGGCCTGCTGTGTCTCTCACTGTCTATGGTGAGAGGTGCATGTAAAAGAGCCATTGCTTTCAACAAGAGTAGCTGCATAGCCGTCAGCATGTTTCCGCCCTGTGATGGCCTGGCGAGCTGTCCAGGCTGTACTTTGCCCTTGTCTGGAGTTGGCTGGGCTGGGTGCCAGCCTCCCCGGGACCCTGATTAGGATTAAACAGTTACAGAAAATGAATGAATAGAGGAGGTAGACAGTTTTTAAACATGGAATATGTGTCGAGTGGAATAAATATTGGATTGTGAGGTGCTGTGTGCTGGTTCTCGTTGTCAATGCTGTAACAAACTTTGCCTTCCACGGTTGTTATACAGATATAATAATAATAATAATAATAATAATAATAATAATAAACACTACTACTACGACTACTACTACTAGTACTAATTATTATTATTATTATTATTATTATTTTGTTGTTGTTGTTGTTGTTGTTGCTGTTGTTAATATTT
Organism: Plotosus lineatus; assembly: GCA_024760905.1. Lineage (NCBI taxonomy): Eukaryota > Metazoa > Chordata > Actinopteri > Siluriformes > Plotosidae > Plotosus > Plotosus lineatus. Next base: position 28,788,395 of record CM045740.1, on the reverse strand, counting down.
TTGTTGTTGTTGTTAATATTTTTGTTATTAACAATTTGTTTGTTTATGATTCATGAAATAAATGAAAGAAAACTGGTAATACTCGTATTTGTTATTATTATTTTAGATACAACACCTATTTTATTACAAAAATGACGTCATAAATAGCATAAATAAAAAGCAGGGCTCTTTATCCATTCTTTGAACATTCATTTTTATAATAAACAAAAAGTGTGAGTGAAATAATAACTCCATGAATAAGAATTTAACAAATTAAACTTTTGTTTGCCTTTTCTTGTAACAAAAATAATAAAATTGTATGTAAATCATGCAAAATAAAATTTTAAATTGGGTGTTCAGAATATATATTTTTAAATGATTTATCCATTAAAATAATAATATTTACAATGTATGCTTATTAAAACGAATACATATTATACTGTCTAAATAATATAATGTTAGGCATTATAATATAACACTTAAAAACTAATAAGAAAAACAATTTTTGATTTCCGAAAAGACAAACCATGTCTGGGACTGTGACGACCTGCCTAGTAGGTGTGGTTTTCTTGACAATAGGCGTGGCCTACAGTCAACTTAATGGGCGTGACCGCTGTAGTGTAAATTCTTGCTCGAATGTTATGACAGAGCTCTCGCCATTTTCACCAGAACAGTGACCTATTTCTAAGGGATTTTTAAAAATTTATTCTTAAAAAAAAAAAAACGACTGCTTTAAAGACATCTGTGGATTTTCCGGAGGAGTGAACCATGGGAAACTGCCATACTGTCGGACCAAACGAAGCTTTAGTTATCTCAGGTATGAACTGACGGTTATTTCTTCTTCGCTGTTGCTTGAGCAGCGTCGTTAGCGCGTGCCAGTTTTACCTCAGCTCGGCGGGGGTACGATAGCAAGTCGTGTTAGCTTACAAACCTACCCGAACACTAGCGGACGCCACTTTTCTGATTATAGACCGAAGATTACACGCGTTATAACTACTTATAAATCATTTTTTTCCTTTTTATGTCAACAAAATGCTATGTTATATCAACTTTAGGGGTGTAAACATAGCGGCGCGCGCGCATTGGCTGCTAGCATGACAAACATATTGGTCAGGTTAATTTAAACATGTCTGAATTCCAAACGATTTATGGCTTTAAATGTACCTTTATACACCAGTTAACAGCATAATAAAGTAAACGCGACGATTGCAACGCCTTTCTAATCACATAATTTGCTTTCGTCACATTTTAAGGTATGTCTGAATATTTCCTCACAGGTTTTACTAGGTTTAGGTTCTTTGCCATGATCTTCTAATTAAATACTTAACGTTTTGTCAAAGGAATTCATATAAAACCTCACTGATTACTGCTTTGCCAGATATTGGATTAGCAGATATGACATTTGGATCAAGTGAGCGCATGATAATAATTGATCACGTGATATTCCAACCAATACTCGTTATACTGAAGGAAGTCGTGTGACTTAAAGAGAGTTCAAAGATTGCATAAAATCATCTCAGAGCTGAATGAAACTTCCTTTTACAATTTTCACTTGCAACTGCCTTTTTGCACAATGAGCTCTCAAAAATTTCCAGGGTACTGCAAATGCTCAGATTTTCTTAATTTATGAAATGTCAAGCTTTGGATACTATTCCTATAGCCCAAGCTTTCATCAGTCAAGTCATGCATCTTTTAAAACCGCCATTTTTCCTTGTATAAATAATTAAGTGCCTGAGCCTATATTTGTGGATAATTGCATGATGTCATCAGGAGGATCACAGCATCTTTACATTTATTTAAACGTAAAATAGTAGCAAACCTCAGTGTTCCATGCCAAGACAGGAAAACAAATAATAATACTGTATATCATTACATAAAACTCTGTCATAAAAGTTTAGTCAGTTTAGGATTAGGGTAGTTGTTGCATTTTGTACCTTCTCATATAGAGTTTTACCCAATTTAAGATTTTTGATAACTTTGCACCACATAACCAAGGATTGTTCCTTCTTGAACAAACAAAATTCTAAACATTAGAAGCAGAACTAATAGCCTAGTCCTAGTGTGTCTTAAATGCAAATTAAAATCATATTCACAAGATTATTCCTAATTTCTTTGGGGTTTTGAATTATATATGTGCGTATCTGTTGGTATTACCATATATATATATATATATATATATATATATATATAGTAATACTGTGTATGTATGTATATGTATGTTTTATATATATATACACTATATATACGATACACACATATATACATGTACATACACACACACTGTGTATACTATTTGTGTGTGTGTGTATATATATATATATATATATATATATATATATATAATATAAAAATATGTGGGTATGGGATTTATTACAAGAAATACTCTACATTAAAGTAAAACAACTTGTGCTATGAGCTACTGTTCATTGAGAGAATAAACACACAGGCACTTTTAGAAAGAACTTTCACCAAAGGTAGTTGGAGAATTTTGGGTAAAACCTGTATTCACTGGCTGTCATAATACTACATGCAGCAAAAAGTTCAGTCAGGGCCATGAATATCAGAGAGCACACAACTGTTGGAATGTTGCTTTTGTACACTACCAGAGTAGATTTTTTGAAAGAAAGCCGTCAAGATGTGATCGAAGCATGGACTTTCCACAATAATTCAAAGGAGTTTAACAAAATGGTGCATTAAACATTTACAGATTATATCCATTTTTTTCCAAGCCCCTCCATTTTCACAGGCTTGGAATAGTGTTGTGGCTGGGTATGGCATGGTACCTTGTTACTTTATGAAAAACTAATGAGATAAAAAGGCCTGGAGTTAATTAAATTTGCATTTGGTTGCTGTTTATTGGAACCTTCAAAATTGAGTTTAACGAAATGCTGAGGAAAGTAAAGGAATTAAAGTAATGGTTTGTCCTGGTGGCCTTGAAGAGGAAACAATTTTAAACCATTTTTTTGTAATTTCCTATTCGGCATTGCCTGACTTTTTGTAAGGTGAATTTGTGTAAGGTGGTGAATGTGGTTGTTTGGAAAGTGGGGTTGTTTAATTGATGATGGTGATGATGGCAATGGTTACTGCCAGAAGCATTTTCATTACTACTCATGTTTTCTCTAACCTGGTGCACCCTTACAGTATTTAATTACACAATGTCACATGGTCACCCTCATATTTAAACAAGGCATGACTTTCTTTTTTTTTTGTTGCATTACACAGAAGGTGTCTTTGTGCTAAATCACATGCATATTTTTAGATCTGTTTCCAATCACTTACCAAGAAAGTTTTTCCTTATCAGTAAGCTGAAGAAGGCCATTTTTGATAGGTGTTGTGACAGATGTGTCAATGTGAAGTCTATCATCAAGAGGTGCCTTTATGAATGTAAATACAGAAGGTTTAAGACAAGTTACCAGTGCCTGGCAACACACAAAAACCTTGATTGGACCTTTGCTAGAAAACATCTTTTAAAAAAAAAAAAAAGGAAACAGGGATCCCTCACTACTTCGTGCTTCAATTCATGTGGCTTCAGTGCATTGCGTTTATATATAAATATTCATCGAATTGAAAAATAAGGAAATTAAGGAAGAATAGGGGGGGAAATTTAAGGAAAATGCTGCAAAAACAAGACCAATTATGCAACAAAAAAACCCAACCCTAAACCAACACACATACAAAAAAATCTCCCATCAAAACTGGATTCATTCTTGCTTCTGTGTGTGCACGCACATCTGTGCATGTGTGTCGTCTTCTTCTCATGCAATACCATCTGTGTGTGTATTTATATTTTATTTACATCTTATGTTATTTTTTTAATGTTTAATTGTGATTATAAGCATCTATAGCATAGGATATGTATTTACTGATATTATATACACATACATGTACGTATACGTCAGTGTGGAGGGGGTGAACCTACTTCGTGGATTTCGATGGTTGCGTAGGGATCTCGGTCCCAATTAATCACTTAAAGTGAGGAATCTCTGTATTTAGTTCTGGAACAAATTGTCAGTCTTCAGATCTTGAAAAGGATTATACAAGATTAACTTGTGCCAGAATTATGGGAAACGAAGAATACGGAAAAACTTTGACTGATAATAGTAAAGCACGATGAAATCTGAAGTGTATAGAGCTATATTTTCTGTTCAGATTCAGTCAAATGCTGTACAACTGCTTGATATTCCATGTGGATAATAACCCAAAATAAACAAAGTAAGCCAATGCAAATAAAAATTCTTTTCACTTCCTGAAGGCCGAAAGACACACAAACAAGCAGCACGCATTTGGTGGTGGACGTGGTATCTAGACATCAGGTGGTCACTGATTTCAGAAAAAATTAGAATTTAAGGATTAGAGATATGTTTATTATTGTGTTGGATTCTCCAATTAGTTTTGGGACTGTGACATTGGAGAGATGATGGAGGAACAAAAGTTAAAGTGCTGAAATTCTATACTTTAATCACATCTCTTCGGCTTCTTTTCAAATTCAGTGTGGTAGTGTACCGAGACATGATAATGAAAGCTGTCTCACACTCCAAACGCTTATGGTCTCCAATATATATTTCCTCAAAGCAAAGTGTTTTATTAAATTTATAAACTTGCCTATATTTTCTTTAAAGAGCCAGTGTTGCATTCAACACTATAAAGATGAATTAAAGTTATGGATAAAACTCAGTCGGCAGTAGAAATAATTAAAATATGTGTATTCAGAATAGAATTTTGTGTGGAAACCCCTCCCCCTGTAATTTTCTTTATCTCATATGCTGTGTAGCAGTGAATAAAGGTCAGAATTGGTGGGCAAAAATATGGCATGGTAGGAAACACATGTTGAGTGCTGATCCATGTTTCTAAACCCATCCCTCCACTTTCATACACCTATATTAGTTTTCCTGTTTAAACAGCATTTCCTGTTGCTGAGGTTTGTTGTTTCTATTCACTTCAAGCTTTCAGGCATTCGCAAGCGGCTGAATTTTCTGTAACCTGTGTACATGTGTGAATCCTGCCTGTACTTTTTATAATTTTGACTGTACGTTTTAAAAATTGTAGTTATATCACTCATTAGAAGCCATGTGTCAAACTGTGTCATTTTTGAGACAATAAATGTGAAACAGGAAGCCGTTAAAAGGAGCTCGGCTCTGCCACATGGCTTTTTATCAGTGTTCACACGATATCCCTAGTGTGTGGTGGATTTTTTTTGTGTGTGTTTTTGTTTTTGCTTGTTTTTGTTTCAATCAGCTTTCAAAGGCAGATGGACAAGCAGGCAGGGTGGGGTTTCCCCGAAAGCATTGCCCCATCTTGTAAGATCGGGGTAATAACTTTATTTATTCAGGCAGTGTGGCTGTCTTTTTTGGAAAATCGGATCAGCTTTATAATATAAAGTTGGATGACCTTTTATGAAGCAGTAAATCACGTCTCAACATGCATCGCACTTAAAGGGTTCTGCTTGTCTTGTGGCCTACTGTAATCCTTATGAAGGCAAAATGAGGTAAAAAGTCACAGAACTGTGAAAGACCAACAGTTGTACTTTTTCCTTTGTGTGATTTCATAACAGGGAAATGTCTTAAAACTGTCCAATCTAGTTTTGCAGTGCCCAACCTACACATTCTTTACACATTCTGCAGAGGAGCACTACATTTTCCTCCTTATTCTTCTCAGAATTTAGACATAGTCAATTCCTACACCAGTTAGTTCTTTGCCACCATACATCATACACTGATCATACACTGGTTAGATTGAGACTGGATACCAATCGAGGAGGATTAACAGGTGCTTGTTATACTGTGAAAATGATAGCCAGGGCTGAGGGCATTATACTGTATTTTCGGGTTGTAAGTTCTCTTACTGCTCTTACTGCATCACAGGGAGACAGAATGGACTCTGATAAAGGTGCTACAGGTAGTGTCTGACTTACGACTGCATTTGGCTCTGACCAACAGGTTGTAAGTCAGTTTGGACGTCAGTCGGGTCTGTATATGTATTACTACTAGCTACTATTACTACTGTATACGGTAGCTTTCTACGAGTTTGTGTCAAAATTTTGTTTGCAGTCTTTTTACCTTTCTTTAGACATTAATATATGGAGGGGGACTAGTGTGTACATGTATTTTCAACCTTTAGAAAGAACATGGGGAAAGAGTCACTTTTAATGAATCGGTTCATGGTTCAAAGAATCAAGGGTGGACTCCAGAGCATCGGAGTCATTGTTTGGCTCAGACAATGAAAAGAGGAAGAGTACAGGACGAATATATACAGTATGTATGTACGGGTCCTTCTCAAAAAATTAGCATATTGTGATAAAGTTCATTATTTTCTGGAATGTACTGATAAAAATTAAACTTTCAGATATTTTAGATTCATTGCACACCAACTAAAATATTTCAGGTCTTTTATTGTTTTAATACTGATGATTTTGGTATACAGCTCATGAAAATCCAAAATTCCTATCTCAAAAAATTAGCATGTCATGAAAAGGTAGTCTAAACGAGCTATTAATCTAATCATCTGAATCAACCAATTAATTCAAAACACCTGCAAAAGATTCCTGAGGCTTTTAAAAACTCCCAGCCTGGTTCATTACTCAAAACGCAATCATGGGTAAGACTGCCGACCTGACTGCTGTCCAGAAGGCCATCACTGACACCCTCAAGCAAGAGGGTAAGACACAGAAAGAAATCTCTGAGCGAATAGGCAGTTCCAAGAGTGCGCAATTAAGGCACCTCAGTGGGACGTCTGTGGGAAGGAAAAAGTGAAGGAAGGGCCGATTCCAGACCTTGGGGGACCTGTGGAAGCAGTGGACTGAGTTTGGAGTGGAAACATCCAAAGCCACCGTGCACAGGCATGTGCAGGAAATGGGCTATAGGTGCCGCATTCCCCAGGTCGAGCTACTTTTGAACCAGAAACAGCGGCAGAAGCGCCTGACCTGGGCTACAGAGAAGCAGCACTGGACTGTTGCTCAGTGGTCCAAAGTACTTTTTTTGGATGAAAGCAAATTTTGCATGTCATTCGGAAATCAAGGTGCCAGAGTCTGGAGGAAGACTGGGGAGAAGGAAATGCCAAAATGCCTGAAGTCCAGTGTCAAGTACCCACAGACAGTGATGGTCTGGGGTGCCACGTCAGCTGCTGGTGTTGGTCCACTGTGTTTTATCAAGGGCAGGGTCAATGCAGCTAGCTATCAGGAGATTTTGGAGCACTTTTCATTTTTCAGCACGACCTGGCACCTGCTCACAGTGCCAAAACCACTGCTAAATGGTTTACTGACCATGGTATTATTGTGCTCAATTGGCCTGCCAATTCTCCTGACCTGAACCCCATAGAGAATCTTTGGGATAGAGAATCTTTGGGCCGCTATCGAAGCGTCCTGGGCCTCTGTAACACCTCAGCAGTGCCACAGGCTGGTTGCCTCCATGCCACGCCGCATTGAAGCGGTCATTTCTGCAAAAGGATTCCCGACCAAGTATTGAGTGTATAACTGAATATAATTATTTGAAGGTTGACTTTTGTTGTATTAAAAACACTTTTTTTTTTTTTTTTTTTTTTTTTTTTTTTTTTTTTTGGTCGGATGAAATATGCTGATTTTTTTTGAGATAGGGATTTTTGGTTTTTCTTTACTTTTTGCCAAAATTATCAATATTAAAGCAATTAAAGGCTTGAACTACTTCAGTTGTGTGTAATAAATCTAAAATATATGAAAGTATAATGTTTATCAGTACATTACAGAAAATAATGAACTTTATCACCATATGCTAATTTTTTGAGAAGGACCTGTATGTACGCACGTACGTGGTTTAGCCCATTCGATCCTCTCAAACAGGTTAGAATCAGCTCGGCCAGGCTAATGATATTCACATACATGATACCCCATAGAGAATCTGTGGGATATTGTAAAAGAGAAAGTTGAGAGACACCAGACCCAACACTGTGGATGAGCTTAAGGCCGCTATCGAAGCATCCTGGGCCTCCGTAACACCTCAGCAGTGCCACAGGCTGGTTGCCTCCATGCCATGCCACATTGAAGCGGTCATTTCTGCGAAAGGATTGAGTGCATAACGGAATATAATTATTTGAAGGTTGACTTTTGTTGTATTAAAAACACTTTTTTTTTTTTTTTTTTTTTTTTTTTTTTTTTATTGGTCGGATGAAATATGCTAATTTTTTTTAGATAGGGATTTTTGGTTTTTCTTTACTTTTTTGCCAAAATTATCAATATTAAAACAATTAAAGGCTTGAATTACGTCAGTTGTGTGTAATAAATCTAAAATATATAAAATATATGAAAGTCTAATGTTTATCAGTACATTAAGAAAATAATTAACTTTCTCACAATATGCTAATTTTTTGAGAAGGACCTGTATGTATGTATGTATGTATGTATGTATGTATGTATGTATGTACGCACGTGGTTTAGCCCATTTGATCCTCTCAAACAGGTTAGAATCAGCTCGGCCAGGCTAATGATATTCACATACATGATACCCAACTATATAAGCGATTTATTAATTTTTTTTTTTTTTTAAAGTCACGGATGATCGTAAAGTCGAACAGTCATAAGTTGTTCAGGTCGTAATTTCGACACTTCTTGTATATGTCTTGACAAACAAAAAGTCAGATGCCAGTGATTGGCTTGTGTCATTAGATGTGTTTACAGTGACAGTAGATTATGTACTTTTCATCCCTTCCACAGAGAAAGCACCAACTCTTTAACTGAAACCTCATCAGGATTTGAACTCTCAGTCTTATAGGAGCTCAGCCTTTTAACATTAGAATATTCTAGTTGGCCACAAACTGCAGTTAAGTTAATGATCGACATTGAGCATCCAGTGATGCACCAAATGACCTTGAAGTTCACTACAGCTATGTTGCTCAGTAAGCTTCTGCCATCCATGTTAAGATGGCGTCTGTGACTTGGGTATAACTTGTTGAATGTTGAACTTCATCTGCAATTATTCAAAAGTTGATAATCAAGTGAAATGATAAATACTGCATGTGCTATGGATTTTCTAGTTGCTTTGACACTGATGACAATATGTGGTCTATTCCTGCTCCTTTTGTGTTATTTCTTCTTGTTTTTACCCTTTTGCGACTCACTTTCTTAACATTTGTATTTCTGTCTCCTTTTATTGTTTTTCATTTGATTTTTGTCTTCATAATGTGCACTTACACATAGGTGGCTATCAGTCACCAGTCCAGTGGGTCTGTTTTCACCAGTACAAACGCAGGGGCACAGTGTTGTTTGCAGATGCTCTTATCAGTATTGATGAATCCCTAATTTGGAGTTACGTTCCCAGCAGAGGATCTAACTGGACTTTGAACTTGCTCCTGACAAATCTTAGGTCACAGCAAGGTCAGATGATTGAAATTGTTTCTTTGGTAAAATTTATTTGTGACAAATTTGTGTAGCAGAAGTTGCTGGTTTTTTTTATTATGATCACTGGCATTTGTTTGTCTATTTGTTCTCATCGGTTTATGTGTTAAATCCAGACTACGTACATGCAAGGATTTTCACCAAACTTGGCTAGGAAACTCTTAATCCCAGAGATTATTCTGTTTTAAAATGTCTCGGTCAGATTTCAAGGGCACAAATTTTGGAGGTAAATATTTCCCATGTTAAGATTTAAAACGTTTATGTCTGAGAAATATAGATGCAATGAGGGAGAGAGAGAGAGAGAGAGAGAGAGAGGATGCCCTCAATAAGCTTTGAAATTACATTATTCTTTTTGGTCAATGATGACGTTGAAAAGTCAAAATCAGGGTCACAGAACAACTTTGAAACAAGTGTGGACAAACATGTCATTATTATTTAGCCCTTACAGGAAACGAGGCCAGGCTTAAAAATTCTTTGTTGGTAATAACACCATAAAAAAAGATTCAACTGGGAGGGAGGAATTTTATTTATTTATTTTGTCTGTGCAGGCCACCTGGGATTCATGGGGAATTTTTTTCATACATCATGCTATATTATATATGTGATGTTGTAAACACAGTAGAATTAAATAAATCTTATATTTGAACTAAACATACTGAATATCAAAGTTAATTCTTTTAATGTAATCAGCAGAGTATCAAGGTTTCTTCAACATATCAACTTTTAATATTGGAGTCAGCATATTGTCAAAGTCAAATACCTTCTTCATGCTCCGTACTGTTGCTGGCGGTTTATAATTAACTTGTATTTGTTCGAAAACGTCAGCAAATGTGTTGTCCAATTTGAAACTCCTTAATTTATGTATTATTTTCACGTTAGGACCTTTTAATAGTGACAGAGAACAGTTTTTTTGCCTCATCATTGTCTCCCTCCATCATGCTTTCCGCCTTTGTTGTTAGTACAGTACTGGCCAATGAGAATCGCTGTTTCACCGAACTGGTGAAATTGACCAAGGTGCGGTTGATACTGATTTCGCTTTGGTCACTTTTTAGTACGTTGCACGATAGGAGACACACACATTTTTTCAACACAACCGGCGGATATACAGTCGGCCCCCTACTTACGAAATTAATCCGCTCCAGAGCCTTTTGCATAACGCGGGAGTCTTGTAAGTAGGGACTACCCCATAAACCCTTTAAAAATGATAAAAGTACACCAATTTTGTATGAAATGTGTTCAAAGTAAAAGAAAATTATTTATTAAACTATTTAAACATTTTATTAACATATTAAACCATTTCATTAACATTTATTAATTATGCCATTATTAAACATTTTTTATTAACACACACCCCCAAACCTATCTCTCTCTCTCTCTCTCACACACACACACACACACACACACACACACACACACACACAATACACACAATACAGTACGCATTAAACGCCCACAAGTAGGACGCCGGTACATTTTAAGACGTGAAATTCAAAGCACATTCCCTGCTTGACAGATTGGAGGTCGAAACTCAACTTTAACTTCATTCCTTGAGGGATCGGAGGTCCACATTTATTAAACAACTTAAAAAAACTAAACTCTCTCTCTCTCTCTCACACACACACACACACACACACAAAACACGGGCCACGCCCACACTCAACGCGCACCTGACGGAACAATTCTATTTAAATGTTTAAATGGACGGGATGTTTTATTTAAAGCGGAATTACACCTGTTTGAAAGATAAGAGGTCCTCATTCAATGTTAACTTGCTTATTTGTGAGATCGGAGGTCTTCTCCCACAGAGCACTCTTTTAATACGTGCTGAAATAATTTCCTCCGTCACTGTATTTCCGCTTTAGGGTCTCCTTTTGGTTCAATATCCTCCCGATTGTAGAGGGGTTTTGGCGATAACGAAATATAACGCTGCATGATCAATCTCAAAACAAGCCAATAGTCAACTCTCCTTCACGCGTGTGACATACAGGAAGTATGGGTCACGGTCGCTGCGTCATCCCTCCAAGCTAATGGGCGGCCAGCGGGGCGGGATGTTGGGAGATAGCCAATGAGAGAGCAACTCACACATCGTGTGAAATTTTGATTGGCGTGTTTGAAGTTTGAATGGCACATCTGGTGCTTTTCGTAAGAGGAGGTTGTTTTCGTATCCCGGGGACGAAAACTTAGGAAAATGTTTTTCGTAACCCGGAATTTTCGTACCCAGGGGGTTTCGTAAGTAGGGGGCCGACTGTATTTTTGTGTCTGTGAATGCTCAGGTGAGGTTTTTATGTACAATTTCGGCCCAGCCGGCCATCTTACCACCAACAAAGATATTTTTAAGGCTGGCCCTATATATGGATCTATTTATTGTAAGGCGAGCATGTGGATATTTGAATCCAGTACCCGTTACAGGGTCTATTTGCATTGTACATTTATTCTATGTGCTGGCGGAGGTTCCTTACATTCTGGAAGTGCCTCTCTAGTTTCCAATGACATGTTGCCCGGGTAACACTTGAGGGAAAGAGAAAAACCCGGGCTCCTCACAAACAGGAGGACGGTGCAGAGCCTGGAGTTTTCCTTTACCTGCTTTTAAAGTGAAAACATCCGACATGTTTTGATACCGGAAGATGAATAAGAATGAACCCGTGGAGAGCGAAAAAAAATACAGTCCTTAGAAATCTTGGACAGTGTGAGTGATAACTAACATGTAAAAGTGCAAAGAATGAGGATTTCTGGCACCTTTTACATGTTCCGAAATAAAGTTTCTGGAAAAATAATGACGAGAAGGCAACCGTTTTGCTCACTTGTGGTGATTTTACTTTCAGGGCCCGATCTTACACCCGTAAAAAGTGGCATCGAGGGCATCTTAAGTGTCTTTGCTGGTTTGAGGCTGACACGGTTGTGTCTTCCCCACCCTGCTTTTGCATTGTTTCAATGGCATGGTCATATGTGTCTATTTGAGCACTGACTGGTGTGTTGGTCTTAGAATGAGGTCTAGTTTGGTGCATTGCCTTGCTGCAGCAGCAAAATGTGATTGACCAACAGAAAGTTTGTGTGTAGTCAGTGATGCAGAATTCATAAAATGGTACCAAGACCTTCCATAGGTAGGTGCACAACATGTATACACTCATACAATGTATGTCTTCCTTTCTGCTTTTTCCCTTTTCTCGGGAGTCGCCACAGCGAATCATCTGATTCGCACGTTTGATTTGGCGGAGGTTTTTACGTCGGATGCCCTTCCTGTCACAACCCTTTTTAGCAAGGGACAGAAACACGCTGACGACTTTGCAGCCTACTCTTTACGAAAGTCAGCAATGGTTCTTTTACATGCCTCTCACCATAGACAGTGAGAGACATGGCCTGCCTTTGATAACCCATTTAGCTGCACTGGGGGGGACAGTGACAACCCTGTGGAGAGTGGGACTCGAACCCCCAACCTTTGGATCAGCGATCTAGCGCCCTATACCACTAGACCACCACTGCCCCCAACACTCATACAATGTATACACTCTGCTTATTACATGCACTCAGATATAGAGCAGTGAACAAACATACAAAAAATCTATACATATGAAAAGATTGTGGTGAAAAATCATCCTTGTGTGTATAAAGATATTTGAAAAGATGAGAATGATAGGGTTGTGGTTCTATCAACCGTTTGCGGACTTTCACTTCAGGCAGGAGCAGGTCCGTTTCTTCTGTAGGAAAGTGGGCGGTTTTGTTTGTTTGTTTTTATTTCCTCTTTTTGGTAGATCCGCCATTATGTACTAAAATACCACACTTTCATTTATTTTTTGCATTTGAAGCCGGCTTGTGTGTAGCAGTTACTCATTTCAGAATGCTGGCAACAAAATTTCTTGTAGTCGTCCCTCCCTAGTCACGTTGTGATCCTTAGTCTTGTATTGTTGTGCCAGATTCAGTAATCTTTCAGTTGTACAAGCATGGAACTGGTTCTGGATGAAGCACTGAGACTGTGCTGGTGGAAAGATGCTATCAAAAGACAATATTTGTTTGTAATTGGGGCATCCTTGATTACTACTTGCTGAGTGATCATTTGTATTCGCATATACCCGGCTCACATTACAGAGCTCCCAAGTGGCACTTGTAAAAGTCAGCAGGTCTGGTAATAAAATATATAAACATCACTGAATATCATCATAGTATAATAATACCATGAATGGGTGATATCACGTTATTTTAATTTATATAAACTACAAAAATGTAAATCGGCTGCTCGCATGATTATTGATGAGTGCTGTACAGAATATTCTTTTCTTTGAATTTTTTAAATTCTACTTTCCTGTCAGTAAACTTTTACCTGACTGTGTAAATTATAATAACATGGTATGGAGTGTTTCTGTGAATAATAAATAGTCAGAACATATATATATCATAAACCCCCACCACCACCACCACCACCACACACACACACACACACCCGACCGCCATGCAATGCAAGCCGCCCTCTTCTTTTTGAACTGCAGCGCCAAGTGTATTTTTGGAGATGATCGCTGTGAGTGACAGGGAGTGAGCGTATGCCATCCCTCCCGCACGTGAGAGCTTGATCAGTTAACTCCCATGGACTCCCGGCCACAGGTAGCTGTGGCATTAACCTGGATTCTAACTTAAGATCTCTGGGTTAATAGTCACGCACCTTGTCGATGCTTATGTCAGAATTTTTATTAGTTGTGAGATATTATATATCTGTGCAGGGGTACCAAAGTATTAAATGTATATTTTAATGTATATTAATTGCTCTATATGAATATAGGTAGGCTTCTAAACAAAATACTCGCAGATAACCTCGAAATAATCATTCTAGAAGTGTGTGAGTGGTGTTGAGAAGCTCCTCTCTCCTCACTCAAAATGTTAGACATAACGAGGTGGAAATAATATCAACTGACTGATAATACTGATAATAGTGGAACTATTTCATGGTCCAGCATGCTGTTAATAAGTCAACAAGGGGTTGACTGCATTTGCAGTCAGATCCGGTTTGTAATGGTTCATACATGTGCATTCAGTCACTGTGCCCAGGACCATACATTGCCAGAAAGGATAAAATGAATCCTGGGATTCAAAGTTCCATTTAATGACAGTATGGCTCTTTAAGTGTCTGTGTGGCCTCACGTCAGCACTCGGACAACTGGGAATATCGCTGTCAAAGCTCTGCTATAAGTGTGTTTCTGTCTGAAGGGATGTGTGTGTGTGTGTGTGTGTGTGTGTGTGTGTGTTGAGTGCGAGCCAAATAGATAGTGAGGTTAGTTGGAATGTTGATCCACACTAAAAGTAAATCTTAAAGCCTTGAGTTCTAAAATATCTATTCTGTACAGAGTCATATGACCATGGTGCAGTTTTATATTACGAAACTCCATATAAGCTTAAATGTTCTGTTAAAGATTACCAGCTTTGCATAAACACTGTCTTGACATACCACGTGTGGTAATATTTAACTATCATTAAATTCCATGTAAAAATTGCCTGAGATCTGTATTAAACTGCTACAGCATTTTAAGCACATAATATTGAAATATGTAAACATGTTTTTTTTTTAAAAATTGTTCAATTTGTGCCACTGGTTAGTTTGACTTTTGCATGCAGATAACAGACTGGAAATGAAGGAGGCACACACAACTGTAATCGCATATACAAACAACTGATCTGAAGCGCTAACTGTGCCGTTTTACAGTGACTCGAGCTGCCATGTGATATTAAGATATTTAGACTGATTCCTAATAGGGAAAATTCTCTGAACTGAAGCGCAGTGTAGTGTTTCGTAGCTCCTGCAGGCTGTAATGCGCTCTAACACCTGCTTGTTTTTCTCTCTGAAGACGTCTTTGGATAATACTGTATATATCAGCAGTTTAATTTAGTGAATTTCTCCATTGTGAGATTAATAAAGCTGTATCTTATCTTAATGAAGCAACTTTAAAATTACATTTATTTACCTTGAAAAGTAAAGAACAATCCTTTTTAGAAGTTTTGTGAGAATTGGTTTAATTTTATCAAAAGAAGAGTTTGTGGAGAGAGGGCAGTCCTGGAGTAATGACATCAGAATAAAAACTGATTCACCCAGACTCCCCTGATTTGGTGGTGCATCGTCAGATTCTTACAAGACAAAATCATTGGAAATGTCCCTGTGTACGCAGAGTTAACTGATCTGAATGACTTGGCGTGTTATTCACCTGAGTTTAAATATTCATCCTGATCACGATCTGAGCTCCATATTTTATAAGGTTATCTATCAAAGGAATAATATTTATGCACAACATATTGGTACACACGCAATGCTTTTGTGAAGATGTGCACTGAGGATTACTGTATACAGAGATCCCTCACTACTTCTCGCTTCAATTCATGTGGCTTCAGTGCATCACTTTTTTTTTTTTTTTTTTTTTAATATTAATTGGATTAAAAAGTAAGGAAATTAAGGAAGAATAGGGGAAAAGGTTAAGGAAAATGCCACAAAACATGGCAAATTATGCAAAAAAAACCCAACCCTAAACAAACACACACACACACAAAAAAAAAAACCCAACCCAAAACCTCTCATCAAAACTACTTACATTTGCACTCAATCCCTTTAACCTTCTGAGTTCCAGCAAGGCGATGCTTCCTTTGCAAGCCAACCACGTTTGATCTTTTTTCCTCTGCATGCGTGTGCATGTCTGTATGTGTGTGTATTTATATTTTATTTACATCTTATGCATTATTTTTAAAATTTTTAATTGTTATAAGCATGTATAGCATTGAATATGTATTTATTGATATTATATACACACATACATGTACGTATACATCGGGGGTGGGGTGGGGTTAATCTTCGTGGAATTCGGTGGTCGTGTGGGGATCTCGGTCCCAATTTACGACGGAAAGTGGGGGATCCCTATACACCCGTTAGTTGACAATGTTAAATTCATTAGCAAACAGAAACTTTAATCTGCAGTTCAGTCCTGGAAGGGTTTATGTTCCGTTTTATTTGTTTTAAAAGTAAGTGGTGAGTTTAAGGATAAAAATTAAGTGCCCAATATTCAGAGTAGTAAAATTTTAATTTCCAAAGGAAAAAAAGCCCCAAATATATATTTTAACACAAATAGATCACTGGGATCCTGATGCTCCTGCTAATATTTGTGATGGGTCCTTTTGAATAAAGGTCAGAAGTGATCGAGTCCTGTAATGTACGGTATTGATTGACTCAACATTGTTTAAGGCAGCCCAGTTGGATATAAATGAAGTTTAGCATGTTTAAGCTTAGGGGCAGTGGTGGTCTAGTGGTATAGGGTGCTGGATCGCTGATCCAAAGGTTGGGGGTTCGAGTCCCACTCTCCACAAGGTTGTCACTGTCCCCCCCCAGTGCAGCTAACTGGGTTATCAAAGGCGGGCCATGTCTGTCACTGTCTATGGTGAGAGGCATGTAAAAGAACCATTGCTGACTTTCGTAAAGAGTAGCTGCAAAGCCGTCAGCGTGTTTCTGTCCCTTGCTAAAGGGGTTGTGACAGGAAGGGCATCCGACGTAAAAACCTCTGCCAAATCAAATGTGCAAATCAGATGATTCGCTGTGGCGACTCCCGAGTAAAAGGGAAAAAGCCGAAAGGAAGACGGACAGCATGTTTAAGCTTCGATGTCATTCCCAATGGTAAACTAGTATAAGTACAAACTGCCTGAACCCAATTTCGTTCATGTGCCAGACCTCAGAAGTTTGCTCTAAAAACCAACACGTGTTTTAGATAAAAACTTATTTCTGTCACTTATCCTGGCTCTTCTCAACTTCCTGCAGATAAAATTTTAGCTAATTTATATCCATGTTTTTGGTTTAAGAATTTGTGAGAAGATCTCTTTGGTGATATATTATGTCCAGCCCCGAATCAGTATTCTCATTTTAATATCATCGTAAACAGGCAGTGATCCCTGTGACACTGTATAGCTTCTTCTACTCTTCACAAAGTGAACGTTTGATGGCATTGTTTCCAGACAGCTGCAATCTCTTTAGCTCTTTACCTTTTGCACATTTGTGGTATTGCTTGTGGTTCTACTTGTGATCTTTGGAAGCCTGAACGCTTATTTGTGGTTATAGATGTTGTGAGAACAGATTCCAGTAAGAAGGTGGGAAACTGGGCGGATCGAGAAAGTGGTTTCAGTGCTCGGGGCTTTCCTGTTCATTAATCTATATACATAAACATCTGTTCTTCCTACATCCACATACAACAGCTGCAAAACTAAAATCTGTGTTTTAGTAGAGAACGAGTTGTGCTGTAGTTTATATTCTGACTCATGCTATGATTTCTATTATCGTGGAGTCGTCAACTTTTTTTCACTGATTTGAATGTGTACGATGATGAGATACGATTTTCAGTTTTGAACAATTGTCTAACTTGTCCCTGATTTGTTGCCGTAGGTGGTTGCTGTGGCTCTGATAAGAAGAATTACACAGTTGGAGGATGGGTGTGGGCATGGTGGCTCCTCACAGACATTCAAAAGTAAGGGTGATCCATTTTCTTTTTTTTTTTTCGTGCGTGTGTGTGTGTGTTTTTGTGTGTATACGTACACATACAGGCATATGTGTATGTCTTCCTTTTAAATGTAACTCCTAAATGAA
Organism: Plotosus lineatus; assembly: GCA_024760905.1. Classification (NCBI taxonomy): domain Eukaryota; kingdom Metazoa; phylum Chordata; class Actinopteri; order Siluriformes; family Plotosidae; genus Plotosus; species Plotosus lineatus. The sequence goes on along the minus strand of CM045740.1, from coordinate 28,770,462 downwards.
TGTACGTTTACTGATTAATGCATTCACTTGTCACAATTTCTTTCACTGCTTCCAAGAAATCGATTAAATTAATCAGTGGAGATGATTAAATTACTATTACCTGTAGGGTAGATAATATAAGGAACTTTCAATTAGTTCCATTTTGAACATCATGATAAATCCATCGTATCGTATATTAGCAGGATTATATTCTTGCACTGTTCAGTGCCGACAAAATTGCTGGGTCGAATGAAGCCACATGTCATCATCAGAAAGTCAACACATTATTTAGGAAGAAAGTGGTTCTTTCCATCTTCTGGAAAGGGTCTGTAGCGGTGCTCAGAGTTTGACAACACATCCATCAGTTCGTTAAGAGGCCGTCTACATCACAATATATAACAAATAGTGTGTTTTTTGCATATGTGTGCACACACAGTTCCATTTTTATCTCATTACTCTTACCCACAGACTCGCATGTGCACTTAGTGCAGTGTGTGGAAAAACAAACTCTCAATTTTGGTCCCTTGAAGTTCATCTCTGTTCCTTTCCAAGTAAATAGAGCAGCCTTCTAGTTCTACTAATGCAAAATCTATTTTGAATATAGCACGGTAATTCAGTAAAAAAACAAATGTACTGAAATATATTCTGTTATAAATATTAATAATAATAATAGTAATAATCATGATGCCAACTACACTACCCATCAAAAAAATAATGTTGCACACAGGAATATGTTGTTGTTCCACCTTCAACCTTGCATGCAGCACGTAATCATCATACAACAAATTTAACGTTCATTAAACTTAATCATTGCAACATTTATTTCCACCAGTGTCAGGTTCATTTCTCACCAATGTCTTGAATTGATGAGGAAAATACTGAACCACTCCATGGTCTTCTCCAGCATGTCTCGAAATCTTTCATTAGGGTTAAGTGGGATGCCAATACATATGTGTAAATGATTTCTCATGCTCCCTGAACTATTCTTTCACTATTTGAGTGCCCATTTTATATCCGTGCCATCAGGGCAGAAAAAGTCCATTGATGTGATAAACTGCCCATTTAGTACATTCAGCTCATCAGCTGCTTCATTTTCCTGCCACATTAATGTTGATGAGCCTCGACCGGACCAACCGGAACGACAATGCCATGGAGATTACATGCTGTGATCAATGCTAAATGCAAATATCAGTGTTTTTTATTATTTATTTATTTTTATTTTTAAGCTGGGCAGTGAATTTTGATCCTAACCTGCTGTGATAATGATGCATTGTTTTTAATCAAATGTCATGTGACATGATTACTGTCTCTAATTTCATAATGTTTGTTTTCTGTCTCTGATAGTTCTCTTAATATCATCCTCTGTATGCAACCTGCTAACCTGCTTTTCTCTGTGTTCAATCTTGTCTTTGGCTAAGGCGCATTTACTGGGATCCTAAGCTTGCTGCTCGGTTAAAGAGCGCTTTGTGCAAAGGGGCACTGTGCCAAAAATACTCTGGTGTGTGCGTGTGAGCATGGATGGAGTCTGTTGTTGGTAACGGCAAGGCATGTGTGGAATTCCATACTAGATACTTGTGGGACTTCCCCCCATATATAAATCCCATTAATTTCCCAGAAGATGCAGCTGCTCCTGCGCGACCGATGAAGGCGTGCATGTTTCTGGCTTGTGTAAAGCTGAGCTAATTCCTGGTTGTGAGGTCATGGTGATGTTCGAGAGTTCTTTCTCCCCTCCATCTTCCTGCCAGGAAACACTGCAATCTGCCTAGTGGCTGCTGTTAGTGTCATGCTAATCTAATTTGATGAAATGGAGGAGAAGGAGAAGCAGAGGCACTGTTTGTGTTTTCAGCGTAGCAGATGTGCACAGATGAGGGTTTCATATACATCCAAGTAAATTATATTTTAATCAAGGTCATGCCTAATGGATCAGGACATGCTTCCTGGACTGCAGATGTAGCCAGATGATGTCTTACTGAACTGCCTTGCAAAGCCTTGAAGGATGGCTTGATAGCATGCAGCGCTGTCATGTGATCATTCTTCCGATCACAAAAGAGAGCTGGCAGATGAGAAATCTGGGGTGGGGTGAAATTCGACACTGCTGCGGCCATTACCGGTAATAATCTTCGGTTTTTGTTGTTGTGAAGATGTGATTCCTCAGAGGAGGCATCATAAAGAGCAAATCCAGTGAATATAACAAATATAATGTTGAATTTTTCTGTCTTATTTTGATCTCATCTGAATATTCTAACTTATTTCCAAAATAAAAAGTTTAATATTTACCTTGGTTTTCATTTCTGTAAGTAAATACATTCAAACAGATTGGTGTTCAGTCCTTCAGATAATTATAAACATCAGTCAGCAACCAGATGCAGTTTCTAAGTTTAACAAAAAATATCCAAAGCCTTTTTTTAGGCATCTTGTATAAGACGAGCATAATAAATAAATAAAACTTCGGTAAGCTTTAAATTCCATTATTACAGCACACAAATACAAACCGCACCAGTACAAAGAAACAGCCTGGGTTATTGTAGACTACATTTAACTGAAACTCGTAACTTGGAATATTTTACTTCTGACTGGGGAGGAAAAAACAAACAAACAAAAAAAGTCAAGTTCAGCATGTGACATTGAATCAAGATGGCTGTTTACAGTAAACAAAAGCATTTGTGTTACTATAAGCCACGGGGAAACAGCGCAGTTTGATTGGCCTACTGCCTCTGGAATAAAAATAATAATAATAATCTGCATGCTTAATATGCTCGAACTAAACCGAGAGACATTTACTGTTTGTTACAGAAACCTTTTCATAATCGTATTTTTCTTTGTTTTTCTTGTTTCCATGCATTCAAGATTGGAGTGTGAGTAACTTGTTTCTGTTTAGTGTGCACTGCCCTCCATATCGATTTCCTAATCTTACGCGTTTAGCCGTACAGCATTTGCGTCTGCTATAAGCATTCAAAGCTCACCTGACCTGCCTCTGTAATGGTAAAATTCTGTGTATTGGACGTCACTGGATTAAATTAAATTGTCACAACTGCTTAAATTATGAAATATTCTTGGACACTGACAGAAACTTGCTACCGGTAAAACTGCCTTACTTTTTAGTCTCCAAAGGTCATCAAGCCGAGGAGAAATTTTAACAAATATTCACCTATAAAAATATGTCAAAATGTTGTCCTGTCTGTCATGCAATTTTTGAAATACTCTCTGACCACAAGTATAATTTGTTAAACCGAAATAAAAATGTTTGCGAGCCTACTGGTAAACACTACTTGCATGCTGAGGAAACACCAATATGCTACATTTATTTGCAGTGTTATAGGGAAATTAGTTTCCAAATATCCTGGTGGTGGCAAATAAAAAGTAAAAATATTGTGAGATGCGCCACTCAAGGGACTGTTTATGTTTTTATCTTCTAAGACAAGACAGCCTTCTTTAAATTACTCTCTTTAAGAGAATTAATAAGTCGTTCATCCCGTCCACTGATAGCTTGAGTGAGCTGTATATTGCTGATTCCCAACACTAGTTTCTGATTCCCCGGTGATGTTCCAGGTGTTTAACCACCAAAGTGACAGATGATGTTTGAGCAAAAGGGTTCGAAGTGTAGCTGGATTTGCTCTTTCAACGAGACCCACACCATTTTGCAGTGGTCTGGCTCTAACCTTTGACTAACTCCTGATACCCAGAACATGGCTTTGTTTATAACACTCTGCTGTCCTGTTACCCCTTTTCCCCTTTTTCCTCTCCGCTCACCTGCCTGCAAAGAATTTCTCTGGAAATAATAACCGTCCTGTGTCACTGTGAGAATATCGAAACGTCGGAGGGCGTCCCCCTGGATGTGACCGGGGTGGCTCAGGTAATCCGATCCAGTCCAAGTAAACAATCATGCTTTTAAAAAAAAAGACAAACAAAAAAAAAAAAAACAGACAAACACAAAGCCACTGGACTGAAAAACAAAAGCAGGGCAGCTGGAGGCAAAATAAACAGTGGCAGCAGAAAGCTGGTATGAAAAAGTGTTTTCACATGCATATGTTTTCTGCTTCCCCTGGTCTGGGCACACACAAACACATTACTTGCGCACTGCTGATTTTATGGTTTTCTTCTGTAGTGAAGGGGAAAGAGAGTCAGCTGTCATCAACACACTCTTGGCTTTTGTACACCGTCTTGCATTAAAAAAAATCCATGTGCACTGACTGAAAGGAAAATCTCGAACATCTGATATCCATTCTTTATTTTTATTGATCACTAACGTCAGGTTGCAGAGATGAATTCGAACATCTTACAGTTAATAGTCTGTGCACACGGATCACATGACTGGAGTGAGTGCTCTTTTTTTGTTGTTGTTTTGTACATTTTTTTCATGTCCTCCATCATCTGTTGTTCTTCCCGTCTCTCTTCCTGTCCTTCCTCCCTTGCTTTCCATAGACCATCAGCCCAATCTTTTTGGTTTGTTCTTTCCTTTTTTGCGTCTCCCGCAGGATAACACTAGAGATTATGACCCTGCAGCCCAAGTGTGACGATGTTGAGACAGCGGAAGGGGTAGCGCTTACAGTCACAGGGGTGGCACAGGTAAACCCAGAGCACCTCCTCTTTTTAACAGGCTTCCCCCTCACCCCACCCACCCCAGCCCTGTTTTGCCCTTCAACCGACCCGGGTTTTCTAGCTCTAGTGCCAGACATATTTACTCAGGCTGATAGCTTTCATGTTTGGTTTCTGATTGTGCAGTTGATCAGTGACTGATGCTTTCGGAATGTATTGGCCGGATGAATAAAGAGCGAATTGGAGGTTTAATTATTTTAAAAGCCTTTCCAAGCATGCAGCCGTTGTGGCCTGAATCATAAATGTGCATTATTCTGATTAATGATCAGTACATACAGTTGATTTAATGATGATTAGAACTCTAAAGGTGAACCAAACCCTAAAATTCTGATCAGTAACCCAACCTCACCTGAAATTGAGGTTAGACTTTAGACTGGATCTCACAGTGTGGTCTACATGCTTTATTAATGAGTTCAAGGATGCAGAAAATCAGGACTCTTGAAAATCAACTCTGAGGACAAGGAAAAGGGGCAACCTATGCATCACTGATTTACGTTTATTCATTTTATATTTAATTTATTCCCTTTAGTTTTTCTTGATGTCTTGGCGCATGCTGATTTATTCCAGTGGTAGTTTTGCTGTACTTTATTTCTGTAGCCACTCACTCAACAGACACCCAGCCCATTCCTGTTCAACCAAATTTGCATTTCATTTGATTGTTAGAGAAATTAGACTGTCGAAGCAACCTAGACCTTAAAATTCAACAAGTGCTTCCTGCGTGAACATCTTTTTTGACTGTAGCATGTAACCTCTTCCTGCTGTTGTTGCTATCTGCTTTCCAACTCTGAAAATTTACTTCAGAGAATAATGTGCTAGTTATAACAATCAAGATGATATTCGTAAATATAGCTGAAAGAAATTATGGGGTCGAAGCAGTACAGTATGTGATATGAGTGCCAATATTAAATGGTTTTTAATGCTAGCTTGAGATCATGACCAAATGTAGTGATGATGCAACTCTGCTGTAACTGTATGGTAATTTTAAAAATAGTTCGAGATAAGAACGATGCTGTTGCTAATAGTAATTAAAAGAAGAAAGGAATAATCTCTCTGTGTTTGGACCCCCACGACATATGGATGGATAGTAAGAAGGAAAGATGTAAATCAATGTCAGTCAATGTTACCTATTTCTGTTTGAGGTAGTTTATCCTGATGCATCAACAGTTATTGGTTGTTGATATTACTGATAGTATGAATACATAGTAGGTTATACTGGCGATGAGTTCTTAGTAATCGGTTCAGTCACATTTACGTGAAAGTTCAGTGAACTTGTGACTTGTTTAGCAAATGCATTTGCCTTCATTCCTGTTCCTCTCCCCATTTTTTCCTGAGATTCTGTAATGTTGTGAAAGGGAGAGGCCACAATGCACAGAAAGGAAACGAGGAAAGGCATATCAACATACACACAAACTTCCTAACATACCTTCAGCATGACTTGGAACTAGGGCTGAAAACGCTTGCGCCACAACCTACCCGTTTTCAATAACAGAGCAGTCCCAGTTCTTTTCTTTATGTAGCTTTGTATCATGTGTGCCATTTCAGTTGCACCTCAGGACTCGACTATGAGCTAATTAATATATAGATTTATATTTATCCTGTTTCTTCTCCCAATAAAAATCTCCAGTGATCCTGGAACAGAGAGACAAGCCCAGCTAAAAAAAAATTCTCTCTCACATTTCTTTGACTTCATTTTGCCCTTTCATTTGTTTACTCCTCCCTGTGAGAATGATTGTGTTTGTACATGAAAGGGGTGGAGGGTTGTATGTACAGATGCATGAAGCTGTGATTTGAATGTCTCTCAGTCATGCTCCCTCTGTAGGCTAGAACTGGTAGTGTATGTTTCACACCCAGGTTTCACTGGTTGTAACCCAGACCAATGATTGTACTGTAGTTGTTTTCAGAAGAACCGAAATGACTCCCATTCAGATATTCTGGAGGGAACAATGATGTATTCTGACTTCAATTCTATTTACAATCTAATTTATACCACCTGATCATGATTCAACCTGATTTATATGAATCTATTTAATCAGGAAAACTGACATCTCAACACTGTGTGTTATATGGGAGTCATTTGGGACGATATATGTGAGCTTGCATGATGTTTGTTTCACCCACATTGGCACCATCTGTTGAGCACTAAAAATTTATTTTTAGTGGCTGCCCACACCTTTTCACATTCATCTTGGTGTAAGTGTACGGCTGCATGATGCTGATCTGAGGCCGCCAAGCTGTGCGACGGCTTTCGTAATTGCAGACTGGCTCAACTGGTCCCAGATCAGCACAAAAGAAAAAGTCTTGCCTGAAGCCAGCAGTTTTGTTAGCAAAAACTAATTTTGATGTGTCAGTCTGAAGAACCAGCTCACTCTCTCCCCATTTCACAGCAGTCGAACTCAGTATTTTAAATTGTCATAAAAGATTAAAGAAGGAATTCAGTTTATAAGACAACATTGTAATGGGTTATCTGTTTATACACTGTTTTTTTTTTTTTGAGTACACTCCAGTGTTTTCAAGCAAACATAAAATGTGTGTGATTTACCATCAACAAAGGTGTTTAGCATTTCCTGTACTGAGAAAATACGAGGTCAAAGGGCAGTTGTTGAAACGGTCTGTTAAATGCTTTTAATGAAACCTTCAGTTAGGTGTACAAGCAAACCTCGGTTCTCGAATGCTTTAGATGTCAAACAAATCGGAATTCGACCAAAAAATTCAGAATTTTTTTTGTCCCAGAAGTCCAACAAAATTTGGAGCTGAACGCGAAACAAGCACGAGAAAAGTCGAGAAAAAATGAGATCGAGAGGGAGGGGAAATGTCCAGAAGTTGTTGAGCTGTATCACCTTGATAAAGCTAAAGCTGGCAGCTCTGTAAACACCTTTAACAATGAGGTTATGAGCTACTTCTGTATGGTTTTGAAAAGAAGGCAGAAACAAGTCATGTTAGAAATGTTCTTCAAAAAAAGAAAGGAACATCCTGAAGAAGAGTCATCCATGCAAAGCGGTAGCAAGAGGAAAAAAAAACACCTTTGGCTGATTTACCCGAAGCTGCTATGGAAGGGAATCCTCCTCTTCTCTCCCTCTACAATATTTACGTATGCCAACTGCTCACCACCACAAAGGTAAAAATTCTTATCTTTATTGTTGTTATACTTTAACTGTATTGTGGTTTTTATTTTAGTGTTCTGTATTCAATAATTTTTCACTTAATTTGTGGACGTATGGTGCGAGTTTCGTTACTGTAAACTTTTGTTCAAAAGACGACGGAACAGATTAAGACCATTTACATTATTTGTACTGTAATGGGAAAAATATATTCGGAATTCGAATAAATCGCTATTCGAACAGCCTTCCGGAATGAATTGTGGTCGGAAACCGAGGTTTGCTTGTATTCATAAGCTCTGACACGAAGGTCTCGTGTAGACGATTGATCCGTGAGAACCATGGCTGGGATTACTGTGGCTATTCTGGCGGATTTTGAGGAGGTACACAAGCAGAAATCGAAAGCTCAAAGAATTTTTTGTTTTATATTATAATGTCTCATAACAGTTAATCAGAAATAATGGGAGAAAAGAAAGAACATGATTCTCATTTATTAAGATCCTGTCATTGATTCAAGTTACAGTATTTTAAACATCGTGATGTTTACACAGTTTTGCACTAAAACAGCCAAAGTTACTTTTCCATACATCAGTTGAATTAAAAAAATGTGAAAATGCTTATTACACCCCATTTTCTTATTTAATTGTGTATATAGTTTGTCTATTTTTTTTTTAGTTATTTATCTGCATGATGTATTAAATTTCACTCCTAAAAGTGGGGGGAAAAACAACATTTTTCCACTTGTGAAAATGGCCAATTTGGCAGATCCGTCGACTTTTGAAAGTAAATCAGCCACTATTTCTTTAATATTGCGCCATTAACATCGGGTCTGAACTATTACTTAATTTAAAGCATTTACTTTTCATCAACTGACCCCCAGTGCACTAACTGGGTTATCAAAGGCCGGCCATGTCTCTCACTGTCTATGGTGAGAGGTTCATGTAAGAGAACCATTGCTGACTTTTGCAAAGAGGAGCTGCAAAGCCATGAGTGTGTTTCTGTCCCTTGCTAAAGGGTTGTGTCAGGAAGGGTATCCGACGTAAAAACCGATGCCAAATCAAAAAATGCGACTCATTCGCTGTGGCAACTCCTGAGAAAAAAGGGAAAAAGCCGAAAGCGAATCTCACTTTTTAATCAACTGAATTTAATCAATTAACAAGTTTATTTCCTGACTTCTATGAATTAAAAAAAAGAAAAGTTTTCACAACCAAATGGGCAAATAAAGCTTCTGACAGTTTTTAACTTTACTGTTGATATAAAATATTTATGATTTAAATTTAACTGTATTTTATCAGCATTTTAAAACTTGGAATGACCAGAACGGGGCAAAACACTTCCTAAAACATGTTCAAATGGGGATCAGGGCAGTTTTTTTTAAAAAATCAATCAATGAAAAAAAGTTATTTTCCTTTCGTCACAGCCTGGACAATCAAAATGTCATTTTAAAAAAATGCTCTGGTAAGCATCCCATAGTAATATATCCCATAATAATATTCATGCAGCATTAAGCCGGGCTCCGCGCTGTTGATTTCCCCAAAGAAGTTTCACATCGAATTATTTTATCTTCTACGATTTTTTCATTTATATGAAAATGACATGATTTCGCATTAATTTAGCCATTCTGTAATCTGAATCCAAAGTTTAAATTGGTATTTTAAACACTTCCAGTGGTGGGATGGGCATAATTATGTGAAAATCCAGCAGAAGAAACGATCGAGCCGTCTGTCTGTATTGCAACACGATTCTGATCGATGCGAAACTGCGTGAATCATCAGAACCCATCATGGTTTAAGCCTCCATCCAGCAATAGTTCAGCAATTCATGCCATCAGAAGGTGGGTACAGCCTGTTTTTAATTGTTCATAATTGATTAAATATGCCAGTTATACACACAAAACATGGACATGTTGTATGTTAAACACTTAACTTGCTTTTACACAAAAATAATGAAAAAGCATCTCATCGGTGCTGCTCAGCACTTGTACACGTCCGTGACAGCAACCTGTGGGGTACCAACTTAAATACAATCACAGCTATATAACCATGCAATGTACTGCATTGTATAGATGTGGCTGAAGTGAACTTGCTAGTCGACACAAAAGAGCACATGAAATATTATTATCCTTATATATCAATATCAGCTGCTGTTCAGGGACACTGGACACCAGTGGGCCGTCAAACAACTCGGTAATCCCAGTCACATTTATAATGCCTTCTAGGTATTCACTGGAGCACTGAGGTCCAAAAACCTCTTTGAATATAGATGTGCCTTGTAGGTATTCTCCCTAAAAGTTAAAGAGCAAACATTTGATTTTTTATTCAAAGCACAACTGCTTTAAGAAGAGTTTCCCTTTGTCCTAGTTAAGGCAGCCCCTGACTGCACAAACAATATAAATGTTCCATGAATTCGTGACTATTAATGGTAGCTGTGAAATATTAAATAGCACTCTCGGTTGATTCTGTGATGAATACAGAGTGCTCAGATGATATAGATAACCAGAAGTCATGCACGAAAACTCTGCACAAGGCCATTAGAGCATGAATAAAACTTTGGGTAGCAGTAGGTTCTTGCAACACCCATTATTACCATGGGCCATGGCACAGTACCAGGTATGATGGTGTAGAAGCTGTCAGGTGGACATGTGCCTGAATTTCATGCTGACTTTCAAGATACTAATGAAAATGCACCTGGAAGTCACATGACTGGCAAATTCTACCTTTGTGTGAAAAGGTGATTGTACTCATTCCAGCTGTTCTCTGGCATCAGTTTACACAACATGAGTGTACAGTATTCATCAAGGAGTGCATTAAAAGGTACAGTGTGTATGATGTAGTGGTGTCCGAAGGCACTTTCACATTTCCCCCCCCCCAAATAATTTCTAAATGATAAAATTTGAGACCTCATTCCTCTAAATCGATCAAGGAATAACCGGGATATGGATGATCATAGGTCTTAATGCAGCGGGGGGGCACAAACCAGTGTCTCTCCATCACGCCGGTTCCAAGCCTGGATAAATGCAGAGGGTTGCGTCAGGAAGGGCATCTGGTGTAAACCAAATGGCAAATAAAATATGCGAGTCACAACAAAGAATGTCATACCGGATTGGTCGAGGCCCGGGTTAACAACGACCGCCATCAGTGCTGTTAACCAACAGGGTGCTGGTGGAAATTGGACTACTGTTGGTCGAAGAAGGAGAGGCGGGAGGTGTGTCCGTAGGCAGAGAGAGAAGAGGAAAGGCATGAGTCTAGGACTGAAAGTAGTCCTATGTTGAATGTTGGAACTATGGCAGGAAAAGGTTGAGAGCTGGCTGACATGATGCAGAGGGGGAAGGTGGATATACTCTGTGTTCAGGAGACCAGGTGGAAAGGTAGCAAGGCTAGAAGCTTAGGAGCAGAGGTGAAGTGAAGAAGGCAAAGGCAGAGCAGAAAAAGTGGTGGAAGTTGAAAAAGGAAGAGTGTCAGATTGTCTTCAAGGAGGAGTTGAAACAGGCTTTGGGTGGTCAGGAAGTGCTTCCAGATGACTGGACAATTACAGCTAATGTGATCAGGGAGACAGGTAGGAGAATACTTGGTGTGTCATCTGGAAGGAGAGGAAATAAGACTTGGTGGTGGAATGAGGAAGTGCAGGAGTGTGTACAAAGGAAGAGGTTAGCTAAGAAGAAGTGGGACACCGAGAGGACCGAAGAGAGTAAACAGGAGTACAGGGAGACACAGCGTAAGGCGAAGGTAGCGGTGTCAAAGGCCAAACAGAGGGCGTATGATGACTTGTATGATAGGTTGGAAAGTAAAGAGGGAGAAAATGATTTATACAGGTTGGCACAGCAGAGAAATAGAGATGGGAAGGATGTGCAGCAAGTTATAGTGATTAAGGACAGAGAGGGAAATGTATTGACTGGGGCAGTGGTGGTCTAGTGGTATAGGGCGCTGGATCGCTGATCCCAAGGTTGGGGGTTCGAGTCCCACTCTCCACAAGGTTGTCACTGTCCCCCCCAGTGCAGCTAACTGGGTTATCAAAGGCGGGCCATGTCTCTCACTGTCTATGGTGAGAGGCATGTAAAAGAACCATTGCTGACTTTCGTAAAGAGTGGGCTGCAAAGTCGTCAGCGTGTTTCTGTCCCTTGCGAAAAAGGGTTGTGACAGGATGGGCATCCGACGTAAAAACCTCTGCCAAATCAAATGTGCGAATCAGATGATTCGCTGTGGCGACTCCCGAGTATAAAGGGAATAAGCCAAAAGGAAGACAGACAGGGAAATGTATTGACTGATGACAGAAGTGTGCTGGGAAGATGGAAGGAGTACTTTGAAGAGCTGATGAATGAGGAAAACGAGAGAGAAAAAAAAAAGAGTAGAAGAGATGACCGTTGAGGACCAGGAAATAGCAAAGATTAGTAAGGGTGAAGTGAGGAGGGCATTGAAGAGGATGAAGAATGGAAAGGCAGTTGGTCCTGATGACATACCAGTGGAGGTATGGAAGTGTTGAGGAGAGGTAGCAGTAGATTTCCTGACAAGAACATTCAACAAGGTCTTAGAGAGTGAGAGGATGCCAGAGGAATAGAGACGTGTGATGGTGCCCATTTTTAAGAACAAGGGAGACGTGCAGAGTTGTGGCAACTACAGAGGGATAAAGTTAATGAGCCATATGATGAAGTTATGGGAAAGAAAAGTGGAAGCTAGACTAAGGGCAGAGGCCAGCATTTGTGAACAACAGTTTGGTTTCATTACAAGAAAGAGCACCACAGATGCAGTGTTTGCCTTCAGGATGTTAATAGAGAAGTACAGAGAAGGTCAGAAGGAGATGCATTGTGCCTTTGTGGATCTGGAGAAAGCATATGACAGGGTGCTGAGAGAGGAACTGTGGTATTGCCTGAGGAAGTCTGAAGTATGTTAGAGTGGTGCAGGACATGTACGAGAGATGTAAGACAGTGGTGAGGTGTGCTGTCGGTGTGACAGAAGAGTTCAAGGTGGAGGTAGGACTGCATCAAGGGTCAGCTCTGAACCCCTTCTTGTTTGCTATGGTGTTGAACAGGCTGACAGACGAGGTTAGACAAGATTCCCCATGGACTATGATGTTTGCAGATGACATTGTGATCTGTAGTGAGAGCAGTGAACAAGTGCAGGAAAATCTAGAGAGGTGGAGGTATGCCCTGGAAAGGAGGGGAATGAAGATTAGCCTCAGTAAGACAGAATACATGTATATGAATGACAAGGACCCAAGAGGAACGGTGAGGTTGCAGGGAGCAGAGATAAGAAAGGTGGAGGATTTTAAGTACTTAGGCTCAACAATCCGGAGCAATGGCGTGTGTGGAAAAGAGGTGAAGTGTGTGCAGGCAGGTTGGAATGGTTGGAGAAAAGTGTCCGGTGTGAATCAGCAAGAATGAAAGGAAAAGTGTACAAGACGATGTTGAGGCCAGCGATGTTGTATGGTTTAGAAACAGTGGCCCTGGGGAAAAGACAGGAGGCAGAGCTGGAGGTAGCAGAGATGAAAATGTTGAGGTTCTCTTTGGGAGTAACGAGGATGGATAGGATCAGGAATGAGCACATAAGAGGGACAGCACATGTAAAAGGTTTTGGATAGAAAGTCAGAGAGGCTAGATTGAGATGGTTTGGACATGTACAGAGGAGGGATAGTGAGTATATTGGTAGTAGGATGCTGAGGTTGGAAGTACCAGGCAGAAGGCCTAGAGGAAGACCAAAGAGACGATTCATGGATGTGGTGAAGGAGGATATGAAGGTAGTGTAATAGAAGATGCTTAGAAGAATAGGGTGAGATGGAGGCGGATGATTTGCTGTGGCGACCCCTGAAAGGAAAAGAAGAAGATCATAGGTCTTGTTAAACGAGGCCTTCATGCCAATGTAAATACAATCTGCTTGTAAAATCTTTACAGATAAAAGTCTGTAATGGAAATATTTTTATATAATTTTGCCTTAGTTTCATATTTAAACCAAAAGTGTCCGGTGATATTTTCATGAATTTTCGTTCGGGACCAGGTCACTCACTGTCGTGGCGGCGCCAGATCCAGTATTGCTGCTCCATCAACCAAAATAACATGGAGCGAGTCCCCGAGCCGTGTTTTTAAGCACCAGTCCAAATCTCCCATTGAAATTTTGATGTCATTGGAGCGGGGCCAAGAAACAGGTGAATCAAGGTTTTTTTTCCAAGTTCCTACATTTTAGTGGTGAGGTTCCATATTGCAACCAACGTACATTTAATTCCTGTCAAGGCACGTATGGTTCTGAGCTGCTGTAGGAACATGCTGGTGTAAGACGGCAGTCTCCATTAGACTGGACCACCCAAGTGAAGTCTCTCTCTCTTTTTGTTTGTTTGTTTGTTTTCTCTGTTTATGTTCTCTATTGATGCGTTCTACTTCACTGCTTCAGAGGTGTCAAGCTCATTTTGACTGAGGGCCACACCTCTCAATCTTGAGGTCATCCAGAGCAAAACAATCACTCTTCAAAAAGGGTGGCCATATTATTTGTTTACTTTTTGTTCTTGTTTCCATTATTCGACCTTTTGTCCTGATGGTGCTTGACAGTATCAAGCTAACGTTCAGTTTTTCCTGAATCATAAATGGCTAATTCATTCATTTCCTAAGCCATTTAATTCTAATTAGGGTCACGGGGAGGCTGGTGCCCATCTCGGCCAACTCTGGGTGAGGGTGGGTTACACCTGGACAGCTAGCAGGTCTTAATGATTAACTGTTTACTTGAAATAGATTGGCTCCAGCTAGTGGATGGATGATGAATTGCATTTCATGGTAATAGTTGATGCAAAGAAAGTACTGTATATCATATACAGGGAGTCCTCGGTGTACGACACTGATCCGTTTTTAAGACGCGGTGTAACCCGATTTTCAGTGTAAGTCGGAACACAACATAAAATATACTGAAAAGTACTGTACGTACAGTGCTATAATAAAATGTAACAGTTAATGACAAAGTATTAAAAAAAGAGAAAACAATTGCTTACCACAAGAATGAAATACAGTAAGGGAGGGAGAGACAGGCTTATTGTGCTGGAGAAGCTGGGGCAGGTGAGCCTGGAGTAGTAGATGCAGTTGAGGTAGAGGGTACAGGATCTGTTACAGGCCTCTCTACCTTCTTAAAATACTGCTCCAGGTTAGACTGGACAGAGAGCAACCTCTTCTCATCCAAGATCTCCTTGTAGCACTGCATCAAATCCATGATGCCTCTGTAAACCCGAGTGAACCTTTCCAAGTTGGGATCCTGAACCTCAAAAGTTGCCAACACTTGCTGCATCTCGCGTGCCGGAAACTAGTTCGCGTTTGTTTACGTGACTGCTTAAGACGTAATGACGCAAAATATTATTTTTTATATTTTTATGGGGGCGCGTTTGTAACCATGAAACGACGTAAGTCAGGACCGGCGTAAACCGAGGACTCCCTGTACAGCATTCTGAAAGCTCTCAAGAAGCACATGAAGAATTAGAGGGCTGGATTTGGCCTGCGGGCCTCGAGTTTGCCACCTGTGTGCTCTACTTTTTCAACAAACTTTTACCCGCACCTCTGAATTGGAAGAACTATTTCGTAGCTATTACTATTACGTAGCATAACTATTTGTTGGTTAAAATGCTCTGAAAGGTGCATAAAGTTGTTCAGGAAGCCAAATAGGACTCAGTCCCTGTTTTTATGATGTCCATGTTGTTTTTTCCTTAATTTGCATTATTTTGTTAAAGGATTTTTCAAAATTCAGCAACTGCCCTTGGGCCTGAATTATAAGTTTGTTTCATTGAAAGGGGTTTTCTGTTGTTCTTCAGTACAGCGAAACATCAGTTGTTAGCCATGACCAGTTTTAAATGCAGATGTTCTGAGGACATAACTACAGTTACACCTCACACAGTTCACAATTTGGCTAAATATGAAGGAGTGGACTTCATAGAACCCAAGTATTTCAGATGTTTGTTAGTGCAGTTCTCTGTTCTGTCAGCCTGTATTATTATTATTAATAACTGTGTGTGTGTAAATAAAAATATGTCCTTGTCTATTTTTCCAAATGTGTGTGTGCTTGTACACAATGCTTTCAGGTCAAGGTAATGACAGACCCTGAGCTACTGTCACTTGCCTGTGAACAGTTCCTGGGTAAAGCAGTGGTGGAAATTAAGGGTGTCATCCTGCAGACACTGGAGGGTCATCTGCGCTCCATTCTGGGTAATGTCAGGCCTGAGTGTGAATACTGTATTATTTGTCACGCAATCATATTGAGACCAACATCCATACAGTATATTGAAAGGAATATAACATGGTGCACTTTGGTTTAAGAGTGAATCCAACTGTTTGTATCTTGTAATATCATCCAAGAAAAGATATTGATCAGGATTTCTACGGTCATCCTTCTTTTTTCCTTTTTTTCATCTGCCCTGTGATGAACGTGAAAATACAGTCATCTTGACTGATGTTAGCCATGTGGTTTTATAGGCACTCTAACAGTGGAGCAGATTTACCAGGACCGAGATCAGTTTGCCGCCTTGGTGAGAGAGGTGGCAGCCCCTGATGTGGGTAGAATGGGTATTGAGATTCTCAGCTTCACTATTAAGGTGAGCACTTTGTAACCAGGTAGATGTGGAGCAGTGCGTTATAAGAATGCAGCTGAAACTGGAGATAAAATACAACCGGAATTAGAATAGAATACAGTTTGTTGACAGGCAAAAAGCAGTAGAGATACACAAAAACATTGCTTCGTATACATTTCAGAGATTTGATATCGCCTGTAAACGCACCTATAGTGAGGGGCTTTCAGTTTGCTTAAGACGCTTTATTAACAACTTCTGGAGAACTATTAATGGACAATCAGAGTATAACATTCATGGAGAATTTAGATGTTTTGTCTGCACAGTGCATTATATACTAGTGCATGGTATTGATTTTTGGTGTGTGTGTGTGTGTGTGTGTGTGTGTGTGTGTGTGTGTGATCTGTCATAATAGGATGTCTATGATAAAGTGGATTATCTGAGCTCATTGGGAAAGACCCAGACAGCAGCTGTACAGAGAGATGCAGACATTGGAGTAGCAGAGGCAGAGAGAGATGCAGGAATCAGGGTGTGTACATGGGAGTTTAAATCAATTGGTTTACATTGATTTTGTCTGTTCTTCTGCTAACCTTTTCTCCATCTCCTTCACATCAGGAAGCTGAATGCAAGAAGGAAATGATGGATGTTAAGTTCCTGGCAGACACTAAAATGGCTGACTCGAAGCGAGAGCTGGAGATGCAGAAAGCTGCTTTTAACCAGGAAGTGAACACAAAGGTACCAATGCAGAGCATGAGGTTATTTTTTATTAAGCTGTCTAACCGGAACTATCAGAAGTGGCACTTGTGCTATGCATAACCGGAACTATTCAAAATTGTGTGTCTAACTGTGAAGTAACCTGGAAGAATGTATCCCAGACAAAGTTATTGAGAGATGCTCCGAAGTGGCACATTGACATGGTGTGTGGCTGTTAACCCAGGGACCACAGGTTCGAATATAGGTTAATGTCTCAGCCACCCGTGACCATGAGTCCATGGGAGCTAATTCGCTGAGCTATCACAGGAGGAAAGGACAGCGTACGTTCATTTCCCGGTCACTCGCAGCGATTGCTAGTCAATCATAGCCGTCTGTGACCTCATTCGTACAAGGAGTGGATAGCGCTTTCTCTTTGATTGTGCAAGACTACAACCAAATACGCATGCACAGCGATTTGAAAAGAGGTGGGTGGCTAACATGATTTTGCCCCTCCCTGGTCAGTGGTGGTCATGTGATCGGGAAGGTAATAGCTGATGGGTGGGAATCGAAATACCTAATCTAAAAAAACTCAAAAGAATTGTATATCTGTATAAAAAGCTAAAAACAAAACAAGGAAGGTGTTCTGCCTAAGCAGTCGGGTTGTTTGGCCTTCGGGATGTTTACTGTGGAGCCATGGAATTCTGTGGCTTTTCCAGATGGAGTGAGATTGGAATCTTCAGCACTGCGGTGCCTGGAGACTGTAATATTTAAAGTGCAAGCATTATCTAAAGTGCACCCATTCCCTCTCCTCCTCGCTCTCAGAAAGCCGAGGCTCAGCTGGCATACGAGCTGCAGGCTGCTAAGGAGCAGCAAAAGATCCGTTTAGAGGAGATTGAGATCGAAGTGGTGCAGAGAAAGAAGCAGATCACCATTGAGGAGAAAGAAATCCTCAGGACGGACAAAGAGCTCATTGCCACGGTCAAGCGGCCTGCAGAGGCCGAAGCTTACAAGATGCAGCAGTATGCTGAAGGTCAAAAGTATGTAGAAATTGAGGTAGAATTTTAGAAAGATCAGTTAAATGAAGGTATTGTAATGAAGAGAGAATAAGAGTGCACATTTTCTTCACAGGGTGAAGCGGGTGCTGACAGCACAGGCTGAAGCAGAGAAGATCAGGAAGATTGGAGAAGCTGAAGCAGCTTCTATTGAAGCTGTGGGTAAAGCCGAAGCAGAGAAGATGAAGCTTAAAGCTGAAGCTTACCAACAGTACGGAGATGCTGCGAAAACAGCGCTGGTTCTCGAGTCGCTGCCCAAGGTATTGATGAATACCACTCACCACTAAACCGCCAATTTGTACTACTAGGGTTGCGGCCCATGCTGGGCAAAGGATGGATAGGGGGGGGAAAAAACAGTAATAGCCATTTTGTTTAGTTTAATATCAAACTGATTAACTAACCAGTGAGTTGTCCTCTTACAGATTGCTGGAAAGGTGGCGGCTCCCTTGAGCAGGACCAAAGAGATTGTCATTCTGAGTGGCGAGAATAGCCGTGTGACTGGTGAAGTGAATCGTCTGTTGGCTGAGCTCCCGGTTACAGTTAACGCTCTCACAGGAGTCGACCTATCAAAGGTACAACACATTGATCTCACAGGATATGATGAAACTGGGGGGAGGAAATTAAGCTATTAGTGTGTGTGTGTGTGTGTGTGTGTGCGTGCATGCACCACTAACCTGATCAGTGTTTTCGGGAGAGATGATATTCCTACTTGGGAAATAATGTACTATCAGCTGTAGTAGAGTAATAGAACCCAACAGACATGACATGCTGCTGCTGATTCTGTGTAATTGAATCACTAATTGAAAGGGGCGTGTTCAAAATAATAGCAGGTGGAGTTTGATTAGTGACGTCATTCATTCTTTGAAAAACAGATGCCAATTATTGTCTTTATTTAAGGAAGGAAAGCAGCAAGCATTGTCCCTGCTGGTTATAGAACATTTCTCTCTAAAATTCTGTAGCCCTTGATTAGAAAGTTGATTGGAGAGGAGAAAACATAAAATGCAGACAATGAGAGGCTGCTCAGATAAAGTGATCAAACGCTTGAAAATGGCAACAAAAACCTGAAAGACGTGGAAGAAAGTGAAAAACTATCATTCGAGTGGATCCAAGAAGAGCCACAATGGCAAGAACTCAGCCAACAATCAACTATAGGAAGATCAAAGAAAGTCTAAAGTGACCTGTGAGTCCTGTTACAATCAGAAGACGCCTATGTGAAGACGAGTTATCGGCATGAAGCCCCATAAATCCCAATGTTGAAAAAAAAGACGTGCTGAAGAGGTTATAATTTGCCAAAGAACACATTGACTGGCCTAAAGAGAAACGGAGCAACATTTTGTGGACTGATGAAAGTGAGATTGTTCTTTTTGGGTCTAGTAGCCCCCTAGACAACCCCCAGACACGGAATTCAAGCCACAGTACACTGAAGACAGCGAAGCCAGGTGGCGCAAGCATCATGATATGGGGATGTTTCTCATACTATGGTGTCGGAAATATTTATCACATCCCAGGGATCATGGACCAGTTTGAATCCATCAGAATACTTGAAGAAGTCGTGCTGTCTTCAGCTGAAGAGGAAATGCCCTGGAAATGGGTTCCAACAAGACAACGACCCCAAACACACCAGTAAACGGGCAGCACCTTGGTTCCAGACCAACAAGATTGATGTTATGGAGCAGCAGCCTGATACCTGGACCTTCATCCAATAGAAAACTTGTGGGGTGACATCATAAATGCATCTTCTGAGGAAAAAGCAGGAAATACAGAAGAACTGTGGAATGTAGTCCAATCATTCTGTGATTCAAAGCAAAACAAAACTTTAAATAATTTTTCAGTTTATACAGTGAATGTTTGAGTTTCTAAAGAAGAAATGCAGACACTGATTTTTTTTTAATGGTCTAATATTCACTTTTCTTCAATTTCTGTATAACACAAATTTAATATTTTTCTTCATGTTTTGATTTGGAAAAGAATGTGTCATGTTCCCAATGTATCAGTGTCTCTGGAAATAAACGCTATTAGAATGATCACTTTTTTGAACGTGTGTGTGTGTGTGTGTGTGTGTGTGTGTTTTTTCTGTTTGCAGATGCCTTTGCTGCAGAAAATGGCCAGTGCTCAGGCATGAAGATTCTTCACCTCTGTGGCCCTTTAGTCTCAGTTTAAACACTCTTTAAATGCCTTACCAAGATATTCAGTCCTGGCTAAAACGGAGGTATTATTTTATCCCTTGGTGCCATTAATATGTAGGACCAGCCTGTGCCCAATGTTCCGAAACTTTATGTTCCTGTGGTATTCATCTTTACTGGTGATTTTCTGTTGGGTTCCCCCCCCCCCCCCCCTTTCCTTAATACCACCTAAATGTTGACGTATTGAATCAGTCCTTGCATTTGCAACTTAAAATCATCAACAGAGAATCAAATGCATGAGGAAAAGCATCTGGGTTCATTTTTCAACTTAATTTTTTACCCTACAGAATTTAGGCAGCGGTTAATAGAGGTAATGTAGGTATGTAGAAAGTAAAAATTTTTAAACATTTGTGCAGTTTACATTTGAAAAAGGGATTAACCTCAGCTGTTACACTAACATCTGGTAAACAAAACTGCATCAGGTTCATTCAGGTGTGAAAACACCATTAAATTTTTTGATTTTATTTTTCTAAATTATGCATTTTAAAAGTGCATCTTCAGTTTACTATACAACCGATACATCACTGTAACTAAAATGCAATCTTATACATACGTGTGCGTCCATGATGGTCTCGTATTAGGAGGAAACAATCCAAATACTATAACAGTGAGTGAATTCTGTGTGAAATATGTGATATTTTGGTGTAACTTGAGCTCACATATTTGTATAAGAAATACGTACTTGTTTAATTGTAGTTTTAGGAAATAAAAAATAATCACCAAATGTGTCTACTGCCTAAATTAGCTTTAGATAAAGTCCATCCACCTGCAATTTATTCGGTGTAAGAAACTTAAAACTTTTTTACATTTGTCGATGCTTTGTGTAGTGTTAAGCACGTCACTGTTCTTTCAGTTCATTTTAAGGTTAATGTCGGAGTTGCACGAGGCTCAGACACGGACATCGCGTATGAAATAGGAGTGACGTGTCGCTACTTACTGCAAAATGATTATCATACATGTTTTATCCGTGTTCATAAAACATGACTGTTGCTTGTGTGTGTTGCTTGTGTGTGTTGCTTTAGTTGTCCAGTTGGTTTACTGTGGAAATATGTTGAGAAACGGAGCATTCTGTGCAGGAAATTGAAAATATTTAAAATCACTCCAAATACTGTTGTGAAATTTAGAGGAAAAAACATAAGAATGCAGTAATGTAGATGTTTGTTCTCTCAGACCGAGTGGATCCCATTCTCAGCGTGATTTATTCTTTTCTTCGTTCAATAAATACCGGACGCAGATAGTCAGTGTTTCGAGGCCTAATGACTAATGTATTTTATTATGTGGTCAAATTGTCTTTTAAATTTCTGTACCTTAATTGTTCTGCAAATACTTGGCTGTTCGAAATGAGCTCTAAAAAGAAAATGTTTGGACTGGTACCATGCTTTGGTTTTAAAGCAATGAGAATTCTAAATCAATAAATATAAATTGACCCGTTCGGCCGTATGCCGGAAAGCATGTACATTGTTTCTGTTCTCCTGGAAAGTGTTTTGAAATCTCATCAATTTAAACATTCAGCCGTTATTTTATCCACCTATGTCAGGTATTTTAGCCTTTTTTTTATTTTTCTAATGAAAGCTAACAAAATGTGTACAAATATATGCGAAATATAGCTGTATCTGCAATGAATTAGATGCTGTAGAAAATGCAACAAGGACTATGCAATATTTTGTGATAATCAGCATGATGTCTTGTTGAACACAATTTTCAGTTGCGGCTCTGCCTTCAGCTTCCTTTAAAACGCGTGACGTATCTTGATTAAGTCGTGCTAAGCCATATCTCAGTGCTGAGATAAATGTGAAATGCCTTTTGCGACTGTATACCTATACCTCACATCTATAAACATTTCAAATAACAAATTATGTAGAAATTCCTCTAATACTTAATGAGAATAAAATGCTTGCCAGAAATCTGCACTGTTTTTGTCTTCATGTAAAAGACTAGCACACACACAGCAGCCATGTGAATACTATTGAAGCCTCAAGGATTCTTTGTTTATAATCATTGCCAGCAGGCTGGGGGTTTAAGCCTCAGCACCACCAAGCTGCCACTGTTGGGTTGTTTGGTATGTATGGCCCTAAACCAGGAGATTCCTAACCATGACCCTCGAGGACCCCCAGTCCTGCACATTTTAGTGCTTTTTTTCCCTCCTCACTCACCCATTTCACGTCAGGAAAAACAAATTTATGGGGTGAGTATGTTACATAAGTTCATCTGGAAGTACAAGCAAACCTCGGTTTCCGACCACAATTTGTTCCAGAAGGCTGTTCAAATAGCCATTTGGTCGAATTCCGGCTCTATTTTCCCCATTACAAATAATGTAAATGGTCTTGATCCATTCCGTCGTCTTTTGAACAGAAGTTAACAGTACCATAGGTCTGCAAAGTAAGTGAAAAGTGATTGAATCCAGTACACTAAAATAAAAATCACATTAAGAACAATAAAGATAAGAATTTTTACCTTTGTGGTGGTGAGCAGTTGGTATACGTAAATGTTGGAGAGGGAGCGAGGCGGAGGATCCCCTTCCATAGCAGCTTCAGGTGAATCAGCCAAAGGTGTGTTTTTTCTCTTGCTACTGCTTTCTATGGATGACTCTTCAGGATGTTCCTTTCTTTTCTTGAAGAACATTTCTAACTTGGCTTGTTTCGCCGCCTTTTCAAAATCTTACGGAAGTGGCTCCTGACCTCATCGTTAAAAGTGTTCACAGCGCTGCCAGCTTTAGCTTTAACAGGGTGATACAGCTCAACAAGTTCCGGAAAGCGTGCATTTCCCCTCCCTCTCGGTCTCGACTTTTCTCGTGCTTGTTTCGCGTTCGGCTTCCAAATTTTGTTTGACTTCTGGGACAAAAAAAAATTCTGAATTTTTTGGTCCAATTTGTTTGACGTCTGAAGTGTTCAAGAACCGAGGTTTGCTTGTATCAAGTACGAGTATGTTTCATTATTAAAAAAAAAAAAACCTTGAATTATGAAACATTTGATTTAATACTTGATTCAAGTAACAGTTTAAAAACTCCCAGGTGCAGTATATTCACATCTTGCAAAATGTTCAGAGGACAAATGTTGACGTTTTATCTGAGTCCGTCTTTATTTCCCAGCAGAACTTTCTCCAGCATATTCCCCCAGTCGTGACAATGCCACTGATGGCTCGGCGCTCGTCTGCCCCGTGTTGCCACTGAATGCAGGCCACACTGTCGCATTGCCAGCATATTGTTCAGTGCAAAATGCCACACCGCAGTCCTGGGCAGCTGGAAAAATCAAGGTGTTGGATTCTCTATTTGATTCTGAGGCTGTCTGCTCGAGTTGGGGATTAATTTGTGAATCCTTGCCAACCGCTCGTGCTCGGATTGTGTTAAAAATGACAGACAGGGGTTTTTTGGATTTGAATCCAGGCTCCTTAAAGATACCTTCAGGCAGCTGCACCGGGCTGAGTTTGGGCGGTAGGCGGAGGGATTGGTGGAGTTTGGCTTGGGTTGAGTAAATCTGGGGTATGACCTGGCTGCTGCTGTGGTATTGGGAATTGGGTGCTGTGGGCTTCTGGCAAAGATGCACACATGTACTGGAGAGTGCCATCAGGCCTGGACAGGAAGTTTCTAATGATTTAATGGAGTCCGTATTGCAAGGATAAAGCCACGTAATAGCTTATTAAATCATTTATGAAACAACTTACTAATTTAACATATGATGCATCCAAACAAACTAAAAGAAAATGATGATGATAGAAATAAAACAACAGTGATGAATATCATCCTCTCATCTCTTGGAGTTTATATCTTTCTGGCGAGTAGAACTTTGGACTGATTGATAGGTTTACTTGCTCTGGGGATGTTCCTCCCGCCCACGGGCCAGTCCAGCGCCTCCAAACTTCATAAATGCGGATCAAGTATTGGCTGAAGCTTTCATGTCCAGTAGGCCCAGTGAACTTCCCTGATCTGGAGACTTGTTCATCTTCATCATCATCATCTGTGTCCAATAGACTTTCTGGGAAGACACATGATTGTAATTCTATCTTAATAGTTTTCATGTGTTGGAATTTGATTCTATGTTCTTAGATCGCCCCCTGGTGGCTGAGAATGCGACTTTTATATATGATATCATGAATAAATTAATTTGTGCTTATATTAACTTTACATACATCTTGCATTTAGATTTTTGGTCCATCAAAATTGGGAAGTAGAATTATACACAACTTGTATAATCGTACAGTTTATAATAATAATATGATTATTATTGCTTTGTATTTAGTGTGCCATCTGGGTTCACATACCTGCTTCACAGAAGGACGGTCCTGGGTCCGAGTCCCAATCTTGGGTATTTCAATGTGGCGTGTGCGTGTTCTCTGCATGCATGTGTGGGTTTCTTCTGGATGTTGGCTAACATGCTGTTGCCGAGCTTCTTTTCCTTTTGGCCTTTTCCCTTTCTCAGGGGTCGCCACAGCAAATTATTCGCACGTTTGATTTGATATAGGTTTTTACGTCGGATGCTCTTTCTCACACAACCCTTTAGCAAGGGACGGAAACACGCCGTCGGCTTTGCAGCTACTCTTTACGAAAGTCAGCAATGGTTCTTTTACATGAACCTCTCACCAGAGACAGTGAGAGACATGGCCCGCCTTTGATAACCCAGTTAGCTGCACTCGGGGGACAGTGACGACCTTGTGGAGAGTGGGACTCGAACCCCCAACCTACGGATCAGCGATCCAGCACCCTATACCACCAGATGTAATTATTGGTGGAGTGACCTAGAAATTTAATGATGTGGCCCACAGTGACTGAGTTTGAACAAACACACACGAAAGTTAAGTGAATATTGTACTGGTGGTTGAGTTTGGAGAAGGAAGACTCCATTACAGTTTGGAGATGATTTGGGTCAAATTATAGCTCTAGGAATTTCTCACTGGATGATTTGTTTATTTATTTATTTATTTATGTTTTATGGAAGTGTGGTATTCTGAAAGGTGCGGTGTGTACGTTTTCCAGCTTGGAATAGGTTTGTTCTCGGCTCTTTTTGCCTTGAGGTTATGATGTATAACTGATGATTCTTCACAGATACCTTAATTCTGTGTCCTGTTCTGTTGGAGCCCAAAAACGCACCTCTGATTCCTATCCTCGTCTCTAAACATAATTGGGATCAAAAAAAAAAAGATTGTTTATGTCAGTCTTTCCATTTATAACAAACTTTGCAGGTACACCTCGCCTTGGACTTCCATCACCTTTTCCTGCTCAGTCCGCTGTCACGGAAACCTTTGATGAAGGGGTTGTTCTCGATCTTCAGCTTGGTGATCTGTTGTAGAGAAGAGAGATCCGTCACCATCTTTGAAAGAATGAACACAGGTTGGGGGTCCAAACTGGCTGAGGCTTTAAAACACAATTAATGAAATGTTCAATCTGGAGCCAAGTTATCAAACACTGCCCTGATATCAGTGTACCACTAGAGGGCACTCACCACACTGTTGGTGAGACTTTAGTTTCTATGTACAGTATAGTACAGTACTTGCCTGGATACTCAAAAGTTTATTCCTGAAATATTAAAATGTAAAGGAGTTTTTTTTTCACCTGCTGATGGTGTGAGATATATATATATATATAGACACTCAGCTACAAGAAGATTACAGTTGGTACATGCATCACGTGTTGAATATGATTACATAACTGAGGTCACCTCTTGATTCTGGGAGGATGTGACTGCCATGAATGCTGCTTCTGGGTAAATGCAGGTATGCCCCACTGTGGCCTCCACAAGGGTCTGGAGCCTGAGCTGTGTGTAGCCGAGGCTGGTATTTGTGCATGAAATAAAGCACCAACTGTTTGTTTATATGAAAAAAAAAAAAAAAGAGAGAGAGAGAGACCCGACAACATTTGGAATGAATATATTTCAATGTGACCACATGCAAATTTTTCTAAATTATTACTCACTTTTTTTTTTTTTTTTCTAACTTGAGTGACATTCCCCGCAAACTATAATCCGCTCTAAATGTTTACTTAAAGGTTGAATAAAATAATACAGAATAAAATGGTGTACTTCTCCCAATCCAGTGGATGTGGGTGTAATAAACCAGCCGATATGTGAACGCGATTGTAACTGACCCGATAGCCGTCAAGATTTTGTACGATGATTATCGAATAAAAGTCCTGAACACATTCAGCACGGCTGTGCACGGTACAGATCATCAATAACTGATGTACAGTGATCCCTCACTTTTTACGGTCAGTGGGGACCGAGACCCCCTGTGAACGCCGAATTTCCGCGAAGTAGGAACAATAATAATCACAACGTGAAAACTGTGATGTCCTCCAGTGTAATGTTTTTATGCGGGTCCTCACCAGGCCTTTGGAGATCAGGGTGTTGTTGGTGAGCTTAAGTTTATGGAAGGAGACGGGATACTGCATCCAGTTTTCTCCGAATGCCGGCGAGTCGGGGCGGACGAAGAAGCGGTTTGGCAGGCAGGTTTCAGACGTGCCGCTCACCTCCCAGTGACTCTTATTCACCTGCACAAATAATAGTCAATTTTCTTTTTTGTCAAACACACTTTAAGTTCCGTATTACCCCGAGATGACACTGAGGTGATGTCCACATGCCCATGATTTATTAAAAAAAAAAAAAAAAAAAAAGGGCCGAGAGCCCCACGAGTTACGATCACAGTAAGAGCAAGACCGTCACATCCGGAACATGAAATGGCATCAAGATCCTCTATAATGGCGCATCATGGCGCTCATCTCAGCGGACTCTGGGTGAGGGCAGAGTACACCCCACCAGGCCTTCGCAGGGCAAACACTCACACAACCATTCACACCTGATTTGAAACTGCCATTTCATCTACTGTGCATCTTTTTTTTTTTTTTTTTGGACCGTGGGAGGAAACTGGAGAACCCGGAGGGAGCCCACATACGCACAAAGAGAACATGATACTCCACACGGAAACGCCCGCTGGGAATCGAACCCAGGACCTTCTTGTTGTGAGACGGCTGTGCTAAACTCTACACCGCCGTGTTTTGTAACTTGAATTTATTTTATTAATCAAATAATATTCTTTGTTTTATGTGAATATAAGATATGCTGCATGTTGCCATGGAAATCAAGGAGTTCAAGAAAATTTCCCCCAAAAGGCCAACACAATATACATCTTATATTATAAAGAGAGAAGAAACATTTTTAAAAATATAAATAATTTAACAGAGCCTTCGACAGAAGTGAGACTGGAGCACATCAGACTGTGAACGTTTCAGTGCCATTAAAAGATGTGATCGTGTTGAGTCCCTCCCAAATAAATGAGTTCGCAATGTTTACTCAAAGAAAATAAATAAAAACAATAATAATAATAAAAAAACAATATTTGATTATTTATCTAACATAACAGCCAATGTACATTGTCTACCACAACACTTTATAAACTTTCTTTTTGTACTTGAATTCACAGCTGCAATTTATTATTGTTATTGTTATTATTATTATTATTATTTATAAATAAGGGTACTGAATCTGTGTGCTACTCATTATTTTAAATATTAAAATTAAATGAACATGTCAAAAGCCGGAATGTGGTTTTTAATTATTTAAAATGAAATAAACAGACAAAGAAGAAAAACAAAACAATTGATGGAATATTACTGATCTACATATTTAATATATTTATAATCGAGTATTTTATTCAAGGTAGTAGCTCGTGTGTGTGTGTGTGTGTGGTGCCTGTGTGTGTTTGTGTGCGCA
Organism: Plotosus lineatus; assembly: GCA_024760905.1. Taxonomy (NCBI): domain Eukaryota; kingdom Metazoa; phylum Chordata; class Actinopteri; order Siluriformes; family Plotosidae; genus Plotosus; species Plotosus lineatus. The sequence goes on along the minus strand of CM045740.1, from coordinate 28,742,644 downwards.
CACGTGTGCCTGTGTGTACGTGTTTGTGCATGTGTGTGTGTGTGTTGTACCTGTGTCTGTTTGTGTGTGTGTTTGTGTGCTGTGGGCAGGGGGGTGTGTGTGTGTGTGTGTTATGCCTGTGTTTGTGTGCACACGCATGTGTTTCAGTGTGTGTGTGTGTGTGTGTGTGTGTGTGTGTGTGTGCACGTGCTGAAGGGAAGGGCAGGGAGTTACCTTGTACTTGTTCTTATCAAACGGCACCATATTCATCATCAGCACATACTTGAGTTTCGGGTTCAGCCCCATCACTGTGACGCTGCAGCTGGGAAACATGTGTCTGAAGAAAACCAACATCACAACAAACACATAAAACACGATTAACACCACAAGCACAATTCACATCACTAACACCATTATATTCAGAGCACAACACTGAACCCTGATTAGAGATTCGAATGTTTTCAATTAAATGTTGAGGATTATTCACAAATCACATGACACAGCTCTATGTGCTGAGCAGCTTCATATTACACTGAAATTAAAATGTAGTAACTTAATTGTGACGATCTCCGCCAACTATGAAGCAAATTATGTGACACGGTTGATGATTAAACACCTGATTTCTGCTTCATTTATATCCAATCAGGCAGCACGATGCATAAAGTTAATAATAATTAAAAAAAAAAACAAAAAAAAAACAGGTTAAGAGGTACATATGGCTGTGATTAGATGTTAGTGTTTGTGGGGACCAATGGTATAATAGGCTTATGGTCAAGAGGTCATGAGGTTGAATCCCCATTACACCCTCACCACGCTAAGACGCTGACCAAAGATTTAACCACAAGTGTCCTTCTGTCCACCCAGCAGTGTAAATGGATACCAGTAAAAAATACTGGGACAGTAACCTTCCATTCAGGGGAAGTTAAACTTCTCGTCGCTTCACGCTACAGAACCCGGGAAAACTCTGTCTCTGTTGAGCCACTAGGCTCGCGTGAAAAAGCCCAACAGACTTAATCACCCTGGAGCAGGAAAACGGGAGATGTCTTGTTTTGAGACATTTTTATGTCTGGTTTTGGCTGACAGGAAAACTCAGGTGAGTCAGATTACCACTGGTTACAGCCATGGTGTGGATAAAAGCATCTCATAACACACAGCACAGCGGTATCTCGAGGCAGATGAGCGACAACAGCAGAATACATCTGGCCATATCAGCAAAAACACCCAAAAAACAAAACCCAACACATTCGTATCGGATACAGCTTCACCAAACATGGACATCGAAATGCCTTGCGATTTAAAACTGGCTGATTGGATAATTATATGAATGAACAGAACATGAGTGAAGGTTTAACTTGCATTGGCAGGAAACATAAGTGAACCCTTTCAAATTACCGTACAGTCGGCCCTCTACTTACGAAAACCTCTGAATACGAAAAATCCAGGTTACAAAAAACATTTTCCTAAATTTTCCCCCTCTGTATACGAAACAACTTCTTACGAAAAGCACCAAACGGACCATTCAAACAATGCACGAGTTGCTCTGTCATTGGCTGTCTCCCAACATCCCATCTCGCTGGCCTCCCATGATTGTAGGACAACTGGTCCCCGGTCAACTGGTCCCCAACCGTACACCGCCTCCCATTGGCCAGGAGGGAGCTGAATCGCCATAGTACTGCACCCATAAAGCTTGTTTGTCACACTCGTAAAGAAGAGCTTTACTGTTGGTTCGTGAGTTTCGAAAGTGCTCATTGTAGTTTATTTTTCGTTTTTTAAGTTGTTCAATTCAGTAAATGTTTAATTAATATGGCGCACTCCGCCGAATGTAGGAAAAACGCGGCTCATCCGGACCTCCGAGTCCTCAAGCAAACAGGAAAATTTTGAGTACTAAACAAGTGTTCAAAGCGCACTTGCCTGCTTGACAGATCGGCGGTCCGGACAAGCCGCGCCCCTTCTCAAAAGCTTCGGCGTTGGCTGCGGCAGAGCGCACCACGGAGCAGGTGGCGTCGCGACCAACACCGGAGCTCCCAAGACGGGGTGTGGCTCATCCAAACCTCCGATCCCTCAAGCAAACAAGTCAATGTTGAGTACTAAACAAGTGTTCAAAGAGCATTTGCCTGCTTGACAGATCGGAGGTCCAGACAAGCTGCCACCCCGTCTCAAATCCTCCGGCGTCGCCTGCGGCAGAGCGTGTCACAGAGCGCGCCGAGTGTGGGCGGCGTCGCGACCAACACCGGAGCCCCCAAGACGGGGCGCGGCTCAGTCGGACCTCCGATCCCTCAAGCAAACGAGTGAATGTTGAGTACTAAACGAGTGTTCAAAGCGCACTTGCCTGCTTGACAGATCGGCAGTCCGGACAAGCCGCGTTCCGCCCCAAAAGCTCCGGTGTCGGCCGAGACACCTCCCGCACTTGGCGGAGTGCGTCACAAATGTATAATAAATGTTTAATATTGTTTGGTTAATAAAAAAAAATGGTTAATAAAAATGTTTAATAATGGTTTAATTAATAAGTATGTTAATAAAATGTTTAAATGGTTTAATAAATCATTTTATTTTACTTTTAACACATATTTCACACAAAATTTGTGTACTTTTATCATTTTTAAAAGGTTTATGGGGTAGTATTGGGAGTCTTGAAACGAATCACATGTTTTACATGTAAAATGCGCCCCCTACTTACGAAAACTCCAGGTTCCGAAAAGGGCTCTGGAACGGATTAATTTCATAAGTATAGAGCTGACTGTACATGCATGCATGCATTCATTTGCCAAACCAAGTCATCTTAGTAGGATCTCAGAGAACCCTGGGCGAAAGCAGGATACACCCTGAACAGTCACTAGTCCATCCCTGGGCCAACACACACTCAGATAAACACCTGTGGCAATTTGTAACAGTCAGTTAGTGATGTGCATGTCTTTGGACTGTGGGGAAGGAAACCAGAGCATCTGCATCAAACACAAGCATGCTTTGGGGAGAACATGCAAACGTCAACATGCCAAAGTCCTATTTCGCCGTGTTGAAGAATCCTTTAAAAAATTCCTGGATCTAGAATTTAATCCGGATTATCTCCAAAATTTTGTGAAGGCTTTTAGAATTTCCTGAGGAAACCATTTATATAATCATGTGAATACACCCGCGTGCACGTCTACACACAACCACACACATACAGGAAAAAAACATAGCCTCCTTGGAAGAGTTAAATACAAGTTTAAAATGCAAGATGAACACGGTAGTCAACATGAAGAAGAAGAAGAAAAAGGAAAAACCTTGACATTTAACAGTCTCTAAAGACTCAGATAAGAACCGCGTAACTGTGGTGAACCTGTCTGGACATCTGATATCTGAGTTGTCTTTAAATCTTTCTTTTAGGAACTTTTAGGAACCACAGGTATTAGTTAGGCAGTAATGATATTATTGAACATACAGAGATCCCTCATTTTCCGTGGTCAATGTTGACTGAGATCCCCCCACGACCGCTGATTTTCGCAAAGTAGGATCGACCCCCCCCCCCCGTATGTATGATGTATATCATCTTCTATCCTTTCAGCTTTTTCCCTTTCTCAGGGGTCGCCACAGCAAATCATCTGATTCGCACATTTGATTTGGCAGAGGTTTTTACGTCGGACGCCATTCCTGACACAACCCTTTTAACAAGGGACAGAAACACGCTGACAGCTTTGCAGCTACTCTTTACGAAAGTCAGCAATGGTTCTTTTACATGAACCTCACACCATAGACAGTGAGAGACACGGCCCGCCTTTGATAACCCAGTTATGGGGGGGGGGGGGGGGGGGGACAGTGGCAACCTTGTGGAGACTTGAACCCCCAACCTTAGGATCAGCGATCCTGCGCCCTAACCACTAGACCGCCACTGCCCGTATACGTACATGTATGTGTGTATATAATATCAATCGATACATATTCAATGCTATAAATGCTTATAATAACAATTAAAACATTAAAAAATATTGCATAAGATGTAAATAAAATATAAATACACAAATACTGACGCGCACACACACTCAGATGCACACCTCACATAAAAATGGAAGTAGTTTTGCTGGGGGGTTTTGGGTTGTTGTTTTTTTTTTGTTTGTTTGTTTTGGGTTTTTTTGCATAAGTGGCCATAATTTTCCTTAACTTTTCCCTGTTTCCTTAATTTCCTTATTTTGTGATGAATATTTTTGAAAAACCCGCGATGCACTGAAGCCGCAGAAACTGAAGCACAAAGTACCGAGAGGGATCACTGTAGTTGTATATCTGTCAATCGTACAAATCCTTCATGTAACTGAAGTATATAGACTCATGTATGAGGTCCCTGATGATCCGAGATAAAGTTCTGACTGCCTTAACCATGATAATATTTGGCAACCACAAATGCAAAAAAATATAGGTCACGACCCTCACAAAATATGAAGGCGGGTTTTTTTTTCTAAATCATTGAACTTTACCAAAGGGGAAAATAATACTGAAGAGCATGATATCATGCGTTGGAAAGCCTTAATTATCACCTGCATGAAGAGACACATTTTTAGGAGAAGCTAAAGAAAAGTCCATTTACTACTAATATCACAACACGGCGCTGGAGAGAAAAAGCCACAAACAGTTACCTGCCGGTTTTCGTGATGAGAATCTCCGTGCCAATGTTGTTAAATTTGTCCCAGAGTTCCTGTCCCTGAAGGGCCACATGAACTGGAAGTGACATCAACTCCGCTTCCCTGCAGCTTGCCCGGCAGACCAAATTCATCTGTCCTGTTCGATAAAAAGCCATTTCCATGAACCAGTAATACGATTCCCATTGGTAAACACTCGGCAGTGGTGGCCCAGTGGTGAGAGCTCTGGTTTAATGATCTGAAGATCAGGGGGTTTATGCCCCAATTAGGCCCCAGTTGGATCACTTAACCATTAACTGCTCAGCTGTATGAAAACAATCAATGTAGGTTGCCCCAGATAAGGGAAAATGCCAAAAGTGCATTCACTACATTGTATGCTGTACTTTTAGCCTGTCCTCTACCACGTTCAGAAAGAAACTGTTGGTTGTTTTGCTGTTTAGTTTAACGGCACAAATGAGACAACATATTATGACTGCAGGACAATGACACCGCATTGAAGACAAAACAAAGATGGACAAGCAGCACAACAAATCGGAGATCGAATTGTTATCAGGGTTTATAAACTGACATTCTGGTGTCGATTCCCTTCAAGAATATAGTTTGCTTACCTTGTGGACAATGTCCATAGCGCTTGATTTGGGGATTGAGTGGATAAGGGTTCTCCTCGTGGACATACATGGCCTTGCTGTGGAGTTTCTATCCACTCGGGATTCTGATTACAATAGGGAGCTGAGATGTGGCGTGATGTGAGGTGAGATCTTCTCAAGTGGACACCCACTTTCTTCTCAAGTCAAAAAAGCCTCATCGTCCAAAGCTCTTTGATCTGCCTTCTTTTTTGACTGGTTGGAACCTGTATTGGTCATGAAGGTCATGAACAGCGAAGATGCTCATCAGCTGTCCCACAAGGCCGAGTCACCCAAGCGGTGAAAATCTATCCATGAAATATATATATATATATATATCCTTGCTATTCTTTAAAATTTAATTAAAATATGAAATTTTAGCAAACATCTTGTCATGATGCTGCCTTTTGAACAGTAAAGAACGTTCCTTGGGAATATAAGCGTAGAGTTTCTTTAGGTAGCCATGTATCATGAAGTCTGACCGAACATGCTCAACATCTCCATCATGGGTTGGGAAGACATCAATGCCGGCTTGGTGCTATAGTGCGATACAAAACCTCGAGTTTGTGTCACAGCCTGGCTGTCGTGTTGCTCTCTGACCAGCGGATGCACAGCTAATCCTTGCAGAACAGAATTTCTGTCTGGCATGTGTGTTTTCTGATGGGACTTTAAGCTGGAGCGCTGGGTAAAGCATTTCCCACACAGGTTGCACTGGTATGGTTTCTCGCCGCTGTGCACCACTTCCCTTCTTACTGAAGAAAGTTAGGGGCTGTTCCGGTCATTTTATTAGCTCTTGGAAAAACATGTCCCTTTTCGGCCTGTTCTCAGATCAGCCTTCACAGGCTACGTTCTAAAGATAGGCATTCTATACCCAAAATCAAGATAGATCTGGGACCAACAACAAAAGGTAACTTCCACAAAAAGCCTCTTTATTAGCCACGCCTCGCCAGAAGGCTCTTAATGCTTTTAAATGCTATTAAGTGTTGATGGTGACACTTAAACTCTGGGATGGTTTCCTACACCTCATTGTCCCCGGCTAATTCAACCATGTCGAGGACATCGATCCACCATGTCAAACTCCTGATGACTTTCATTCAGAGTGAAGGAGGACATGATGACCAACAACAGCAGATGAGATGTCAACATATCAGAATTTATTTCTTTACTACTAGAGCAACGTCATCCATTTGAATTTCATGTAACTAATAAACGAAGGATTTGCAGATGACATTGTGATCTGTAGTGAGAGCAGAGAACAAGTGCAGGAAGATCTAGAGAGGTGGAGGTATGCCCTGGAAAGGAGGGGAATGAAGATTAGCCTCAGTAAGACAGAATACATGTGCGTGAACGACAAGGACCCAACAGGAAGGTTGAGATTACAGGGAGCAGAGATAAGGAAGGTGGAGGATTTTAAGTACTTAAGGCTCAATAAACCAGAGCAATGGAGAGTGTGGAAAAGAGGTGAAGAAGCGTGTGCAGGCAGGTTGGAATGGTTGGAGAAAAGTGTCCGGAGTGATGTGTGATAGGAGGGTATCGACAAGAATGAAAGGAAGTGTACAAGACGGTGATGAGGCCAGCAATGTTGTATGGTTTAGAAACAGTGGCACTGAGGAAAAGACAGGAGGCAGAGCTGGAGGTAGCAGAGATGAAAATGTTGAGGTTGTCTTTGGGAGTAACGAGGATGGATAGGATCAGGAATGAGTACATCAGAGGGACAGCACATGTTAGATGTTTTGGAGACAAAGTCAGAGAGGCTAGATTGAGATGGTTTGGACATGTACAGAGGAGGGATAGTGAGTATATTGGTAATAGGATGCTGAGGCTGGAACTACCTGGCAGAAGGCCCAGAGGAAGACCAAAAGAGACGATTCATGAATGTGGTGAAGGAGAACATGAAGGTCGTTGGTGTAAGAGAAGAAGATGCAAAGGATAGGGTGAGATGGAGGCAGATGATTCGCTCTGGCAACCCCTGAAGGGAAAAGCCGAAAGGAAAAGAAGAAGAATAAACGAAGGCGTAACAGTGAGATTCTATAAGAAATTCTAAAGTGACATTATCTTTTTATGCCTCAAATAAATTTCACTTTAGAACTAATTCACATAATGAACCTTTTTTTTTTTTTTTTTTTTTTTTCCAAACCACACAATTCTACTCGGGTTGTGTGAAAGCTGGCTTCTGTCTCAGCCAAAACCGAGTGAAGGTGAGGTACTGTACACCCTGAGCAGCTCGCCAGAACATTGTATGGCCACTACATCCCATTCAGAGACCCACCCAGGACCGATCTAGTACAGTTAATTGTCCTAATGTGCCTGTCTTTGGACTGTGGGAGGAAACTGGGGTACATGAAGGAAACCCACACAAGTGCGGGGAAAATATGCAAACTCCACACTTTCTTGCTGTGAGAAGGGCATGCTAACCACTAGGCCAGCATTTTTTATTTATTTATTATACATGGCAAAGTTCGGGGGGGGGGGGGGGGGTCCAGGGCGGAGCCTGTTTGCTATCTACAGTTGGTCAACATATCATCAAGCACAGACTAATTGGAATATAATTATTTGTAAACATATATGTATTTGCAATATAATATATACACAGAATTGAGAAATAGGTCAACCATGGCTCTATGTTTTGTGTTGTATAAATGAAACATGAAAAAATACAGAAATATTTCCTGTCAACCACTTTATAAATTTCTGAAAATTTTCAACTAACTGTCCCAGCCTGATCATTACTAATTAATGTTGAGATACTATTCAGGTAAATAACAACAGTGGATTAATTTATATGAAAACCATCACCAATGTATTGAGTATTTTCAAATTGAACACGAATTTGGCTGCAAATTAAAAAAAAAAAAAAAAAGAATAAAATGAAAATAAAATTCTAATACATTTTTAACTGTTTTAATCAACAATGTGAGCGAGTTTATCACACAATGATTTTACCAATACAGATTACTTTTATTAAGTTACATTTCAATGGCATTTCAACGTGATCTAAACGAAATAAATATTTAGTAATTCCCTCTGAGTGCGCATGTCTGTCGGCCAGAAGTGCAACGAATCCGCGCGATCCATAATTGATCAGGTCGTTGCAATAAACACACAAGACCTTGCTGGTGACGTCAGAGTTCTTTTCAGAGTTCACAGAAATGCCCTCGCAGAGCCCAGGACTGGAACCCAGGACATTCTTACTGTGAGATGGGTGTACTGTACCACCCAGAACTAGGAAAACACAATCACAAATCCAATGGGCAAGTCACTACAGCCCTTCACGCTATATGTATGTTTTTGCACAATGTATGGAATCCAGACAACCCATGGAGAAACCCATGCAAACAGGTTCTACACAAAGCATCTCAAATTCAGGATACGACTGGAAATTCCGAAACTATTACCCACCCAGCAAAGTCAATAAAGTTATGCAAACGTAAAGATATTTCTCGACTCATTGGAGGCAGATTTCATTTAGTTTGTCATCAAATTACTGAGAGTACAAGTGTAGAGCATCGAGGTTCAGGCAATCAGGTAAGTTAAGATGGTCATGACCATTGTCTTCATGTCCTCACACTGGCCTTTGGAATCTACTTCCTGCGAAAGCCATCTCTATCTCATAGAAAACATTTGCTGATTTAAGCAAACGGATAAAGTTGCCGTGCCAGCGTTTGTGCGTTCTGGTGTGGCTCTGATAGGACTCTCTTGCTTATCTTGCTGTCCCATATCTGACCATCCCCACTCACCCCACCCAGACTGAAGAGCCTGCAGCCGTCACATGCAACCGAGGTCACTCCCAATGTCAGCTGCTCACGCAAAACGCTGAGATCTGTGCTGATCTGGGGTCAGTTTAGGTTTAGGAGGAACTGTGAAGGACAGCAAAGCTAGAAAGGTCAAAGGTTGATAGCAGACCTGTGGTTTACAATTTTACATTAAATGGTTTCTGAAACACCTGCATGAAAACATAATTTTTTACAAAACACTTTTACACAATTACAAACACTGAGCTATATTTACAACACAAAAGTATCGAAACGCAAAAAAGTTTACATACCTTTTTTTCCAACTGCGGGCGAGGGGCAGAGTACACCCTGGACAGCTCACCAGGCCATCACAGGGCAGAAACACGCTAACGACTATACAGCTACTCTTGTCAAAAGTCAGCAATGGTTCTTTTACAGCCTCACACCACAGACAGTGAGCGACATGGCTGGCCTTTGATAACCCAGTTAGTGCACTGGGGGGACACTGATAACCCATGGAGAGTGGGGCTTGAACCCCCAACCTTAGCATCAGTGATCCAGCGCCTTTACCACCAGGCCACCACTGCCTTATTATTATTATTATTATTATTTGTCTGAGGTTTTTTTCTTATCTACTTTTAGGACCTGTGTGCATACCTGACATTTTAAATCATATTTGTGAAGGAACAGATCATTATAAAGGGCTCACAAGCTTTCAAGCACCACTGTAGGTTCCAGTTAACATCGAACTAAAATAACCATCTAAAATTTCCAAAAAAAGCCATTTTCCATTGCTACGTAAAGAAAAAAGTTAATGATTTTAGGTTCCTAATGTGGTTCCTCTCATGGGATGCCCTTATGTGTTGTAGTGGAACATTTATAGCCTCCACCAAATCCATAATCCAAAAATACACAAAAAAAAACGTATCAGGCCCAAGTGTAGGCAGCCCTGTAGGGAAAGTCAGGGATTCTCAGACACATTGAGCACAATGAGAAAAAAAACATCCAAAAAAAAGGGAGATAGAAATGCGAGTATTTGGGCATAAAGTAAAATAACACGTCACTTTTTAAATCAAGTCTTTTCAAGTTTCAATGCTAAATAAGACGGCAGGTGGTGTACTGCCGTTGTGTCAGTTGTCCTGTCTTTGTATTGTCCTGCATGGTTTGCACATGTTGCACACGTGCACTGTATGTTGTACTTTTTAAAAACTATTTGAATAAAGCACGACTCAGAGTTGTATATATATATTAGTCCTCAAAAAATTAGCATATTGTGATAAAGTTCATTATTTTCTGTAATGTACTGATAAAAATTAAACTTTCATATATTTTAGATTCATTGCACCCCAACTGAAATATTTCAGGTCTTTTATTGTTTTAATGCTGATGATTTTGGCATACAGCTCATGAAAACCCAAAATTCCTATCTCAAAAAAATGAGCATATGATGTTGAGGTAGTGTAAACGAGCTATTAACCTAATCATCTGAATCAACCAATTAACTCTAAACACCTGCAAAAGATTCCTGAGGCTTTTAAAAACTCCCAGCCTGGTTCATTACTCAAAACCCCAATCATGGGTAAGACTGCCGACCTGACTGCTGTCCAGAAGGCCATCATTGACACCCTCAAGCAAGAGGGTAAGATACAGAAAGAAATCTCTGAGCGAATAGGCTGTTCCCAGAGTGCTGCATCAAGCCACCTCAGTGGGACGTCTGTGGGAAGGAAAAAGTGAAAGAAGGGCCGATTCCAGACCTTGGGGGACCTGTGGAAGCAGTGGACTGAGTCTGGAGTAGAAACATCCAGAGCCACTGTGCACAGGTGTGTGCAGGAAATGGGCTACAGGTGCCGCATTCCCCAGGTCAAGCCTCTTTTGAACCAGAAACAGCGGCAGAAGCGCCTGACCTGGGCTACAGAGAAGCAGCACTGGACTGTTGCTCAGTGGTCCAAAGTACTTTTTTCGGATGAAAGCAAATTTTGCATGTCATTCGGAAATCAAGATGCCAGAGTCTGGAGGAAGACTGGGGAGAAGGAAATGCCAAAATGCCTGAAGTCCAGTGTCAAGTACCCACAGTCAGTGATGGTCTGGGGTGCCATGTCAGCTGCTGGTGTTGGTCCACTGTGTTTGATCAAGGGCAGGGTCAATGCAGCTCGCTATCAGGAGATTTTGGAGCACTTCATGCTTCCATCTGCTGAAAAGCTTTATGGAGATGAAGATTTCATTTTTCAGCGCGACCTGGCACCTGCTCACAGTGCCAAAACCACTGCTAAATGGTTTACTGACCATGGTATTACTGTGCTCAATTGGCCTGCCAACTCTCCTGACCTGAAGCCCATAGAGAATCTGTGGGATATTGTGAAGAGAAAGTTGAGAGACACCAGACCCAACACTGTGGATGAGCTTAAGGCCGCTATCGAAGCATCCTGGGCCTCCAGAACACCTCAGCAGTGCCACAGGCTGATTGGCTCCATGCCACGCCGCACTGAAGCAGTCATTTCTGCAAAAGGATTCCCGACCAAGTATTGAGTGCAGAACTGAACATAATTATTTGAAGGTTGACTTTTTTGTATTAAAAACACTTTTTTGTATTGATCGGATGAAATATGCTAATTTTTTGAGATAGGGATTTTTGGTTTTTCTTTACTTTTTTTTGCCAAAATGATCAATATTAAAACAATAAAAGGCTTGAACTACTTCAGTTGTGTGTAATGAATCTAAAATATATAAAATATATGAAAGTCTAATGTTTATCAGTAAATTACAGAAAATAATGAACTTTCTCACAATATGCTAATTTTTTGAGAAGGACTAGTGTATATATAAAAAAGCATCCTACATTATATAAGTGTTAATATAAAAGGAACAGTGAAGTACGCACATAACAAAAAGTTTAAAAGTTCACTTCCTGCCACTCTAATATATTGTATGCACTTCATAAGCCAAGCAGCCAAAGACAACTATACATACATATATCTAATAAATGACTTATCAGGTTATAACTTTCTTTGGTCCAATTTCAGGTTGAACTGAAGTGATATGAATAAAGGCGAGTCCTTCCACATGTACGAGTAGACTAATGTCAGGAGGGAACTGTTTGGTGGATGATAGTAGACAGAAATCCGATTGGCGGAAGAGCAAGAACGGACAGAAGAGATAAGAGTGAGACAACCCTCATGTCATCACCATATGCAAATGAGTAAAGGTCATTAAAATGCTGAGAGAAGGGGTTTATCCACCAGAACTCTGGGAGGGGGGTTATGCTGGACAGGCCAGAGACACAGAAGTAAAGGAAGTAAAGGCACCAGGGAAGGTGTTAAGGGAGCATAATTAAGCTGTGTGTTAACACCTACTTCAAGGGGACTTGAAAAAAAGTGACCTCAAGGGGAGCGAAGCAACTCGAAGTTGGACCACTGTGTCAGTTTCAGCAGCCAGTTAAATTGGGGACGGATTGAGCTCAGTCTTTACAGATGGGGTTCCTCGTACCTGTAAGTATCATCAAAGAGGGACAATTCAATGTAATATGAAAAGTACTGAGGGTATTTTCTTCTGCTTTCTATACAGGAAGGACATTTCTCACCATGAGGCTGCGGAGATCTTGTATTGTCTTCTGGACAGGATATCATCGTATACTGTAAGTTCATTATGGAGACACTACAGTATAGATGATGTACTATCCAGGGTGGCATTCCTCCTCCAGTGAGATCTCACCGCCCACCACACACCGAGTTTGAGATAGAGGGAGGCGATTAAACCGTTACCATTACTGAGTTTAGTAATGGTAAGGGTTCTCTTGCTTCTTCTCACCAAACATCGAAAACACCACCAGGAACCAACTTACCTGGAAATTGTTTTTATTTCTAAAATATATATCAGCACAATATTGTCAGAATTCCCTTTGATTTATTGTAATAAGTTGATGGATAATTACAGATGAAAGGACAATATAGTAAAAACATTATATGAGAAATATATATATATATCTCTGCAAGTCGATCTCAAAAAATTAGCATATTGTGATAAAGTTCATTATTTTCTGTAATGTATTGATAAAAATTAGACTTTCATATATTTTAGATTCATTACACACAACTGAAGTAGTTCAAGCCTTTTATTGTTTTAATATTGATAATTTTGGCAAAAAAGTAAAGAAAAACCAAAAATCCCTATCTAAAAAAAATTAGCATATTTCATCCGACCAATAAAAAAGTGTTTTTAATACAAAAAAAAAGTCAGCCTTCAAATAATTATGTTCAGTTCTGCACTCAATACTTGGTCGGGAATCCTTTTGCAGAAATGACTGCTTCAATGCGGCGTGGCATGGAGGCAATCAGCCTGTGGCACTGCTGAGGTGTTACGGAGACCCAGGATGCTTCGATAGCGGCCTTAAGCTCATCCACAGTGTTGGGTCTGGTGTCTCTCAACTTTCTCTTCACAATATCCCACAGATTCTCTCTGGGGTTCAGGTCAGGAGAGTTGGCAGGCCAACTGAGCACAGTAATACCATGGTCAGTAAACCATTTCGCAGTGGTTTTGGCACTGTGAGCAGGTGCCAGGTCGTGCTGAAAAATGAAATCTTCATCTCCATAAAGCTTTTCAGCAGATGGAAGCATGAAGTGCTCCAAAATCTCCTGATAGCGAGCTGCACAGTGGGGACCAACACCAGCAGCTGACATGGCACCCCAGACCATCACTGACTGTGGGTACTTGACACTGGACTTCAGGTATTTTGGCATTTCCTTCTCCCCAGTCTTCCTCCAGACTCTGGCACCTTCATTTCCGAATGACATGCAAAATTTGCTTTCATCCGAAAAAAGTACTTTGGACCACTGAGCAACAGTCCAGTGCTGCTTCTCTGTAGCCCAGGTCAGGCGCTTCTGCCGCTGTTTCTGGTTCAAAAGTGGCTTGACCTGGGGAATGCGGCACCTGTAGCCCAGTCCACTGCTTCCACAGGTCCCCCAAGGTCTGGAATCGACCCTTCTCCACAATCTTCCTCAGGGTCCGGTCACCTCTTCTGGTTGTGCAGCGTTTTCTGCCACACTTTTTCCTTCCCACAGACGTCCCACTGAGGTGGCTTGATACAGCACTCTGGGAACAGCCTATTCGATCAGAGATTTCTTTCTGTGTCTTACCCTCTTGCTTGAGGGTGTCAATGATGGCCTTCTGGACAGCAGTCAGGTCGGCAGTCTTACACATGATTGCGGTTTTGAGTAATGAACCAGGCTGGGAGTTTTTAAAAGCCTCAGGAATCTTTTGCAGGTGTTTAGAGTTAATTGGTTGATGCAGATGATTAGGTTAATAGCTCGTTTAGACTACCTGAACATGATATGCTAATTTTTTGAGATAGGAATTTTGGGTTTTCATGAGCTGTATGCCAAAATCATCAGCATTAAAACAATAAAAGACCTGAAATATTTCAGTTGGTGTGCAATGAATCTAAAATATATGAAAGTTTAATTTTTATCAGTACATTACAGAAAATAATGAACTTTATCACAATATGTTAATTTTTTGAGAAGGACGAGTATATTATTTGTAGTGCAATACTGTATATCTACGATGAGGCATCTATTGTAAAAATTACAAGTCTAAAGATCTTGAGGCTGCCATTGTTGAAATTATAAGAAAGTATAAGAATTGTGTGTAATATTGTAATGATGCAGATTTGCTGTCTATTTCAGAGATGAACATAAATCCAGTTCATTCACGTGCAGATGAAGGTGCACAGTGTGCTGTGAGAGGTGAAAGTGCAGTGCAGAGTGTTTTGTTAACCTGGTGATTGACCCTCCAGGGCAAATAATGTAAAAAGTCCATTGTGAACATGTTTGTGCAGGTAAAAGTATGTGGTGTGCAGTGAGTGGTACAGTGTAAGGCAGGTGTGTGTGTGTGTGTGTGTGTGTGTCCATGCTAGAATTAAAAAGTCTGATGGGGGGAGCAACAATCTTCTAAGTCTGTCAGTGGAGCAGGGCAATAACAGCAGTCTGGCACTGATGTCGTCCCTCGGTCTGATGATTACATTTTGCAGTGGACGCAGTGGATTGTCTATAATTGACAGGAGCCTACTCAGCACCCGTCACTCTGCGACACACTGTCTAGTTCTGTCCCAACTACAGAGCCCGCCTTCCTCCCCAGTGCATCCAGTCGTGAGGCGTCCTGCACCCTGCAATCATGCATCACTGAAAGCTTATTGTTTACTATTTCATCAAAGTTTAACAGGCGCCTGTTTTTATTTTATTTATTTATTTTTGGACTGTAAATAGGGGTATTGGTATGGTAGTGGTATAGGGCGCTGGATTACTAATCCAAAGGTTGAGGGTTCGAGTCCCACGCTCCACAAGGTTGTCACAGTTCCCCCCCAGTGCAGATAACTGGGTTGTCAAAGGCGGGCCATGTCTGTCACTGTCTATGGTGAGAGGCATGTAAAAGAATCATTGCTGACTTTTGTAAAGAGTAGCTGCAAAGTCGTCAGTGTGTTTCTGTCCCTTGCTAAAGGGTTGTGACAGGAAGGGCATCCGACGTAAAAACCTCTGCCAAATCAAACGTGCGAATCATTCGCTGTTGCGACCCCTGAAAGGGGGAAAAGCCAAAAGGACATCTCTCATTTTTGGACTGGAAATATTGAATATAATTCTAACCAATGCACTGTTTTCTACTTTACAACAGCTTTTTTCTAGAAAAGCCTCACTATGGACAGTAAATACAAATAATACTCGGCTGGAAATCTAATTTGCATGACAACTATTCCATATTATTATTATTATTATTATTATTATGTAATAATGTTTTTTGCATTGTCCCTGACAAAGACACAAATAACAATAAAAGTATTCAGATTAGTAGAAACTAAAATAAATGCTCTGCAGTGTTATTGTCCTTTTAAATATTAAAGGAATTCTTCATACATGCTATTTTTGATGTGTTACATAAGATAATTTAAGGCTTTCAATATTATTCATTTATTTTTTTAATAAGGTCCCCTGTAGGACAAACTTGGAACCTTGTCTAGAGTATAGCCTGGAACTATTACGTTATGCTCATTGATTCATTTTCTCAACCGTTAACCCTCACTAGGGTCCCGAGGAGGATGCCGGCCATCTCAGCAGACTATGGGCAAGGGCAGGATACCCCCTGGACAACTCGCCAGGCGATCGCAGGGCATATTATGTTCTGAAAAGTATCAATACTGTAATGATGTACTCTGGCTATATAAATACTGAAATATTTTTCAAACCCATGTTTTATTTACACAAATTATATTGTGCAATATTTGTCTAGAAATAATTACATTAAAAATGGCTTTATTGTCATTGACCTTAAATAACTCAGCAAGAAAAAAAAAAAAGAGTGGGGTGGGTGTCAGCGAGAGAGAGAGAGAGAGAGAGAGACCTTGCTTTGGGCTAGCTTATCTAAGAATTAGTGATCCATCACTGTGGCCTGGATAAGAAGCGACTGTCTGCCAGGTCCAGCCACAGGGGAGGATCCAAGAACAAATGTATCCCGGCCATTTTGTGCCTATTTTAGTGGCAGGTTAGAGCTCCATTACAGGGGTAATGCAGCCCTGTGGGCCCGCGCCTTTAGTTAAGCTCCAGCAGCTGTGAAAGACAAACAGGAGCCGAGAGAGAGAAAAGGACTGCAAAAATCTAAATAAAAACCTCTGTAGCACCAAAAAAAAAACCCACAGGGTACAGCAGGGAATAAACATCATTGAACTCAGGGATTTATTATATTAACATCATATTTTATGGGCATCATGGGTAATATTCAGGTGTTGGGGATGTTATGACAGTCTTCCTTTCGGTTTTTTCCCTTTTTTACTCGGGAGTCGCCACAGCGAATCAGCTGATTCGCATGTTTAATTTGGCAGAGGTTTTTACGTCGGATGCCCTTCCTGTCACAACCCTTTTTAATCAAGGGACAGAAACACGCTGACGGCTTTGCAGCTACTCTTTACGAAAGTCAGCACTGGTTCTTTTACATGCCTCTCACCATAGACAGTGAGAGACATGGCCCGTCTTTGATAACCCAGTTAAGCTGCACTGGGGGGGGGACAGTGACAACCTTGTGGAGAGTGGGACTCAAACCCCCAACCTTTGGATCAGCGATCCAGCACCCTATACCACTAGACCACCACTGCCCCACCCAATGAAGAATGATTAATAATTGAAAATGGAAAAACTTTTAATGAGCTACGAAAAGGCTGACTGGTTTCACACAAGAACTTTTCCACAATAAGTTCTACTGTATTTATATACAGTCTTCAAGATTTACTTGTTATTATTAATTCATTCATTCTATAAACTGCTTCATGCTAATTAGGGTGGTGGGGAGTCTGGCGCCCATCTCTGCCAACTCTGTGCGAGGGTGTGGTACGCCCTGAACAGCTCACCCGGTCATCGTGGTCCAACACATGCTCACATCGAGGAGCAATTTGGAACATTTTATTTTATGTATGCATATACACACACAATATATATATATATATATATATATATATATATATATATATATATATATATACACACACACACATACATGCACACACATTACTGGAACAAAAACCTTTTCAACTTAAAATCCTGCAGTGGTTTTCTGCTCATGACCCAGATTGTTCAAATTAGGCCAACTCCGACATGTATATTAAAGAAGTCTTTGATTATTTGTGATTTGATATTTTCCCAGAGCAATTTTATTACATAATCTAAAAATCTCAAATACAATTAATAATAAAGGACCATGAGGACTGAAGGCCTGGTCTCTGATCTTGCGGAATGAGAATCTGAGGTCAGAAACAGGTCGGGGTATCTTGGATAACGAACTGAGACCATTAAAGCCGAAACTTCTACGCAAAGTGTCTCAACTCCGCTTGAACCTCATCATCAATTCCGAACGGGACACATTTTCAGTGGTTCTAGAACATTGCTGATTTATTCATGATGTATCCCGCTGCTAAAATGAGATTCTGAATAAAAGACCTTACTAATAATAAATAGACTGAAGGCTAAAAGTCCCAGGACACTGCGCCGGCAGCTTGACTTCAGAAAGCAATGTAACTGTTATGCAGAGTACTGTGTGAGAGATAAGACAGGTCACATGTCATCCGCAAGACAAACTCAAGCCTTCAACAGTTTTGTTTTTTTTTTTGTTTTTTTCCCCCCACCAGGTCTCGATGGTTTTTCGTACACTTCAGCACAAGTTCAACAGCGTGAAGTCAGTTTTTCAGGGTGGCAGATATTTTCAGTCGCACCTCACACATGAAAGCATTCATGAGGTCCAGCCCTGCTTCCCGTGCTATTCGAGCTATCAGTTGCCCCCCAGGACCAATCACCATTTTCTGTAAAAAAATAAATAAAAAAATACAGAAAGATGAGCGAGATCAAAAATATATTTTAAAAAGCTACATGTTCACTATCTGCAGCTATAGATAATAATAATAAAAATAATAATAGTAAAAATAATAATAATGATAAAGATAATAATAATACTTCGACAGAAGAAAATCATTTAAAATCTTCAATTCAAAAATCTGATAATTAATAAAAACAAAAAAAGACAGATATAAAATATACTTATGTTTATCTAAAATCTGTAAAAGACTCGAAACAGATTGATTAGTCAATGATTTCTGGAAGTGCTCCTGAGCCTGCGCTGTGCATTACATGACAGACTCATGCCTGGTTTTTTTTTTTGTTTGTTTTTTTTAAATACAGTGTTGACTGAGGGCCTGCAGATTCTGAGAATGTTTTGCAGTGTGGCAAACAGACACTCTGCCACTTACCAAATGCACCTGAAACGTATAACGGCTGAGATTATCCAATAGTCATTTTTCTATATCAGTGAGTAGCAAACGCAGGACTAGTGGTGTGAACCCGTGACCCATAGAACCCCTATAGAGTGAAAAAGTCATCATGTCGTCATTATTGCTTCTGCGGTGCTGTACTGCACACAGTCTGCTGGGGTCCACGTCGAGATTCAGGTCATTTCATTTCCAAGCACGTTGGTGGTCATAAGACAAAATGGATGTATTGTTTTGATTCCCAACTTCCCACTTGGACTTTTACCATCAATACTTGTACAGATTTCGTGTCAAGCTATGTAAACAAGATGACGCCAAAGATGGTTCACATTTAAAAAAAAAAAAAAAAAACATCTTTCTGCACTCTTAAATAGCATTGTGAAACTGAAACCATAACTAGTTTTAAAATTTGAATTACCTATTTACTAATTTCAGTTATTTTCATTGATCAATTTTTTTAAAATATTTTTCAAACTTACAAGTTATGTGAATATTTCACGATTTCATATGAATAAAATATATATTGTAAAATGATCTGTGCAATTTTTAAACTATTTTTCCCCCGGAGAGTGAATGAACACTTATGGACCAGTTGAAATTTGTACAACCCGATCTTGATTCAAGGTTTGTATAGACCAGCAGCAAATTTATGAGTTTGCCACACTGCTTTTGATGACAGTATGGAATGTGGTGATGTGACACATTAAGGAATATTATTCTGAAACTGTTCTCGAAGTTATGTATTTTTTTTTTTTTTTTTTTGAAGATTGCTGATTTTTTTTCTCAAGTGTGTTCTGTCCTTGCTTTTACACCCTGCACCACACAACTGGCTTTTATGTAGCTAACTTAAATTAAACTGACAGACATAATGGAGCAGGAAAGTAAGCAATTATTTGATATTCATAGAACACTGCCTGCTATAAGCTTAGGGGTCACAGATTAAATTAAAGAGGCCGACTGCTTACATTACAGCCTCTTATCAGGAGAACACTTTGGTTTTATAAATAGGACCCCTGACACACAAGCAAATCTAGTTATGAAAATATGACAGTTCGAGGGGAGGGGGTGTTTGGTTTTTCTACTAACACGGAGTTCACTGATGATGGAAAATATAACATTCTCTCCAGGTGGTTATAGTGATCCCACGCTTGTTTCTGCGGCTTCAGTGCATCGCAGGTTTTTCAAAAAATAAGGAAATTAAGGAGAAATAGGGGAAAGGTTAAAGAAAATGCTGCAAAACAAGGCCAATTATGCAAAAAAACCCAAAAACAATTAAACCCCCCCAAAAAACAACCCAAAACCCCCCAACAAAACTGCTTACATTTTTATGTGAGGTGTGTGTCTGTATTTATATTTTATTTACATCTTGTGTTATTTTTGAATATTTAATTGTTATTATAAGCATTTATAGTGTTGATTATGTATTTATTGATATTATGTACACATATATAATCCTACTTCATGGAAATCAGCGGTCGCGCGCAGGTGGGGGGTGGGGGGTGGGGGGGCTCCGTCCCCATTAACTGCAGAAAGTGAGGAATCCCTGTATTCAAAGTCAATCACATTGCAAACCTTGTATCCTCCTCACTTTTTTTTTTTTTTTAAAGACGTTCAAGCATCTGCTCAAACAGTGCAGTCAGGGAATGGAAATTATGTCTTGGATTGAATTCCTCACCATATGGCTGTCCTTTTTTACATGTAGTTTGACAGATATGTCCAAACTGCCATCGGCTGTTTCCCTCCAGAATTCAATGTGCTGCAAAAACCAGAGCAAACAGATCGTTCCATTAAAAAGAAAATTCCACTGCAGGAACAAAACAAGTTGATAGAAAGGTGCTTTCTTTTTCCTAAAGGTCATTTTTTTCAAGTTTTGAAAGCAGTGGAAAGAATGCAGAGGAGGAGAAGAAAAGAAGAAACCAGGTGGCTCAGGGTACATGTGTGTGTTTCTCATTCAGGCTCTACCTGAGTCATTGTGTATGGCACTTCCTGAGGGAGATACTCCAGTAGTTTCCCTCGGATGGAGTTCGTACAGATGTCCTCTGGGCTCTGATCTGTAAGGACGGTGCTGTGGTACTGCCATAGACCCGGCTTTGCCTCCGCCATCAGATAACTCTGTCAAATCCAAACATGATAAACTGAGCACCTTCTTTTCAGAGTAAAAATATCCATACCGTGATTAATTATTACAACATACTTTTCTGACACACTGTAAATACAGTAACATTATTTTAATATTGCATTATAGTGAAAACATTTCATAACTTGGTTCCGTATTTTCCGGACTATACGTCGCACTTTTTTTTTTTTTCATACTTTGGATGAAGGTGCGATGTATACTCCAGACTTATTTGTGAAATTACGATATAAAATTCTGTTCATCATAATAATAACGGACATAATTTCACGTTTGTTATTTTAACACTCACAACCACAAGAGGGCACTCTAGGCTTGGGTATCAGTACCTGCTCATCCACCACTGAAGAAATGGCCCCAAAAAGAAAATCCCATTCTGCGGATTACAAGCTGTAAGTAGTGAAATATGCAGCAGAAAATGGTAATCAAGCAGCAGAATGAATGTTTGGACTGAACGAGAAACTTGTGAGGGACTGGAGAAAAGCGGAGATTATTATTACTGCAATGAAGAAAACAAAAAAGCTAATCGTGGGCTAAAAGCTAGATGGCCACAGATAGAGGAACAAGCTCGCACGAGTGTCTCTACGTCCAGGTAGTTGTCGAGGAGATTAGTAGAAATTACTTTGCGTGAGGACTTTCTTGGTGTTACCGCTTCATGCAATGCAACTGACTGTCTATCAGAGTGAGGACCACAACGTCGCAAAATCTGCCAGCAGATTTCCAAGCCAAGGTAGACAGTTTCCATGAGTTTGCGACAGTGTGAATTATGTGTGTGGTTTTTTTTTCTTCTTTATTATGCATTTTTTGGCCAATGCAACTTGTACTCCAGAGCGAAGTATAGTCCGGAAAATACGGTATTTCGTATATATTACAAAGGAACAGCACACAATGGATCTCAATCATTCAAAAGATTTTCATATTTCAGGTAGAAAGGCATCAGATAATTTTGGCATTGCCTTATTGCCACAGGACAAGCAAATTATTGCACTGTTTCCTTGAATAAGTTTAATAATTGTCGCACAACTTGAACACACAACATCGTACCATGACTGTGTATTCTAAAATATACTCAATAAATTAACTAATTACCTATTCAGTTAATGGCGCCCATATCAGTCGACTCGGGCATGCGCAGGGTACACCCTGGACAGTTTGCAATGCCATCGCAGGGCCAACACTCATACAACTATGCACACCTCAGGGAGATCTGGAACAGCCAATTAACCTACGGTGTATGTTTTTGGACTGTTGGAGGAAACCAGAGTACCCGGAGGAACCCCCCCCCCCAAGCACAGGGAGAACATGCAAACTCCATACAGCAACACCCAGGCTGGGATTAAGCAGTTCAGAAAATGAAGGAATGAATAAACTTCGATTTTCGAATGTAATTTGTTTTTAAATGTTGTTCTCCAACCAATTTGTTTGTAAACTGAAACATAATTTCTCAAAGAAACAGTGTATAATCAATTCATTTGTTCCTGACCACAATCGTATTATAATATACCAATTAAATAAAAAATAACTTGTTAACCCTCTGTTAAACAAGCTCTTTTTAATTGTGTTAAAATTATTTCCATTGGCAAAAATGTTTATTTTGGGATTTGAAAAAATAAACATTCTTTAAAAATAAAAATAAACACCATTTCACTTGACCGAGCAGATATGCTCCACTGTTTAATTAAGGATTAAATAAGAGAAATATTTCATTCACCAGACACAAACATCATTTTCATTCATTGAATAGTTCCCTTCGGTGGATAATTTGCTGATAAGATTACAAATATAAAGAGATTATTCATACTACTTCCGAACATATTTTTCTTTAAACTTATTTCGTTATTACAGTGATCCCTCGCTACTTCGCGCTTCAGTTTCTGCAGCTTCAGTGCATTGTGGGTTTTTTCAAAAATATTCATCAAAAATATGGAAATTAAGGAAAAATAGGGAAAAGGTTAAGGAAAATGCTGCAAAACAAGGCCAATTATGCAACAACAAAAAAACCCATACAAACAAAAACAACCCAAAACCCCCAACAAATCTACTTACATTTTTACGTGAGGTGCACATCTGAGTGTGTATGCACACATCTTGGTGCACGTTTGTGTGTGTATGTGTGTATTTGTATTTTATTTACATCATGAATGTTTAATTGTTATTATAAGCATATATAGCATTGAATATGTATTTACTGATATTATATACAGACGCTCCCCGACTTACGTTTTTGTTTGGTTCCAGACGGCCGAACACAAGTTGAAAATGAACGTACAGTTGGCACAATACTTACGAAGACCCCTGGGTACGAAGATCATTTTCCCAAGTTTCCATCCCGGATACGAAAACAACCCCCTCTTACGAAAAGAAATTCAAAATTCAAACGCGCCAATCAAAATTTCACACGATGCGCAAGTTGCTCTCATTGGCGGTCCAGAGAAGGAAGGTTCACTCTTTAGTTTTTTTTTTTTTAAGTTGTTTAATTCAGTAAATGTTTAATAAATGTGGGCGCATTTGAGCTCATCTGGAATTCTGATCCCTCAAGGAATCAAGTTAAAGTTGAGTTTGGACCTTCGATGTCAAACAGGGAATGAGCTTTGAATTCCACGTTTTGTGGACGTGGCCCACAGCTCGAGTGAGAGAGAGACAGGGGTGCGTGTGTTCATAAAAAATGTTTAATCATGGTTTAATTAATAAATGTTAATAAAATGGTTTAATATGTTAATAAAATGTTTAAATGGTTTAAGAAAAAAATTTTTTTTTACTTTTCACACAAAATTGGTGGACTTTTATCATTTTTCAAGGGTTTATGGGGTTTATCCAGTCCAAAGACTGGAGCCTTGGAACGAATTAAGCGTTTAACATGTAAAATGCGACCCCTACTGACGAAATCCCCGTGTTACGAAAAAGGCTCTGGAACGGATTAATTTTGAAGGTAGGGGGCCGACTGCAAGTTGTTACTGTATGTTCCAGTGATGTATGACGTTCATACTGTACTATACATCCATAAATACCATTACCGTATCTCATAAAACACCCCTAAATCAATTATTATAAAAGTAACATTGTAAAATAATATCAAATATATGAAATAATATCAACATTAATTTCAAATAAATTAAATTCAAGCCAAATAATTTCAAATAGATAAATTTTAATCAAATTCACTCATCAAATATAACCTTTAACATGCTCGATGATGCAATCTTTCTGCTTGTAAATGGTTCCGATGGTCGACGGATGGTCACTTTACATGAAGCTTAAAACAGCCAATCAACGCTGCTTACAATATGTGAGGCGCTCAACACCGAAAGTGGTTTACTTGCTTGTGCCAAAACATGATGCGGCTTTCCTGTTGGTGGTCACTTTAGGAACAGAAAGAAACATATTCCAAGATTTCCACACATGTTTGTGCAGTTCATCAGTGGACAGTAATGTGTTGTACTACACCAGGCCAGTAACACAGCCCAGCTAAACCAACGAGTCTGCGTCACTACCAGGCTAGAATAGCAAATCAGAAAAGTAGAATGCCTCTAAGCATGCCTTGTGTGGTTGCACTCATGTGCTGTTCAAAATCAGGCAAGGACTTGACGTTGCCGGAAGGAACCGCTGATGTGAAATGTGATCGGTTTAAATAGCTAGCAGCACTAATTCACCAGAGGAGCATCTTAACGCTCTTATGTATTGGGTTACGATAATCTTTGTTATTGCACTAAGGTACACCAGTGTGTGAGACATACAGATGAAAGCAGTCACATCAAGGTGTGTGAGCAAGTGAGTATAAAATAAATTATTTGTCAGCATGAATCGTGCTTTTAAGCAGCTGTGTGCAGCTGCATCGTGTTGACCTCTGACAATGCTTATGTCGGCGCTCTAAAAATACACACCTAAAATACACACCTGTTCTAGTTGATCTTTTCACAAACATGACTGTATTAGTCACTAAATCTGAGCGCTGTTTCACACCTGCATTTCTAATGAGCCCATGGAAAAGTATATCTGAGGGCGGGACACCGAGAAAGGCTACTAAAACCCTGATTGGTTGTACGTACTTGGTTGCTTTCATAGATTACAGAAGTATACAGGTTTTTTTTTTTCCCCTCACGATTGCATCAAATATGCACAGACTGTTTTTTTTCCGTTCAGATAATTATTTAAAAATAGCATAAGCCATAATAAAATCTCATCTTACTTTCAGTGTTTGCACATCCTCGCTGTCCGTAGCACACATCATGAACACGTCCTTGAAGTATGGCCATCCTTTCCGGCTCTTCAGGGCCTTCAGCTGCTCTCCGCTCAAGCCTTTCAGAAGCGAAGTGTCCTGATTTGACGGTTTCTCAGGTTCATTCGGCAGGCCAGGGACCACTTCCGCTTGTTTATCCTGCTTTTCCTTCTTTATTGGCTTCACAAAGCTGCGAATTTTCAGCTTCTTACCATTCACTATCCCCTCGGTCAGCTCTGCAGTAATCTCAAGCAGCAGGGGTTTATTCTTCAGAAGGTCCACCTGTCAGTGCATGAGACACACCCATGCATAACAGATCAAAATTGCTAGTTTATACTGTGGGATGCCAAGACTGAACTCATCCAAGACTCACGCTGTTGTTCTAAAGACTGTCCTTTGTTCATCATATGGTTTTACTGGCTGTAATCTCACACTCGACACCTTTTGCGTAGGTTTATCCAACTTCTTCCGAGAAAATCCATCAGATGGTTTTTATTTTAAAATATAACAATATCAACATTTTCTAAAAACAAACATTTTACCCAACGTTCAGTTCATCAGTTCATTTTCTGTAACCGCTTAATCCTAATTTGGGTCGCGGGGAAGCTGGTGCCCATCCCAGCCAACTTCGGGCGAGGGCAGAGTACACCCTGGACAGCTCGCCAGGCCATCGCAGGGCGGAAACACGCTGACGGCTTTGCAGCCTACTCTTGTCGAAAGTCAGCAATGGTTCTTTTACATGCCTCACACCATAGACAGTGAGAGACATGGCCGGCCTTTGATAACCCAGTTAGCTGCACTGGGGGGGACAGTGACAACCTTGTGCAGAGTGGGACTCGAACCCCCAACCTTTGGACCAGCGATCCAGTGCCCTATACCACTAGACCACCACTGCCCCGTTTTTTACCCAACGTGTGTTGGTATATTGCTGGTTACTGGTGTGTTGACATGCTTCTGGCATCACCGGCCCTTGCATGTATCCGCTCTCTCTTAACAAAATTATTTCTCTTGGGATTTCTCTTGACAAAAGTCATCAATGGTTCTTTTACATGAACCTCACACCATAGATAGTGAGAGACATGGCCGGCCTTTGATAACCCAGTTAGCTGCACGGGGGGGGGGGGGGGGGGGGTGTGTGTGTGTGTGTGTGTGTGTGTGACAGTGACAACCTTGTGGAGAGTGGGGCCTGAACCTCCAACCTTAGGATCAGTGATCCAGCACCTTTTTGCCACCAGGACACCACTGCCCTGCTGGGTATATTAACATATGAATGAATTTTAACTGTGAGCCAGCTGCATTATGAGGTTACCTTATTGAGGATGAGGACGGCAGGAATGTGTGTGCTCCTTGCCAGGCACTTCAGCACCTCAAGGTCCAGCTTACCACGAGTCCACTTGTCTGAGACGTCCACCAACACCACCACTGCACAGTGAAGCAAATGTAAATGTAATGATTCTTTATGATACATATGTTATCCCAGTGGAGTGTTTAGATTTTACAAAAGGTCTATTCAAGATCATCATGTGGAAATAACCGAGCCATGGCACATTTAATTTGCATTAGAAACACAACAAGAGTCATCAGGGGATGGTGTATTCCCCTGGCCTAGACATGTCAAACAATATAAATTGGAGAAATCCCAAAATATTAAAAAGCAAATCTACACTGCAAAGTAGAAGTTATTGATGAAGAAATCATTGAAATGGAAGAAGCACAGACGGGGAAGACTGACAGACACATGACTACTGAGAACCGGAGTGGTCTAAGGCGATTTTGTGAAAAATTACATGAACATGAAAGTTTTTACAATATAAAAATCAGGGGAAATGCTCACAATATAATTGAAGGTCATCAAGCAGATGAATGGATCAGCCGTAGCCGAACTGTTCGAGAAGCGGCTTTGGGACTGAAAGGTCGCTGGTTCGATTCCCAAACCAGCAGGGAAAATGTGTAGCGGTGAGAGAGTGAGCTGCACCTTCCCTTCCTTCACATAAATGGCTGAAGTGCCTTCAGCAAGACACCCAATCCCCAAATGCTCTCTAAGCATCCCAATGTGTGTGGCAGCCCACCGCTCCAAGTGTGTGCTCACTTTGGACGGGTTAATGCAGAGGAAATAACTTCCTTTATGGGATTAGTACAGTATATCAAAATAAAACAATCAAAATGGAAGCATTCTGGCACAACGAGACCTTATTCACATTTGTCAAAATATAATCTGAGTATTTCTCAGTATTTTTGGGGGTTAGACCACTGCAGCTCTTACCCGCTTATATCTGCCCACATTACATGCCGATGGGGTAATAAAATAGTTGCAAATTGGTTTCAAGTGCTGGCTTGGAAATGAGCTCCCCCCAAATGTTTTATGACAGCTTGAATTAGTTTCCATGGAAACATACAAATTAAAATCACGAAACCTCAAAAGCCACCAGTACACTGCCTCATTCAAATTACTGTCAAGGTTGATAGAGAAGGGCTTCAGAGTGGCGCATCGACAAAATGCATGACTATTAACCCAGAGATCGCAAGCTCGAATCTGGTTTGATGCCATCCACTGCCTGGAGATAATTGGCCGAGCTCTCACACAGTTTGAAAAGAGGCGGGTGCCTAAAGGCTTTCCCGATCACATGACCACCATCAACCAGGGAGGGGTGAAAGCATGCACACACCCCCTCCATGACATGCAATGCTCTAGCCACAGCCATCCGTGACTGGGAGATAAATGGCTGACCTCTCATGCAGTTTGAAAAGAGGCGGGTGCTGGAGCATTGCATGTCATGAAGGGGGCGTGTGCATTCTTTCACCCCTCCCTGGTTGATGGTGGTCATGTGATCGGGAAAGCCTTCAGGCAACACAAAAACAACTGTGGAAATTGGACACGAGAAAAATAATAAATAAATAAATTTGGGAGAAATCTGAAACGGTGTTCGAGTTCTCACCCTGAAACAAACACATCCCATATCCTCATAAGGCAGTGCGGCACCCTCTCTAGGAAGAAAAAACATTTCACCACCCACCGCCCAGAGCGACTATAAATAGTATTATTTGTCTATAAAATTGTTATTACTACACCTCTGCATATCACTGTATCTTTATTAACATTAAAAGCAAAAACAGAAAGAAATACAGTCATCCCTTGAATATCACGGATAATGTAGACCAGACCTGGCCGTGATATTCGAAAAACCACGAAGTAGGATCATCCCTCTCATTTCTACCATGTCTCATTTCTATATGTTTTTGCATCTATACAAGATCAAGCAGTGTATATTAAACATTACACAGTTATATGAATATGTAAATACTGTAATGTATTAATATTTAAATAGAATTTATATATAAATGCTTTAAGTATTGCACTCACCTCTGACAATAGCTCTTCTCCGCTTGATTCTAATCTTAGCATTTTTTTGATGTAACGCACGGTAGATTCATTTATGCCGTAATGGCGTGCTACATGGGCATACGTATTGCCCACATGCCTTAAATGGTGCAGGACGTTCACAAACACTATAAAATCACAAAAATTCCCGCGAGAAAGTGCGAGGCTACAGCGTCACACGTCTAAGCCAATCAGCTTGCGAGATTGAGTTGAGTGGGCGGTCCCTGCCTGAACTGGGAAGGAGGGGCACTTCAGTCTGTCGTTTGTAAACAATAGATGCAGCCTGCCTTGGGTCCCTGCCTTCCGCTTGCATACATGCGAGATTCAGCGTGAATTTATGAAATTTATTTATTTTTTTTTAATTAAAATGCCGTGATGCACCAAGACCGCGACATTCAAATCGCGAAGTGGCAAGGGGTGAGTATATAGCTCAACTTACAATAAAGAAAAACATCATTAACATTGTTTTTAAATTTGTAATAGAAAAGATTTAAAGTGCACCAATGTACCTGAAATTAAAAAAATACATATTTATTTAAACTCATTCAACTAACTTGCGTCTTAATATCGCCGTTTCTCTCCACCTTTCTCTTCGTTCCTGTTCGAAATTTTTCCGTGTTGTTTCTTGAGGAGTTGCTTACTGCAATTCATATCGTTTGCTCGTGTGAAAAACTGCTACACTATAGCGTGACATGGCGGCACGGTGGCGTAGTGGTTAGCACATCCGCCTCACAGCAAGAAGGCCCGGGTTCGATTCCCGGCCTGGGCGTTTCTGTGTGGAGTTTGCATGTTCTCCCCGTGCTTGTGTGGGTTTCCTCCGGGTGCTCCGGTTTCCTCCCGCAATCCAAAGACGTGCACTGTAGGTTAATTGGCTGTTCTAAATTGACCGTAGATTCTCTCCTGCAGCGGCACTGGAACCCAGTCGTATCGGCATTTGCCTTTCCATTGGATCCTTCCGGTGGCGCCGAGATGGGGGGGGGGGAACTTGCTGCTTGGGTAACAGCCTGTCCCTCATTATTCCCTACCCAGGCTCTGCGCACTGGGGGGGTATCACCAGCCGGGATACCAGCCAGAGCGCAGCCATAGTCCTTCGGGACTGACAGAGGCCTACCATAGCGTGATAATGAGAGTGCCACTGCTAACTAGTGGAGTGGAGGTGCAATTACACTTAATTTCCAGAAACTATTCCAAAAAAGCATGTTCCCATGTTCCCCATGCCCCCCCTGCATCACATCGCACCCCCCCTGGCATCATACCATTTGAGAAGCACTCTTATAAGGTAAACTGGTCACCATGGAAACATGACTCGAGAAATCCAATCAGATTAAAAGGCACAACTTCACTGTTTAGTAGAGCTAACCGAAAAAGTTTGATGAAATCTCAGTTTTGGCCTGAAATTGAGCAATTACAGATGGATGGGTGGATGGATGGATTACTCTCAGTGCACATTCCACCGTAGTACTATTTCAAATACCACCTTGAGAAACCGAGAGCATGATTAGAATTTAGATTATTTTTATTACAACAAGCATTTTATTCCTCTTATTCAACTTCATTGTTGTACAAGCCCTCCTGCCTTGCTTACGCATTACAATTGTACAGCAACAGCTGCAAACATGCTAAATGTCCTCATTACTCTGCACAGATTACTCTGCGAGGACTAAGCCGGCTCTCTGGATGCTGCGAGATGCTTTGCAAAACCGACTAGTTCCTGCTACTACTAATATTTAAGCAGACATTTGAAAATAATTATGAGGTGTTTCCTCACGAGCTTGATTTGTTGTCTTATTCACGTTAACAAGACAAATAAACGCAGCTTGTCAGGCCACAACAGCACAGCAAAAGCACAGCAAGCTGGGTATTTGCTCTGATCTTTAAGATTAGCAAAGAAAATTAGTAATATCCGGAGTAGATGTTACCTAGATCAGCATCTTGTAAGGATTTCAGTGGATCGACAAGGAAAGTCTTTTCCAGCTGATGTCTGTAAGGACAAGAAACCATGCAGTGGTATTACTAACGCGGTACTACAGTTATCGTAGCAACAAGAAATCAAATTTACAGTAATATTGTTCATTGAGGTCTAACTAGGCCTTCACATAATATTCACATATATCCGATTACAGATGCTACAAACTTCACGGTATAATTACATTATATATTTATCACCTCTAGCTTTTAGCAATTACCTTTTAGCTTTAGATGGAGTAGTGAGACCGGGTGTATCCAGCAGAATCTGACGTTTAAAAGGAAAACAGTGACATGCTGTTATTTGTTTCGTAAGAACATAAAACACATTTAACCTTCAGGACATGCAACGTGCCACAGAAACCATACACCATTATCTTCTTGAAAGTTTGTGAACCTGTCGGAATCGTCGAAAACTCGGCAGGAATAAAACCTCTCCAAAGATGGTTTTGTAACCTCTTACAGTGTGATGAGCATCAACAAATCATCTCATGAGGCTCTCAGAAATCCCCTGTTTCTACCATGATTCACCTCCAAACACGCGCGTTCTGAAGGCTCGGCGTTGACTAATTCCTACTCTTTAAATAAACTCTCACTCACAGCTGATTGTCATCCAGTTGATTGACAATCTCACCGCTAATTCTAAGGTTCACCAACTTTTGCGACTAACAGTTACATCATATTGGACATATTGGATATTTTCCTCAATAAATAATCGACTAAGTGCAATATTTTTGAGTTCTTTGCTTATTTTGGATTTCTGACATTTAAAATAATTTATATGATTACAGAAAATTCTAAAGGGTTCACATTCTTTCAAGGATAACAATGCAGATGAAATAAATTGTGCAAATTTTCCCGTTGATATTTTTTTCCAAACACAACATTCACTTACAACTTGAGTACTGTCCTCTGTGATCACCCCAAGAGCACGAGATCTAGTAGTATGCACTTTATGGGAGGTTGCAAACAGCTGTGTTTATATATATATTAAAAAAAAATAAAAAAAAAATCACAAGAAAATATTTAATTATCAAAAAAATGATTCAACTAAATTTAGCTACGACAGATTATAAAGATGTACCTTTTTGCCCAGAAGCTGATTGGTCAGTGTTGATTTCCCTGCATTCGGGGAACCAATTATAGCCACTCTTAAAACTTTAGAATTTTCTGGTTGATCTGGTTCTTTCAGCATCAGGGAAAAGTGCTCAACTAAACAAAAACAGAATAAAGATGAAAATTCTAACAAAATATGCAGTAGATGGATCGATGGAGGATAGTAATAGAGAGATGGGAGGATGATACTGAGTGCAACTGGGTGCAAACGACTCACTTTCTGGGTAAAATTTAGAAAACTATTTGAAATGTGTGTATACGTACAGTACACATATACTCATATACACACACACACATACTGGTCCTTCTCAAAAAATTACCTTATTGTGATGGTCATTATTTTCTGTAATGTACTGATAAACGTTAGACTTTCATATATTTTAGATTTATTACGCACAACTGAAGTAGTTCAAGCCTTTTATTGTTTTAATGTTGATAATTTGGGCAAAAAAGTAAAGAAAAACCAAAAATCCCGATCTCAAAAAATTAGCAAATTTCATCCAACCAATAAAAAAGTGTTTTTAATACAAAAAAGTCAACCTTCAAATAATTATGTTCAGTTCTGCACTCAATACTTGGTCGGGAATGCTTTTGCAGAAATGACTGCTTCAATGCGGCGTTGCATGGAGGCAATCAGCCTGTGGCACTGCTGAGGTGTTACGGAGGCCCAGGATGCTTCGATAGCGGCCTTAAGCTCATCCACAGTGTTGGGTCTGGTGTCTCTCAACTTTCTCTTCACAATATCCCACAGATTCTCTATGGGCTTCAGGTCAGGAGAGTTGGCAGGCCAATTGAGCACAGTAATACCATGGTCAGTAAACCATTTAGCAGTGGTTTTGGCACTGTGAGCAGGTGCCAAGTCGTGCTGAAAAATGACATCTTCATCTCCATAAAGCTTTTCAGCAGTTGGAAGCATGAAGTGCTCCAAAATCTCCTGATAGCTCGCTGCATTGACCCCGCCCTTGATAAAACACAGTGGACCAACACCAGCAGCTGACATGGCACCCCAGACCATCACTGACTGTGTCAAGTACCCACAGTCAGTGATGGCACCCCAGACCATCACTGACTGTGGGTACTTGACACTGGACTTCAGGCATTTTGGCATTTCCTTCTCCCCAGTCTTCCTCCAGACTCTGGCACCTTGATTTCCGAATGACATGCAAAATTTGCTTTCACCCGAAAAAAGTACTTTGGACCACTGAGCAACAGTCCAGTGCTGCTTCTCTGTAGCCCAGGTCAGGCGCTTCTGCCGCTGTTTCTGGTTCAAAAGAGGTTTGACCTGGGGAATGCGGCACCTGTAGCCCATTTCCTGCACATGCCTGTGCACGGTGGCTCTGGATGTTTCTATTCCAGACTCAGTCTACTGTTTCCACAGGTCCCCCAAGGTCTGGAATCGGCCCTTCTTTCACTTTTTCCTTCCCACAGACGTCCCTGTGTCAATGATGGCCTTCTGGACAGCAGTCAGGTCGGCAGTCTTACCCATGATTGTGGTTTTGAGTAATGAACCAGGCTGGGAGTTTTTAAAAGCCTCAGGAATCTTTTGCAGGTGTTTAGAGTTAATTGGTTGATTCAGATGATTAGGTTAATAGCTCGTTTAGACTACCTGAACATGATATGCTAATTTTTTGAGATAGGAATTTTGGGTTTTCATGAGCTGTATGCCAAAATCATCAGCATTAAAACAATAAAAGACCTGAAATATTTCAGTTGGTGTGCAATGAATCTAAAATATATGAAAGTTTAATTTTTATCAGTACATTACAGAAAATAATGAACTTTATCACAATATGCTAATTTTTTGAGAAGGACCAGTATATATATATATATATATATATATAATATAAACAGACGCTGCCTGACTTACGTTCATCCGTTTTATGTCTTTTCGATTTTTCAAATTTTCCAAGTCAAATTTTGAGTTAGACGTACCTACATACACTGACGTAATGACGCTGCATCCATTGTTTACAAACTACCGCTTCTTCTTCCCAGTTCAGTTTTTATATATATATATATATATATATATATATATATATATATATATATATATATATATACACTTTTATTGTGATCCAAATTACTATCCCACAACAAGTGAGATCAAACACCAGTTTATTTTGTAAATGGAGAACTCTTTAGAGACTAGAGGCAGACCAGGATAAAGATTACCTCGATCTGGTGGAACAGGAGTGTGGGCTGCTGAGACGGCAGGAGTCTCTGTAAAGCTGAGTGTACCCTCTTTCAGCAGTTTGTCCAGAAACACCCCGGAGGAAATGAAACGGGCGGGAACGACGTGCCACACAGCGTTCCTCATTGCACAACTGCGACGAGCTGTAGAAAAGAATTACAGAGATGCCAGAAAGTAGTCATTCAACTCAAGCACATCTATATACAGACAGTGTCCGACTTACAACTGCATTTGGTTCTGAGCAACAGGTCGTAAGACTGTTTGGACACAAGTCGGGTCTGTACACTGTACCTTTCTATACGTTCATGTAAAAATTGTGTTTGCAATCTTTTTACCTTCCTTTAGAGATTAATATATAGAGGAGGAGGGGGACTAGTGTACATGGTACAGTATTTTCAACCTTTAAAGGACGTGGAGGAAGTCACTTCTCGTGAATCAGTTCATGGTTCAAGATCAAGAATAATGAGTCGACTCCAGAGCACCGCAGTTATTGTTTGGCTCAGACGATGGCAAAAGGAAGAGTACAGGATAGATATTTTACACACACACACACACACACACACACACAGCGGTACCTCACTTTACGAAAGTCTCACCAAACGAAAAATGCAGGTTATGAAAAACATTTTCCTAAAATTTTTATCTCTGGATACAAAACAAGTTCACGTTATGAAAGCACCATCTTAAAAATTCAAACGCGCCATTCAAACATGCCATTCAAACATGCCATTCAAACATCCAAATGCGCCATTCAAATATACAAACGTGCAATTCAAACATTCAAACAATGCACGAGCTGCTCTCCCATCAATGACGTTCAAACATCCCGCCCCGCTGGCCTCCCATTGGCTAGGAGGGATGATGCAGCCGAATTATTCGCAAGTTGAACAGCATTTTACATGTAAAATGCTATTCAACTTGCAAATAATCCAGGTTAAGAAAAAGACTCTGGAACAGATTAATTGTGTTAAGTGAGGTACCACTGTGTATATATTTTCTAGATGTGAGGCACTCCACCGAATATAGGCGCTTGTCGCAAGTGACATATGGTGCTTGTGAGACAAAGCGCGGCTTATCCAGACTTCCGAGCTTTCAAGTGAGCAAGTGCGCATTGAATACTTGTTTAGTACTCAACCTTCACTTGCTCACTTAAAAGATTAGAAGTCCGGATAAACCATGCTTTGTCTCACAAACACCATACGTCACTTGCGACAAGCGCCTACATTCGGTGGAGCGCCTCACATGTATATAAAAATACATGTACATGGTTTCGCCAAATTGATCCTCACAAATAGGCTAGAATCAGCTAGGCTAGGCTGATGATATTCACATACATAATACCCAAGTATGTAAGTTAGTTATTTACTTTTTTGGTCATGCATGCTCGTAAAGTCGAACAGTCATAAGTCGCACAGGCCATACATACAAATATCACCCTTATGCATATTAGTAAAGTCACCCAGAGATAACCAAGCAATGACACAGTCCCTGCTGAAGAACAACATGAAGTCAGATGGAATAAATTTGTTTGTACATAAACTACTGCGCGCTCTGATTTTTCTCCCTTTCAGATTAGACAAATACTGACGCCACACAATTACATACAGAGAGAACTGCAGAGAGAGTGAAGCAAACTTTTGAAAGGAACTTCTGAACTTTATCTGTTGTTTCACACAAGAAGTCCACAGCTCTTTTAAAACAGCAGCCATTACGATCTGTGTGAAATGGGTGCGCTTCAAAATATTTGGTATGTTTTTTGAGGCGACAGCAGTGCTTTCTTACAGGCTTGGCATAGGTCCGTATCATTTTAGAGATCCATGCCAGCATGTTTTTCCCCGAGCCATAATGTGTATTATTATTAATCAGGGTTAAAAAAAAGAACAGAAAGAAATGCACAGGAGAAGTTATAAATATTAAGGAGATTGGATAGCTCCTCTGTAATTCTCACAAGCATTGATTCCAGAATGAAAAGTAATAAATGGACCTCTACTATATCTGCTGCTGTGTGTTTCATCCGGGAACTCCGGTTTCCTCCCACAATTCAAAATACATGCACATTCATCGCGACAGCTGTTTCAAACTGCCGATAGATATGAGATGAGATTGAGAATGTGTGTGTGTTGCCCTGCAATGATCTGGTGATGCGTTCCAGGTGTACCCCAAGTTCGACCCATGTCGGCTGAAATAGGCTCCATATACAAACATACACACACACTAATTAATCCGTTCCAGAGCCTTTTTCGTAACACGGAGGTTTCGTAAGTAGAGGCGCATTTTATATGTAAAACGCCCGATTCGTTCCAAGGCTCCCAAGACTACCCCATAAACCCTTTTAAAATGATAAAAGTATACCAATTTTGTATTAAATATGTATGAAACGTGTTAAAAAAAAAAAAAAAAAATTGTTAAACCATTTAAACATTTTAACATATTAAACCATTTTATTAACATATTTATTAATTCAACCATTATTCAACATTTTTATTAACGCACACACACACACACACACACAAAACACATTAAATGTGTATTGTGGCGCTCTGCTGAATGCGGGCTCCGCCCACACGCAGGACGCTGGAGCATTGTAAGACAGGGAATTCAAAGCGCATTCCCTGTTTGACAGATCAGAGGTCCAAACTCAACTTTAACTTGATTCCTTGAGTGATCGGAGGTCCAGATGAGCCGCGTTTTGCTCACATTCACTGAATTAAGCAACTTAAAAAAAACTAAAGAGTTAAGCCTCCTTTCATCTCTGATTGACTCTGTAGGCAGTCTCTCTCTATCTCTCACACACTCTCTCTCACACACACACACACACAAAACTATGTCTCTATGGTGTGTTTTGCCAAATGCGGGCTCCGCCCACACGCAACGTGCAGCTGACGGAACAATTCTATTTAAATGTTTAAATGGACGAGATGTTTTATTTAAAGCGAAATTACAGTACCTGTTTGAAAGATCAGAGGTCCTCATTCAATATTAACTTGCTTCCTTGCGAGATCGGAGGTCTTGTTCAACGAAAGACTTCTGCTTCAATATCGTGCCAAAATAATCGCCTCCGTCACTGTATTTCCACTTTAAGGTCTCCTTGTGCTTCAATATCGTCCCAATTGTAGAGGGGTTTCGGCAATAACGAAATATAATGCTGCAATAATCTCAAAACAAGCCAAGATACTTCATAGCCACAACCCAAGATAGCCTCTTCAACTCTCCTCACGTGTGTGGCAGACAAAAGGTATGGGTACAGTAATGGGTACACATCAGCTCCCTCTTGGCCAATGGTAGGCCAGCAGGGCAGGATGTTGGGAGACAGCCAATGAGAGAGCAACTCGCGCATCGTGTGAAATTTTTATTGGCGTTTGAATTTTGAATGGCAAGTTTAGCGCTTTTTGTAAGAGCGGGTTGTTTTCATATACAGAGGACAAAAACTTAGGAAAATATTTTTCGTAACCCGGAGTTTTCGTAAGTAGGGGGCCGACTGTATGTGTGTATGTGTGTGTATATATATATATATATATATATATATATATATACACACACACACACACATATACATAGATATACACACACATTTTATATATATATATATATATATACATAGATATACACACACATTATATATATATATATATATATATACACACACACACACACACACACACACAGTACTAGTCCTTCTCAAAAAATGAGCATATTGTGATAAAGTTCATTATTTTCTGTAATGTACTGATAAAAATTAAACTTTCAGATATACAGTGAGTCATCGACTTACGACCGCGTTTGGTTCTGGTAGACCGGTTGTAACTTGATCTGGTCGTATGTCGACTTTCCATCAAAATACACTCACGCCAAACAAAAACAGATGAATAAATCTTGCGCATTTAAATCTATACATCTATTTTCAATTTCAGTTCACAGTGACAAGCAGCTGAGAGCCAATCCTTTCTGTACTCCACTGTGTGGGCGGGTCCGATAGCTTCAAACTCCAAACTCCAATTTTATTGGATTATAACAACAGCCACAGACTGCATGTGTTGTTTGGGTAAGGAGATAAATTTCCCTCGTTTTGATCGGCTCATTTCCACGAAGCCAAGCACAGCTGGCAAGCAAACACAAAAGGACAGACATGGAAAAACGTCAACCCGCAGAGCAGCTGATTGCTAAAACTTGGGACGCGCTTCCTGTCACAAACACTGCAGCATGTGAGTCCAATAAAATTAGACTTTCAAGGTATCGGACCCGCCCACACAGAAAGGATTGGCTCTGTGCTTCACGCCACAGTGATGTGGCATTGAAAGTAGATGAACAGATTTGCTCTGAGCAGTTAGAAAGTGAAGCTGCATCATCTCCTGCTTGGCCTTTTAAGATGCTGGCACTGCCGGCAGCAAAGACAACTGTCGTACGTAACACTCGCACTGCACTGCCATGAATCATGCGTCACGACTTTTGCGGTCATAAAGTCGATCAGACGTAACTCGCATAGGTTGTAAGTCGACGACTCACTGTATTTTAGATTCATTGCACACCAACTGAAATAGTTCAGGTCTTTTATTGTTTAAATACTGATGATTTTGGCAGACAGCTCATGAAAACCCAAAATTCCTATCTCAAAAAATGAGCATATCATGTTCAGGTAGTCTAAACGAGCTATTAACCTAATCATCTGAATCAAACAATTAACTCTAAACACCTGCAAAAGATCCCTGAGGCTTTTAAAAACTCCCAGCCTGGTTCATTACTCAAAACCGCAATCATTTTAAGACTAAGACTGCCGACCTGACTGCTGTCCAGAAGGCCATCATTGACACCCTCAAGCAAGAGGGTAAGACACAGAAAGAAATCTCTGAGCGAATAGGCTGTTCCCAGAGTGCTGTATCAAGCCACCTCAGTGGGACGTCTGTGGGGAGGAAAAAGTGTGGCAGAAAACGCTGCACAACCAAAAGAGGTGACCAGACCCTGAGGAAGATTGTGGAGAAGGGCCGAGTCCAGACCTTGGGGGACCTGTGGAAGCAGTGGACTGGGCTACAGGTGCCGCATTCCCCAGGTCAAGCCACTTTTGAACCAGAAACAGCGGCAGAAGCGCCTGACCTGGGCTACAGAGAAGCAGCACTGGACTGTTGCTCAGTGGTCCAAAGTACTTTTTTTGGATGAAAGCAAATTTCGCATGTCATTCGGAAATCAAGGTGCTAGAGTCTGGAGGAAGACTGGGGAGAAGGTAATGCCAAAATGCCTGAAGTCCAGTGTCAAGTACCCACAGTCAGTGATGGTCTGGGGTGCCATGTCAGCTGCTGGTGTTGGTCCACTGTGTTTTATCAAGGGCAGGGTCAATGCAGCTCGCTATCAGGAGATTTTGGAGCACTTCATGCTTCCATCTGCTGAAAAGCTTTATGGAGATGAAGATTTCATTTTTCAGCACGACCTGGAACCTGCTCACAGTGCCAAAACCACTGCTAAATGGTTTACTGACCATGGTATTACTGTGCTCAATTGGTTTGCCAACTCTCCCGACCTGAACCCCATAGAGAATCTATGGGATATTGTGAAGAGAAAGTTGAGAGACACCAGACCCAACACTGTGGATGAGCTTAAGGCCGCTATCGAAGCATCCTGGGCCTCAAAAACACCTCAGCAGTGCCACAGGCTGATTGCCTCCATGCCACGCCGCAGTGAAGCAGTCATTTCTGCAAAAGGATTCCCACCAAGCATTGAGTGCATAACTGAACATAATTATTTGAAGGTTGACTATTTTGTATTTAAGAACACTTTTTTTATTGGTTGGATGAAATTTGCTAATTTTTTTAGACAGGGATTTTTGGTTTTTCTTTACTTTTTTGCCAAAATTATCATTATTAAAACAATAAAAGGCTTGAACTACTTCAGTTGTGTGTAATGAATCTAAAATATATGAAAGTCTAATGCTTATCAGTACATTACAGAAAATAATGACCATCACAATATGCTAATTTTTTGAGAACTAGTATACACACATATATTTCAATTTTTACAGTTATATTTATTGATGATAAAATATAAACATTATACAGCATATACTGTTGTAAAGCACGAGTATTAAAGTCTTTTTCAATTATTTATTCTATTCCAGTACAGCACCAAAGTTAATGATTAGAAAGTTTGTGCATGAGATTTTATGTTCTGTAGCATGTTTAACAAACGATACCAAAAGGATAAACTTTATTACAATGCGGTATATTAGAGTCAGGAAGTAAACGTGTGATGGGCACTGCGCATGTGCAAGCCCGAGCTCACCAATCAGTGTGCTCGTTTCAGATCTTCCTTAGCAACTAGCCTGCATTGTTTACGTGCATATCGTCTTTATTTTATTCACTGAAACGGCATTTTAATGTTAAAACAGTATCCAAAATGGAGAGACGACTTCACGACCGTTCTTCTGGTGTATGGTTTATATTGTGTCTTGTACCGAACTCGGTGAATAATTGCAAAGAAAACCGGTAAGTTTGCTACTGTTTTTATCTAGTTTTATGAGGGTACTCGTGAGAAAAATGGAAATAAGACATTTTTAGTGAGTTTTAGTCGATTGCACTTGAGCAAGTGATGGTTGAATACTTGTTTTAATGGTTTATGCAAAAATCCGAATTTCGATAAAAAAAAAAAAAAAAAGACCATTTTTACTTTTTTGGCCATTTTCTCGAAAGTATTCTGTGCGACAATCACCTACAATCAATCGGTGGAGCGCCTCACATATATCATTTTATATGCACTGTTTTGCGGACTTTTGTAACACTTAACAAATATGGTTGATCAGAAGCGTAAGCCTACTAAGCATGGGTGCAAGTCTCATCCACAGAGATGAATTAACTATCTGCTCGGATCGGCGCAATCTATCATGCATACTCAGTTAAGCAAAGAGAGTTGTAAAATGAATGAAAACCCAAATCCAGAAAAGAAAGAGAACTCTCCATTCTGCTGGTGATTCACATCAGTGCAGGCTGTGTTCTAAACGAGTTCAATGGCACCCTTGCACACTTGAAAGACCGGAAGTACACTCATTTCGCAAGTACACTAGGAACTGTGCAAACAACGACCGACTGGAGCTTTGCCACAAAGTGGAACATGCATCTTTGACTGGCAATATGAGAGCCATGTATGAAGGTATCAAACAAACTACAGGCCCAGTCATAAAAAACAAAAAAAACACAACAGCCCCCCTCAAGTCCAAAGGGCGGCATATAATCTCCGACTGCAGCAAACAGATGGAAAGGTGGGTGGAGCACTACTTCGATCTCTGCTCAACTCAAAACAGTATCTGGGGAAGCATTGAATAGTATTCCTGAACTCCCCATCATGAGTGTCCTCAATGCTGAGCCCACTATGGAAGACCTTGATAAGGCCATAAATACATTAACCAGTGGCAAAGCACCAGGAAATGATGCCATTGCTCCAGAGGTAATCAAAGCAAGGAAGTCAGGCCTCCTTCCACACCTCCATGAGCTACCGTGTCTACGCTGGAAAGGAGAGGTGCCACATGATATGAGCAATGCTAAGATTGTGACACTATACAAAAATAAAGGTGACCGCTCAGACTGCAACAATT
Source organism: Plotosus lineatus (assembly GCA_024760905.1). Lineage (NCBI taxonomy): Eukaryota > Metazoa > Chordata > Actinopteri > Siluriformes > Plotosidae > Plotosus > Plotosus lineatus. The sequence goes on along the minus strand of CM045740.1, from coordinate 28,701,334 downwards.
ATCGTGGAATATCCCTCCTCAGAATTGTAGCCAAGGTGTTTGCACGTGTCAAACTCACAAGACTGCAATCCCTCGCAGAAAGAGTATACCCAGAGTCACAATGTGGATTTAGATCAGGCCATTCAACGATCGACATGATCTTCTCCATACGACAACTCCAAGAAAAGTGCAGGGAACAGCGTCAAACTCTATATCTGGCTTTTGTTGATCTCACCAAGGCTTTCGATCTTGTCAGCCATAGTGGCCTTTTCAGTCTTCTTCAACGAATCAGCTGCCCACCTCAGCTATGACAGATATGAAAGGAACAGTCAGCTTTGACGGTGCTACATCTGAACGCTTCAATATTGTCAATGGGGTCACAAGGATGCGTGCTCGCCCCTACACTCTTTGGCATCTTCTTCTCTCTCCTTCTGTACCGTGCCTTTGACTCTTCCTCTGATGGTCTCTACATCCACACCAGAGACATTGGAAAGCTTTTCAACCTAGCTCGACTCAGGGCTAAATCCAAAGTAACATGTGTCCTCATCAGAGAAATGGTGTTTGCTGATGACGCTGCCCAAGCAAGTCATACTCATGATGGTCTACAACGCCTTATGGACCGCTTCTCTCACGCTTCCAGAGAGTTTGCTCTCACAATCAGCATAAAAAAGACAGAGATCATGGCTCAGGACCCTCCAATTCCAGCCTTAATCTCTATCAATAGCTCACAGCTGGCTAATGTTAACAGCTTCTGATACTTGGGCTCTATTATCTCAGACAACCTGTCTCTGGACGCAGAGATCAATGCTCGTATCGGGAAAGCCACGGGGGTGATGTCCAAACTCACTACGAGAGTCTGGGAAAACAAAAACCTGACCATTACCACAAAGCTGAAAGTGTACCAGGTATGTGTTCTCAACACACTCCTCTATGGCAGCAAAACATGGTCAACCTACACAAGACAAGAAGCAAAGCTGAACGCGTACCACATGAGGTGCCATGCTGAGCCAAGAGGTGCCTGCACTGGCTAGGACATGTTAAGCATATGGATAAAGGTCGTCTCCCAAAAGATCTGCCTTATGGACAACTAGTGGTAGGTACTCGCCCAGTTGGCCACCCACGGCTGAGGTACTCTCTTATCTGTAAAAAAGACCTCAAGTTAACAGGCATAGAACCTGGGTCGTGGGAGTCTCCATCACAGGATCGCCCAACATGGAGAAAAACTGTCAGCGAGGACATCAAAAGAGCTGAGGAGGAAAGACACGAGAGACAGAGGCAGAGGAGATTGAGGAGCAAGGCATCATCAAGTTCGGTGGCCAGCACAGAATTCATCTGAGGCTAATGCAGCAGGGACTGTCATTACAGAATTGGGCTCTTTAACCATTGCAGATGCTGCTCCATTCCACCTCATCAAGGCATAACCCATCTTCTCAGACAGAAGGAGGCCAACAACAAATATACAGAGTATATATATATATATATATATATATATATATATATATACATACACACACACACATATATACAGTATTATACATTATATATATATATATATATATATATATATATACACACACAAACACATATATATACAGTATTATACATATGTGTGTGTGTGTGTGTGTGTGTGTGTGTGTATATATATATATATATTTTTTTTTTTTATTTATTTTTTTTTTTTACTGTGTATATTTGTTGTTGGCCTCCTTCTGTCCTGTACATACATATGTATCATATGTGTATATGTATATGTGTGTGTGTGTGTGTGTGTGTGTGTGCTGTTGATTAGTGCAGTTATTCCAGTGTATTTGTTATTGGAGTGTTCTGATCTCGGTCTCGCACTCTGGGTTACTACACACCTGTCCTCAGGCACAATGGCGGAGTTTCCACCGACGCCGCCAGGCTGGAAAAGCGCAAAGTCCTGCAGAGAAAAGACTCACACACGCGAAAAGCCATTCTGTAGAAAAAAAGATTTACAACCTTGGTATATAACACTGTTCCACACGCGAGCTGAGGAGATTTACGTACACATGGACACACGGCGCCGCCATGACACCTCTATCAGAGTCAAAGAGCGCTCACAGAGGGGCTGAAAACTCCTCGCAGCATAATGCGCATGCGCCACCTGCTGGACGTGCGGAATTGCAGCCTCCAATCAACGTCACACGGGTCTCTCGCACTCTCTATCTCGCTCTCTCTCACACAGACACACACACACACACGCACACACACACACTACATTAATCAGTATTTATTGATTGATTGAGAGAGAGAGAGAGAGAGAGAATGGTGGTGTATTGGTTAACATCTGCTCACAGCAAGAAAGTCCTGGGTTTGAGAATACAGTATATATATATATATATATATATATATATATATATGTGTGTGTGTATATCAATGTATTTAATCATATTAATACCTCCTATTTATTGTAGTTTATTCGTGTTGCCGTTTATGAACATAAATGCAATAGAGGCCTGTGTTAGATTGTACAGAATTCTTGATATTTTTGGAAATCAGGGCAACCTTACACACTCTTCAACTGACAAATCCTATATAACAACACAGAATGAATATCAGGTGCACATTACAGCCTTTAGTAGCATGCAGACTGCAAAACCACAACATTTTTCACCGAGAACTCCCATTGATTTATCAGCCAAGCTTCCTTATCATACTAAGGAGCTCACCCCAGCCAACTCTGAGCGAAGCCAGTTCATCCCAAGGCCAGCACACAACAAGCCCCATTCACACGCTTATATTTAAACCCGTGCAAATCATTCAGTCGTTCAATACATGATCTGTTTAATCCTATTTCGGGTCACGTGGAGGATGGTGCCCATCTCAGCCAACTCGGGAAGAGGGCAGAGTACACCCTGGACAGCTCGGCAGGCCATCACAGGGCAGAAACAGGCTGACGGCAATGCAGCTACTCTTGACGAGAGTCAGCAGTGGTTCTTTTAGAGCCTCAGACCAAAGACAGTGAGAGACATGCCCGGCCTTTGATAACCCAGTTAGCTGCACTGGGGGGACAGCAGTGACAACCATTGACAGTGGGGCTTGAACCCCCAACCTTAGGATCAGCAATCCAGCACCTTCCTGGGCAAATCAATTCTGCTAAAATACATGTCTGTGTCGGAGGTAACCAGAGTACCCAGAAGGAACCAGTACAACCAGTACAAGCAAGTGGAGAACATGCAAACATGCAACACACTCCTCACGGATCTTGGGACTCAAACCCATGACCTTCTGGCTTTGAAGCGGACGTACTGACAACTGCGACACAGTGCCATCCTGAAAATAACAATTCCAAACTGAAATGCTACATTTTGCGACGCAGTATTCATTTCCCTCTGTACCGCCGTTACCATGATCAGTGCATGAGCTCATTCATTTATTCATTTTCTGAACTGCATAATTCTAAGGTCGGGGGGGGGGGGCGCGCTGGTGTCCATCTCAGCTAAGTCAGGGCGAGGGCGGGGTACACCCTGGACAGCTTGCCAGACCATTGCAGGGCCAACACTCACACAGCCATTCATAGCTCGGGTAGATTTGGAACAGCCATTTAGCATACAGCACTGTGCATATTTGTTGGACTGTGTGAGAAACCTGGAGTACCCGGAGGAAACCCACCAATCATAATGAGAACATGCAAACCCCACACAGAAACGCCCAGGCTGGGAATTGAATCCAGGCCTTTTTGCTGGACGGTGCGAGCCACTAGCACGTGATCTCATGCAGAGTCATTTACACAGACAATAAACTATGTCCAAGAGTTGTGAGGTAGCAGTGCATTCGAAAGCATTGATGGGAAGTCCACATACGATTCACAATTATAAAAAGAATTGTGTGTCTACAAACACTCATTAATAGAAAAAGAAATCAAACATAGATTGTGTCTGTTATATCTCTTCCTTGGACCCGACTCTTAGAGCCACTCTCATACACTTCTTTTGTTTATTTTTGCTGTTTATTTACTTGCTGTGTTTGTAGACTTTATTCTGTTGCTTTTAGACTATCCATTATGTGAGATGTCAGCTTCCAAGCCACCTGATATCCTTCATCCTTCCCACTGAAGGTCAGTATTTTACTCTGTGTATGATGCTTATGATGGCCAACATGAAAGCACATCTGCTCTCCCTGACAACGTACACATGAAAATACCAGCAGCGATCTCAAAATACAGAATCACTTCCAAATGTGGACAAATACTACACACCCTGCATCTCTCAGTCTCTCTCTTTTTGTTTCATTATATTTCATCATTTGTTTTTGTCATTTTTTCCCATGGAATTATATTAATGATGAGTGATCATTCATGATGATAAAGGAATCAGTTGGTGGGGTCTGTATATAAATACACACATACATACACACATCTATACATACAAACATACACTAGTGCTTCTCAAAAAATTAGCATATTGTGATAAAGTTCATTATTTTCTGTAATGTACTGATAAACATTAGACTTTCATATATTTTAGATTTATTACACACAGCTGAAGTAGTTCAAGCCGTTTGTTGTTTTAATATTGATAATTTTTGCAAAAAAAGTAAAGAAAAACCAAAAATCCCTATCTCAAAAAATTAGCATATTTCATCCGACCAATTAAAAAAAAAAGTGTTTTTAATACAAAAAAGTCAACCTTCAAATAATTATGTTCAGTTCTGCACTCAATACTTGGTAGGGAATCCTTTTGCAGAAATGACTGCTTCAATGCGGCGGGGCATGGAGGCAATCAGCCTGTGGCACTGCTGAGGTGTTACGGAGGCCCAGGATGCTTCGATAGCGGCCTTAAGCTCATCCACAGTGTTGGGTCTGGTGTCTCTCAACTTTCTCTTCACAATATCCCACAGATTCTCTATGGGCTTCAGGTCAAGAGAGTTGGCAGGCCAATTGAGCACAGTAATACCATGGTCAGTAAACCATTTAGCAGTGGTTTTGGCACTGTGAGCAGGTGCCAGGTCGTGCTGAAAAATTAAATCTTCATCTCCATAAAGCTTTTCAGCAGATGGAAGCATGAAGTGCTCCAAAATCTCCTGATAGCTAGCTGTATTGATCCTGCCCTTGATAAACCACAGTGGACCAACACCAGCAGTTGACATGGCACCCCAGACCATCACTGACTGTGGGTACTGGACACTGGACTTCAGGCATTTTGGCATTTCCTTCTCCCCAGTCTTCCTCCAGACTCTGGCACCTTGATTTCCGAATGACATGCAAAATTTGCTTTCATCCGAAAAAAGTACTTTGGACCACTGAGCAACAGTCCAGTGCTGCTTCTCTGTAGCCCAGGTCAGCCGCTTCTGCCGCTGTTTCTGGTTCAAAAGTGGCTTGACCTGGGGAATGCAACACCTGTAGCCCAGTCCACTGCTTCCACAGGTCCCCCAAGGTCTGGAATCGGTCCTTCTCCACAATCTTCCTCAGGGTCCGGTCACCTCTTCTGGTTGTGCAGTGTTTTCTGACACACTTTTTCTCTCCCACAGACGTCCCACTGAGGTGGCTTGATACAGCACTCTGGGAACAGCCTATTCGCTCAGAGATTTCTTTCTGTGTCTTACCCTCTTGCTTGAGGGTGCCAGTGATGGCCTTCTGGACAGCAGTCAGGTCGGCAGTCTATGATTGGGGTTTTGAGTAATGAACCAGGCTGGGAGTTTTTAAAAGCCTCAGGAATCTTTTGCAGGTGTTTAGAGTTAATTGGTTGATTCAGATGATTAGGTTAATAGCTCGTTTAGACTACCTGAACATGATATGCTAATTTTTTGAGATAGGAATTTTGGGTTTTCATGAGCTGTCTGCCAAAATCATCAGTATTAAAACAATAAAAGACCTGAAATATTTCAGTTGGGGTGCAATGAATCTAAAATATATGAAAGTTTAATTTTTATCAGTACATTACAGAAAATAATGAACTTTATCACAATATGCTCATTTTTTGAGAAGGACTAGTATACATACATACACACATACATATATACATACATACATACATATATACATACTGTACATACATACATACATACACACATATATACATATATACATACATACATACATACATACATACAGTACATATATGTAGGAGCAGTGGGTGGTAGAGTGCTGGATTAATGTTCTGAAGGTCGGGGGTTCAAGCCTCACTTTCACTGAGATGCCACTGCCCCCACCCCCCACACAGCTAACCTGGTTATCAAAGGCTGGCCATGTCTCTCACTGTCTGTGGTGAGAGGCTGTAAAAGAACCATTGCTTTCATTTGTAAAGAGTAGGCCATTGGGTTGCTGTCAGCATTTTTCTGCTCTGCGGTTGCCTGGGGATATGTCGGGGGTGTACTCTACCCCCTTGGCGGAGATGGGTAGCAGCAGTTCAGAAATACTGTATATATATATATATATATATATATATATATATATATATATATATATATATATATATATATATATATATATATATTTATTTATTTATTTGTTCGTTTGTTTGTTTATTTTGTTTTTGCCCCCCCAAACTAGTTAATCCTAAGGGCAGTGCTGGTCTAGTGGTAAAGATGCTGGATCACTGATCCTAAAGTTGGGGGTTCAAGCCCCACTCACAATAGGTTGTCACTGTCCTGTCCCCACCCCCCCCTGCAGCTAACTGGGTTATCAAAGGTTGGCCATGTCTCTCACTGTCTATGGTGTGAGGCAGTAAGAGAACCATTGCTGACTTTCCATAAGAGTAGCTGCAAAGCCGTCAGTGTGTTTCCGCCCTGCGATGGCCTGGCAAGCTGTGATGTACATGTACACATATTTACACACGTACAAATGTGTGTGTGTGTATATATATATATATATATATATATATATATATATATATATATATATATATATATATATATATATATATATATACAAGGTGTATGTGTGTGAGGCATCAATTAATGTTTTTTCCCATGTGATGAAAAATGAATATTTGTTTTTCTAGAAGCATGTAAAAAATCATCTTGAAAAAAATCATAAGATTATGATTCATATAATAAAAGAACGATCAAAAAGTGAATAGTAATGAATACTGATAAATAAATAAAATATTAAAATTTATTATTAAGGATACATAACTTTTCAAAATTCTTGAAAACTTTTTGCCTTATGCATATCCATTTTAACAATCATAATTATTATTATTCATCGCAATTAAAAAAAATAAAATCTGAAAATAATAATCATATGTAAAAATTATTTGACTCCCTCAAAAACTAAAAACACTTAATTCTGCTCGGGTCTCGGAGAGGCTCATACTCTCAGGACTGGACAAAGAGGGGTTACACCAGAAACACTTCACCAAACCATCACAATGGAACACACACAATCAATCACACTCACACATAGGGGCAGTCTAGAACTGCCAATTAGCATTATGCCCATGTGTTTGGCTTGTGAAAGGAAACTTGACTACCTGGAGATACCCCATGTGAGCACGGAGTGGGGGTGGGGGGGACATGCATACAGAAATCCACACAGAAAGGCCTACACAGATCCTGGGATTTAAGCTCAGATCCTTCTTACTGTTGTGGGGCCAGTGGTGTAGTGGTTAGGGTGCTGCACTCATGATCAGGAGGTTGTGTGTTCAAATCCCAGTTATATCCCCACTGTGCTAAGATCCCTGGGCAAGGTCTAAACCACAAGTGTGCCTCTATTCACCCAGCCATGTAAATCTTCTTCTTTTACTTTCGGCTGCTCCCTTCAGGGGTCGCCACAGCAAATCATCCGCCTCCACCTCACCCTGTCCTCCGCATCTTCTTTTCTGACTCCAACGACCTTCATGTCTTCCTTCACCACATCCATAAATCTCTTCTTCGGTCTTCCTCGAGGCCTTCTGCCTGGTAGTTCCAACCTCAGCATCCTACTGCCAATATACTCACTATCCCTCCTCTGTACATGTCCAAACCATCTCAATCTAGCCTCTCTGACTTTGTCTCCAAAACATCTTACGTGGGCTGTCCCTATGATATACTCATTTCTGATCCTATCCATCCTCGTTACTCCCAGGAGAACCTCAACATTTTCATCTCCGCTACCTCCAGCTCTGCCTCCTGCCTTTTCCTCAGCGCCACTGTTTCTAAGCCATACAACATCGCTGGCCTCACCACCATCTTGTACACTTTTCCCTTCATTCTTGCTGACACTCTCCTATCGCACATCACACGGATACTTTTCTCCAACCATTCCAGCCTGCCTGCACACGCTTCTTCACCTCTTTTCCCACACTCTCCATTGCTCTGGATTGTTGAGCCTAAGTACTTAAAATCCTCCACCTTCGTTATCTCTGCTCCTGTAACATCACCGTTCCTCCTGGGTCCTTCTCATTCACACACATGTATTCTGATTTTCTGAGGCTAACCTTCAATCCCCTCCTTCCAGGAGCATACCTCCACCTCTCTAGATTTTCCTGCACTTGTTCTCTGCGCTCACTACAGATCACGATGTCATCTGCAAACATCATAGTCCATGGAGATTCTTGTCTCACCTCGTCTGTCAGCCTGTCCATCACCATAGCAAACAAGAAGGGGCTCAGAGCTGACCCTTGATGCAGTCCCACCTCCACCTTGAATTGTCGGTCACACCGACAGCACACCTCACCACTGTCTTACATCTCTCATACATGTCCTGCACCACTCTAACATACTTCTCTGCCACTCCAGACTTCCTCATGCAATACACAGTTCCTCTCTTGGCACCCTGTCATATGCTTTTCCAGATCCACAAAGGCACAATGTAGCTCCCTCTGACCTTCTCTGTACTTCTCTATTAACATCCTCAAGGCAAACATTGCATCTGTGGTGCTCTTTCTTGGCATGAAAACCAAACTGTTGTTCACAAATGCTGACCTCTGCCCTTAGTCTAGCTTCCACTATTCTTTCCATAACTTCATCGTATGGCTCATCAACTTTATCCCTCTGTAGTTGCTGCAACTCTGCACGTCTCCCTTGTTCTTAAAAATGTCACCAGCACACTTCTCCTCCACTCCTCCGGCATCTGCTCACTCTCTAGTACTGTGTTGAACGTTCTTGTCAGAAAATCTACTGCTACCTCTCCTAGACACTTCATACCTCCACAGGTATATCATCAGGACCAACTGCCTTTCCATTCTTCATCCTCTTCAATGCCCTTCTCACTTCACCCTTACTGATCTTTGCTACATCCTGCTCCTCAATGGTCACGTCTTCTACTCTTTTCTCTCTCTCTCTCATTTTCCTCATTCATCAGCTCTTCAAAGTACTCTTTCCATCTTCCCAGCACACTTCTGTCATTAGTCAATAGAGTTCCCTCTCTGTCCTTTATCAATCTAACTTGCTGCACGTCCTTCCCATCTCTATTTCTCTGCTGTGCCAACCTGTATAGATCATTTTCTCCCTCTTTACTATCCAACCTATCATACAAGTCATCATATGCCCTCTGTTTGGCCTTAGCCACTGCTACTTCGCCTTACGCTGTGTCTCCCTGTACTCCTGTTTACTCTCTTCGGTCCTCTCAATGTCCCACTTCTTCTTGGCTAACCTCTTCCTTTGTACACACTCCTGCACTTCCTCATTCCACCACCAAGTCTCATATCTACTTTCCTTCCAGAGGACACACCAAGTACTCTCCTACCTGTGTCCCTGATCACATTTGCTGTGGTTGTCCAGTCATGTGGAAGCACTTCCTGGCCACCCAAAGCCTGTTTCAACTCCTCCTTGAAGACAACACGACACTCTTCCTTTTTCAGCTTCCACCACCTTGTCTTCTGCTCTGCCTTTGCCTTTTTCACCTTTCTCACCATCAGAGTCATCCTGCACACCACCATCCTATGCTGTTTGGCAACACTCTCACCCACGATGACTTTGCAGTCATTGACTTCCTTCAAATTACATCGCCTACACAAGATGTAGTCTACCTGTGTGCTCCTACCTCCGCTTTTATAAGTCACCCTATGCTCCTGTTTCTTCTCGAAGAAAGTATTCACCACAGCCATTTCCATCCTTTTTTGCAAAATCTATCAACATCTGTCCGTCTGCGTTCCTGTCCTGGATACCAAACCTGCCCATCACTTCCTCGTCCCCTCTGTTTCCTGCACCAACATGTCCATTGAAGTCTGCACCAATGACCACTCTTTCAGCTCTGGTGGTACTCTGCATCACTTCATCTAAATCACTCCAGAATCTCTCCTTCTCTTCTAGCTCACATCCTGCCTCTGGGGCATAAGCACTAACAACATTGAGCATTACACCTTCAATTTCTAACTTGAGACTCATCACTCTGTCTGACACTCTTTTCACTTTTAGAACATTCCTGACAAACTCCTCCTTCAAGATGACTCCGACTCCATTTCTCTTCCCATCCACACCGTGATAAAATAGCTTAAACCCTGCTCCTAAGCTTTTAGCTTTGCTACCTTTCCACCTGGTCTCCTGAACACACAGTATGTCCACCTTCCTCCTCTGCATCATGTCAACCAGCTCTCTACCTTTTCTGTGCATAGTTCCAACATTCAAAGTCCCCACTCTCAGTCCTAGACTCATGCCTTTCCTCTTCTCTCTCTGCCTACGGACACGCCTCCCACCTCTCCTTCTTCGACGTCTTCGACCAACAGTAGTCCAATTTCCATCAGCACCCTGTTGATTGACAGCACTGATGAAGGTCGTTGTTAACCCGGGCCTCGACCGATCCGGTATGGAGGTAATACTTTTGATTTGCATTTTAAGTAATTGGCATTGGTTTTACGTCGGATGCCCTTCCTGACACAACCCTCTGCATTTCTCCGGGCTTGGGACCGGCATGAGGGGGAGAGACACTGGTTAGTGCCCCCCCACCTCATGTCACCCAGCCATGTAAATGGGTACCAGTAAAATATACTGGGAAGGTAACCTGACGAAGCGTCCCATCCAGGAGGAGTTGTACTCCTAGTTGCTTCACGCTATGGAAACCAGGGATAAGCACCGCCCGGATGAGACACTTGGCTCGGGCGTAAAAAGCCCATCGGACTTTACCTTACCTTACCTTCTTACTGTGAAGGTGGATGTTCTGGATTTCCATGGTTTTCGCCGAGATGGTTTTCACCCCAAACCCTAACCCTAAAAAGTTGGGCAAAAAACACCTGGGCGAAAACCAGCAGCACCGGATGCTCTGAATACTGCGCCACCGTGGCAACAAATGTGAAAAATTAAACCGTGTTAATTAAAGCAAGTCCTGAAAAGCCTCCTTGGAAAAATCTGAACACATACACACACCACATGCGCACACAGTTTTCTCCTCTCTAGACCTTTGTCCACATATCCACTCAGTATATGTCTGAAAATAGCTGAGAACATTAAAGAGGTTTTTGTGAACTTTTATTAACATTTGCGACATATTTCCCCCGCCGTCTCGTTCTCAAAAGCGATACTACTGTGGCCTGTATAATCAGCTCTGGTATTAAAAATACCTTTTGTGCAAACGCCATACAATTTCTTGTACAACTCCAACTTCCTGTGAAAATCGTTGTGGTTTGAATAAAGTGAACCGTTAGACTTTAGGGGTCTTACGCAAGGACAAAAGGCCTTTCCAATAGAGAAGCACAAATATGCGTGTGATTTAGTGCATGCTCAGGCAGTGGATCAGGAAAAATGCTCATCTTGACAAAAGAGAGCAGCAATTTGAGATGAACAATAGCCGGCTGAGCCCTGCAGTCCGTGCTGCCGCTGCTTCTGTTGCTGTTGGTGTCATTGTCATTTAGGAGCTGTGGGTGCACAGAAACTGCTGTCATGTCAGATATTTCAACAGACCGCGTCTCCTCTTCCTGGCTGTGAGAGGAGAACACACGCGCACACACACACACACACACACACACACACACACACACACACACACACACACACACATGCATGCACATGCAGACCCATCAAGCTCGAAGCAACCTGCTGTTCCTGTGCCATTTTTCAACCTTGCTGCAGGGGAGGAAGAACAACAGAGTTGATGAAACGCCGCGCGCCAGGGACAGGAGCGCATAGACGCAGACAGTGCATTCTCGCTCTGATCCATTACGCGTGATTGCTGCCCAGCTCACAAAGCCACACAGCTGGTCCATCCTTTGTGGTGCCCTCATCAGCAAGCTTTTAGAGGGATAATTTAAAAAAAAAAAAAAAAAAAAACACTCACGGGTCATATTTGGCTGCCCCGAATCAAAATTCTGGCTCTGATTGGTGAGAGAGAAAGAGAGTGAGCTGGAGAAGGACAAAAAATATATTCATTCTCAATTTTCACTGCAATCAATATGACTTGTCTGTGAAGTGGATCAATAATACATCCTCACAAAAATCATCAATCATGCCAGAGCTGGATATAAAAATCGTAATTAGGGATACCGTTCCTTAAACATCGTGTATTGACATCTCCGAGGGATGAAGAAAGACACCATTCTGCGCCATTAACTTTGTATTATTGCCTGACGGAGCCAACTGCTGAGTACTTCCCCTCTGCTTGACTATAAGTTGTCCTTTTCTTTTATTGGCTGAACTAGGATCAGTTTCCCAACGCCTGACTCAATCTTTATCATCCTCGTGTATCAGTGATGGACATAAAATTGGCTTTATTGTGAGTCAAAAGATAAACAGCAAGCTGCCGATCAAGCCGATGCTGAGGTGACGATAGCACGGATGGATTCTTTGGTCAGTGAGGGAGTTCAAGCCATCAATTGAGGCGTATTGATTTCTACATGAGGTGATGTTTAACCATGACGGAAACACATCACTTGACATCACGTATCACCGGCCACAGCAGAACGCATTAGAAAACCGAATGCATTTTCGCACACACTTTCACCGACTCGCCATCATTCGCTATGTGACTTGGGAATTTGTTTTTTATGTCAATGCCATATAGACGGCAGGTGTGGGCATGTAATGAGCCAATTTGTCTTAGCTGTCACAGAAATTTTAGACTCCTGCCAAAGATGCAGGCTCCACAATTGAGCTCTCTATCAATTCTTATAAGATATTGACATCATTGCCGGTGTATATTATGGATTTGGATCCATCGGGGGCCTTGAAGATAATAAATATGCATCACATTACATTTGACGGCATGGTTGTGAAAATACAGCCATCAGCCCGGAGTCTATGTTTCTGTTTCTGTGAAGCATCGCCTGGTCTTCCCATGTCCCTGTGGCCTTCTTGCCTTTCTTTCACACTATCAAAAGCATGCTGATAGGTGGACGAGTGCAATCTATTGTTCCAAAGTGTGAATATGAGTGTGTGCATGGTATAGTGAGATGAAGTGGTGTTGCATCCTGGGTGCTTTCCCACTTCCTGGGATTAATACAGGGATCGGACTACACTACTACATTTTTGTTTTTCATGATGGTCAGGGAATCATTCTTTAATTCATTCATTTGTTTTCTAAGCCACTTAAATCGAATTGGGTCACAGGGAGGCTAGTGCCTATCTCAGCCGACTTGGGCGAAGGTGGAGTACACCCAGAACACGTATCTCGCTGGACCATTACAAAGCCGAACACATATACAGACATTTAGACTCGCACTCACACCAAGGGGCAATTTGGAACAGCCAGTTAGCATAACCTGTATGTTTTTGAACTATGGCAGGAAACCCATGCAAGCAGATTGAGAACATTCTTCCATACAGAGATGCCCCACGCTGGGAACCTGGGCCTTCTTGCTCTGAGGCAGGCGTTCATTCATTCATTTTCTGTCACTGCTTAATCCTAATTAGGGTCACGGAGAGGCTGGCGCCCAGCCCAATTGACTCAGAGCGAGGGTAGAGTACACCCCTAGACTGCTCGCCAGGCCATCGCAGGGCAGAAACATGCCCCCCCCCCCCAGCATCACACAGCGGCCCCCGAGGGGGGTGCGCCCCACGATTTGAGAACCACTGGTTTAATTCTAATTAGGGTCACGTGGAGGTTGGTGCCCGTCTCAGCCAACGCTGGGAGAAGGCAAAGAGTACACCCTGGACTGCTCGCCAGGCCATCGCAGGGCGGAAACACACTGACGGCTATGCAACTACTCTTGTCGAAAGTCAGCAATGGTTCTTTTACAGCCTCACACCAGAGACAGTGAGAGACATGGCCAGCCTTTGATAACCCAGTTCGCTGCACTCAGTGACACCCTGTTGAGAGTGGGGCTTGAACCTCCAACCTTAGGATCAGCATCTTTGCCACCAGGCCACCACTACCCTGAGGCGGACGTGCTAATCTCTATGTTACCATGCCGCTATATTCTTGCTGTATTGTTGTAAGGAGGCCGACAATACGAGGGATTTTACCCTGAAGAATCCTTGCGCACGCACTTTTATGTAATTTTGGTGAAGAAAAAACACTTTTCTGTTTGTTGTATGGTTCCTAACAATGATTTGTGGACTGTATTAGCACATTATCGTGACTCTTTGGTCTGGGATTCGCAAGTTAACAGACAATTTACTTTGTCTTCAGTTTCTCTCTCTCTCTCTCTCCAAACTAGAAATATTGTCAATGAGAAGCAGTGCATCAAGCTCTGTGGTAGTGTTCCTATCGTTGCGGCATCGCCACCAAGTGTCATGTGACACACTGGAGAACATTGTGATAGAGGAACAAAAAGACAGACGGTACATGGAGACTGGTCCCCCAGTTGCTGTACTGGCATTCTTTTGTCTTTGGAAGACAATGGCACTGGTCCCTCAGTGGAGTCTCCAGACAGCAAATCTCAAAGGACATGCTGTAGGAGTTGTAATAAAGTAGGTCATACAATGCAGTGGCGTAGGCTTTAGGACAACTGTGGCATGGCAAGAAGGTCCTGGTCGGAGTTCCGAGTTCAGCATTTCTGTGTGAAGTTTGCATGTACTCCTCATACCTGTGTGGGTTTCCTCCATGTAGTCTGGTTTCCTCTCAATGTCCACACATGCACTTTCGGATAACTGGCTATTTTAAATTGACCCAATGTGTGAATATGTGTGTGTGTGTGTGTGTGTGTGTGTGTGTGTGTGTGTGTGTGTGTGTGTGTGTGTGTGTGTTGGCCCTGTAGTGGATTGGTGAGCCATTCAGGGTGTATCCTGCCTTCACCCAGTGTCTGCTGAGATAGGCTCCGCCATATCATTCATTCATTCATTTTCTGTAACCGCTTAATCCTAACAAGGGTCGTGGGGAGGCTGGCGCCCATCCCAGGAAACTCCAGGCGACGGCAGAGTACACCCTGGACAGCTCGTCAGACCATCGCAGAGCAGAAAAACGCTGACGGCTATGCAGCTACTTTTGTCAAAAGTCAGCAATGGTTCTTTAAGATGAACCTCTCACCACAGACAGTGAGAGACATGGCCGGCCTTTGATAACCCAGTTAGCCGCACTGGGGGAAACAGCAGTGACAATCCATTGACAGTGGTGCTTGAACTCTTGACCCTGGGATCACGAACCCAGCACCAAACCACCCCAAAGGGACACCACTGCACCAGTATGATGAAGTCATTTTGCCAATGAATGCATGATGTACAAAACTAAAATAAATGGACATATTCGACTTATCTTCTGGGTGTTGTGGGGTGCTTTAGATGCTGCATTGTTGTTATTTGATTATGCCACACAAAGTCCCTTTGTCATTTTCTGAAGTTCTTGTTCAGGCCCAATATTGAAGATTTGTCCTCTAGTCAAAAAATTAGGAACAACTTGCCATATCTTGGCATAACTCTGAATGTATCATGATGCTGATCATTCATTCATTTTCTACGCTGCTTAATCCTAATCAGTGTCATGGGGAGGCTGGCGCCAATCTCAGCCGACTCTGGGCGAGGGCAGGTTACACCCTGGACAGCTTGTTGGGCCATCGCAGGGCTATGCTGATCATGTTGAAAGAGATATCAAACCCTACCCCAACCTTGTGTAACCAATCTTCACCCAGAGGCAACCATGAGACCCGAGTAAATCTTTGTTTGGAACATGAATCGATGGCATGTCCACAGACCCCTCACATCCCGATGATAAACTGTCTGAACTTGGTCCCTCTGGAAAGTGGTCAACCGAAAATGAACAACAAGGTCTATCTGCCATTTCATTCAAATGGCTTGTTAATTCTCGGCTGACGAAGTGTCACAGAGCACTGCATGCCAAGACCACTGGCACAGGGACAGGTTCTTCCGCCAGTCTGTTGCACGGTTGATCTGTAAAAAGTTCGAGTGTAAGGAAACCGATGTGAAAATAACACGTAGTAAACATATGTTTATTCACTACTCTACCTCACAAACACTGGTTTGCTCTCCATGTCAAAGACAATTTCTGCATTATCGACTGTAAATTTTAAATGATATTGTAATTTTTGTACATATTTCCTGACAGTCAATTTCCTTACTTTATATTTGTCCATATTTGCCTCAACTCTTGTACAAGCCGACTTAAATGCATTTTCTATACAGTGAGCGAACTTTGATTGACTGGAGTCCAAATCCATTTTGTGAGCAGTGGTGGCCTGGTGGTAAAGGAGCTGGATCACTGATCCAAAGGTAGGGGGTTAAAGCCCCAGTCTCAACGGGTTCTCACCCCCCCAGTGCAGCTAACTGTGTTATCAAAGGCCGGCCATGTCTCTCACTGTCTATGGTGACAGGTTCATGTAAAAGAACCATTGCTGAATTTCAACAAGAGTAGCTGCATAGCCGTCAGCATGCTTCTGCCCTGCGATGGCCTGGCGAGCAGTCCAGGGTGTACTCTGCCCTCGTCCGGAGTCAGCTGGTATGGGCGCCAGCCTCCTCGCAACCCTAATTAGGATTAAGCGGTTACAGAAAATGAATAAATGAATGAATGAATGACAGATCGAGATGGTTTGGACATGTACAGAGGAGGGATAGTGAGTACATTGGTAGTGGGATGCTGAGGTTGGAACTAGAAGGTAGGCCGAAAGGAAGACCAAAGAGAAGATTTATGGATGTAGTGAAGGAGGAAATGAAGGTAGTTGGTGTCAGAGAAGAAGATGCAAAGGATAGGGTGAGATGGAGGCAGATGATTTGCTGTGGCGCCCCCTGAAGGGAACAGCCGAAAGGAAAAGAAGAAGAAGAAGAAAATGAATGAATGAATGAAATTCCATTTTTTTTGTTTAAAAACATGGCCAATAAAGCTGTTTCTGATTTAATGAAAATGATTCTAAGGTGGTTAGCACATCTGCCTCATAGTACGAAGGTCCTGAGTTTAAGTTGTGTGATTGGGCGTATCTGTGTGGCATGTCCTCCTCGTGCATGTGTGGGTTTCTTCTGGGTATTCCGGTTTCCTCCCACCATTTAATAACATACAAATTAGGCTAACTGACTGTTACAAATTGCCACTGGTAGTGAATGGGTGTATGAATAATTGTTTGCATGTATGTTGCCCTGCAATAGTCTGGCGAATTCACCCATCGGCTTTCATAGGTTCGAGCCTCCCTTGCGACTACTCTCGGATTAAGTGGTTTGGTAAATGAGTGAGTTCGAGATTTACAGGTTGAAATTCTTTTTAAATGTCTGCACATCTTCTAAATCCTTTGAAATAATTATATTATAGAGACTTTATTATTTGTTCCAGAAGGAAGTTTGTGCATTATCATATTGACTGTATGCCTGCAGGTTATTTTTAGTCACTGGAAACTACAAAAAAAAAAAAAAAAAAAAAAGCTAATGAGAACTGATTGCATGACTAAAGATGCCATTTTTTTCTGTTCAGGCGACGTCGAGACACACCTGATCCTTTAAGCTTTTGAAATCGTGCTCAATTTTCTCAGGCAGAAGCACCGCTTTGCGCATGCGCCGGAAGTTGTGCCGCAGACAGCAGCAGTGATTCGGCAGCGCAGAGGAAAGGAAAAAAAAAAAAAAAAACACACACAACAACCAAAAACCACTATCCCAAATAATAAACTACCACCATGTTTTGAGAAGCGCGAATTCCTGTTATCCACAGAGAGTGAGTATTGTCTTTGCATGTCTATATTACAATGTGATTTGTAAAAAAAAAAAAAAAAAAAAAAAAAAAAAATTCAACCCTTTTCAATCTTTGGAGAAGCAACAAAGGAGTCAGCGCTTTATATTAGGGCACCTTATGCTGCCTTCACGTGCTCCCTCCGAATTGGGTTCTATCCCAATTACACAATCTGTATAATTATGAAGTCTATGTATTCTGCTATAGCTTAACCTTATTCTATCTACTTTAATATTGTCCGCTGCCATTACAAATAATGAAATATTTTTATTCTGCATACATTAAGATGCAGCTAAAAGTGAAATTTATTAAACATTATTATTATTATTATTATTATTATTATTATTATCATTAATTATAATAATTTTTTCCGTATAATTTCACATAGAAGCCGAGCTTAATATTATTTATCAAGAAGAATGAATAAAGGTTAGTATGAAAGACATTTTGGGTATGACATTGCACTTTTAATTAAAGCGTCTTGGATATTGGTGGACTTCGGTGTTTACGAGAATTCAAGGAGCGCGTGAAGGCAGCATGAACACTCGAAAGCTGGCGTTAGCATGCTAGCCAGTAACTTACCGTGTTGCTCGCATGAAATAAATCCTGTACAATTTTATCCAGTAAATGTTTGGGATTTATTCTTGCACAATATAAATGTTGAGGTCTTTGTGCGTGTTTGTTTAACTGTTGGTTGATTGCTTTTTGAAGTGTGTGAATAAGCCGGGTGTGTATTATTCACCTGTTTATTAAAAAAAAATCCTCTAATAACATTTGATTTCAATGCTATTAATTAGTATAACTGCCAAATTAAGCATTACTCTGGTTTTCTTGGTCTTAATGGATTTAATGTACAGTATTAATGTTATATTTGCATATATAAATATGATGCACCTGCAGATCTACAAGTGCAAGGTGCATGTGTTGTGCACGTGGCTTTTCTCACTTTATAAAAATAATTATGATAACAATAATAAAAAAAATTCCAGCATGCATTTTGTACACATGGACTTTGCATGCATTATGCATGTGTGCATTTTTGTGGTGCATGGTTCGTTTGTTATTGCTGCTCCAACATAAATAGCAGTTCTGTCTCGATCAATAAAGTGTTTAATCCATCCATCCATCCATTAATCCATCCATCACTCCGAGACAGGATAATAGTTGCTAATTAATTCTACAAGACTGATTCATTTGCTAATTGCATAAGTGTTTGATTCAGAAGGGTTTGTTGTCCTTTAGGCTGAAATCCATGTAAATTAGGTAATATTTCTGGAAGTGCTAATCAAACAGAGTCATTTATCTCAGGTCCAGGTTGTCAGGCTCACTGCAGGGCTCAGGCTGGGCCCAAATAAAGTCTCGTTGGGTTTTCTGAAAAGCATTCATCCACATGACCTTTGCTGAATATCAGAGCTGTTGTTCCAAAATGTCACTGTGGATGTTTGTGCAGCATGTCTCAGCTCCACGTTTTGACAGCACAATAGCTGGAAAGTTAGATCTTTGCACACGGACAGAATAGCTGTTTGGATGAATCTGTAATTGCACGAATTGTTTGAATGCATAATTCAGCAACTCTTGGTATCTGATCAGTGATTGCAGGTGCATTGCTGCTCATTATGCGTTGCTATTTATGAGGGATTGTGATTGACAGGTGAGTAATAAAAGCGAGGTTGCAAGTTGGCATTGTTTTATTACATGGCAGCATTTCATCACGTGTTCCAGTAGATATTTTATTTATAACACGGGGTTAGGATAAAGTTTATAATTGTAATCAGGTAGTAAGAGTCCCTGTTTGATGGACATTCTTTCCAGTCTTTTGAATCATGTGGTTTGTATTGGTGAGCGCAGAAAACGTGATTTATGTCGCTGCGCCCTTTGCGACTGGAGATTGAACCTTTTATTAGCCTCACGCGCTGTTACAAATGAAAAGGGGTCGGCAAGGTAACAAAGGGTTGACGTCATGGATTGCATCCGGCCGCCTGACTCGCCTCCTCTGACGCTCCGCCTATTTTGAAGGAAGCCGCCAATCGGATTGGTGGACCAGACTTCCGGGTCTGTCCGCCGTCCAATCGGATCCGGAGCAGTGTGAAACTTCCGCGTTGATGGAAACGTATGGGCTGAGTGAAGTGACTTGAAGTAGCAGTGTGAGAGTCGCTGTTGCCGCCGACCGGATCCGGTTTAGCCGCCTGCTCCGCTGTGGACGTGCGGATTTCCACCCTTTCTGCTGCCGCCGCACTTTGGGATTTTAATCATGCGTCCGAGTCCGGTGGATCTGTGCTGAACACGCCGCTCATATTGTCCGTCGAATGTCACCCATCTATAATTTGATGGTGGGGTAAGGACCGTGTTTTTTGTTATGGAGCGCCCAGTATAACCGTATTGTCTGCTCCAGTGTCCATACGTGGTGGTCTCCTCCGGGGCATTATCATAACAGTCGACGATTTCTGGTTTCGTTTACTCTTTGGCATGCTGATGTCCATCACGATGAGTTTTTCTTTCTTTTTGTCAGTGCTAATTGCTGAAATGAATTTGTATTTTGATTTTTGTTGTTGTTCCTGTTAAAAGAATGCAATGTTAATAATCAAACTGGCTGTAAAAGTTCTCCAGGCTGATGACAGTTTAGAGAGAATATTTTAGTGTTCCAGTGGATCATGTGCTGAAAGTGTTTTGTGCGTCATGATCACCAGAATAAACTCGAACGCGTGTTATTTGCGCGTCTGTTTGAAGAAATTTTCTTGTAAATCATCCGCACATTTTTTTTTTTCCTTTCGAGGTTTATTTCCTCTCCCATGCCAGGTTAGGATGATCCATGCTCGATTTTCCACATCCCGTCCATACTTGTGCGAAGTGCGTTTTTCTTTTATTATTCGTTAATTTACGGCCGATTGTGCGCATGCGCACAGACGCTTTTTCCTCAGTCCGTCCTGGAACGAGAGCTTTTTGACATTAACTGGGCTGAGAGTGCAGCGTCTGTCGTGCCCTACATTTCCAAAGAGTGCATAATTAAGTTTCAGAGCCCTTGTTTCCCCAGAAATCCGGTCTCCTGTTCTCAGCCCAATTATCGTGTGCACTCGGGGATCATTTGGACGTCTGGGTGTCACGTTTGTCTTTACTGCGGAAAGCCATTATGTGATTTGGCATTTCAGATTTCAGCCCAAGACAGCCAGTCATCCTAAAACGCCCACCCTTGCTAATTCATTATTTGTACTAGGGTTTTGTGCAGAGATCTGGGTGGTGTGTGTCCATAGCAGCCTTCTATTTCTAAGCACAGCTATTATTAAGGGGGAATCTGGGATCTTCTCCACCCTAAAGCTTCCACCGTGCCTTTTTGACCCTTCGTAAGTCTTTGAAAGCTTTTGCAGGCTCCATCTGACTCACTAAAAAGAGATCGGAGTCCTGGAAGTGCCTTCGCCAAACCAGCGGTTGAGTAACAATGAGATCATTATGAGCCCACACAGAAAGAGCCACTATGTTCTGTGGTGCCTGACTGCCCAGCATTACAATACAAGGCCACCTACTAATGCATGTGCTAATTGGCGAGCGCCTCCATGTCCTCACGCTAAGGGCTCGTGGCTGAGTTTGTCTTTTAAGTGCTTTATTATGTTTAATTGACCTGCCTGTGCAAAAGCATAACTCGTCAGGGGTGCATGAATGGTACACGAGCTCATTTCTGCGTGTTTGTCATTAATGTTGGTGGGCAAAGCACTCCAAGCTGGCGAAGCACTTCTGTAAATATTAATTATAGTCTTTGTGCATGTGTGTGTCGGTGTAAACAAGGTGGTTTCAGAGTAAAAGGCAGCTGCTAATGTACGCACATGGCACAAATCCCAAACCTGGTAATCTGTCCTTTATGCAGGCCATAAATGTATTGCGTTTCACTGGAGAGCATTTTGCACACCCTGCTGAATTCAGCAGCTCCGTTTCTTGTAATTCAGGATGTGCCAAAGGTGAGAAAATGGAGAGATTGAAGAATGGGGGGTGACGGGTGGGGGGGTGAGTGAGTTTCTGGACCTTTCTGTCCAAGTGATTGTCATTGAGCATATGGCTCTAATCAAGCCTTAAAAGTTCTATCATACACTGTGTGTTATGTGGTGGTGGTGGTGGTGGTGGTAGTGCTGGGGGGGAGGGAATGAAAGCATGGCAAAAGTGTCAGAAGGCCATGATACTCTGCCATCATGTAATTTTATATTCTGGCAGTTGGATCCTGACCCCTGACAGTGCAGCTCAGAGACAGGTTGTAAATACAGATAGTAATTGCTTGGAGAGGGAGGGAGTGGGAGAGCGGCATGGAGAGGGAGAACGGTGGAGTGAAAGAGAGCGCCAGGGCAAATTAGTTTCAGCCCCATCACACAAGATAAGTGAATTTGAGACTTTTTAGAGCTCTGAGAGATGAGAGGAGCGCCCTCAGAATGGACTGATTAGGAGGAAGGGGCAGGTCACGGCACAGACTACAGGCTCATTCATCACAAAATTACATCCTGCCAGTACAAACTAGCAGCATTTTTGGACAGAAAATCCACTCCAGAAAAACCCCTGCAAGCACAAACACATGCTGCTGCTTTGGGCTCTGATAAAAAGTATCGACTTCGCTCAATTCTAGTACTGAGAAGCAACTCGAGTAGCTTATCTTCTCAGAGTTGTGTGTGTGTGTGTGTGTGTGTGTGTAATCATAGCTACAGTTATAGATAGATGCTTCGTGTGGATTGACTTATTCGTTTGTATGGTGGATGACAGGTGGCTTAATAGTAAAGTGCGTCTTGTTTATTGCAGGTCAAAACACATTTTCAGCTTCAGTCCTCTCACAGTGCTGTTGACTTGACTGCTGCTCTTGGAATTTTATTGAACCCCCCCCTCCAAATATGTACTAAACGTGTAACATATTGGTCGATATTTGTTAAATAGCCTTTTTGCCTGTGATTCTGGGGCAGTGGGTGGGGTGGGGGTGGGGGGTGTTGTTCGTGATCGGCGAGGAGCGGATGGAAATGGATTTCAGCGTGGCCTTTTGAAATCTTGTTTCTGTGTGAAGTTTGCATTTTTCTCCCTGTGCTTGGGTGGGTTTCCTCGAGGTACCCCGGTTTCCTCCTACACTCCAAAAACATGCACAGTAATCTAATTGCCTGTTACAAATTACCCCTACGTGTGAAGTCTGTGCTTTTTACACCCGAGCCGAGTGGCTCATCAGGAAGCGACCATGAGTTCAACTCCTCCTGGATGGGACCGCTTGTCCATCGCAAGTTACCTTCCCAGTATTTTTTTTTTTTTTTTACTGGTACCCATTTACACTGCTGGGTGAACAGAGGTACACTTGTGGTTAAGACCTTGCCCATGAGTCTTAGCACAGTATGGGTCTAACTGAGATTTAAACACACAACCTCCTGATCATGAGTGCAGCACCCTAACCACTATACCACCAACCTCACTGCCCCGAGGTGTGTTTGTGTATACATGTGTTTGTTGGCTCTGTGATGGTCTTGCTGCCTTTGCTCAGTGTTGGCTGAGATAGGCCCCGCACTCCTCATGACCCCAATAGGAGTTTAGGTTTGGCAATGAAATGTAAAAAAAAAAAAAAAAAATATCCTCTGTGAAACCAGCTTTTCTTTTATATTAATGGTTATGGATTGTTTCACACCATTCCTGATATTTAGGCTGATTTCTTTCAACAAAGATGACACTGTCCCCTTAAAACGAGCCAACTGTGAAGCGAAGTAGATGGTTAAAAAAGTTATATTTTAAATTGGTGGGAAATATTAATTTGGGCACTGCCTGAAACTGGAGCTCTGTGTATGGTCTCCAGGAGTTGAGTTTAATTATTGCACTGATATATTTGCCAAAATAATAAGTAGAATCATTGGGAAAACTCCTTGTCTGCCAAAAATACCGTCCTACGGATTTAAGGATTCTGTGACCAGAATTTTTAAGCTCTGCAAGGGCAATTGAGTAGTCAAATAGGGGAAAGGGTAGTAAAGTTGTCGGTTTTGTATAAATTTTATTATATAAAATAATTTCACTTTGTTGGCTGAGTGGCAGAGTGGTCCGCTCCTCTTCCTCACAGGGAGACGGTCCTGGGTTTGGAGTCCCAGGTTCGGGTGTATCTGTCTGTATGGAGTTTGCATGTCATCCTCATGCTTGCGTGGGTTTCATCTGGGTACTCCAGTCTTCTTCTGCAGTTCGTAGACATACTCAGGAGGCTTAATTAGCAGTTACTAATTAACCGAGGTAGATTGTGTGTGTTGCCTTGTGATGGTCTGGTGAGCTGATCAGGATGTACTTTGCCTTTTCCCGGTGTTTCAGATAGGCACCCCACAACCATAATTGTAAGATTAAAGAGTTTTTTTTTTTCTTGGTATTTCTGTATAAAACTGATGTAAGAAATGCGCTTGATCATCTGGCACTCTTTTTCCAAACTGCTTAATCCTACAAGGGTCGCGGGGAGGCTGGCACCCATCTCCGCTGACCCTGGGCACAGGCAGGGTACACCTCGAATAGTTTCAAAGACCTTCACCAGGCCAACGCACAACCAGTCACACACACATCCACAGTTGGTGGCAATTTGAAACGGCCAGCTAGCTGAAATGTGCAGTGTACCCGAAGGAAGCCCATGCAAGCACAGAGAGAACATTCCAACGCCGCAGAGAAACGCCTCAGACCTTCTTCCTTCGAGGCGGACGTCCTACCCCTGGTGTCAACGTACTTGCCAGAAATGAGTTTGGTGTAACGAAATGATGTTTTCAAGGCCCATGATTCGATAAAGAAACTTTTACCTCAGAATCTGTCTGCTTAGCCTGCTAGCGGTTTTAGCTAATGTTGGTAAACAAACAAACAAAAAAGTGGTGAATTAGCTAGTGGTTAAAATAGTTAATTTCTGTGGGCCACAGTTTGACAGATTTGGTTATTGTTGATGAAAATGTTGATGATTTGACAGAAAAAAAAAGTCAAGATCACGAAAATATCATGAATAGCTACCTGTGATGCTAATTTGCTTGTAGCTAACCTGCCGGCTAGCTGTTAAGCATGTCAGGAGAACATACAAGCATTTTTAATGAGTTAAATAAATGTGTACAGAGGTTTTTAAAGTCTATTTTGGTGATTTCCTGGGAGGTAGGAAACATTTTAGACAAATATATTATTTCACATGTTTGGCTTTAATGGCTTACAATTACAAGCTAAACAGTTGTTTATAGCTTACAACCCAGACAAACAAACAGCAATTGTCCAAAGCGTTTTTTTTTTTTCTACCCCACAGAAGGTTATATAAGTTTATGGAGCTTGTCGAGCTGGCTTCTCGTAGCGCAGATGTGTGTCTGTGCCCATTTACACAGCTGTTTTCCAGAGTGTGCCACAAGGTGAAGAATGTATACTGTCTTTCTCCTTTCTCTCTTACCTAATAGAGTGACAGAGTAAGAGAGAGTCCCTCAGGTTAAACACTGTGCCGTTAGCCCAAGACACACACACACACACACACACACACACACACACAGCAGTTAAAGTCTTCTGTTACACACAGGCAATAAACCTTAACTGCTGGCTCATTCATGTTTCATCCGGATTAGTTCGACTTGTACCTCTTCTTTATTACACAGACACATCTGCATATACAGCCACAGAGTCAGTTACTCAAAAACAGGAGGAGGGAGGTATGAAGCCTTTAAGCTTTAATTCCTGTCAGGGGTAGGATTCGTTCAATGGCTGGCAGGGGGATCTGGGAGCAGCAAAGAACCTTAATAGGAACTTTTTTTGAGATATCAGACAGTCAGTTTGGTTTTATTGAGACAGTCTGGCCAGGATTACTGGGATAATACAGCTGCTGGCACCCTCTGTTTGATTTTGCCTTCAAAAGAAGAAGTTCATGTTTGTTCTTCCATTGGTGGTATCTGGCTGGATTTGAGCCCTGAAGTGAGGCCCATGTGCATGCGAGACTGTTTGGAAAGGTCTTTACAGGGTATTTGTGTTCAGGTGTGTCGTTTATGACTTCGCGGATGTGCTCCAAAGCTTTATGGAAATCAGATGTGTGATCAGTTGAGCCGCAGAAACATCATAAAGATCATAAAACCTGGTACAGTTCACTGGTCAGATTGAAACGAACACGAGGGCTGCTCTGAGATTAGTCTGTAAGGCTGTCTGAAGCTTCGGAAACCAGCAAACTGGGTGAGGCATGATTTATGAAACTGCTTTCTTGATTCATGACGGTGTCATCTTGCCAAGCTTCACTAAGTAGAAACGCAAGCCGTGATCTGCAGCGTTTTCAAACGGTCCTGGGTGTCTCCATTAGTTTTGAATCAAATTATTATCTGTGAAATGTAATATCTTTATATAGTTTGATATTCACAGATAGCATTAACAGTCTTTTTTTACTCTTCAGTAAATCATAAGGATTTAATGAACGTTTTGGTATTGAGCAGTTGGACAGATTTTGGACCGGTTTAATTGGACGTTTTACCCCAGAGAGAAATTTTCAAGATTGGCATCAACTCAGACTCCGAATATCTCGAACACATACTCACTGATATCCAGGAAGAGTGATATGATTTGACATTGTAAAGTTGTGTGTATGTACGCATTCCCCTCTGAAAAGGTTGCAATGATAAGGTCAGTTCATATGTTTTTGCTCTATACTGAAAATATTTTGGTGGTATATTAGCACATTTGCCTTATATCAAGGAGACCCTGGGTTCGAATCCCAGGCTTGTGCATTTTCTGTGTTGTTTGGATTGTTCTTCCTGTGCTTGCATGGGTTTCCACAGGGTACTTCCGTTTCCTCCTACAGTCCGAAGACCTGCACATCAGGCTAACAGACTGTTCAAATTGCGTGTGTGTGTGTGTGTGTGTGTGTGTGTGTGTGTTGCCGTGTGATGGTTTGTTCAGAGTGTCTTTGCCCAGTGTTGAGTGAGGTAGATACCAGTCTCCTCGTGACCCTAATAAGATTAAGTGGTTCAGCAAAAGATTGAAGATATTTGGGTTATAGATCAGAAAATAGGCCAGAAGATGATGTGATAGAAGGTGGAATGGTGGTGTAGTGGTTTGCACATCCATCACGTAGAAGAAAGGCTCTGGTTCAAGTCTCTGGTTTTCCCAGGAAGTAGTGAATGGTAATAGTTTACAATGTGGACCTTTTGGGTTCAGCAGTTCTCAAAAAGTGAGAACACCTTGCAATCCCCTATTTAATGGTTGACATATAAACCCAATTCATGTCTGGTATCCTTTTTGTAAAAAGGTGGCATGGCGGTATACTGGTTAGTATGACCATCTCACAGCAAAAAGGTTCTGGGATCGAGTCTCGGATTCAGTAGCGGCATTTCTATGTGGAGTTTGCATGCTCTCCCTATGCTTGCCTTGGTTTCCTCTGGCGACTCCAATGTCCTCCAGTGACATGCCCATTAGGCTAATTTGTTGTTCCCCTGTGTGTGTGTTGATGGTTGTGTGTTACCCTCCTGATGGACTGACGAGCTGTTCACGCTGTACCCTGCCTTCACCCAGAATTGGCTGCAATAGAAATGGACCTCTAGGCAAATGAATGATGGAGTAGAATTTATCTTTAGTTTCCTAATGTTTACATCTAAATATGTAAAACCCCCAGTGCAGCTAACTGGGTTATCAAAGGCTGGCCATGTCTCTCACTGCCTATGGTGGGAGATTCATGTAAATGAACCGTTGCTGACTTTCGACAAGAGTAGGCTGCAAAGCTGTCAGTGTGTTTCTGCCTGGCGAGCTGTCCAGGGTGTACTCTGCCCTCGCCTAGAGTTGGCTGGGATGGGCGCCAGCCTCCCCACGACCATAATTAGGATTAAGCGGTTACAGAAATATGTAAAACATTTAAGTGATGTCTCATCAATCACCGATCACGGAACAGTGAATCTGGGCTTTGATTCATCCATGGTGTCTGTAGGTTATGACAGCTGTGCTGTACAGTGTGGTGTGTTTTGTTGCTTTTATGCATCAGTTCAGCTTTGTACGAGAGATTTCCTTTTCGGTTTTTTCCCTTTATCAGGGGTCACCACAGCGAATGATTCGTACGTTTGATTTGGCATGTTTTTTTTTTTTTTTTTTTTTTATGTCAGATGCCCTTCCTGACACAACCCTTTAGCAAGGGACAGAAACACACTGACTGCTTTGCAGCTACTCTTTCCGAAAGTCAGCAATGGTTCTTTTACATGAACCTCTCACCATAGACAGTGAGAGACATGTCCGGCCTTTGATAACCCAGTTAGCTGCCCTGGGGTGACAACCTTGTGGAGAGTGGGACTCGAACACTCAACCCGAGGATCAGCGATCCAGCGCCCTATACCACCAGGCCACCACTGCCTACATCAGTTCAGCTTTGTATAGCACAACATTTTATGTCAGAATTATTACCGAGTAATTGTAGGCTGTCTCATAATGGACATACCACTTGGAGGTGCACCGTCAGGGGCCAGACTTTGTGTCCCCCCTGCCTCGAAGTCTGTCTCCTTGTCGCAATGTCTCACCAGTGTTTCACATGACCAGCACACAGTGTGACCTCACCACCAACTGATTGAACACTGTGGTGAGGTCTCAGATGGGGTGCTAATATTTTGGGATCATCTACTCGCAAAGCTTTAAGCACTGCTTTGAAGAAGAAAACTCTGCTTTTCGACTTGAATTCGATCCCGGAGCCACAATGAATTTATAGAAATATAACTTGGTAAAAATGGCTTATTAGCTAGCCTACATGGATATGTGCATTCCTGGTCATAATGTACTAGTGAAGTTGGCGGCTGTCTTTGTTTTAATTTTCATTTAATAAACTTTATTTTAAATCAAAGGTGGAATTTGAGACGTTTTACTTGCTCAATCTGCTAATGATGTCGCTAACTCCAAAGTATCAACTGTTTTGAACAAGGAAGTGAAATTTTGTTGGACAAACATCTAAGTGAGGTTCTAAGTACTGAATACAAGTACAGTGGTACCTCACCTTACGAAATACCCAACAAATGAAAAATCCGGGTTACGAAACGCATTTACCTAAAATTTCTGTCTTTGGATACAAAACAAATTCATGTTACGAAACGCGCCATCTCAAAAATTCAAACAATGTGTGAGTTTCTCTCCCATTGGCTATCTCCCAATATCCCGCTCCGCTGGCCTCCCATTGGCGAGGAGGGGGCAGCATCTCGATAATGCCCATGATGCAGTTCCCTCCCATTGGCAATTATGGAGCTGCATAATACCCATGATGCTTTTCGTGTAAAGGACAGAGTTACTGTTGCTTCATGTTTTTCGAGTGCGCTCATTGCAACTTTACTTTTTGGCTCATGCTTTTAACCTTGAATAAATATTTGGAAGATTATAACTCTGTTAAGAAGCCATGGTCAACACACATGCACGCGTGTGATTCCCGGTGCAAGTGAAAAGAAGCGGGCTCGTGGCATGCGGTCGAGTGATATCGCAACGGAATATGGCCAAAACCCGTTTACCATTGGTACGATATTGAAGCAGAAGGAGGCCTTAAATGGTATACTTTTATAATTTTTAACGGGTTTAGGGGGTAGTATTGAGGGCCTTGGAACGAATCAGGCCTTTTACGTGTAAAATGTGGTTCAACTTACGAAAAAAATCAGGTTATGAAACCACTTCTGGAACTGATTAATTTCGTAAGGTGAGGTACCACTGTATATAGAAATGTTGCTTCCCCAATTAATGTCATTGATCAGAGCTAATTGGTGCAGTGTGTCAGCTAGGATGTTTTAGCATGGCGTTTACCTTTCACGTAATCGCCATGTCTTTTACTCAACCACTATGAAGCTGTGTTATTTATTAAAACTTTTTTTTGTGCTGTTTTTCTGCAATTGCCTGCCTTTTATGTCCTGCTTCCGCCCACCTGGTAACCAGGAACGTTTAATCAGTGGCATTTAGTTCATTAGGGTTTTTTTTTTTCCCTTTCTTTTCTTTCCTTAACTGGATGTCTAAGCTCAGTGCACGCACCAACTCGCATTTAGATGCTGATTTAGTGCGTCCGTGACCCGTGGTTGATCCCGGCAACTAGATTCGCCACTTCAGCGGGAATTTCTTTCTCTCTTTTTCTCTTCCTGAACCAAAAATCCACGCACATCATGCATCAGTTCGGCTTGTGTTCTGTGATTTAACGTTCAACTAGCATCCTATTTTTATTGTGAACAATGGCAGAATGATAACTAGTCAACATAATTTATCAGAGACCGATATATTTCTCTGTATTCTATATTTACTTAAGACGTACATCATTTCATATCGTGAAAGATTGCAACTAAAACATTTCGGCAAATCCTTCATCAAAGATTCTTTAGGCAATCGACTAAAGATGGTAACGTGTAAGTGTCTATGAAAGGATTTATTTACAGACGCTCCCCGACTTTGGTTCATCCGTTTTACATTTTTTCGATTTTACGTTTTTTTTTTTCCAAAAAAAAGTCAAATTTTGAGTTCAGACGTCACTACGTAGTACGCTCGCGTAATGACGCTGCGTCTATTGTTTACAAACGACAGACTGAACGTAGTATAAATAAGTGACTGATTTGAAATTAATATTATTTTGATTATTTTGAATATTATTTGATATTTTACAATGTTATGTTTGAGATACTGTAATGGTATTTATGGATGTATAGTACAGTATGAGCGTCATACGTCACTGTAACAACTTGCGTTCACTTTCAATTTATGTTCGTTCGTCCGGAACCTATTAAAAACTTAAGTCGGGGAGCGTCTGTACAGACTTTCTGACTAAACCCCCCCCCCCCCATCTTATGGCTCAGCTGTGCATTCACACAGGAAGTGACAACCAACCATAAAAAGTCAATAAACACCAGCAGCGAGAGGAGAAATTTTCTCAAATGATACAAATGGGCAGTTGCAGAGTTCAAGTGAGGTGAACTTTTATGTGATATGATTAGAGGGATGACCAATCAGAGCTTGGATATCATTGATTGACAGATGCCAGCAAACATGGATGTTTTCCTTTTTGCTTTCATGGGTGGTGTAAAACAGGTGATTTCGTGTTCAGTTCATCGGCAACATTACTTGTGTCGCTTATCACTTCCTGTGTAGCTGTAGCGTTAGGTTGACTGATTTAAATGCTTAAAAGCTCAATTATGGGCCCCGTGTTTCACCTATGAAGACTGCATTTGTTGTTAAAGTGTGTGTGAGAGTGAGAGAGTGACTGGGTGTATTCTTGCCCAGTGGGACATGTTTATCCCCAGTCTGTCTGTCTCTGGTTCACTTGGTTTGGAGTCATCTGAGAAGACAGTGTGTAACGGTCGGGTGCCATTATCTCAGCGTGACATGAGATAAGATGGCCGACTTGCTGCTGACCAAACTAATCAGCATCCTCCACCCAACAGTATGAGTCTTCTGGCTTGACCAGTCAGGATCTTTGAGAACAGCAAGTACGTGATGTAGACTGTGAGACTTATCGATACCAGATGCACCATTGCGTAGCGCTCTTGTCCAGTTCAGTTCATTTTGCTGCTAACGAAGGGTTACAGAAGGATGCCATTAGCATGGTGGCACCATAATGCCATTTGCTTTTCTGACTCTCAGGCTGCCAAAATCTCTTGGCAGTAAATGCTTGTGTCAGATACACATCGGCTTTGGATTATCTCGAGTGCAAATCTGTGACCTAGAGTGAAATCTCAAGGCCAGTGGATCAAGTGTCTGTAGGTTGACCTGGTATGACTCGGTTTCACGAGCTGGAAAAGAAATGCCGTCTGGAGATTTTTTTTACTACGGGGGAAAAAAAACAAAAACCCAACAACAAGGATTAGATTCAGCAGTTTAATCTAATCAAGGATTAAATCCTACCTCTAATTACACTGGTGCAGTATTTCTCAAGAATGTCCGGTGTGTTTTTCTGGGGAGTTTCTTCCAACGTTCTTCCACGGTTCCTCCCACCGTCCGAAGACTTGCCCAGTAAGCTAATTGGTTGTTCTGAATCACCCCACACGTGAGTGTGAATCCTGTGTGTGTTACCCCACCGTGCTCTGGCGAGCTGTTCAGGGTATACCCTGGCTTTGCCCAGTGTCGACTGAGATAGGCCCAACTCTCAATGACTCTTTGAGGACCGAATCAACCTGATTGGCTCTTCATGCGTATACATTTTCATGTGCACGAGTGCCTGAGAGGAAACGTAAACTTAACGTAATAAGCAACCTGTCTTTACAAGTGAGATTTGTTGAAACGAGAAGTGGCAAATGATTGTATGCTGTGGAAGTCAAGTGGTCACTTCCTGTACTCGGGACTCATCATCAAACCCTCTACACTTCACCTTGTACTGTATCTGTTGCTATTTCAGAACCTCGGATGTGATCAGGTGCAGGTTTAATGAGGCTGAACACGAAATCATGTGGTGGAGCAACCTGGCTAATCAAAGTTTACAGTTGTGTCATTGTTAATTGATGCATACTTTCTATCCAATCATAACTGAACATGAATAAGATGTAGGGCTCAGCGATATAACCTGAAAATAATATTGTGACATTTTCAGGTTATTTCTCCAATAGCGGAAGGATATCACAGTATTCATATTCTGCTTTGAAAATGCTGTCCAGACCACAAAAAAACATGGCGGTACATGCAGACTGTTCTTGCGTATATCGACGCCAAAGAGGGTCAAGCAGCCAAATCCTGCTTGAGTTGCAAAGCCGATTCTAGGTGCAGGCATGGGCCACCCTGAACAGCTTGCCAGTCCATCACACACGCACGCTGCTAGCCATTCACACTCACTCACATGGAGAGGCAGGAAACTGGTGTACCAAGAGGAAACCTACACAAGGACACGGAGAACATGCGAACTCCACATTGATATGTCCTTACTGTGGTCGGAACTCAAACCCAGGAACTTCTTGCTGTGAGGTGCAACCTGTGGAAAAATTTATTTATTTATTTATTTAAAAAAAACCTTGTTTTTGTTCTTGGCTTGAATCACCCAACTAACATGCCGTACATTCCTGAAGGAAAGTTGACATTTCCACAATCTCATGATACTCCGTTATCGTTCAGGACTGAACGGTGATATCACAATACCATGATTTATGGCTGACTCACCCAGCCCTAACAAGACAAAGCTCTGTGTGACCGGATGAGCTGGATGGGTTGGATTCAGGGTCCTAAACTCCCACACAGTTTGTGTCTGAATTGCGGCTATGCGAGGAGACTGAGAGATCATATGAGACTGACCTGCTTGTCTTTGATACTTGGCTGCAGTCTGCTGTATTCCTTTTTAACAACAGTTGCTGGATCAAATGGCTGTGCCGCCTGACTTGTGCTTTATGCCCTGTGAGTGGGCTCAGCCAGTCTTTAGCATCTAATAAGGGCATGCATTGAGTCTATAGAACAAAGAGGACATAAAAGCAGTCACGTGTGTGTGTGTGTATGCGTATGTGCACGTCTACCTTCTGCTCATATCTTGTACATCTTGTGTCCGACATTCCATTGTGTGGCTGCTTAGCGTAAGCGAGCTTGTTTAAAGCATTGAGATTAACTGGAGCACTTAAGAAGCCGTTCTGAGAGGACAATGGGGGAAACGAAGACTAGGCCAAATCGACTCCTGCCAAATCAGGGAACAGGATCCGAAAGCACAAAAGGGTGAAGTCGGGTTATAGGAGACAGGCGAAGACACTTGACAAAGCCGGAGAAAAAGAGACAGGCCGTGCTACAGTACATTCAGTCTGTAGTTGAAATTTCATCATCGCGGGCTCCGCTCCATTGCTCATAAATGCACTTTGATGAATGATTTCTGCCCCCAGGACTGCACTCACCACAAATCCTTGTGATTGGCTGCCCTTTTTCTTTTCTTGCACCTGTCCACACTGGCAGCTTGTGATCCCTCGAGTTATATCCGCTCTGAAAAAGTTCCTGGTTATTCAAAATTTAAATGCTCCCAGTAAGAAGGCGTGATTTGTTTGTCTTGCTTGTTTTTTTTGGTGTGTGTGTGTGTGTCCGTTCCCAGTTTGAGCTCTTTCAACCTCTCAGGCTTCAAGATGACAGCTGTGGAAAGTTCAGGCATTTTGGGCGCAAACCATAAGCATCCTTCCTTCGTGTTAGCGTCAGTTCGCTGAATATCTGTTAACACTCATCATATTAGGTGAGTTATTCCCTTTCTCCCCTTTCTGTCTCCCACTCTCTTGTCTGATATACGAGCTGGCTTGTCTGAGCAGACCTTCACCGAGTTGAGAGCGCATGAGAAGTCACTTCGGTATTGAGTGTTTGGACGCCAAGGATCTTAATAGCGGAGGAGGCGTAATATGACATTATTGCTCTGTGCACTGTACTGAGTGCTAATATAAATATATTGTCTGCTGTGAAGGCACGCGCTGTATAAAGATGGCACTTGTCTCTACACGATCTCATGGTTGATATTGACTGTCTGATTGTGTTACGTTCAAATCATAAAACTTCCTCGAACATTCTTCTTCTGATATGATTAAAAATGCACGTGGCTTTAATTTTGGTTCAGTTTTTCCATTTACTCATTAAAATAATGTGCCATTACCTTGTTTTGAATCTATCTTTGACTAATAACCGTGGAAAGAAAATCACTGTTGAGAAGAGTAGAAACACATTTGCCTTAGATTTGCATGAAAAGTCTGTCGGCAGTAAGGAAAATGCACAGACATTTCCCTTTCATCGTGAAATTCACACACAATTACCCCTGAGGAACTCGGGTGGAGGATAAAACTAAAACTAGTCGGTTTAACATTTGGAGTTCGTCCATTGGTTATTTTATTTACATTCTCGCCGAATGCTAATGCCTGGTTTGAATGACAACGCGCAGAATGATGCAAAAATAGCTAGCTTGTTTATGAATTGGTTGCACAGTGGTACACTGGCTAGCACGTCCGCCTCGCAACGTGAAGACCGAGGTTCGATTCTTGGGCATGGGGTTTCTGTGTGGCGCTTACATGCTCTCCATGCGCTTGTGTGGATTTTTTTTCATGTTACTTATTTCCACCTGCAGACCAAAAAAAAAAAATGCCCTGTAGGCTAATCGGCCGTTCGAAATTGCCTACAGGTGTGAGTTTGAGTATAAATGGTTGTGTGTTAGTTCTGCAATAGTCTGGCGAGTTGTTCAGGATGTACCGTGCCCTTGCTTCGAGTAAGCTGAGATGGGCACCAGCCTCCCGGAGACACTAATTAGGATTAAGTGCCTCAGAAAATGAATGAAAGTTCATGAACTTGGACAATCGCATCGGCAGATTTGGTCCAACACCAGAGCCATGTCTCAAAATCTTTCTCAAGTATTAGCCATGCAAACAGCTCTTTAGTGTTCGCACAGCATGTAACTGTACTAATGTGTCAGGCTAAGCAACCACTGACTGGATATACTTAGACAGTGCACTTACATTAGGTACTGTTCTATAGAAATTATTTCATTTGGCAAATTTGCAACCGGAGTCGTCTCATTAGGGTTTGTTTCTGGCTCAAGCCTGTGCAGAAGCAATGTGGGGTGCCGTCACTTATTTGTAGGCACATTGTTTTCTCCAGTGCAAATGATCTGACTTTTCTCTTTGCTATATCTGTTCGGAAAGCTTAAATACTTTCAGATAGAGATATTTTGGTAATATGGATGCTTGGACATGAAGTTGAAATTTGCTGACAGGTTGACTGTGGCTTCGGGAGGAACAGCTGCCTGGTTCAATGCAGTAATCAGCAATGCAGGGTCAAGTAGCTATGATAAAGTTTGTTTTATTGCTAAAATAGCAAAGATATAATTGGCTATAAAAATTTGAAATGATGGGTGGAATTCTGGATGTTGTGACTAGGTTGTTGGCTAAGTAGCTACCATGATGCGCCTGTTGTTTTTTTTTATTTATTTTGGCTTCACATTTTCTCCCTAGTTTAGTCGTATCCAGTTCCCAACAATCAGGCATTGCCTTCCCTATGACATGACCAACACCAACCATGGAGGGGGCGAAAGCATGTAAACGCCCCCTCCCTGGCATGCAATACAAGCCACCCGCCTCTTTTCAGACTGCGGTGCCATGCATATTTGGGGAAGGCCTAACACTCTGAGGGGAAAGTGCGGTCGGCTCCTTCGTACGAATGAGCTCGCAGACACCCATGGTTGACTGGCGATCGCTGTGAGTAACAGGGAAGTGAGCGTATTCCGACCTCCCTCTCGTGAGCGCTAGATGTATTGGCTCCCATGGACTCCTGGCCACAGACGGCTGTGTGCATTAAACCGGATCCGAACTTGTGATCTCCGGGAGACATCCCTATTTTTAATAGAAATGGATAACCGTTGTACTGGTGCATTTTTTTCGAGAAAAGTTTACACAAATACTGCGGATACTTAACAGGAAATGCTGTGAAGTTGGAAAAGTTCTGATAAATTGACAAAAGTACGAAAAAGACAGCATGCTCTGGTTTAAGCTTGTCACATGTGGGATGACTGTCAGTCAAATATGTCCACGCCTACTTTTATAGTCAAATACCATTTTAGAAAACTGTTTTGTTTTGGGGAAAAGTCATGCATGCATTGTACTGTATACTCTATACCGTCAATATTTGCCTCTTTCGCACAGTTGATTAGCTTTGCTAATTTTATTAACTGAGGACATGCTCTTAGTAAAAAATAAAACACAGCTTAAGGTGCGGTATAGACGAGCTTCTTGTTCACATCGAACTTGTTAGATTTAAATCATTCTTGATTTAGACAGGGTTTTTTTTTTTTTTTTAAATCATCACTACAAAATAAAATGTGCTTAGAGTGCTGTATGAAATGAGGATATGTCTCAAATTGTGGATCCTGGAAAAAATTCTGGTGATATTGTAACAAAGTGCCATCATTCTGTTTGTGTGTGTAAATCTCAGAGAATGTGTTATTTTAGCATGGAGGGACTTCGGGATAGGGGGGCCTTTATGAAGGACACTGAATCTACATTCTTGTTCGGACGCATTGTCAAAGCCGCTGAATGGCGAACACTATCTCAACGGCGGGTAAAGCAGCCAGATGACATTCTTCCTGGAGAATGAAAACACATGCGGCCTGCAGTTTTGTTGATACAGTGAAACAAAGCAGAGGAAAGAGGAGCACTAGTTTTGTTTTTGCATGTGCGATTGTGGAGAGGGATCTGTTTCAGGTTCTTGCTGAGAGATAGCCTAGGGGAAGCGTATGTGGTGACCTCCACTAGACCTGATTGAAAGCAGCCTGAAAGGCTGTTTGTCTTCGAAGCTTAAAGCCGGTGTGATGCTGAGTGCAGAGGTTTCACCCTCTAAAAGCTTTCATTGAGAACATCACCCCTGCTCCAGAAGATTAACCACAAAAGTCACCAATGTCATATTATCTTGCATTAGGGTTTAAGCCTAGGCTGTAGCGCTTTTGTTTACAGAAGGTGGAAAAGCGAATGCCCCATCTTTGTACACATTCAGGTTTTTCTCAGTTAATAAGTTACTTTTATTTGTTTTCTTATTTTCTTGATGTAACAGGATTAAGATCTTAACATAAAACATTGTTTTCTTGAGTTATGAGTCATATATTGATTTTTACAGGCTTATATCAGATTATGGAAGAAGAATTCTCTCATCATACGAAAGAAGTAATAAAAACATAAACCTTTAGCACTGTTGAACACTTTATTTATGAAATGGCTAACGTATTTCGCACTGTTTGAATCATACCAGTGAAGTATTAGCCTAAACAATATTACCCCAGAATTACCTCAATTTTAGTACCTCGCCAAGTGTGCTAGCGAGTAACATAATGTTCCAAATATGCCATCTACTAAAACCAATAATGTGCTCTTGCTAACATGAGACTTATTTTATTTATTTATTCATAGACATACTTTGATTGCATCAGACATAACTAACATTCCCAGTTGGAGGGAAAAAAAACATTTGGATGTTTAGTCAACAAGGTAATTATTGGATAACTGGGACGTTTTGATGTGTGTCCTAGCTAACTGGCTAACATCTTATGGTGTTTTATTGCGTTAATAATTAATCACTGTCACTAGCAAACTAGCTAGCGAACATTTTCAGGTAAGGTAAGGGTAAGTCTGTTGGGTTTTTACACCCGAGCCGAGTGGCTCATCAGGCCTGTGCTTATCCCCGGCTTCCGTAGCGTGACGTGACCTCCTCCTGGATGGGACGCTAGTCCATCGCAGGCTACCTTCCCTGTGTGTATGTGTGTATATATATATATAATATTTATTATTTTATTTTATTTTATTTTTACTGGTACCCATTTACACTGCTAGGTGAACGGAGGCACACTTGTGGTTGAGACCTTGCCCAGCGATCTTGGCTCAGTGGGATTTGAACTCGCAACCTCCCGATCATGAGCCCAGCACTCAAACCACTACATCACCGGCCCCCAACATTTTCAGGTGTTTTATTGTTATGAAGTTTAGTGACCCTGGCTACTTATTCAGAATCACTAACATTGTGCTACAATAATGTATAGAAACCTTTTCACCAAATCTATTAATCGAGTTAGTTTGTTTATATAGTGTCCACAAATATCTAGTATCATTCCCAAGCCAGATACCAGTAGCGAGCTAACATATTTCAGGTGTTTTTATTGTGCTAAATAACTATCCAACCTCACTCGCACACCAGCTAGCATTTACATTGTAATATATAGAAACCTTTTCCATGTTTCGAAGATAACTAGCTAATGTTAAATTATTATATTGTTTCAAATTAAACACAGTTACAAACAAGCTTGCTCATCTCAAGATACTATATTTTGTAAATACACGGTGATCATGTTGCCAAAAAGCTAACCAATACTATTAGGAATATTTTTTTTTTTTTATGTGAGGGTTCGTTTTTAGAATTAATTAATCAGTAAAAACGGGGTAATTAGCAATTATGGAGTTATAGAGTGTAGGCACGTAGACAGTGTCACTATCAGGCGAGCTAGGATAAAGCTGGTAATGGCTTCCTTTTTTTTTTTTTTTTTTTTTTTAAATCTCTACTTAAGAAGGTACAGGATTCCCTCACTTTCCGCGGTTAATTGGGACCAAGATCCCCCCTGTGACAGCCGAATTCAGCGAAGTAGGATCGACCCCCCTCCCCGACTGACCTATACGTACATGTATATGTATCAATCAACGTGTATATAATATCAATAAATACATATTCAAGGTTATAAATGGTTACAATAAGAATTAAATCTTCAAAAATAATGCATAAGATGTAAAATTATAAATACACACACACAGACGCATGTGCGCACATATGCGCACCTGACACAAAAATGTAAGTACTTTTGATTTTGGGGGGGGGGGGGGGGTTGTTTGTTTTTTTTGTTTTTGCATAATTGGCCTTGTTTTTCAGCATTTTCCGTCACTTCCCTCCTATTCTTCCTTCATTTTCCTAATTTTTTTTTAATTCGATAAATATTTCAAAAAAAACAGAAAAAAAAAACCCCCCACACGATCCACTGAAGCCGCATGAGTCGAAGCACGAAGTAGCGAGGGATTCTCGCAATCTTAAATCTTTGTGACCTTCTTGAGAATATTTTCTTTCCTATTTTCAGTTAATCACCTCAAGGTCCTAAAAGCATCAAGTGTCAAAGTGACCATATCTTCAGTTTAGTGATTCATGAATAATGTTAAAGCATCAATGCTTTCCTGTGCTCATAATTTAACCAGTGTTTACTTGAGCGCACTGGCTCCTGAATCTCAGCTGTACACCCCCCCCCCCCCCCCCCCGTAGTTCCGATACGCATTCAGAAAGTGGTTTTATGCACTTTGTGACGCCAACTAAAGACAGAATAATGTTTCCTGTTGCCTCATTCAGAATTGTAGCACAGGGTTCATGAAGAATGGATGGTCCGAACCATTTCATGACTTGGGGCACTCCTGAAAGAGCGAATAGATGTATTATTTACAAAACCTTCGAGAGGATTGCATTTGATTAGCATCAAAGGACAGGCTCCTGAAAGTGCTTCAGGACATGGGACAAAATTTCATGTATTATACCAGCTTTGAGTGCTGGCTTTTAGACCAGGAGTCGACATCAAGCTTTTTCTTCCCTGTACCCATTTAAAACTTCAGTTTGTAGTCATTTGTCATGCAAAGTAGTCTGAATAATGCTCAGAGAGCACTGAAGCAGTGCAAACTTGGCTTAACAAATTTCTGCATTCTTTTTCTACTTGCACTCCAGCAGTCTTCGAGAAAGTGTCTTTAAAGCAGGAGAAAGAAGTGTTGAGTCATTGTGCACTAAATCAAAAAGCTTGCGCAGTCAGGGACTGGCATGAGGCGAGACCTGCTCCATCTGATTGCTACCTCGCGGCTCAGACTGATTTATCAGAGCTGCCCGCTGCAGTTATCAATCTCGCATCGGATGAGTGCTGGGAACGGAGACTTCTGTGCCTGCTAATGTATGACTTGCTGAGAGAGAGTGGGTGTGAGTGATGGGAAATGAGGGCGGAAGGAAAAAAGAAAGGGAGACGGATGGAGAGAACTAGAAAACAGCAGGAGGGAGACGATAGGTGCAGTGACAGATGAGAAGGAGGCTTAACGTCCACGTCAAAAGAAGCAAAGCCTCCTGGGTCGCTTTTGAACCGTTTGAAGCAGGAAACGAGCACACTTGGTCGAAACACATGACCTGCACATGTATGTGCGATTTTTATAGGAAGTGTCCGGATAATATGGACGGCATTCGGTTTATTGAGAACATGTTTTGCCTCAGGGAATGGTTTATATGCTGAGTATTTGGATGTGTGATGACATTCTTGTCCTGAAAAGTGTGTTCTGGGGGGAATAAATGTTAAAGTTCGAGATTTGAAATTATTTTTTTATTTTCTGTGTGTCTCAGAAAGCCAAGGCGAGGTTACAAACTAGCCTAAATAAAACTATTTCTCTGTCATTTGGCAAAAGTATATTATTGGCAGGAAAGCATTTTTGTCTCTTTTTGGTGTAGGCGAGCTCCAGTGGGTTTTTCCAGTCTGCCTCACCCACTGTATATAATTTAAGTCTGCAAAACAAATGTACTGTTGACAAGAATGATTCAAAATCGGAATTGAAATGTGAAACAATCCAAACATAATCAAATACATTTTGTAACCAATTTAGTGAATTGACCCGCGGGGGGCTCCGCGTGGAATTTGTCTCATACATTACCTTACATTCAGGAGGCTATGGTTTTAGCCTTGGTTTGTGCGTTTGAATATTAGCAGGATTACGCAAAACATTATGCATGGATTTTCATAAAATTTCTCCAAAAGGTGGGGCCTTGGACCAAGAATTTTTAAAAGGATTCTTGAATATTGCAATATGGAAAAAAAAATTTTTTGGAACTGTTGTATTACAGCAGGCCCAGCAGGGGGTGTTGTGTATTTTAATTTTTTGCAAAATCTTGTGTGGAGATTTCCCGACATAAAAAGCTATGCCAAATCAAACATGCGAATCATTTAATGACTTTCAAGAAGATGGAGGCAGATGATTCCCCCTGAGAAAAAGGGAACAAGCGAAAGGAAAAGAAGTTGTATGCAGATTTTCATAAAATTTGTACTGAACATGACATTTTGGACACGGCGGGCTCCATTGGATTTTGGAGCTGATTCGGGGATATTTTTAAAAAGGTTTTTCTACATTGTGAGACGATTTTTGAGGTTGTAGTTCATTCGTAGGAATGCTGGGCTTGGCAGGTTTGCGCTTTCCTCTTCATAGGATTTCGAAATTTAATATAAAACTTTAATGTGTGTGTGAGAGGGAGAGAGAAATGCAATGTGACCTAGACTCAGTATGTCCTACTCATCAGGCCACCCAGTGCTCCCAGTATGGTATTTGGCTATTTTGAATGTGCTAATTTTCTAATTAACCATAAAAACAAACTATTTTAATGTACTTGAATGCAGAGTTTCCATTGTGCTTTTAATGAAGCCGTTCATTTTATAGCTGAATCTCTTGGCAGCGTTTTATCAGGCACACTGACGAGGATCTACAGTATCATTACGTTCTACCCCATGTAGTGAGCACATATAGTGATGAGAAGCAATTAGAAGCAATAAGAAATGCTAACTTGGGGTAAATATCAGTGACAAGAAAGTGCTGCAACAGGGAAACATAAAAATTTTCAACCTTCTATGGTTCGTGCTGTATGAATCTGAAGTTTATGCAACATTATAGGTTAATTAATATTTAAATCCATTCAGATAATAAATCCAAGTGATTAAATTTTACATGAATTTTTAAAGGAATTTGTCAGATGTAAGGTACTACGAATATGGTTTCAAGATTTACTTGTGTGTGTGTGTGGTGTGTATTTTTATGTCTACATGCTTGTGGGCATGTTCACTTGAGTGCACTTTTCGGTTACGTATTTTTCTGGCATGACTGTGTTTCAAATTTGTTTGAATGTGGTCCACACAACAGCAGCGCTGCGTTTTTAAGGACAAAAAGTCAACTTTCAGCATTTAAAAAAAGCTCATAACCTCGTGCGACCTACTTTTTAAAAAAACACAAGGTTGCCTAGTTGGATTTTCCAGATGCAGTATGAATGCGGCGCACAGGCTGCACTGTATCGTATGATCGACTGAGTGTGGCAAGCGGGAAGGATGGTGAAAAATTTGACGAAGCACCCCATTGCCAGAAGAATATTTGGCTAAATCGGTGTGCGAGACTTCACTCAAATCTAAGCCATTTGTCTTCCTGTATCCGACGTCCCAGGGTCCCATCTCCTGCTGACCGTCCCTGCGTAGGAGCTTCCTGTAATTAATAGGGACTCTCACCTGCCGGGGGAACCACAAGCTCCCGCGATGCCGAGGAGGGAAGGATGGATTGGAGGGGTGTTATCTTTCAGGCCTGACAAATATTCTCTCTCTCTATCTCAGCTTTCACTGACAGCACACACTCTTAACTTCTGCTGAGAGATACAGAGCTCAGAGAAACTCTGCACGCTGTGCTGTTCTCCCAAAAAAAAAAAAAAAAAAGAAATGAAGCTGAGGTAAACTGGGAACATTGCTCAGAGAACCTTTTGCTTGGAGGATTTATTGATATTCTTCTATTTTAGACTTCACAGTTTTGTCTGTGTATATATGTAGGCATTGCTTTTTTAATGTTCGTCTTGGATTGGATTTCTATTTAATGTAAAATACGCCATAGAAACACTGATTCTGACATCTGGCTTTTCTTTTACTCCATTTATTCTCTTAATGTGACAATTTCCTTCTAGGAAGTGTTCCTGCTTTCTTCTTGAATATCCTCGACTCATGGAGTCATTTGTCCTGAGATGATTAAAGTAATGGCCCACATGTCTCATGCCGCCAAGATGATTAAAAAAAAAAAACATAAAATACCTCTGGTGCTTCTCTATCTACTTTTAAAGCACATTTCCTCTCAGGAAGTTAACTGTTTTGTTGACAAAGCTGAGCTAGGCTGTCCCAGTCCTGATTTTTATATTCACATTAAGTGTATGTTTACGCCATTTGGCAGACACCCTTATCCAAAGTGACTTGTATCTTTGTCTCATTTATACAACTGAGCGGGTAAAGAACTTTTGCTTATGCGCCCGTCAGCGGTAGATTGGTGATGCGTACTATGGCTTGAATCCTTAACTTTCTGGTCAGTAAGCCAGAGTTTCAAACACTGAGCCACCATTGCCCTCCCACTTTAATTTTTATTACAGTTCGAATGCGAAACTAAAGCAAAACGCACAAGAAATTGTGGGGGAAGACAACCATAGCAACATAGAAACGTCCTGATTAATGTTTCTGGCATGAACAGCAGTCATAATTTGTTGTGAAGAGATTATGGCAATTTGTTTCTATTTAAGCGTTTCTATACATTTTAATATACAGTATCTTTTGGAGTTATACAGATTAATATTGTAGATTTGTTTTGATTTACATAGTCATTAAGCACAAGATTTTAAACAACGTTTTGTCCCAAATATCGGAAAACATGGCAACGCCCCCGAAAAAGCACTTTTCCATCAGAAATCTTGCGCAGGAAGTGCCATTTTTAAATGTATTGTCGCTATTTTTGTCAGCAAATGCAATCCGATTTATTTCAAAACTGAATTTGGCTATTTAAGAGCCAGGCTCGGACTCCTTAAGTGGTGCAGACGCTTAAATGGCCTGCAGTTTTTATTCGTGTAAAAATTTGTAAATCTCTTGAGCAACGGGAGCACACAGAGCGCAAGCCTCTGCCAAGCCACACCAAGCCCAGTAAAGCATCACATTTTCCAAAAAAAATCAATAATTTTCTTTTTGTCAAATTTAAATTGCCACCAAATGTGCATTCTGGCAACAGACTTGGTTTCATATGATCTCTTCATCTTCTTTTTCCTTTCGTTTTTTTCCCCTTTATCAGGGGTCACCACAGTGAATCATCTGATTCGCACGTTTGATTTGGCGTAGGTTTTTACGTCGGATACTCTTCCTGACACAAACCTTTAGCAAGGGGCAGAAACGTGCTAACGGCTTTACAGCTCCTCTTTACAAAAGTCAGCAATGGTTCTTTTACATGCCTCTCACCATAGACCGTGAGAGACATGGCCGGCCTTTGACAACCCAGTTAGCTGCACCGGGGGGGGGGAGTGACAACCTTATGGAGAGTGGAACTTGAACCCCCATCCCTAGGATCATCGATCCAGCGCCTGATTCCACCAGGCCACCACTGCCCCACTGGTTTCATATGATCTAACATTTCATATTCTGAATATACACACTGTCTCTTAACAAAGCCATCAGCGTGTTTCCGCCCCTTGCTTAAAGGGTTGTGCC
The DNA here is from genome assembly GCA_024760905.1 of Plotosus lineatus. Classification (NCBI taxonomy): domain Eukaryota; kingdom Metazoa; phylum Chordata; class Actinopteri; order Siluriformes; family Plotosidae; genus Plotosus; species Plotosus lineatus. The sequence goes on along the minus strand of CM045740.1, from coordinate 28,656,773 downwards.
AGGAAGGGCATTCGACGTAAAAACCTCTGCCAAATCAAAATATGTGATGATTCACAGTGGTGACCCCTGAGAAAAAGGGAACAGCCGAAAGGAAAAGATTTATTTCAGATTTGATTGAGATATTAAAATTTTTTGTGACATCATAAGTGCATGGATTCTAATCAAAGTTTAATGGGAAAATTCTGTTGAGCATCTTCCCATCATAAATTCAGATTGATCTGTCAAACACCTGTGGACAGGAAGTTGGTCACGGACAGACAAATAAATCCATGTTGATGAAAACCTCACTATGACCCAATCAGAATGGATTTATTTGTCTGTCCGTCTGACGAATCTTGCACTTAAATCTGACTGCAATTTTAGTAGATGTGTGCTCATCACCAAATGAAACGAAAGGATTGCTTCCGATTGGACATTTTCACGGAAGCAGTTATGTGGCGAGCGGCTCTCTGCACTCTGAGTCACAATACAGCTCGGCCAGGGTTCATGTTTCTTTCGGCATCGTGCTGCACCACACTGTTCACTAGTAAAGCGCTCACCAAGAACGAGTGCTGAACTGAGACAAAGTCTGACCAAATATCCGCCAAATTTAAATCCAAATAAAAGGCGATGGATATTTTGGACGATCGGTTATTCGAGTATATGGGGGACAGTGTCTCACCGGCGTTTAAACAGCTTCTTGAATAAAAGCTGTGCCTGTCTCCATTATAAGCGAAAAGATATTGTTTTGGCTCACAGTGTCCTCTTTGACTCTGCCGCCCTCTGCTTAATTAGACCAGCCCCCTGTGGAAGTGTGGCATTCTGTGCAGCGGGAGACTTATCCCCGACTCTGCTCCCTGCCAACGCGGCCGCGATTGATCAGTCGCGGTGTGACTGAGTCAGCCGCTGTAATATTCATGATCTAATTATTCAGGTTAGAGCAGCAGGCTTTAACGAGTGATTTAACCTCTTGTCGGCAGCTATAAAAGGGAGCCGGGTTAATCTTTCAGGCAATCTTTGTGTGTGTGTGTCTCCACCCACAGGAGCAGGCCTTAAAAACCACCTCTGCTTTCTTGGGACTGGCAAGTGAGATGGCAAACTGGCATGACAAGGCGACCTCACACCCACACCCACACATGCACACTTGAATGAGGTGTTGCTGACACTCTTAAGGCTACTGCATTTCCCAGGGAATGACAAAGTGACCTTTTGATTGCATGCGCCAGCTTTTTTTTTTTTTTTTTTTTTTAAACCCCAAGAGGTAAACGATAGAAACCAGGTCTATGCATTTTCATGAATTCCTAAAAATTTTATTTATTTATTTTCTCCTCCCAAGTTTTCTTGTGATCCCGGCTAACTGACATACCACAACATGCAATCCAAATATAACCAGCAGTAATCATGGAGCGAGTTTGCTAAATTATTGCATCAAATGTAGCTGAAGGTTGTGCTTAATCAGACAAGAGCAGTCATTGAAATGGCGAGGATTTGGGGAGATTAGGGCAGCCTGTGTGAACTGCTGGAGTAAACCCAGTTAACTCGGCCCAAGTCCCAATTTTGACAAAGCCCCTACACTGCCGCAACCTCCATTACGCACGGCCATTTCCTCTCATCCAAACACGATAATATGCTTTTCATCACACACTGTTGTGCTATATATGCTTGTTTTCATCTATGCTCCATAAAAAGACCTAAAAATGACCGAGAAACCTGAAACTCATTTACGTCGATGGGTTTTCTCCATTCTTTGCCATCAGTTTTGTCGACCGTAACCCTTGTATGCGGTAATAAGGACCTTGTTTTTATGAAATGCTGAGTCTTTTCGACTGCTTGTACACACTTGTACAATAGAACTGAAGAGAATAATATAGAGAAAAATTACAAAAAGCACTGCTGCCATGGTAAAAGGCAACTGTTCTTGTAAAAAAAAAAAAAAGGGGAGGGGGGGGAATCATATGTGTTTAGAAAATCAAGTTCTTTGCTGTATGATTCACGTGCTTTGAATAACCTCCTCTTATCACACTCATACTCCTACACAAGCCAGAGGCCTCTGCCTCCACAAAGCCTACTTGATCTGATCTTGGACGAGTGTGCTTGAAGCAGCTCGGAGTGAATGGTTGATCAGAGATCAGCGCTCTTGCTGTATAACATTAATATTAGTCACCAGGTGCAAAAAAAATCACAACGACTCCGAAATGAGCGTTCAGAGCGGCCGCTGTGAGAACATGCAGATGAAGATTTGGTGTGTGTGTGTGTGTTTGTATAGTTCCAGAATTACCCGCACTCACTGTCAGTTCTTGGGATTCTGCCTTGAACTAAAGTCCCCATAGTAATCAATTTGGTCGCCCAAGTCAGGTGTATGATGATGGTGATGTGGACAGTAGTGGCTCAGTGGTCAAGGCTTTGGGTCGCTTATAGTTGATCAGTGGTTCAGGCTCCAGTACCACCAATTTGTTACTGTTGTACAGTGTCCCGGGCACTTGGATTGAGATATGGGGGAACCAGGGAGCTACCCTGGTTTCCAGGAAGCCTTGGCGACAATCCTTCAGTTTGATCATGTTGAGATTAACCACTGGATCGTTTTCTAATGTTGCAACCGTGAAGGCATCTACAATGCATACCATACATGCCTTCCTGGATGTTGCCGTAGATTTCCTTGGTGGCCAAATCTTCATGAAACGGAGACTACGATGTATGTATCACAACTACGGAACTTTTGACTTGTTGTGTACTTACAAGTTGAGTTAACTAAATGTAACAATATTGACTTGTTACGCCTACCTAGTGAGGCTTCTGGACTTGCTTGATGGACTCGCCAATGCATTTTTGATTCATTCATCCCTGCTGACTGACCTATTAGACCCCGACAGGAAGTTATGTCTTTCAAAATGGGTTCTTGGTTACAGTACAGCTTCATTGCTGATGGAAGCAATGACGGTGAATAGGGTGGGAAGATTGTAACAGCTACTGTAAGTCAGGGCTATGACCGAACGGGTCAAACTGATGACTTCGTACAATATTTAAGCAGTTGTTACTTGATTCTGTCCTGTTCTTCATGCCAGGAACCGAAGCTTGTACTCACGAGTCAATATATGACTAAAAAGTTCTTTATTTATATGTGAGGACACATGATCACGCTAACATTCCACATAAAGGGATCTCTCACTTTCCGTGGTTAATTGGGACTGAGATCCCCACGCGACCATCGAAATCCGCGAAGTCGGATCACTCCTCCCCGCCTCGACTATATGTATATATAATGTCAATGAATACATATCCAATGCTATTCATGCTTATAATAACAATTAAACATTGAAAAAAATAACATGTAAATAAAATATAAATTATTATTATGGATGCTTGTATAGCACATACTTCATACACGCGTATGCTCAATGCGCTCGTCGCCACCATGTGGCGCCAGTTATTGTGCTGTTCTATCCTTTTGATGCTGAGTGCCAAGCAGGAGGCAACAACTCCCACATTTTAACGTCTTATTCGAACCGACCTCCCGGAGGATAAAGCGGACGCTCGACCAACTGAGCTAAATCCCCGGTTAAATACAGACGC